>CM055909.1:8324610-9019610 GCA_029582155.1 Panopea generosa
ACCACTCCTGAATGGTGTATAGCCACTGTCAAATGACAAGTAACCACTCCCGAATGATGTGTAGTCACTGCCAAATGACAGGTAACCACTTCTGAATGATGTGTAGCCACTGCCAAATGACAAGTAACCACTCCCGAATGATATGTAACCACTGCTAAATGATGTGTAACCACTCCCGAATTATGTGTAACCACTGCCAAATGATGTGTAGCCACTGTCAAATAACATGTAACCACTCCCGAATGAGGTATAGCCACTATCAAATGATGTGTAGCCACTGCCAAATGACATGTAACCACTCCCGAATGATGTGTAGCCACTGCGAAATGACATGTTACCACTCCCGAATGATGTATAGCCACTGTCAAATGACAAGTAACCACTCCCAAATGATGTATAGCCACTGTCAAATGACATGTTACCACTCCTGAATGATGTATAGCCACTGCCAAATGACAAGTAACCACTCCCAAATGATGTTTAGCCACTGCCAAATGACATGTTACCACTCCTAAATGATGTATAGCCACTGTCAAATGACAAGTAACCACTCCCAAATGATGTATAGCCACTGTCAAATGACAAGTAACCACTCCCGAATGATGTATAGCCACTGTCAAATGACAGGTAACCACTCCCGAAGGATGTGTAGCCAAATGATGTATAGCCACTGCCAAATGACATGAAACCACTCCCGAATGATGTATAGCCACTGTCAAATGACAAGTAACCACTCCCGAATGATGTGTAGCCAAATGATGTTTAGCCACTGCCAAATGACATGTTACCACTCCCAAATGATGTATAGCCACTGCCAAATGACAAGTAACCACTCCCAAATGATGTTTAACCACTGCCAAATGACATGTTACCACTCCTGAATGATGTGTAGCCACTGCCAAATGACAAGTAACCACTCCCGAATGATGTATAGCCACTGCCAAATGACAAGTAACCACTCCCAAGTGATGTTTAGCCACTGCCAAATGACATGTTACCACTCCCAAATGATGTTTAGCCACTGCCAAATGACATGCTACCACCCCCGAATGATTTGTAGCCACTGCCAAATGACATGTTACCACTCCCGAATGATGTATAGCCACTGCCAAATGACAAGTAACCACTCCCAAATGATGTTTAGCCACTGCCAAATGACATGTTACCACTCCCAAATGATGTTTAGCCACTGCCAAATGACATGTTACCACTCCTGAATGATGTTTGGCCACTGCCAAATGACATGTTACCACTCCTGAATGAGGTATAGCCACTGCCAAATGACATGTTACTACTCCCGAATGATGTATAGCCACTGCCAAATGACAAGTAACCACTCCCAAATGATGTTTAGCCACTGCCAAATGACATGTTACCACTCCTGAATGATGTATAGCCACTGTCAAATGACAAGTAACCACTCCCAAATGATGTATAGCCACTGTCAAATGACAAGTAACCACTCCCGAATGATGTATAGCCACTGTCAAATGACAGGTAACCACTCCCGAATGATGTGTAGCCAAATGATGTATAGCCACTGCCAAATGACATGTAACCACTCCCGAATGATGTATAGCCACTGTCAAATGACAAGTAACCACTCCCGAATGATGTGTAGCCAAATGATGTTTAGCCACTGCCAAATGACATGTTACCACTCCCGACTGATGTATAGCCACTGTCAAATGACAAGTAACCACTCCCAAATGATGTTTAGCCACTGCCAAATGACATGTTACCACTCCTGAATGGTGTATAGCCACTGTCAAATGACAAGTAACCACTCCCAAATGATGTGTAGTCACTGCCAAATGACAGGTAACCACTTCTGAATGATGTGTAGCCACTGCCAAATGACAAGTAACCACTCCCGAATGATATGTAACCACTGCTAAATGATGTGTAACCACTCCCGAATTATGTGTAACCACTGCCAAATGATGTGTAGCCACTCCCGAATGATGTGTAGCCACTGTCAAATAACATGTAACCACTCCCGAATGAGGTATAGCCACTATCAAATGATGTGTAGCCACTGCCAAATGACATGTAACCACTCCCGAATGATGTGTAGCCACTGCCAAATGACATGTAACCACTCCCGAATGAGGTATAGCCACTATCAAATGATGTGTAGCCACTGCCAAATGACCAGTAACCACTCCCGAATGATATGTAACCACTGCTAAATGATGTGTAACCACTCCCGAATTATGTGTAACCACTGCCAAATGACATGTTACCACTCCCGAATGAGGTATAGCCACTATCAAATGATGTGCAGCCACTGCCAAATGACATGTTACCACTGCCATGTATCAAAACGTTTCATTCTTGACATTACAGATTTATATATAGAGGCGATGATTGGTCACGTAGTATTGTTCCAGAGAGCGCTCGTGTTTTCAGATTCTCCAACCAAACCGATGGAATGGGAATAATGGACAAGAAACTGGTAAAACAAATTTGTTAAAACTTTACAATTGTAAAATATATTTAATTAATATGTTCAATGCAAGCTACACATCCCATGTTTCGTGTTAGACATGTTTTTTGTTAAACTTTTCTTCTAGTAGACGTTAAAAGTTGTTTCTATTAATTCTCGCCAAACACTTTATATTACGCGGGTGAACTTTTACTGTTTGGCGTACTCTGATGTTAAAATTGTACATAAACTTAATAACATATTTTATTTTGTATTCCATCGTTTACAGGCGGTGGCAGTCAGCGATCATTTTCCAATAGAATTTCTACTCAAAGAAAGGTTAGTGTATGATCTGACGTTCGACTGTAAACTTAGTTTTTGTTTGTTTGCACTTTCCACAAAATATCCCTCTTTAACTCCATACACATTTTTTAAATGGTTTTATTATGTTCCTAAAGTATTGATCTACTCCTTCATGACCTTTGAACCATCATACTGGAAGTGTATTGTTCTGTAAAATCAAACGATAGTACAAGGCAGTACTGGTATTTGATATATCACCACCAATCTGTCTTACAACATATATACGTTTGTTTTATGTCTGGTTAACCGCCATTGCAATATTTTGAAATAAGAACATATAAACACAACATCCCTTAGATCCCCAAAATTCGCCAAACATCTCGTAATCGTGATCGGTTTTATATATAGGCTGTCAGCACAGGTAAAACTATTTGACTGGCAAACTTTATTTTTCTTAGAAAGACGGCCAATACTATTAGAGAATAAACAACATAAATATTTAGAGTACAGCATGAATAACATTTATTTCTAGTTTTCTTTCAAATTCAAATTTTTTAAAGAGAATTTATCAGGATTTTTAAAAGAATAAAAATGATTAGATCTATAAACATATTTTCCAATATATCCTGCATATACATGCAAAAAAACACCTGATCTAAACCATTTTTAATAAATGTCATCAATTGTTGATTCCAAATGTAGATCTTCAAGAATGTATGCGTGTAAATCAGCTAATACCAGTATTACGGCAAGACAAGATAACACATGAGTAAAATCATTCTCATTGTCTATAGTCTAATTTTGAAAAAAATAATATTTGAACTCTGTAACAATGACGCGTAAGCAAAGGTTGATGCAACATTCTCCAGTTGCGTACAGGCGAAGGTTAATGAAACGGTCCCTAGTTGTATACAGGTTAAGGTTAAAGAAACGGTCCCCAGTTGTGTACAGGCCAAGGTTAATGCAACGTTCACCAATTATGAACAGGCGAAGGTTAATGAAACGGTCCCCAGTTGTGTACGGGTGAAGGTTAATGAAACGTTCTCCAGTTGTGTACAGGTAAAGGTAAATGAAACGTTCTCCAATTGTAAACAGGCGAAGGTAAATGAAACGGTCCCCAGTTGTATACAGGCAAATGTTACTGAAACGGTCCCCAGTTGTGTACAGGCGAAGATTAATGAAACGTTCTTCAGTTGTATACAGGGGAGGGTTAATGAAACTATCCTTAGTTGTATACAGGCGAAGGTTAATGAAACAGTCCCCAGTTGTGTACAGGCCAAGGTTAATGAAATGGTCCCCAGTTGTGTGCTGGCAAAGGTTAATGAAATGTTCTCCAGTTGTGTACAGGCGAAGGTTGATGCAACATTCTCCAGTTGCGTACAGGCCAAGGTTAATGAAACGGTCCCTAGTTGTATACAGGTGAAGGTTAATGAAACGTGCCCAGTTGTGTACAGGCGAAGATTAATGAAACGTCACCAGTTGTATACAGGCAAATGTTACTGAAACGGTCCTTAGTTGTTTACAGGTGAAGGTTAATGAAACAGCCCCCCAGTTGTATACAGGCGAAAGTAAATGAAACGGTCCCCAGTTGTATACAGGCAAAGGTTAATGTAACGGTCCCCAGTTGTATACAGGCAAAGGTTATTGAAATGACCCCCAGTTGTGTACAGGCGAAAGTTATTGAAACGGTCCCCAGTTGCGTATAGGTGAAGGTTAATGGGACGGTTCCCAGTTGCATACAGGCGAAGTTTAATGGAGCAGTCCCCATTTGTGTACAGGCAAAGGTTAATGAAACGGTTCCCAGTTGTGTACAGGCTAATATTAATAAAACGGTCCCCAGTTGCGTACAGGCGAAGGTTAATGAAACGGTTCCCAGGTGCGAACAGGCAAAGGTTAATGAAACGGTCCCCAGTTGTATACAAGCGAAGGTTAATGGAACTGTCCCCAGTTGCGTACATGTGAATGTTAATGAAACGGTCCCCAGTTGCGTACAGGCGATGGTAAATGAAACTTTCCCAAGTTGCGTACAGGTGAAGGTTAAGGAACGGTCCCTAGTTGCATGCAGAGGAAGGTAATGGAACGGTCTTCAGTTGCGTACAGGCGAAGGTAATGGAATGGTCCCCAGTTTCGTACAGACGCGGGTTAATGAAACGGTTCCCAGTAGCGTACAGGCGAAGGTTAATGAAACGATCTCAAGTATTCGCCATAAAGAATCGGTTGAATAGTTTGTTTTTCCCATTTAAATGTAGTCCGCTGACTAGAGAGCGTAGGTCTCCAGATGTGCAGTGCTGAGCTTGGAAGGTGTACTATTTAAATTTAGCTGTAACTGTTAACAGGAAAAAAAGAATACATAAAACACGCCCTTTTTACCCGGCCATTCTACATTACTAAATACTAACTGATTTCAAATTTGGGAAGTAAACAAAATACTTAAATTAGGCGCTTTTTCAAAAGCATTCGTGGAGTCTGTTATACAGTTTAAAGAGTCAAACTCATCAATGTTGACTTTTTGGTAACCTTAGCAATTGGAACACACAAGTATCACTATCACAAAACTCATAATCAAAGTACAATTGTCCGATCATCCGTTCCCGACTTAAAACGTACATGCCGTGGTTTCACAAGGTTTGGTCTTTGGACCAATTTTGTTTTATGTTTATGGTATTTCAGACTTATTTTTTTCACGGTATCTGCATCAGACACAGTATATATGGAAATATTTTAAATGACATAAATTATCTAATTAAAAGTAAAAATATAATCCGTCGAAACGTAAGTAATTTCCATTTTACTTGCGATTAGGAAAATATTTTGTTTAAGTTTTGACAAAATCAAGTTAACCATTGTTGATCATCACAAACGACTGGGTGTAACATGAACCCATGGCGGGACAAGGTATTCAAAAAGTTTTATATTGAATCTTTTGCACCAAAGTACATTATCTAAACGCCTCAGCTTTTATCAAATATATATCTACTATTCGTCATATCGAAAAAATATGCACCAATAGTAATATATGTGGTAGTTAACTGTTAGTAAATACAATATGTGGTCACAATACTATTTGGCCTCCATGATCTGTTTCAATAGTAGCACTGTTGAATAATAATGTAATTGGGAAATACACAATCTATTTTAATTTACAAAGGAAAAAACCGGATATTATTTCAATTTGCTTGGTGCTCTACTAATAGCCGGCTCATAGTCTGTTTTAGTGTTACTACTCAAGTTGTTATGTCGGTTATGTTATTTGTTTATTGTCTTGCTGACTTAAAATGAAATTTACTTACTTTCTTATTTGGTTGGTATGAAACAGACGCCAATGTGATATGACTGACCGTTGTTTAAAAAGCGACACTAAATACCATACAAAACTAAGGAATAGCATGTTAAATTGTGTATTCATCTCTGCGGTATTGTTATATATCATTATTTATGTTGCAGTAAGTCGGTTACCCAGACTGTTGTGGTACTCGACGTGTATGTGGTTCTTATTAACATACACGACAGCCTCGTGGACAATACGGAATACCATCTTACAGACAGGTGAGTACCAATGTGCAGACGTGTTGGTCGAGTTATCTTATAACTTTGTAAAATAAACAATTATTGTGGAGGGTGCTGTTGTGTTTCCCGTGCAGCATAGGACTGGGAATAAGGGATGAATTATGGGTATATACAAGGTAAAGTAATAGTGCCGCGATGATAGATATGTCTTTGGAGGAGGAGTCATGTTTATTGTGCAAGAACAATTTTCTACAAAGGATTTGATTGGGCAGGCATGTGAGTGTGGTTAAGTATTTTTCGTTTCGATTTTCGGTACATGCCTATATTTATAGTTCCCACCGACCGTCTGGGTATTAGAGGAATCTATATATACCCGATGTGTAGATCAGTGCAATCTACACACTTCTAGATAACCTCAAAACAGTTGCGCTTCATTCTAAATGTAAAAGTTACCGGACATGACACTTAACTCTTTTGAGGTGATCTCAGTGAAAATAGATTCCGCTAATATTAGGATTGTCGGCGGGAACTATAAAATCTACACAAGTACCCAAAATTGACAAGACAAATCACTTAAACCTGCCTTTGAAACAGCGTTTTGCTGCCGTATTTAGAGGTGCACGTGACGTGGGTTCCCAACCTTGTAGTAGTGCAGATATAATCTCAAGATCCTGTCAGTGAAGCCAGTGGAGAAACATGGATAAATAAGTATGGGGTGCCGTTTTACTATTTAACCTCAATAAGTGATATCACTCATTCGAATAGGTGAGTGATATCATCTATTTGAAACTAATAAGTGATATCACTCATTCGAATAGGTGATATCACCCATTCGAATAAGTGATATCACTCATTTGAATAAGTGATATCACCTATTCAAAATAATAAGTGATATCACTTATTAGAATGAGTGATATCACCTATTCGAATGAGTGATATCACCTATTCAAACAAATGAGTGATATCACTCATTCGAATAGGTGATATCACTTATTCGATTTATCAAGCAAAACAAAACAGACTGATCTCTGCTTAAATGATTCAGCAGTGAAGACATGATGAAAATGATTCAGCAGATATAGATGTGATCTAGCAGTGAATACATGATGAAATATGGCTGAAGCAGCAAAAGAGCATATTTTAGAATTTATAAAAAAAAGCATTATTCTCGCGGAAAGATGTTAATTTCATTATCAATGGCAGTGAAGGCTATATTTATCATGCCTTGCATGGAACGGGTAGCCATCATGTTTGACAGAAGAGGACCCTCAGCCGCCAAAATTAATGGTCTTATAAAATGATTAAAGAATAAGCCAATATATATTCTACATTCACAATAATATTTATTTTATGACATAATATTTTTTTACACAATATATTTGATATTTCCATTTTATTCTCGTTATAGATCTACATCTATATTTTATTAAATATATTAACATCCTTGGGAGAAATCATTGTCTAAATTCATTTTGAATAAGTGATATCACTCATTAAAATAAGTGATTAGTGATATCACCTATTCAAATGAGTGATATAACTCATTTGAATAAGTGATATCACTCATTAGAATAGGTGATATCACTCATTTGTTTAAAACACGTAAAATTATCTTGAATTTACAATATTGCAGTTTGAAGCAAAACATTTTTGTTGGGAGTATACAGATGTTATAATCAAAAGCATTTCAACAATTATGAATACAATCTGCTGGGAATGGTCTAGTATTGAAGAAAATTCTATTGTGCAAAGAAAGAATATTAATTTGTATGTCTGAGAATAATGGATATTTGAAAACAAGATTAAACGAGATTTTGCGTGAATACGCGATCGTTCATACTATCTCAATCAGTTACTTTTCCTTCTCTATACAAATCCATGTACACGTGCTGGAGTTTTTGAATGAAACGACCTCTAATCTCTAGGCATAGTACCACCATTGGAAGCAGCAAATGCTTCCATTGGGTAGTCGCATAATGGCAGTTTATAAAGTATTCTTGTTACTTCTTTAAAATGCATTTTCCTTATTCTAACGCTGCTTTTTTGTGTAAATGGCAATGAAGTATGTTGAACATTTCGAAATCATTGTCATGTTTGAATTGTGAATTCAGAAAAAATGATGCTTGGGAATTGGGGTAAGAGTACATGATTTCTGACATCTACTTATACTGTGTCATCAGTGTACACACTGAACAGAAACAACTCTCTTATATGCTACATGACCGCTTCTTTTGGTAGTGCAGAGGTTGACAAACACTAAAATTAAGTTTCACTTCTTTCATTTGGGTCTCTCTATGAATGACAATCATGCTTGTTTTATCTACTACAGAATAAAGAACAAAACTTATATATGGACGAACATAGGATTGGCCGGAATGTTAAAGGAATTGTTGTTTTATCAAAAGTTATAAAACATGATATTAATTAATTCGTAATTAGAAGTAATATCTGTTTCTTGTAACTGCTGGACTGTTGGGATGAAAAAGAGATAGACATATATGGGACTGGGGAAATAAACAACCTGTTTAATTTTAGTGTCTCGGAATTTGAAATCTATAGGCCTTCTAAATTTCAAAATCATTACCTTATTAATTTAATAAGAAATCAGTTCAAATGTAAATGGACTGTACTACTGTGTTTCACAACATTTATGAGGTCCACATTGACTGAGTGGTCTATGGCACTTCTTACCTCTCTCTCCTGAATATGTGGGTTCGAGCCCAGTTTGGTACAAAAACTTTAAGTGAGAATTCAGTTCTAATCAGATCCATTTTGAGGTCTTCCTCCACCAGTAAAACTGGATATGCCTTTTATAACTTGTAGCGTGTTGAAAATTATGTTAAACCAGGTTCAATTAATATTTCTATTTGAAACTGAATTTCTGGAGCTATGAGGCCATTCTTTAAAAATAATTTGTTTGCTGTGTTCCTACCTTCTCACTCAAAATTGCAGCTACCCAAACTTTTTTTATTGAATTTCAAAGCATTGAGTTTTTTCCCCCATGATATCTGTCCATTTGTGTTTAAAATTACTATACAAAATCAAAATCTGGTAAAAGAAACAAGAGGCCCGTGGGCCTTACAGTCACCTGAATATCCGTAAAACATAAAGTCATAACAAATAATGTTTTTCGTCAATTTCTCTTATATATATTTAGTTAAATAGGCCAACCCCCAAGGCCAAACCATGAGACCCAGGGACATGAAATCACAAATTTTATAAAAGACCCATAGTCGTCAATAATCATGCTCATAATTTGTTCTGATTGCTTCCTATAATAAGAAGAAGACTCTTAAAGTTTACCTTGAATTTGACTGTTTTGGCCCAGCCCAGCCCCTAAGACCTCATGGGAGTTGGGATCATGAAAATCACAAAGGTATTTACACTCATGTCAGCCACAACAAATCACACCAAAAACCATTCACATAAGTCTTTTCAGTCATAAGAAATAACAGTTTTTGTCATTTTCTCTTAGAGAGATTTAGTAAAATAGGCCACACCCCAAGGGCCATACCGCGAGATCCAGGGGCATGAAATTCACAAATTTTATAAAGGACACATAGGTGTTAATGATCATACTTACAATTTGTTTCCATGCGCTTCCTATTATAAGATTTTTAAAGGTTACTTTTAAATTTTTTTAGGCCCCACCCCTAGGGTCAGATCGTGAGACCACATGCAAATCACAATATTTAGAAAGGACCCATATGTGTTCATAATCATGCTAACCATTTGTTTCCCAGTGCTTCCTATAATAAAAAGAAGATTTTTAAAGTTTACCTTGAATTTGACTGTTTTAGCCCAGCCCCCAAGGCTCCAGGGGGGTGGGACCCATGAAATTCACATTTTTGATTCACCCCAAGGTACCAAAGCTGCATACAACATTTTGTTTCAATTGAGCTATAGTTGTTGGGAAGTCGAAAATGTGAATTGTTCACGATGCATTAATTTTTAGGCCCCACCCCGGGGCCAAACCATGAGACCCAAGGACATGCAATTCACATTTTTTTATAAAGGACCCATATGTATCCATATATTCAGGCTAGTCAGAAAGTACTTTGGTAATTTACGTACGAGAGTCGAGTTATACAGAAAACACCGAGAGATGAATTGAAAGTGATATTACACTAGGTTAATATAAAAAAATATGTCATGGGTTTATTACTCTCCTGAACCGTAAATCATGTGATATTATATGTTAATCAATTTTTCTTCTTCAGAATGTTAGTGAAAGATGACGCCGGTAAAATTTTTGGAAGACTCAGTGATAAAAGATATGGAAAGAACCTGATAACAAAAATTGAAGTTATTATCAAACATGGATTAAACTATGGTGATATCCTTGTAACAAGAGGGCGCCGTCGATATGGAACATTCCAAAAGGCAAATTTATTTATAAAAGTGGCTGCCGAAAATAAACATTTAGTGGATGGTTATTTAGAAACATCTTGTAGATATTTTAAATGTTTAAACCAATAACATGCTACATGTTTTTGTAATCGAATGTTATCGTATTATGTATTATTCTATATAATAATATAAAATCAACTTTTGCTTTATCGGCAGGGAAGGCTCATCTTGCAGCAAGACGTGAATTGACGGCGTCATTGTTTTTGCGTTGTGTTCAATCCACATTTAAAAACACTTTTTAGACTGTTGATGAATGTAAACTAATAACTATAACCGAGTTAAACAGTTTCCATAAAAAGTACATTTGATTTGTTTTATTTTCATCAATCAAATGCGCATTTAGACATACTGTTTATCTGTCTGTAATTCATCCAACTTATTATAAATCAGCTCATCTTGTTTACAGACTAATGATATGGGTTGTATAGAACTTAATCCATTGATTGTTCATTATTAAAAGTCATTTACTTTATTTCTTAAATTTAGTCATATTTATCTAAAATAGCAGTCAGCTTGTAGTCTGTTCATAGTGCAAATTACCCAGGAGAGCTCTTCTATGTATTTCTATAAGACTGTCTCGGTTCAATTCATCAGAGACTTTTCATCATAAAAAAGCTGAAACAGAAAACATTGGATGTTTTCACTCTTTCCGACAATTCCTTGTTGGGAAAGGTATATAAACAGCCAAAATTATGTCACTTGGACTTTTGGAACTTTGAGGAACTTAGAGACTTTTAGAACTTTTAGGGATGTTTAGAATTGTTTGGAGAAACTTTTGCTAGAGTTTTTGGAACTTGTGGGAAATTTTGAAGAGTATCACCAGAGAGAGGTGTGATACGGGGTTTATTAAAAGTTCATCTCCCATAAACGTACAAAACAAACATTATCTATATACAGACACTTATTCATTAATTTATTAATCAAAAAGTCCAGAACATGTTACATTTACCTATTACAGTCAAACCTGTCTGAAGCAGCCAGTCAAGGGAATGAGCAAATGTGGTTTCTTAAGACAAGTGGTTGCTTAATAGAATTATTAGAGGTGACCCCTAACACAGGTTTGACTGTATATCGATATTCTGAAAGAAATTGCAAGACACAATAAAATGTATAATCTCCAGTCTGTGTTTTAGTTATTTTAAGCCTACCAGTATATATAAACAGTGTCATCCTGAAGAACATTATTTTAACAGCACTGGATAAATGGACTGCTCGGTTGTAACAGGACATAACTATTGACATACATTCAATCAAACTGTTTGTGATAATGGTGTAAGAAAAGAAAAGAAAACTTCCAATGTGTATTATATCTAACAGTATTTATTATAAGGGGGAAATTGTTTCACAAGAATACATAAAATGGTCACCAAACTGTACCAGCAGAAGAAATGGTACATGAAGTAGCAAAGCTATCAAAGGCAGAACCAGAACTCAAGCCAAGGGGCTGTCCCTTTGTTTAACAAGTGCAGTATGTGAAAGGAAGTAGTAAATTCAGGAATAAAACATAACATGTTACATCATCCTACTGGTAACATTAGAAATGCTGGAATACTAACAATTCCATCCCAATTGTTCACAAATGTCTCCTCAAGGAGTGGTCCTACATGTGTACATGTCACCTCTAAGTGTTGTTTTCCAGTTTGTGTACAAAGTTACCAAAAACAATGGTCCCTATTTCAGTACAGTACACAACTGACCCCCCAAAACAGTTTCCTACATGTGTACAAAAAATACTTCGGATAACTTTCCCTACTTGAGTTTAAAAGACTAATCTCTGAACAAATAGTGATCCTAAATAGTGGTTGTTCCCTATTTGTGTACAGAAGTTGACCTTGGGAAGTGGTGTCTCTGAATGTACAAATAGTGACCCTAAACAGTGTTTGTTTCCTATTTGTGTACAGAAGCAAACCTTGGGAAGTGGTTTCTCTGAATGTACAAATAATGACCCTAAACAGTGTTTGTTCCCTATTTGTGTACAGAAGTAAACCTTGGGAAGTTGTTTCTCTGAATGTGCAAAAGTGATCCTCAGCATTCCATATTTTTGTTTAAAAACCCTGGACAATGGTATGCATGAAAGAAAGTAATCCCCGCGTGAGTTTTCCCTATCTGTGTACACAGGTTAACATAGACAATAGTTCCTGTTTTGGTACAGTATAAAAGTGACATACAGATTTGTTACCTTAGATTATGTTCCCTTTTCGAGTTCAAAAGTAAAAAAAACCACAAGAGAATGTTTCCTAGCTTTATCAATATGACTTTGTGCCCCCAGAAGAGTGTTGAAACTCTAGAATATTGTCTGTTTCTTGTGTACACATATCACATTAGAAAATGGTCCCCATTTCTTTGTAAAGAAGTAGTCCATGAGGTGGATAACAATTTTGTACATCATTAGAAGAGTCCCCATCTAGATCTGCCCCTGATCAAAGTACTCAAAGAACTTAAAAACAAAAACTGTTGCATAATTAACAACCATTATCAATCATAAAGCAATCCAGCTGTATGGATTTATCAATTATATAATTTAATCAGATAATTGCAATAAATCATACCTTTCTGAAATCGAAACAAATTAAAAATCACTTGACTCTAATTCAAAACGTCTACAGAACAAAATAATCTCTATAAAAGTAGTACTATAAAAAATAAACAAATACTGGCTACAAAACTCCTTTTTCACGTGACCGTACACAGACTTCTGGATATGTAACTTTTCTAACAAACTAAACCGGTAAACATGACAAGATAATACTATGCAGTGAAATGAATTATCTAAATTTTCATCAAAAATTGTGTATCAGTGCACTATTGATAATATATACTATGTTAGTACAAAACCTGATAAGTTTGCCACATATGTTAACAGATCAAGCTATTCCCAAAATATATTAGCGAGAACCTTTCCAAGTGATTGATGTTGTTGTTTTTTTGTTATTTTACAACCAATAAGTTTAACATTAATGGTTTTTAAAGTTTGATAAGAGGTTGAAAGTTATAAACCACATTAATTTTGTTCCCCATCAGGAACTTAAATAGAGAATGGAAACCAACTGATTGGGATTTTATGAATGCTCACATATTCATGCAAAATCTTACAATATCTCATTGTCAATTGTCATAACTTCCATTCATCTCAGGTATACAAATCTTTGCACTATGAAATTCTCTACAAAATGAGACCATTCCCAGCAAATTTTAATAGCATATCAGACTTTTGTGTCACCAACATTAATAGCATATCAGACTTTTGTGTCACCAACATTAATAGCATATCAGACGTTTGTGTCACCAACATTAATAGCATATCAGACTTTTGTGTCACCAACATTAATAGCATATCAGACTTTTGTGTCACCAACATTAATAGCATATCAGACTTTTGTGTCACCAACATTAATGGAATATCAGACTTTTGTGTCACCTACATTTTCTTAAGTTTTATTTTAATACTAAACAAGAGGCCCAAGAGGACCTGAGGATGCTCTACTGACTCATAGTGGCCATAGCACTTTTTGAAATTCCACAATATTTGCCCTCTTTGGGGGGTGGGGGGGGGGGGGGCATCTTAACAACTTATATAAATACCCCCACCACACCTATACTGAACAAAAACTTAATTGCTATGAAAAGGAAATACTTTAAATTCCCATACCATTCATCTGTAAAAAAAATATAGTTTCCTGTACAGAACCCTTATACAACCCAGCCCCATAATTTGTCAGAACTTCAATCACCCACTCTTAGCAATTTGTTATGAGCAGAAATGATTCAAATTTTAAAAAGAATTTTTTTTGTACAAATGAATGCAAAATGAAAAAAAATCAGTTTTCCCTATAATATTCCTATGTAAAAGTCACATTACAGGGCCTCCAATACATCCCAGCCCCTTGATATGCAGAATCTTCAATTCTTGCTGATGTAAGGATAATATATATCAAATATGAACTAGTTTGACTGAAAGGTTATTGAGAGGAAATTTGTGAAAGTTGTGAATTTTAACCTTATTGCCCCATCCGCCCCCTGGCCGCTTATGGAAATTCAATCTTCTTTATTGAACAAAATCAAATTTATTGTTACTAGACAATGCTTTAGATCTCAAATTGAACAACATATTTACCCAAATGGACAAAAAAATGAGAATTTCCAATTTCCAATAGTGTTCCTATGTAAAACTCAAAGACCCCTTACAGGGCCTCTATACATCCCAGTGTCCCTTGATTTGTACAGACTTAGATTTCTTAATCATATTGATAATTTATATCAAATATGAACAAATCTGACTGACCGGTTGTTGAAAATAAGATTTATGACAATGTTCAATTTTAATCATTTTGTGACCCCACCTGGCCCCTTTTCGAAAGTCAATTCTCCTTATTGAACCAATTTTTTTTTTTTTTTGGAATTGGGGTTTAACGCCATTTTCAACACATTTCAGATTATATATGGCATATCCAGTTTTACTGGTGGAGGAAGACCTCAGACTGAGTCAGACTGAGTAGAACCACCGTCCTTCCGCAAGTAACTGGAAACTTTCTCACATAAAGTTTTTGGAGCGAGCGGGACTCGAACCTACGACCATAGCGATGAGAGGTAAGTGATCTTGAGACGGCGCCTTAGACCACTCGGCCACGGAGGACCCCTTATTGAACCAAATCATATTTTCTATGACTTGATTGAATAATAATTTTGCCTAAACAGATGAAAAAAAAGAGAGAGAATTTTCTGTTTTCCCATAGTATTCCTAGGTAAGTTATAAGTATTTAAGTAAAATGTTGGTGATACAGAAGACAGATATTATTTATTTGTTACAGTAACTATTAATTAATTTTGTATTTTCAAAGAAACAATGATATTGCTATAGAAATTAAATATTTAGAATGAAGATAATTATGTATACACATTTTTTAGTAGTGATACTTTCTGAGTATAAATGTTGAATATTTATTAATTATTATTTTGAAACAAAAAAAGTTTCCATTCAAAAGGGAGAAGTTTTAAATATAAATGCTGATTTCATTGGCATAAAGTCTGGTATTGACTTTAAAGGGCCACATGGCAATGTTGGAATATTTTTACTCATGATCACAACTCAAACTCATTTTTTACATATATGCATATTTTTTTTTTTATGGAAATAATAATCTCAACATAATCTGAACCTTAATACAGTTAAACCTGTGTTAGAGGTCTCTTCTATTAAGTAACAATTTGTCTTAAACAGCCACCTCTTATATTAACCATTATTATCATTTTAGTTTTAATTAACCTGTATTAAGCAGCCACCTGCCTTTAGGGGCCATCTTTGCTCTTTCCCTTGAGTGGCTGCTTAAGACAGGTTTCACTGTATTGAAAAAAATCAAATTAAGATAGATGACCTGTGTTGTTAATGTTATCACAATTACATCAACATTGTATTTTGAACACCATATATATATTTTAATATTTTATCTCACACTTACAATATTCTTTATGGTCCACAAACTTACTGATTATCTTTAATTATACGCACTTTTTAATATGAACAAAATTTCAATAGAATGAAAAATTTCATAAAATAAACATAAATCTACATTAATTTTATTTACAAACAGTCAACAAGGAGTATTTAACAACACACGAGCAATAACAACAGAAGACTTACAATAATCAACAATAAAAACAGATCATTACCACCATACTATATCTACTGGGGGAGAACAAGATTAATAATTAACTTAAAATCTCAAACGTTTTTAAGACACACACTCAAATTTTTTATAGCTTTTGAGAACCACTGAAATTCAAATACAGACTGAATAGAAAATGTGATGTCACCATAGAAATTGATGTCGAAAAATTGTGACATTGCTATGAAGCTCACGACTGCAGTCCCTGATTCCCTGATAAAAGGTGGTGATATTTTTGTGAAGCTTAACCCTTTACTTCATATAGACGCCTTTGGACACCTCTATTCTAGACGCCTAATAGAAAGGCTTTTGAATTATTGGGTGAATTATGTTTATATTAACTGACTGAGTGGAAAACAGTGGAGGAAGTGTTCAGATTGCTCGTAACGAGCAATCTGAACTCTTCCTGCACTGTTTTCTAAGGCCTTCAGTGATTGGTGTGGGAAAACGCGTATCTATGGAGTAAAGGGTTAAGTAAGTTGTTTTACTACGCAAAACTCCTTGTATATGTTTATATGTTTATACATGGAATGATGAAAAACATCTGCAATCTAAGGGAGACAATGCTTACATAAAATTGAAAATTAACAGGCATTGTTATTGCCCTTTGGTTTAAAAAAATATGACTTTTAATAATTATTTTTATTTAATACACTAAAATCAGACAATAACCGTTCCAGGTCTGTAATAACACTAATCTCAAAATGATTACATTTGAGAGAAAATATAAAACTGGTATTCTCAAATCTCAAACATTTGAAACGATCAAACTACCGAAATACAAATCAAAATCAAAATCAATTTGAAAAGAAAATGAATAAATTTTGATACCAAAAATAGTAATTTTAAGGCCAACAAAGAAGAATATATTCGTGAATAATGTTTCTAACCTATATTTAAAAATTATGAAAGCAACCTTTGCAAAAAAGTAAAGATTTTGAGTCATATACGATTACCGTAGTTTAGACAAAAAACAATCTGTGATTTAGTCACAGATAAATATCGAAGCAACATATTGTATAAACATATGCTCAAGAAGTACATAAGAAACACATGTTGTAACACAGTCTGCTTGTACATTTGTGTCATGATATATCAAGTATATTCTAGTCTATAAGTACATATATGGTATGAAAATTTAAGATAATATTTTGTGTCAAATGTTCATTTTGCTTTTGCAAAATCCAATTTTTGCTGTATTTAATATACAAAATATAGCTGTACACAAATAAGAAAAGAGTAGTAGTTGCATCTTTCTTGGTTGATATCAAACTAAATGCAATAAATAGAAAGTTTCCTATTTGTTGATGTACAATAAACTTGAAGAGTGCATGTATTGAAACTTTTATCAAACTGTTTTACTCTGCAAAAGAAGAACAGTTCTATGTCTTTCTCAGTTATAGATCAAATTAATACATTTTACACAATACAAAAACTGGAACAAATTTCTTGCATTTTTTGTGTGTAAAATTTGATTTTTTTAACCCTCTAATCTTTATGTTTAAAGACGATAATTTGAAAGATGAACTGGTTCTACATAGCCTACCTCTCAGTCAGTATATTCTTACCTAAACCCATTTATAAAGATAATGGAAAAGTAAAAATATAAATAAAAATGGAAGGGTCTATTACAGGTTTTAAGCATGAACTTAAGGGTAATCCTGGGTCACAGTCAGACTATAATAGACAGTGGTCCAGGATAGCAACAGTTTTGAAAGTGTCACATAATTTTCTTGTTCCTGGTATATAAATATATATTATTGATTGGTGTCCTTTTCTTTCAAACAAGAAAATGTGGAAGGAGTTTTATGTTAACTATAGTAATTACAATATATGGTATACACATGGTAACAATGAATGACGATTATGTTGGAGATGTGCAGCAATTACAACCTTGGATAATATAATTGTAAAATGAAGGGAATGTTTCAAACAAGGTAGTCAGGAAATGGGCAACATTTTTTTTCAAAAAAAATATTGAAGTTTGATGAAATCCTTTAACAAGGCAAAATACGCTGAATAGTTATTTCAAAATATTCATTCACTACAGCAAGATCCTTCCGTGGATCATGATAGTTCTTTTTATGTACTGGTACTCAAAAAGCTATCCATCCAACACATAAAATTTCCTTTTTACCTTAAAAGGTTGTGAGGCAAAAATAGGAATGTTGTTGATTATGTGAAAATGGAACGTTAGTTCCAGGGGCATTGAAATTTTAGAAGATTTGAAGGACCAACTTTTGATTCCCTCTTTCACTAGTTTGCCCAAGTCAAGTTCAAAAATGACATTGGAATGAATGAATGGATTGTAGGGTTATACAGCATACCAATACAAAGACAATCACAATGCACTAACAGGAAGGAAGATTCTCGGTTCACTCTCCATGCAGAAAGACAAACAAATTAACATACAGATTGAAAAAGAACACATCAACAAATAAATATGCAGAATGAACCTAGAACCTTGATACCTACAGAAATGCAAATTCTATCCAATACTCAATGTTACAGTGAATTCATTTACAAAATGTAGCCAAGTAAACTCATCATAAAATTGTACTCAAAATAAGTTAAGGACCATGGTATTTTTGCTAAATAATTTTCACCTTGATATCAAATGGTCTCAAACATTTCTGTTTTTGATTTGTTTTGTTATTTTCTTATATACCCAGTAGCTGTTATAAAGCAGCTATGAATTTTCGTCTAAATTTAATTTTTAAAACATTATTAAAACTGATGGAAATTAAACCAGATTAATTTTGAGATTCTTAAAATATTTTGAGAAGTACATATTTGGCAGCAATGCAATAACATTTTGAATGGATTTTGTTTTACAGTCACAAAAAATGTAACAAATACTTTTTTTTTTTTACATTTCATAAAAAATGTTACAAACAGTCAGACATATCAAATTGTATGAAACAACAGTGGAAGCTTGATACTACAGGTATTCCAACATTACGACAACATTTACAGGTTTGCAAAAATCACTTGCAATTATCTTATGGGTAAAATGTCAATAAAAAAGCTATAAAGTTACATAAAAATAAACAGTATTTCGCTAAACTGATATGTTATTAATTACAGAAGGGTTGTATGCACGACTATGAATTGGAATAAATACAGGTACAAAAAATAGTTTCTCCATTTCTTTTAAATAATGATGAAATGAGACAAGATGATGATGATGACGTTGTCAGCCATTTTAATACTTCTCGTCATTTTTGTTTTCGTAATTTGATCAGACTTCAAACTTCTAAGCATAAATTAATGTTTTCACAAAATAGTGGGGCGGCAGGCATAACCTATGGGAATTAGATAAATTTCAAAATTGGTTGTCTAATTTCCATCACCAGGAATGAGACTTTAGTTTAGTTCAGTGCTATAAAGACAGTAGTTGTCTCTTGGTAATTTTCATAGTAATTTCTCTAGGTATATCTAAAATCACATGGCAATTTCAAATTCCCCAGGGTGGGAGTCTATTCAAGTATATAATTCCCCAACATTGGGAGGGAAACATTGAAAGGTATATCAAGTAGGTAGTGGCCAGCGAAGACAAATCTCAGTCTCGGTTAAATATCTTGTCCTGTCATACCTCAGAAACACCAAAAGAACAAAATAAAATACTGATGACCACACAACTCATCTTGGATGCATATGACGAAATGTTGATATTATTTTATAATTGTAATTGCAGATTGTGCTGTGTCTGCAAAAAGCTTGAACTTGATTGTTTACATGTCAATAACAACCAAGGGAAATTAAACTATATATTTGAAATAGACTTTTAATGACACCAGGCAAGATAAAATCGGTCTCATGAACTTCTTTAGAGCCAAAAAAAAGATAATTTATTTAAGTACTACTTCAATATTCTATAAGAGTTACTTCCCTTACTATGATTTCTGGTTTTTTTTTTAAATTTTTAAAATTTTTTTTCAAAAAGCTCAACACACAACAAAAATGCAGCTTAAAAACAACTGATATGGTCACAACAGCACTGAACAAGACAATAGCTGGTCAAAATCTAACAAATACAACAAGCAAAACATTCCACATAGGACGTGATTCTGCAACTCATAGTTACAATTATGAGAACAGTTGGGAATGTGTCTAAGATATTTGAAAAATTGTTTATGAACAAGTTGAATCTTATTTCAAAGAAAACACATTGTTATATAAATTTCAGTCAGGGTCCACAAGTGTTTTTTTCAACTGACATGCGTCTCATCCATTTGACAGATTATATAAGGCTGGATATGGATAAGGGTAATGTTGTAGGTATGATTCTGCTAGATCTACAAAAAGCTTTTGATACTGTAGATCACACTGTTCTTCTCATGAAACTTCAGGCATCAGGTCTAGACAAAGGCATTTTAAAATAGTTCAAGTCCTACCTTTCGGACAGACAGCAGCTTGTTGATATGTCTGGGACACATTCTTCAAATGAACCTACCACATATGGAGTGCCACAAGGGTCAATTCTTGGAACACTACTGTTCTTGATTTATGTAAATGACATGTCAGCTGTGGTTAAACACAAATTATTGTTATGTGCAGATGATTCTTTTATTCTTGTGTCAGGAAAAAATAAGTTGCATGTTGAGAAGATTCCAATAGAGAACCTACATCTTGTTAGTAAGTGGCCAGTGGACAATAAAGTATCCCTGCATTTGGTCAAAACATTTTATTCCACAGAACGCTATTCATTCTTACAGGTCAAGACTAAGTCACAATGGTGCTTATGCTGTCCCTATGGTTAAAGGGTTTGGATCTAAGTCTTTCTGCTTCAGAGGATATACTTTGTGGAACAGTTTACCCGCCAATATCACTCAGATTGAGAAACAATCTTGTTTTAAGGCTGCTATTAAGACTCATTTGCTCGATAACTTTGCATATTTTTTAAGCACATTCTATTTTTTTTTTTATAATATATAATTGCATTATTGACAGATATTTTTTGGTATAGGATGTCATTTTTAATCAACTATTTCTTTTATAACGAACCAAATGTTGATGATGGTAACAAACTCATTGACTGCTGTTGATTTCACAGCTCTATCATTAGGTGACTGTAGCTGTGTGCATATTCCAACATGTTTGTCATTTATGTTTAATCAAAACTATTCCATTATATTTTTTAGGTTAACTGCTCATCTGTTAGCCCTCGCTGGCATACAATTGACTATAAATATTCAATCAATGGTTATTTTATTACTTAAAGGAATTCACATGTCACAAAAAAATTGTTGGTAGAAACGATGACATTATATCAAATGCTCAAAAACTTCACAGATTTAATATATATATAACTTGTTTATGTTCTTGCGATGTGTTTAGTATTGTTGCAACTACATGTATGTGAAACAACAATTTTATACTTGATCACTAAATATAGATTTAAATGTAATAGTTAATAAATAAAACTCTTTCAAAAGTTATGAATTTATCAGAAATCAATTTAATAGAAGCACACAATCATGCACGTTCTAACAAATGGTATTAAAAGTGGATTATTTGCGCCAAGCTGATTACTTGCATTTTTAAGTGTTCAGAGACAGCCACAGAATTTTTTAAATTCCCATTTGTGTCGGTGGACAGCCACATGAACAGATGAATGCATTTAAATGAATGGATAGGGGATTAAAAATGTAACATTCAGTCAAAGAAGTTGCTAAGCTTCTCCACCAATCAATGGTGCTGATGATGGTTCCTATGTTGTCTTCCTACCCTTGGACTTCTCGGAATTTTTGGACTAAACTGCGGACTCTTTGCAGGACTCAACGTATCTTCGTAACTTTTTACTCTTTTTGATACACTGATAAATTCATACTCCACCTCTTCTGTTTTCTCTGGATTATCCGTCCTCGATGAGGATGACAGTTCACGTTTATGTCTCTCGCCGAGCTGCATGCAGTTTATATTATCATCAATATTACCTACTGAGGAGTTACGCCCCTTAGATTCTGACCGAGTGATAACAGGACTCTTTGATAATTCACCAGTGAATTGCCTAACTCTCTCCCCAACATACGGGGACACTTGATCCAAAATGAGACGTTCACTTGTTCCTCTTGTATTATTTACAGTATCATTTACCCCTTTCACACCACTTTCAAGGTCAATGTCAGCCGAACTGGAATGTTCTTTGTTTACATCATCAAGTGAACTGCTTGACTTCAATGCTGAAGTTGTTTGGCCCTCAATCATGTCAGCAACTGTTTCTGAATGGTCCACATCCATATCAGAGTGACCCGTGTCTTTTTCAAATTCTGTTAATTGGTTACTATCAATACAGTTAAAGTTCTTGTTAAGATTGTTAAGTTTATCTGTATCTGGTTCAGTCGACTCCATCAACGGTTTTGACACATGTTCATTAGAACTGCAATCAAGATTAAGACTGTTATCCTTTTTTAACTCATTTTCCAGCATACTTTTATTCAACATTTCAGAATCTTGATTATCATCTGCATTACCCATATCAAATTCACGATCACTGGATAATTCCAAATCTGTACTCGATCTTCCAGATTGAGTTTGGGCAGACTCAGATTCACCACTTTTCGAATCACTGCCAGTTACAATTCCAGAATCAATATCCCCTAACCTAGAATCTGATATACACATGCTAGATTCTGTATCTGGTGTTCTTAGATTATCTTCTTTTTCTATATGTTGTTTGTGTATAATCTCCATATTCTCCAAAGTTGTTTCACTTTCTGCTGGTTTAACTACATCACCTTCAGATATACTAACATCACTCTGTGCTATACTTATTTCTTGCTCATCAAATTCCACAGTGGTGTCTCCTAGAACATTTTCAATTATAACATCCTTAGAATCACCTACATTAACAATTTCTCTTGCATCACCTTCTGACATCTCGTCTAATTCTACACTTGTTTCTCTTAAAACTTCCCTTGAATCATCAACACTATTCACTTCCCTTATATCACCTACTGACATTTCAGAGGCTTGATCCTGAATCTTGTCTCTAGAATCTGATTTCACAACTGATTCACCCAGCTGAGTATCAATTTCATTTTCATTTGATAATTCTGTTTCTGAGCTGGTCACCTCAGTCTTACTGCTAATGAAATCAATGTGTTCATCAAGTCGCTCTTCAATCTCAATCCTCTCAGAGTTTGTGGCTGTAGTAAGTAGTTTATCAGGTGCAAAAATACCTGCTACCCATTCATGACTCAAACATTCCTTGGCTGTCATTCTTTCTCTGAAATGAGGAGAATCAGTAATATGAAGAGATCAATAAATTCTATATTTAGCATCAAGTTTATGCTAATAAGGGCTAACAGAAGATTAGCTAACCTAAGCAATGTTCCTAGAATCCTGGAAGGTTAACCAGTACTCAAGCAAACCATATCCACAAGTAACTGATAATCTTTCTACTTCAATCAGTGATGAGAGACGAATGACAATGAGACACAATGCCATAATTATATCAATCATCATAGAGACTGTGGCCCGGTGGGTATTTAAACTCACGCACCCTGAATTAAGTTTTTTCTTGCATGGCAACAACATGTAAACATACACCCAGGGTGAGTATAAATAAAGAACACACATATGAGTAGTCAAATTGCCATTTGTATTACCAAAAATAACATTCAAGACATTCTAATGTGTAATGTTCATAATGACGCTGGCTCATGTACTGTCTGGATACCTAGATTGCTTCCTTTGCAAACTTATAAATGGAGATCCAAACAAGTATATGAGTAGAACCAATGGATGCTCCCTGAACAAGTATATCAGTAGAACTAATGGATGCTCCCTGAACAAGTATATCAGTAGAACCAATGGATGGATGCTCCCTGAACAAGTATATCAGTAGAACCAATGGATGCTCCCTGAACAAGTATATCAGTAGAACCAATGGATGCTCCCTGAACAAGTACTTGATCAAGCAGCTGACTTCCCTTCCACACTGTTGAAGATAAACTCACATATATAAGTTGTTTTTCAATGGATAATTGACACATATATAAGTTATGTTTTGGTGAATAATTGACACATAATGTAAGTTATGTTTTAGTGTTTAATTAACACATATATAAGTTATGTTTTGATGGAAAATTTTGATGGATAATTGACATATATATAAGCTATATTTTGATGGATAACTGGCACTTATATAAATTATGTTTTGATGGATAATTGACACATATCTAAATTATGTTTTGATGGATAACTGACACATATATTAATTATGTTTTGATGGATAACTGACACATATCTAAATTATGTTTTGATGGATAATTTACACATATATAAATTATGTATGATGGATAATTGACACATATATTAAGTTATATTTATACGTGAGCATCCTATTTATTAAAAGTTGTTGTCAGATGAGCTGAAAGGGTAAACTGATATATTATTGATGGTAATAATAACAAATTTAAAAATTACATTTCATACAGTCAAAATGGCGATCAAATACTGTAAACACTTACCTGGGATCTAGTATAAGCAGTTTCTTGATGAAATCCTGGGAAGCAAGACTTAAATCAGCAAAGAGGTCATCGGGAAATTCAAAGTTCACTGTTGTGATATTGCAGAATGTCATCTGTTTGTCGTCTGCAGCAAATGGTGAACAAGTGGTCAACATTACGTATGTTAACACACCAAGTGACCACATGTCTGTGTATAAGCCAAGAGAATCATAGTTGAGCACCTCTGGAGCTGTGGACAGAAACAGAAATAATTAATTGGTTATTTTGATTGACTGATTGAATATTTAGCATCATTTTTATGCCATCAAGGGCTAACAGACTATCAGTTAACCTAACCATTGTTTCCTGGGATCCTGAAAGGTTAACCAGTACTCGAGCACACCCAATCTCCGCAAGTAACTGATAACTTTCCCACTTGAATCAGCAGAGAGACAAATGATAATGAGACACAATGTGGTATATCAATCATCATGGAGACTGAGGACTTGAATACAAGTCCCTGTCTGGTCACAGTCTCTGTGATGCTTGATTTATGACAATGCATCTCATTGTCATTCATTCTCACCTCTGATTAAAGTGGGAAAGTCATCAGTAACTTGTGGAGATGAGACTGCATGAGTACTGGTTAACCTTACAGGATCCCAGGAAACAGTGGTTAGATAAACTGATTGTCTGTTAGCCTTTGTTGGCATAAAAATGATGCTAAATATTCAATAAATCAATCTTTTAACAATTTAAAAACAAATTATGTGTACCTGATTTTAACTTAATGTGTAGAATCTTTCTAAACAACAAAGTTTTACATGGACAGATCACAGGGACCATTAACATTGCTATATCTACCATACAACCTGTATAATATTTATATATATATATTTTTATCTCTTTGCCTTTTAAACATCTTTGGTCTCATAAGTGACTGTTGAAGATTAATGTTGTAAAAAGCAGAAACGTGTATATTTCAAATTATTAATGGGGAAAAATGTGTGAAGGAAAAAGTTCATTATTTTTTATTTGACAAATTATTAAAATCAGATATGATGAAACACACAGGTGTATTTGCTGCAGCTTGTGGTGAGCTCTTGTTGTAACAAAGTAATAAATAATTCATGAAAAATATTAATAAATTGTTTAAAAATAACAACTTCTAAACAAATTTTTACAAACCACATAAAATGTTTTAAGTGTGAGTGTTTGATTATAATTATACATGTTCCTTGTCTGGGTGAGAGAAAAAACAGGCAGACAAGGTAAAATACATGTGTCTACAGGCAGACAATAACAATAAAACAAGAGGCCCAAGAGGGCTTGAGGATGCTCTACAGACTCAAAGTGGCCATAGCACTTTTTGAAATTTCACATATTTACACTCTTTGGGGGTTCGTCTTAGTGATTTGTTATGAGCAGAAATGATTCAAATTTTAAAATGAAGTTTTTTTGTACAAATGGATGCAAAATGAAAAAAAATCAGTTTTCCCTATAATATTCCTATGTAAATTTAGCCCCTAACTTCTTATCTGCAATCAAACCCCTACACATAAGGATAATTTATGCCAAATATGAACAAATCTGACATACCGGTTCTTCAGAAAACGTTTTTTGTAATTCCCAATTTTTACCGTTTTGGGGCCTCTCGTGACCCCTTAAGACAGTGGAACCCAGTCGTTTAACAAATCTGAACCTCCTTCACCAAGCAATGCTTCTGTGAAGATATAGGCAAAATCATTTCCATTTGAAAATAAAAAAAAAATAAAAAAATTATAATAACATGTGTTCTTTAATTGAACCCTTTGGGCTGGGTCATTTAAACCCTAGGAATAACATTTTAACAAATCTAACAAAACTATAGTTGGTCATCATTTCTACATAAAAATTTTGAAAATCTTTTGAGCCGTTCATGAGAAGAAGATTTTTTATGGTTTGGGACTATTTTTAGTAATGCCAACCATATGAATTTCAGATCGAAAAAAAAAATCTTCTGTAAAGTCTCCTATGCAATAGAAACATCCATGTGAAGTTTCAGACAATAACAATATAACAAACCTGTGTCTACAGGTAGACAATAACAATATAACAAACCTGTGTCTACAGGCAGACAATAATAATATAACAAACCTGTGTCTACAGACATATGACATAATAAACCTGTGTCTACAGGCAAACAATAACAATGTAACAAACCTGTGTCTAAAGGCAGACAATAACAATATAACAAACCTGTGTCTATAGGCAGATGACATAATAAACCTGTGTCTACAGGCAGAGAAAAGGACAAACCTGTGTCTACAGGCAGACAATAACAATACAACAAACCTGTGTCTACAGGCAGCTGGCATAATAATCCTGTGTCTACAGGCAGAGAAAAGGACAAACCTGTGTCTACAGGCAAATGACATAATAAACCTGTGTCTGCAGGCAGATAACATAATAAATCTGTGTCTACAGGCAGACAAAGTGACAAACCTGTGTCTACAGGCAGACAAAGAGACAAACCTGTATATATTTACATACAATCTGACAAACCTGTGTCTACTGACAGGCAATGTGACAAACCTGTGTCTACAGGCAGACAAAGGGACAAACCTGTGTCTACTTACATACAATGTGACAAACCTGTGTCTACTGACAAACAATGTGACAAACCTGTGTCTACTGACAATGTGATAAACATGTGTCTACTTCCAGACAACGTAAAAAACCTGTGTCTACTGACAGACAAGGTGACAACCTGTGCCTATTGACAGGCAAAGTGACAAACCTGTGTCTACTGACAGACAAGGTGACAAACCTGTGTCTACTGACAATGTGATAAACATGTGTCTACTGCCAGACAATGTGACAAACCTGTGTCTACCACCAGACAATGTAACAAACCTGTGTCTAATGACAGACAAGGTGACAAATCTGTATCTACTGACAGGCAAAGTGACAAACCTGTATCTACTGACAGACAAGGTGACAAACCTTTGCCTACTGACAGGCAATGTGACAAACCTGTGTCTTCTGACAGACAATGTGACAAACCTGTGTCTACTGACAGACAAGGTGACAAACCTGTATCTACTGACAGACAAGGTGACAAACCTTTGCCTACTGACAGACAAGGTGACAAACCTTTGCCTACTGACAGACAATGTTACAAACCTGTGTCTACTGACAGACAAGGTGACAAATCTTTGCCTACTGACAGACAATGTGACAAACCTGTGTCATCTGACAGGCAATGTGACAAACCTGTGTCTACTGACAGACAAGGTGACAAACATGTGCTTACTGACAGACAAGGTGACAAACATGTGCTTACTGACAGACAAGGTGACAAACGTGTATCTAGTTACAGGCAATGTGACAAACCTTTGCCTACTGACAGACACTGTGACAAGCCTGTGTTATCTGACAGGCAAGGTGACAAACCTGTGTCTACTGACAGACAAGGTGACAAACATGTGCTTACTGACAGACAAGGTGACAAACCTGCATCTAGTTACAGGCAATGTGACAAACCTTTGTCTACTGACAGACAATGTGACAAACCTGTGTCATCTGACAGACAAAATAAATCCAAAGCACATATAATGAATATAGACAAGGAAAATTGTGGTGCATTTAACAAAACTGAACAAATTTCAAATTTTGACATGTTCACTAACCATTCATGTTGTAAAACCAAAGGTTCATACTTACCAACATAGTCAGGGGTACCAATAATGTCCCGAATGTCCTCTCCTGTGTTCACCAAACATGCAAATCCCAGATCACAGATCTTAATGGAACCCTTAGGGAACTCATCCGTCAAAAGAATGTTCTGAGGCTGAAACAAACACAGATCAATGATAAATGAAATGATAAGGTTTCATCTAAATTTTGTGTCATTAATTGGACAATTAGAACTTGACCATCTACTTCTCCTTAAATGTATACAACTTACAAAACAGAAATTACAAATGGAGTATTTCTACAACTACGTTTTACTGACTTTCAGTATTTTTGAAGATATGTTATGACAAGAAAGAATAACCAAAAGTAAAGTACAAAATCTGCCATTAATCAAGGTATAGTTGTGGTTCTTGCATTTTTACACATTGCCCTCTATCCATGTTCCAAGTATCATTGGATTCTTATCTGTACATACAAACAGATGCATGGATGGAAGGATAGATCCGCAGACACATATGGACAGAAAGACAAAACTATATGCTTGAACTTTGGGAAACATAAAAAAAACTTAACCAACATCCATAAAGAAATAGACTACAAAAAACAGGGGCGGTAATGTATTGAATAGTGTTGCCTACTCTTGCCAGAGGTTGCGAGTCCAATCTTCAGCTGGACCCCGATACTTCTAAAAGATACAACATTCAGTATTGGTTCTACCAAAAAAACAGACTTGAAAGCAGTTCATACAAGCTGTGAGCTTTCTTTGCAATCAAGCTGAAATAAATGAGTATAAACTAAACTAAACAAATCAACCCACTGGTGATGTATATTACATGAGACATTGATTTCCACATGGTTGCTGATCTATAAATGGCAACAACAGATGTTTTATACAGTTAATTATTTCCTATTTCCATCTCGGCAAACAATCTTTAAAACATACGATTGATATAGCCAAGGCAACGTGTCTGTTGTGACATAGATCACATGCGTTTGTCTTAGGATTATAATGATCCTAAGTATTAACAAGATGCAAGTAACTGGTTTTCTGGTGTTGGGGGACTTAATTAAGAACATATTTAAACAAATACTTAAAAACTTAAATCAAACAAAGCATCCAAGTGATCATGATTTTAGACTGGTTCTTGAAAAATGTTATTTGGTTTCATTGACATTGATTAAATAATACTGAATTACCCAGTCAAATTTAAATTAAATAATTAAGTATGTTAGTAAAACTTACAAATATGTTGGTGAAATAGGAGCAAGGATGTGTTTGTTGTTAGGTGATCTGGTCAAGTCTGGGGTCGGACGCATGACCAACACCCTATCCCCTACTACACCTTACATCTCAACTTTTGTTAGATCAAATAATTACAATATTGAAGGGAAATGCTTATCTGGCTCACATGACTAACCCCCCTTAACCTAGTTTGCTTTCAGCTATTTTGATTGGATGATTCTGTTTCAAGATAAATAGTTTTAATGTACATATTTAATGTAAGTTGCAGCCATTGAAAATTGCTTCAAAGGACTTGGTAACAGCTATAACCATATTTTTTTTTATTGTGGTGATGCGTTTTAATGTTTGAAGACAAACAAAAGGTAAAAACAGATAAAAGAAGCCATTGGTTATTTTAATGTTGACATTTTGATAAACACATATAACAAACACTCGAAACTCTTAAGCTGATGTGCCAGGCATATTATACACAATTTACCGGAAATAGTAATTATATGTTTTATGAAGAATTTTTTGCATAAATTTAAGAACAAGCAAGACCAAATGTAGGAATAATGTGCAAGTCACTGACAGGTATAGTATAAAAATTCTTCTTGCATTCATACTCAACCGAGATCAGTTAATCCCAACCAATGGAAACCTGGCTTTTCTTGCAACATGACTTCTGATTGGTTTATTTGAGCCATACTCAGTCAAGTAAGAACTTAAGTTTTTTTAAACGTCTTGGTCAGCGTTCGTCACCATGTTATTTACAAGTTTCCCTTTTTACCTTTAAATCAAGATGGACAATATTTTTCTCATGTAAGTAGACGAGGCCCTCCAGGATCTGTGCCATGAGAAGTCGAACATCAGCTTCATTAAATTTTTCTTCCAGGATACATTCTGTAAACAGTTCTCCGCCCGCACAACTGTAACAGAATATAAATCATTTATATTTTTTTTTCTTTTAATGAGGATTAACATCAGTTTTAACACATTTCAGGCTAATTTTGTATGGCAAATCAAGTTTTATTGGCGGAGGAAGACTTCAGAATAAATCAGACTAGAACCAGTCTCCTTCCGCAAGTAACTGGCAAACTGAGCACATAAAGTTTTTGGACTGAGCATGAATCGACATACAACCTTAGCTAATTACTTCTGCAACAGAGGAATAAATCGGTTATTATATATATTAAAGGCATAAAATAAAATATTGTTCGTTTTACCTTAACCTATCTACCCAATAATATTAACCTATCTACTCAAATAACTTTATTGCACTCCTAATGAAATAAATTTTTTATTGTTTGTAGTTGCCAAAATGTAATATAACATCTGATGTTTCTGTTATACCTGCAAATTTATTTTTTTTTTCATTTTCCTGAAAAACACTAGTTTTTCCTACAGTGCTCCATAAATGATTTCACATATCCTTATACATTAGGTTAAATAAGAAACTGTCCTTATATGCATTTATATCATTGCACACATCTAGATATTCTAATACCTATGAATGATGGAATTAGTAAAGTACCAGTATATGCGATTTACAATACTTTCCGTCAACGAAGCTAACAGATCAGTAAATACAAATTTTAAGTATGATTCATGTGTAAGACAGGTATAATCCACTGTGATTCATGTGTAAGAAAGGTATTATCAGCTGTGATTCATGTGTAAGAGAGGTATTATCCACTGTGATTCATGTGTAAGAGAAGTATTATCCACTGTGATTCATGTGCAAGAGAGGTATTATCCGCTGTGATTCATGTGTAAGAGGGTATTATCAGCTGTGATTCATGTGTAAGAGAGGTATTATCCACTGTGATTCATGTGTAAGAGAGGTATTATCTGCTGTGATTCATGTGTAAGAGAGGTATTATCTGATGTGATTCATGTGTAAGAGAGGTATTATCTGCTGTGATTCATGTGTATGAGAGGTATTATCAGCTGTGATTCATGTGTAAGAGAGGTATTATCAGCTGTGATTCATGTGTAAGAGAGGTTTTATCCACTGTGATTCATGTGTAAGAGAGGTATTATCTGCTGTGATTCATGTGTTAGAGAGGTATTATCTGCTGTGATTCATGTGTAAGAGAGGTATTATCTGCTGTGATTCATGTGTAAGAGAGGTATTATCAGCTGTGATTCATGTGTAAGAGAGGTATTATCAGCTGTTAAAGTATGATTCATGTGTAAGAGATGTATAATCAACTGTGATTCATGTGTAAGAGAGGTATTATTTGCTGTGATTCATGTGTAAGAGAGGAATTATCCACTGTGATTCATATGTTAGAGAGGTATTATCTGCTGTGATTCATGTGTAAGAGAGGTTATCGCTGTGATTCATATGTTAGAGAGGTATTATCTGCTGTGATTCATGTGTAAGAGAAGAATTATCCACTGTGATTCATATGTTAGAGAGGTATTATCTGCTGTGATCCATGTGTAAGAGAGGTATTATCCGCTGTGATTCATATGATAGAGAGGTATTATCTGCTGTGATTCTTGTGTAAGAGAGGTATTATCTGCTGTGATTCATGTGTAAGTGAGGTATTATCAGCTGTGATTGATGTGTAAAAGAGGTATTATCAGCTGTGATTCAGATGTAAGAGAGGTAGTATCAGCTGTAATGCATGTGTAAGAGAGGTATTATCTGCTGTGATTCATGTGTAGGAGAGGTATTATCAGCTGTGATTCATGTGTAAGAGAGGTATTATCAGCTGTTAAAGTATGATTCATGTGTAAGAGAGGTATTATCACCTGTGATTCATGTGTAAGAGAGGTATTATCCACTGTGATTGATTCATGTGTAAGAGAGGTATTATCTGCTGTGATTCATGTGTAAGAGAGGTATTATCTGCTGTGATTCATGTGTAAGAGAGATATTATCCGCTGTGATTCATGTGTAAGATAGGTATTATTAGTTGTTAAAGTATGATTCATGTGTAAGAGGGGTATTATCACCGGTGATTCATGTGTAAGAGAGGTATTATCCACTGTGACTCATGTGTAAGAGAGGTATTATCCACTGTGATTCATGTGTAAGAGAGGTTTTCCTGTGATTCATGTGTAAGAGAGGTATTATCCGCTGTGATTCATGTGTAAAAAAAGTTTTCCTGTGATTCATGTGTAAGAGAGGTATTATCCGCTGTGATTCATGTGTAAGAGAGGTATTATCAGCTGTGATTCATGTGTAAGAGAGGTATTATCCACTGTGATTCATGTGCAAGAGAGGTTTTCCTGTGATTCATGTGTAAGAGAGGTATTATCAGCTGTGATTCATGTGTAAAAGAGGTATTATTAGCTGTGATTCATATGTAAGAGAGGTATAATCTGCTGTTAGAATATGATCCATGAGTAAGAGAGGTATTATCAGCTGTTAAAGTATGATTCATGTGTAAGAGAGGTATTATCAACTGTTAAAGTATGATCCATGTGTATGAGAGGTATTATCTGCTGTTTAAGTATGATTCATGAGTAAGAGAGGTATTATTAGCTGTGATTCATATGTAAGAGAGGTATAATCTGCTGTTAGAATATGATCCATGAGTAAGAGAGGTATTATCAGCTGTTAAAGTATGATTCATGTGTAAGAGAGGTATTATCAACTGTTAAAGTATGATCCATGTGTAAGAGAGGTATTATCTGCTGTTTAAGTATGATTCATGTGTAAGAGAGGTATTATCTGCTGTTAAAGTATGATCCATGTGTAAGAGAGGTATTATCAGCTGTTAAAGTATGATTCATGTGTAAGAAAGGTATTATTAGCTGTTAAAGTATGATGCATGTGTAAGAGAGATATAATCAGCTGTTAAAATATGACTCATGTGTCAGAGAGGTATTATCAGCTGTTAAAGCATGATCCATGTGTAAGAGAGGTATTATCAACTGTTAAAGTATGATTCATGTGTAAGAGAGGTATTATCAGCTGTTTAAGTATGATTCATGTGTAAGAGAGGTATTATCAGCCGTTAAAGCATGATTCATGTGTAAGAGAGGTATTATCAGCTGTTAAAGTATGATCCATGTGTAAGAGAGGTATTATCAGCTGTGATTCATGTGTAAGAGAGCTATTATCAGCTGTGATTCATGTGTAAGAGAGGGTTTATCTGCTGTGATTCATATGTAACAGAGGTATTATCAGCTGTGATTCATGTGTAAGAGAGGTATTATTTGCTGTGATTCATGTGTAAGAGAGATATTATCAGCTGTGATTCATGTGTAAGAGAGGTATTATCAGCTGTGATTCATGTGTGAAAGGTATGTGTAAGAGAGGTATTATCAGCTGTGATTCATGTGTAAGAGAGGTATTATCAGCTGTGATTCATATGTAAGAGAGGTAGTATCAGCTGTAATGCATGTGTAAGAGAGGTATTATCTGCTGTGATTCATGTGTAAGAGAGGTATTATCAGTTGTGATTTATATGTAAGAAAGGTATTATCAGCTGTTAAAGTATGATCCATGTGTAAGAGAGGTATTATCAGCAGTTACAATTTGACGGAAGGCGATGAAAATTCATGAAAATGTTTATCATTCATAAAAATGGTGTTCATTATTTTATAAAATAAACATCATTAGTACTGGTTGTGCCTGTTTAAAGAGATAATATGCAAGGAAAAGTTAATAGGTAATATAATGTCCAACGAAACACAAAATGTAAAATATAATATAATAATTTACCTAATTTTAGTGTTGATATTAGAGACTTACAGAATCAGCATTTACGATACTGTCTCAACCCCTCTCCACTGCCTCCCCACTTACAGAATCAGCATTTACGATACTGTCTCAACCCCTCTCCACTGCCTCCCCACTTACAGAATCAGCATTTACGATACTGTCTCAACCTCTCTCCACTGCCTCCCCACTTACAGAGTCAGCATTTACGATACTGTCTCAACCCCTCTCCACTGCCTCCCCACTTACAGAATCAGCATTTACGATACTGTCTCAAACCCCTCCCCATTGCCTCCCCACTTACAGAATCAGCTTTTACGATACTGTCTCAACCCCTCTCCACTGCCTCCCCACTTACAGAATCAGCATTTATGATACTGTTTCAACCCCTCTCCACTGCCTCCCCACTTACAGAATCAGCATTTACAATACTGTCTCAACCCCTCTCCACTGCCTCCCCACTTACAGAATCAGCATTTACAATACTGTCTCAACCCCTCTCCACTGCCTCCCCAACCTGTGGTTAAACAAGACATTTTTATTGTAGAAATTAGAGACTGACAGAATCAGCACTAAGGATACTGTCTCAACCCCTCCCCACTGCCTCCCCAATTACAGAATCAGCACTTATGATACTGTCTCAACCCCTCCCCACTGCCTCCCCAATTACAGAATCAGCATTTGCGATACTGTCTCAACCCCTCCCCACTGCCTTCCCAATTACAGAATCAGCACTTATGATACTGTCTCAACACCTCCCCACTGCCTCCCCAATTACAGAATCAGCACTTACGTTACCGTCTCAACCCCCTCCCCACTGCCTCCCCAATTACAGAATCAGATCTTATGATAATGTCTCAACCCCTCCCCACTGCCTTCCCAATTACAGAATCAGCATTTACGATACTGTCTCAACCAGTCCCCACTGCCTCCCAATTACAGAATCAGCATTTACGATACTGTCTCAACCCCTCCCCACTGCCTTCCCAATTACAGAATCAGCATTTATGATACTGTCTCAACCCCTCCCCACTGTCTCCCCACTTACAGAATCAGCATTTATGATAATGTCTCAACCCCTCCCCACTGCTTTCCCAATGACAGAATCAGCATTTATGATACTGTCTTAACCCCTCCCAACTGCCTCCCCAATAACAGAATCAGCATTTATGATACTGTCTTAACCCCTCCCAACTGCCTCCCCAATTACAGAATCAGCATTTACGATACTGTCTCAACCCCCTCCCCACTGCCTTCCCAATTATAGAATCAGCATTTATGATACTGTCTTAACCCCTCCCAACTGCCTCCCAATTACAGAATCAGCACTTACGATACTGTCTCAACCCCTCCCCACTGTCTCCCCAATTACAGAATCAGCATTTATGATAATGTCTCAACCCCTCCCCACTGCCTTCCCAATTACAGAATCAGCATTTACCATACTGTCTCAACCCCTCCCCACTGCCTCCCAATTACAGAATCAGCATTTATGATACTGTCTCAACCCCTCCCCACTGTCTCCCCAATTACAGAATCAGATCTTATGATAATGTCTCAACCCCTCCCCACTGCCTTCCCAATTACAGAATCAGCATTTATGATACTGTCTCAACCCCTCCCCACTGTCTCCCCAATTACAGAATCAGATCTTATGATAATGTTTCAACCCCTCCCCACTGCCTTCCCAATTACAGAATCAGCATTTATGATACTGTCTTAACCCCTCCCCAATTACAGAATCAGCATTTATGATAATGTCTCAACCCCTCCCCACTGTCTTCCCAATTACAGATTCAGCACTTACGTTACTGTCTCAACCCCTCCCCACTGCCTCCCAATTACAGAATCAGCACTTATGATAATGTCTCAACCCCTCCCCACTGCCTTCCCAATTACAGAATCAGCATTTACGATACTGTCTCAACCCCTCCCCACTGCCTCCCAATTACAGAATCAGCATTTACGATACTGTCTCAACCCCTCCCCACTGCCTCCCAATTACAGAATCAGCATTTATGATAATGTCTCAACCCCTCCCAACTGCCTCCCCAATTACAGAATAAGCACTGACGATACTGTCTCAACCCTATCCCACTGCCTCCCCAATTACAGAATAAGCACTGACGATACTGTCTCAACCCCTCCTAACTGCCTCCCCAATTACAGAATAAGCACTAACGATACTGTCTAAACCCTTTCCCACTGCCTCCCCAATTACAGAATCAACATTTACAATAATGTCTCAACCCCTCACCGCTGCCTCCCCAATTACAGAATAAGCACTGACGATACTGTCTCAACCCCTCCCAACTGCCTCCCCAATTACAGAATAAGCACTGACGATACTGTCTAAACCTTTTCCCACTGCCTCCCCAATAACAGAATCAGCATTTACAATACTGTCTCAACCCTTTGCCACTGCCTCCCCAATTACAGAATCATCACTTATGAAACAGTCTCAACCCCTCACCGCTGCCTCCCCAATTACAGAATAAGCACTGACGATATTGTCTCAACCCCTCCCCACTGCCTCACCAATTACAGAATCAGCATTTAAAATACTGTCTAAACCATTTGCCACTGCCTCCCCAATTACAGAATCAACACTAACGATACTGTCTCACCCATCCCCACTGCCTCCCCAATTACAGAATCAGCACTTATGATACTATCTCAACCCCTCCCCACTGTCTCCCCAATTACAGAATCAACATTTACGATACTGTCTCAACCCCTCTCCACTGCCTTCCCAATTACAGAATCAGCATTTACGATACTGTCTCAACCCCTCCCCACTGCCTTCCCAATTACAAAATCAGCATTTATGATACTGTCTCAACCCCTCCCCACTGCCTCCCAAATTACAGAATCAGCACTTACAATACTGTCTCAACCCCTTCCCACTGCCTCCCAAATTACAGAATCACTCCTTACGATACTGTCTTAACCCTTTCCCAATGCCTCCCCAATTACAGAATCAGCACTTACAATACTGTCTCAACCCCTCCCCACTGCCTCCCCAATTACAGATTCAGCACTTACGATACTGTCTCAACCCCTCCCCACTGCCTCCCCAATTACAGATTCAGCACTTACGATACTGTCTCAACCCCTCCCCACTGCCTTCCCAATTACAGAATAAGCATTTACGATACTCTCTCAACCCCTCCCCACTGCCTTCCCAATTACAGAATAAGCATTTACGATACTGTCTCAACCCTTTCCCAATGCCTCCCCAATTACAGAATCAGCACCTATAATACTGTCTCAACCCCTCCCCAATTACAGAATCAGCACTTACGATACTGTCTCAACCCCTCCCCACTGCCTCCCCAATTACAGAATCAGCACTTACGATACTGTCTCAACCCCTCCCCACTGCCTCCCCAATTACAGATTCAACACTTACGATACTGTCTCAACCCCTCCCCACTGCCTTCCCAATTACAGAATCAGCACTTACGATACTCTCTCAACCCCTCCCCACTGCCTTTCCCAATTACAAAATCAGCATTTACGATACTGTCTCAAATATAAACTGCTTTGATACCATTGGTAATTTAATGAAAATGCTGGTAAACATGGGCCCATAACCATGCTGGTCAAGACCGGATTTGATGACAAAAGTAACACTCCATACTCAGATTCTACCTGATATAAGGACTAGAGAACAATTTACAAAAGCTCTCAGTAATATAAGTATAAATAAACACCCTGGAGTACAAAGTTACAAACATGTGAAGGCACCAGCTTTTATTTTTGTCTAAAATACAGGTGACATGTTTGTACATGTTGACATACATCTCCCACTTGTCATCTGCCTGCATCATCATCTTGTCAACTGTACAAACACAGTGCTGCCTGTGGCATGTAACTCGTGGTGACTCACAAAAAACTGCGGCTAATTGTTTGACATAACACTATAATGCAAGTGTCGTATACCAGAGATACTTTCACTTCTTTGTTCTTTGGTTTAGAGGTATAGGTGGGATGAGGACAATTTATCATATTTTTTTTACCTATAAATTACATACAACACACATAACTCTTAATTACGAGACACATCGTATTTGGTACATAGCTGATATGATGAGAAGAACTTACAGAGATGTTATAAGTGTTGAATAACAAGACAGCAGACCTGTAGGAAAACATTTACAAAACTAGAAATGCGTCTGTATGCATCGATGCCCCCACTTTTGTGGGAACCCAATTTTTTACCAAGAACCAATTTTTTTCCCAAGAACCCAATCTTTCACCAGAAATCAAGTCCAAAAGGGGCCCACATTCCTGTAAAATTTTACTAACATTGACAAAACTTATTTTAAATGTAATTTATAATTATACAAGTACACAAAAACTATCTATTAAATACATACTAGACCCCTTCAGAAATGATTGATTGGAAACCCAATATTTGTACCTCGGACACACGGACAAACAGACAGGGGCAACACTTAATGTCCCATCATCACTGTTCCAATGGCGGGAACATTAAACAGAAATGTTTTAAATACTTGTTCACATTTACGACGCAAAACTCCCATGTTTTCATGCCAAAGACAAGTACCTACAAATGAAGTTGTAGCAATAACATTCTTATATAATCTTTAAGAGTAACATCTCTAATTTTTGTAAGATGTTTATTTTATTCCAACAGGTTGAATGAATGCTTCACAAGCTCTTGGAATAGTATATTTGTATTGCAGTAACATTTACAGCAAGATCATTCCAATCAGACATTACGCAAATAGTCTTGGATTCTGAGATTGGAGATAACCAACTCAAACTTGGATTCTGAGATTGGAGATAACCAACTCAAAGTGATCACAGCAGAAATTAATCTCACCTCTGATGTATTTTCCATCATTTGGAAAGATGGTACAGAGATTTTGGAAAATGAAAACATTCCTCCTGAAGCTATAAAAGCAGTGAATTCAATAATCAAAACATTGAATAAATGGAATGAATTGAGGATATCATACAAATAAACACAAAACGTACCAACATCAACCTGACATAAGGAGACTGGGCTGGCTTCTATTAGTAGAAGTTATCTGTTTTGTGTGTTTCTTTTTAGTGGGGTAAGCACAATGTCATTACATATATAAAAGCAACCAGTTTTATTGATATAAAGAGAACTAGAAATGCGTCCATAAGTCATAGATGCCCCCACTTTGTAACTACATTGTAGATATCAATAAAGCTAAATATCAAGTTTCATCAAAATCAGTCCATCAATAAAGATTTTAGAGGTTGAAAACCGTCAGCCAATCAGAGTCCAGATCACCTGATTAATATGCGCCAATTCCATCCATTGTTGAACTTGACTTTGGTCTTGTTGATATAAAGCCAAATATAAATTTTCGTCAAAATCGGTCCATAAATAAAGACTTTAGAGGTTGGAAACTATCAGCCAATCAGAGCTCAGAACACCTAATTAATATGCAGTGATTTTGATGGAAATCGAACCTGAGCTGTAGTTTATCACCATACATCTTTCTACCAAATATGAATCAAATCCATTTAATCCTTCAAGAGATATTGAGCGGAAACAAATTTCTTGACATTTGTCAATAATCTTAGTCCAAAAAGGGGCATAACTCCATCAAAATTGATCAGACCAGAACGAAATATGAACTTGTCACACACCAAATTTGGTTTAAATCTGTTCATTAAAACCAAAGATATGTTGGAAACCATTTTCGTACAGTGATACTATATCCCCCCACAACATTGAAAATGGCAGGGGCATAAAAAGACTCCAAATTTATATACATGAATTTCTGTATCTGCAAATAATTGGCAAATTTTCTCATTGATATTTTAGACCAAGCTGGGCTCGAACCCAGGACCTCCACAGTGAAAGGTAAGTCATGTGGAGACAAGGCCTAAAGCAATCAGTCATGAATCTGACAAAACAGCAAACCATCATGCTGAAAGTGACCAAACAAAACAACTCTCTCAAAATCTACCGAATAAAGAAAGATCAAAGCTTAAAAGAGCAAGTAGACCTTTTAGGTTCAGCAACAAAAACTGTAGCCCAACTGAAAAGATCCTACATATTGTCTTTACTGTTACAGAATATTTGCCAAAAAAACTGGAGTGATTAAATGACTGGTATTTCGACCCCTAATGATACAATGCAATGTAATGACTGCACTGGACTATGTGCATATCAACTTACTATTCTGTGATAAGGATGAGTTCTGATTGGCTCTCATACACCTCCTTCAGGTTTACAAGTCGAGGATGATTTAGTGCCATTTCTAGCATAACCACCTCTCTCAGAATCTCTTCCCGACATGACTTTCCGCGGCGTCTCTTCTTTATGAACTTTGCTGCAACGACCTCACCTGTCTCATTTAGCACACATTTCTTAACAACGGCAAATTTGCCCCTGAAAATATAAAATACAATCTCATCAACTGTGTATCAGAAGGATGGAAGAAACAGAATTGGTTCATGGGTTTAACCCTTTACTTCATAGATACCAATCACAGAAGGCATTTGAAAACAGTGCAGGAAGAGTTCAGATTGCTCGTGACGAGCAATCTGAACACTTCCTGCACTGTTTTCCACTCTGTCAGTTAATATAAACATAATTCGCCCAATAATTCAAAAGCCTTCTATGTTAGAGGTGTCCAAAGGCGTCAATATTAGAGGTGTCCAAAGGTGTCTATATGAAGTAAAGGGTTAATGCCATTTTGTTACTGAAGATTGCGTTGGAATGAATCCATGAAGAACTACAACCGTTCTTCCACAAGTAACGGTCATAGTTTCGCCCATAGAAGTTTGTTCAGAGCTGGGCTCCAACCCACAACATCTGTGTTAGAGGTAAGTGACCATAAGACAATACCTAAGACAACCCATAGAAAGACAATGCTGCATTTTTTTTTTATTTTCCAAGATAAAAATAGAAAAAGCATATTTCATAATTTAGCCCATTAGTGCATTAAGGTACCAAGTGTATATGAAACAAGAAGGCACTTGGTACTTTTCTTGCACTAATGGGGTGAACTATATTCAAGCGGAGGTAAAACAAATTATATATTAATTTAAAATCAATACAAAGTTGAGTATGACAGCACAGTACAACTTTCACTGCACCATTAATTCAATATGATCTAAGTATACATAATGCTTTTTTTAATTGCATAACGTACAAACATCTACACCATTAATAATCAAATTGTTAAATTAAACGACCATCATAACTCATTCCTTAACCATCTTTTCGTGTGAAATAGACAGGAATTTAAACATCACAGAACCTGCTTAACCACTACAGTGTTAATGACTATAATGCACAAACAATAAAACTTTATTTTCCCCAAAGTAAATGCTAGCTTCCTTATTATGCCAAATTTTGATGTAATCTCCGCTCTTTATTACTGTATCCAACACATCAAGCTACAATTATATGAACTTGCTGGAATGGAATATTTAGATCAGATCTTTATGAATGGGAGAGTAGCTGTCAATTAATGCTGTATATTAATGTACAGCTTATAGGTGCAGCCAGAACTTCAGGTGGAGGGGTGGGGGAGGGAGGGATTATAACAATCTTACATGGGTTTGAGGTTCGGGTAGAAAATTCCGTCTCAAGGAAATAATGAGGCTCTGCCAAGTTCCTGTGAAAACAGCTTTACCAAGGGACAGAATTTTCTATCCGAACTAAAAAGCCATGATGATTTTAATTCTTGCATACCAAACACATTGAATAATTATTTTAACTTAATTTATCATTATATATTTTACAATTATCGCTTTTAAGACGTTTAATTATATGACTTTTGTCATATATTTTATACATTACTTCATCTTGATGGTTTCTGAACATCACAGTGCAACAATTTTATCTCGACCCTAGGATGACATATCTCACCCTGGTAAGAATGCAGATATCCTTATCTGGTATGTGAGAAACAATGGTACAATTTTTTTGTTATCTCAGAAGGGTCCCTATCAATGAGGATCAAAGTACATATCTTTCCCCATTTTCACTGTGCCCAGTCATCCCCCTTCTATATCCGCCATTGTAATCAAGTGTATTTTCCTATCATTCCCATCACAAAGTCCTTGCCATGCTGATAAGGTTTTTTTTCTGATAGAGTTCCTTATTCACACTGGACTAGAAATTATTTTCTACAAAAAATTGTCTCCCCCTCATAAAAATTTTGAATTCGGAAAATGCAAAGGGCCGTAACTCACTAAACAAGAATTCCAATTCTGCGGAATGATATGTCTCGCCATATCCGCTTTGACCGTTAATACACACATGGGAGAGAAAAAAATTAAAATATTATATTCATGCAAGAGTTATCTAACTTGGTTAATGTAGTAGGTTTAATGACTATGAAATATTGTAGGAAGTATTGTGTGAAGTTTCGATCAAATACATTAAGTGATTTTTGAGATATGAACTTGATGGAAGTTGCACACAAAACTTTAACCAGTATTTCTAAGTAAAACATATTTAAACCAGTATTTTTAAGTAAAATAAATATTTTTAAGTCGAAACATTTTTCAAAAAAAAAAAAGAACATCAAAAAGAAAACAACAAAACAAAAAAAATTAAAAAAAAAAAAAAAAAAAAAATTAAAAAAAAGAAAAGTACTCAGCATCTGCATTATATAATGCAGGGTGTTAGTTGTAACTTATAATGACTAAAGTATGAGTGTCCTAGCACTAGTACTTATTGAGAAATAGTGTAAAAATGAAAACTAACGTTGGAGGTAAATGCAAAATTCAGCATCAAACAATGTCAATGGACCATGATGATGACTGTAGGTCACACTCAGCATCTGCAGTATATAATGTGTTGCAGAGTGTTAGTTGTAACTATGATCCAAGTATGAGTGTCCTAGCACTTGTACTTGTTGAGAAATAGTGTAAAAACAAAAACTCAACGGAGCGAAATTCAACATCAAACAATGTCAATGGACCATGAAATGTAGGTCACACTCAGCATCTACAGTGTAAAATGTGATGCAGGGTGCTAGTTGTAACTATTATCCGAGTATGAGTGTCCTAGCACTTGTAAAACGAAAACTTAACGTTGGAGTTAAATATAAATGTTTAACACTGTCGCCGTCAACAGAAAAGCAACACCTTAATCTCGTCTCTCCTTCGTCGCATTGAGACAAAAAATCAGCAAAAGGGAATGCACAACTAGACCTCACACTAATCCTTCCCAATATGTTTTCGCTTAATCTGACCAGAGATGTCAAAGAATTTTCATGGATAAGATTTTTAATTCCGAAAACACAGAGGGGCCTCAACTCATCAAAAATCATTGATCTGAATGCAATATAGATATTTGCAACTAGACCTCAAATTGACCTTTCCAAGCAATTTGCAGTTAAATTGAAGGCTGATCTAAGTCTATAAATTCATGGGATGACAGTATTGTCTCTCTTTTAGGACTGAGTTGGGCTGGGCCCGAACCCATGACCAAAAGCAGTGAGAGGTCAATGATCATGAGATGGTGCCCATGATACAGGGACAGATCCAGGATTTCAGTTTATAGGTGGGGGAGGGACTTAGGGCAGGAAACACAAAATCTGATCAGGCACAGATGTTTTTCAGTAGAAATAAAGTCAGAAAATGGGTGGAGTGGGATGGGGTGGTGGGGTATGCTGTTTTTTTTTAAAGAGTAAATCTGCCACTGTTATAAGGGGAATTAACTTGTCACAGTTTTTAATACACCATAGTTAACAGTACACAAACCTGGCGACAACAATATTATCTAGTATAACAAAAACAGTTCATCATTAAATGCTATCCGACTTTGGCGCGTTTTTAATACAAAAGTGTGCCATTTATCCTAAATCTTCACCTGAGCGACCAATGCACACTTCGGCTTATACAAACAATTCAGAGAGACAAAATATATTAACACAGTAGCTACAATAGCATGTTTGGCGATTCAATGAAGATCCTCTGGTATTTATCATAACCCAATTATAATCTACAAGACGGTAATAAATTGAAATATGACAAGACGTTAAATCACTCGTCTTTCAGCAGAACAAAACAATGTGCTATAGAATACCCACAATGGCATTGTCTTCAATGTTTCTGTAACACTTAAAACAGCAGCGGTGCCCTTGAGGTTTGGTCATGGGTAATGACCTTTAACTCCTAAACTACATTACTTAACAATTTGTAACAAATTATCCACATTTTTATTTTCTAATGTATTTTTATTTGTGTTAAACCTTATCACTATCTAAGGTGTAAGGTAATTTTTTATTTGGGGCAAGGTACATTGTAAAGTTCGACTCCACTTAGGTCGTATATAATAGTTGTATAATAAGGTTGTACCAATAATAGCATTTAGCAAATCAACTCCCCATAATAAAACTTCTGAATAAAGTGTTGTTATACATTTCTGGTGCTTAAACTGATAGTGTTTATACTTAACGCAATTTTCAACATATTACAGGTTAGGCATTGTAAATTAATTGCCAGATTACCATCCTATTTTTTCTTAAAAAGGTTGGGGGGTTGGGGGGGGGGGGATTTTTATTTTTTTATTTAATTTTTTTATCTATTTTTTTTTTTTAAAAAATTAGGGGGCATGCGGGGATGATAATCTAGCAATTAATATATTATGGCATCCAGTTTTGTTGGTGGAGTCAGACCTCAGAGTGACTTTGAATTATATCAACTCCCTTCCTCAAGTAACTCAAACTCTCACTTAAAGTTGCATGAAGTTTTGGGACCGAGCTGGGCTCAAACCCACCACCTCCGTTGTGAGAGGTAAGAGATCTTGTGATAAAATTATAGGCCACCGGGCCACAGAGGAATGAATATTAATAATAATAATAATAATAATAGTCTTTATTTACAGAGGGTTACACATTTAGTTACAAACTAATCTTCCATGAGGCCCTCTATTATTTACACTACATGTACATGTATTTAATATACAAACAATTTAATATGTAAAATATCAAATGTAAAAACTGTTATACAGTCACACATACATAAATCAGTATAAAGAGATATAATGAAAGCAATATCTAACCAGACTTACACACATACATGTGTACACTATAAGTTCATGCTAATTTTTAAGTTGATCAGGATAAAACAAATTATTTTAGTATTTATATGTTTACAAGTTTGATTTTTTGAATTTATTATACGTGTTTGCAAGACAATATTTTGCAAGGATCTTACTGAGCATGATATTACTTTTGCTGCGTTTAACAGATTTAATAGATGAGCATGAATGTAGGATATGTAATAAACAGTATTTAACGTCAACAAAATGTTGGACTTCTGCCTATCAGATAACCGGAGATAGTCAGTCATATGGTAGTAATATTATGTAAGGTGAGTCAATGACCAAAAATGCTGCACCTTTATACATAATGATCACTCTGTAGAATGTACAAAAGTAGTCTGGTTACAGCTGAAGTACCGACAAATTTGCAACATATTGCAGTTTAGCTTTACACTGAAATGTAATAGGGCCAAAATAATAAAAGATAGAGGAATAATTGACTTGGAGTCTATCTACCCAGTCTATAACCAGTCAAAACTTAGTTGTTAAGTATTTAGGTAAAATATTGACGGAACAGAAGCCTGGACTCGAACCTGAGCAGTAAACAGAAGCCTGGGCTCGAACCTAAGCAGTGAACAGAAGCCTGGACTCGAACCTAAGCAGTAAACAGAAGCCTGGACTCGAACCTGAGCAGTGAACAAAAGCCTGGACTCGAACCTGAGCAGTGAACAGAAGCCTGGACTCGAACCTGAGCAGTAAACAGAAGCCTGGACTCGAACCTGAGCAGTGAACAGAAGCCTGGGCTCGAACCTGAGCAGTAAACAGAAGCCTGGGCTCGAACCTAAGCAGTAAACAGAAGCCTGGGCTCGAACCTAAGCAGTAAACAGAAGCCTGGGCTCGAACCTGAGCAGTGAACAGAAGCCTGGGCTCGAACCTGAGCAGTGAACAGTAGCCTTGGCTCGAACCTAAGCAGTAAACAGAAGCCTGGGCTCGAACCTAAGCAGTAAACAGAAGCCTGGGCTCGAACCTAAGCAGTAAACAGAAGCCTGGGCTCGAACCTGAGCAGTGAACAGAAGCCTGGGCTCGAACCTGAGCAGTGAACAGTAGCCTTGGCTCGAACCTGAGCAGTGAACAGAAGCCTGGGCTCGAACCTGAGCAGTGAACAGAAGCCAGGGCTCGAACCTGAGCAGTAAACAGAAGCCTGGGCTCGAACCTGAGCAGTGAACAGAAGCCTGGGCTCAAACCTGAGCAGTAAACAGAAGCCTTGGCTCGAACCCGAGCAGTGAACAGAAGCCTGGGCTCGAACCTGAGCAGTGAACAGAAGCCTGGGCTCGAACCTGAGCAGTGAACAGAAGCCTGGGCTCGAACCTGAGCAGTGAACAGAAGCCTGGGCTCGAACCTGAGCAGTGAACAGAAGCCTTGGCTTGAACCTGAGCAGTAAACAGAAGCCTGGGTTCGAACCTGAGCAGTGAACAGAAGCCTGGGCTTGAACCTGAGCAGTGAACAGAAGCCTGGGCTTGAACCTGAGCAGTGAACAGCAGCCTGGGCTTGAACCTGAGCAGTGAACAGAAGCCTGGGCTTGAACCTGAGCAGTGAACAGCAGCCTGGGCTTGAACCTGAGCAGTAAACAGAAGCCTCGGCTCGAACCTGAGCAGTGAACAGTAAAGTGTTTATAAGGTCAGACCATTCAGTCAAGGATACACTGCCAAGGAACAGGTTAACTAAATCCCTTCACCTTCAAGGTCAAAACTCTGTCCCCTATGTTTGACACAAGGGGAGGAATTGAATAAAACTTGCCGATGTCCGAAACTGATGCTCTTTAACAAGATTATCTCCGATTCATACATGTACAGTGTCGTAAATTGTGTCACTTTCAACAATGAATCCAATTTCACAAGTGATTGGCTTATTTACCCAGACTTTGTGGTTGACAAAGATCATATAATAATCATAATCAAACAGGAATGCTTATTCAGGTATAGATTTTATTCCTTCATTACAAAGGCTGTTGACATATTCCTGCAATTGGGAAACTCATGTTTGATCACCAAAAAGTGGGGTTTAATACTTCTATTTAACAAGTTGGAGGTTAGTATGACCTTCAGTATGTTGGTGGTGGAGAGCCGTATTATCCTTCTGTAAGTATAATCAGTCATTTGTTTCCTGTATCATCCTTCTGTAAGTATAATCAGTCATTTGTTTCCCGTATCATCCTTCTGTAAGTATAATCAGTCATTTGTTTCCCGTATCATCCTTCTGTAAGTATAATCAGTCATTTGTTTCCCGTATCATCCTTCTGTAAGTATAATCAGTCATTTGTTTCCCGTATCATCCTTCTGTAAGTATAATCAGTCATTTGTTTCCCGTATCATCCTTCTGTAAGTATAATCAGTCATTTGTTTCCCGTATCATCCTTCTGTAAGTATAATCAGTCATTTGTTTCCCGTATCATCCTTCTGTAAGTATAATCAGTCATTTGTTTCCCGTATCTTCCTTCTGTAAGTATAATCAGTCATTTGTTTCCCGTATCATCCTTCTGTAAGTATAATCAGTCATTTGTTTCCCGTATCATCCTTCTGTAAGTATAATCAGTCATTTGTTTCCCGTATCATCCTTCTGTAAGTATAATCAGTCATTTGTTTCCCGTATCATCCTTCTGTAAGTATAATCAGTCATTTGTTTCCCGTATCATCCTTCTGTAAGTATAATAAGTCATTTGTTTCCCGTATCATCCTTCTGTAAGTATAATAAGTCATTTGTTTCCCGTATCATCCTTCTGTAAGTATAATTAGTCATTTGTTTCCCCAGCTCCCGTATCACAGTAGGGCCAAAGTGCCATGCTCTACCCCTGCAAAGTAGTTCACGGCCTTTACCTGGACTTGGCAGTCAGAGGAAAGTCAAAGTCCACGTTATGTCCTGGACTGGGCTGAGAGGTGCAGGGTTTACGTATGCATTTCTCACATAGTCTCTGAAGCGAGTTGCTCAAATCAACAAATTATTAAACCTCATTGTGAGTTAGCGGTGGGGTGCTTATTTCCGCATACAGATAAAGTTGTCTGATTTATCAATTTATTATTTATAAATTAATTATTTATTTATTTATTTCATTTGAATCAGCTCTGTATAAATTTTATTTATTCACACATACAAAAATATGTTCTGAAACATATTCATTCATTTTTTTTTTTACAATTATTACAATAAACCCTCTTTGGAAATTCACTGTTATCACTGTCTGAGGTTACCATACCTAGTGACCTTCCATTACATGTACCTGTACTGAATCAGACTTCAACCTCTGTTCCATTTTCTTTCACTTGAATCAAATCAAATGTTATGGCTGTATAAAAGCAGAACTTATTCCTTGCTTAACATTCATTGAATATTCATGGATATGACGGGTGTATTCATCGCGACTTTTAAATCGTATATAAACAGTTTTATATGCACATTAATTCTGTAGCAAAGTCTATACAAACGTAATAACCAAAAAATAATACTTTGTTGACGGTTGATTTATTCATTCCTTTACTTTAAATGCAAAGTGTCTTTTCTGTGTATTTAAGGCCTAGATAATTTTGGAATCCACAGGTAATCATCTGGGAATTTAAGATATAAGTTTTAGAAATGTCACTGTTACATTAACATATTTGCTACATGTTGTTTTGATATCGCATCATGGATGTGAACTCTGGGGATTACCCTCTGAAATATTAATACAGCTATCTAAATCTTATTTGATTTATGTTAAAATTGGAGAAGTATATAAACCTGAAATTAACCTATAGGCAATCTATGTTCTGATTTAAACTGAAAACCCTCAAAAAGTTTATAAATATGACAATGTCATTATGACACGAGGGTTTTCCCCAGGAATTTTTGAAGGCATGTTGCTAAAAATGGGAGGGATTAATCCATTAATGTGCATTTCAAATATATGTTTCTTCCCAATACTAGAATATTATTGCCATAAAAATATGGTAAATAGTAAAGGAGTGTTTATAAATGGACAACTTGTCATATTTCAAAGTTAATACAATTGAGAAGTTTGCATTTTTAATGTTCGATTCTGTAATTTTCATTAGGTGTCAGTGTATTTTCAAATAAATATAAATTTTATAAAGGAAACATTAATAGTTAAGTCTTAAACATCCCTAATTAACGGGACCACTATAACCGATGCACCGATTTTTTAGGATCCAACTTTTTAAGGCGCCGACTTTAAGGCCGGGTTTCTCAAATTTGTTAACATCCTGTAGGCAGTCGTATTTTTTCTTCAATTTATGTACAAAATTAACCATTTTAAGTGGGGATTTTATTCTAGCTTTGTTGAAATAAGATGCTGAGAAAACCCTTTACGATTTCATTGTTTTGCTTACTTGCATAAAGCCCACCTATACACTACGATCTATTTCTAGTTGTCTTGATCTAAGAAATGGTCGTGACACACTTTATTAAGTGTTTCGTTCCGATTGATTGCATACATACTACACAGACTTCACGTGATTGGGAGGTAAATGAATCAATTGAAAGGTAATGCCGACACCTTGGTCAGTAGTCGATTTTATATCTTGTGAAAAACCGCTTTCTATATTGAGGCGGAGTAACCTTCAAATGACTCGTTCTGATTGGCTTACCTGTACACACCTCCAGTTCCGCTTGCGAGTGATTGACAAGTCTGTGAAATAGGTCAATTGATCACGGGGTCACTTGTTTAATTACTGATGGGCTTGTGTAATGGGACTATCCAACGGTAGTAGAAATGTTTCAGAAGGCATGTCGGGCCACTTAACGGATGTCGCTAATCAACCAAATCTTTTGAAGGGATGTCACATGCTACATGCGTTATGACTCTGGGGGAAACCCTGGACACAAATATCTAATGTGTGTTGTAAAGAACATAGCCAGTTTATCATCAATTAATGATCAGACTGAGCTGAATTATGTTAAAATTAATAAATAATTTAGTAAAATTCCAATTCCCCCACCATGTCCTTCTTGAACACACTGCCGGGTCCTATTATGTCAGTCAGTTACACGTCTGACTATCAATCCAGGGGTCATGAATTCAAATCCCCGCCGGCAACAGTCTTGGTGATGATTAATATACAACATTGTGTCTAATTATCAATCGTCATTCGCTGCTGATTCAAGTGGCAAAGTAATCAGTTACTTTACGGAGATGGGGTGTGGTAGAGTACTGGTAAACCATTCAGGATCCCAGGAAACAGTGGTTAGGTTAACTGAACTTCTGTTAACCCTCGATGGCATAAAAATGATGCTAAATATTCAATATTTAATCCTTGACCACTGATCTCAAGATCATATACCTCCCACTTTGGTCATAGTTTGAGCCATTTAGATACGTCCAAACTTCCACCAATGACTTAAGCAGTGAGAGGTGAGTGATTTTGAGATTGCGCCCTTTTAATCTTGCTTGACCAAAGAGGGGAATGAATGGGGTTTAATGTCATTTTCATACACATTTTAGGTTTTATAGGCATATCCAGATTTTACTGGTAGACAAAGACCTCAGATTGAGTCAGACAGAGTAGAACCAACATCCTTCAGCAAGTAACTTTCTCACATAAATTTTTTGGAGTGAGAAGTACTCGAACCTATGACCTAAGCGGTGACAGGTAAGTAATTTAAAGACGGCACCTTAGACAACTATAGGCCAAGGAGCACCAGGAATGAAAGCCTCCATTTCATTAAATTGACTGCCATACACCCATATACAAACTATATATATCTACTTTATTCTAGGCATACCAAACCATCTAGAAGACATTAAAATCCAAAGTTAACTTTACACATGATAATATAAAACCAATAAAGTGCACATATAGGCCATACCAAATACTTCAATTGTATTTATACAAATATCAGCTTTAATCCAATTTGACCCCATCAAAGGCAAAAGTGTCTTTCATGTTTTCAATTTATATCAGTCTCAGGTAGCTTTCTGATTGACCTTTCGTTAACTTTGTATGTATTTAACCATTTATTATGGCAATCATTTTGATTGGAATGAACCATACCTTCATAAAATTAGAGACCTATAAAAGTTATAATATATGTAATACAAAATTTACACTTATTTAAAGGTTTGAAGAATAATTAGGACTAATAATTAATTGATTGAATATTTAGCATAATTTTCATGCCATTGAGGGCTAACAGACAATCAGTTACCTAACAACTGTTTCCTGGGATCCTGAAAGTTTAATCACTACTCGAGCACACCCCATCTCTGCAAGTAACTGATAACTTCCTCACTTGAATCAGCGGTGAGAGACGAATGATAATGAGATGCATTGTCATATATCAATCATCACAGAAACTGTGGCTAATTGAACTACATACAAGTTTTTTCTATATTTTTTGTTTTCTATTGCTTTGTAAACATTGTCATGGAACACTCAGTTGTAATCAAAGTTGTGGTATAGTAGACCAGTACTTGAGCACACCCCATATCTTCAAGTAATTGATAACTTCCCCGCTTGAATCAGCGATGAGAGACGAATGATAATAAGACACAATGTCGTATATCAATCATCACCAAGACTGTTGCCGGGCGGGGATTTGAACTCAAGACCCTAGATTGATTGTCTGACGCGCTACAGATCTCTTTAAAAAAAATGAACAGGAGAGCGACTCACAAAAGCTCTTGAGCAAAACTGAGCTAAATATATCAAACTGTTCTTACATAGAACAGGCAAATAAAAACATGAAAAGTAAATCAACATTTTTGTCCTGAAATATGATACTGCAGTCTCTATAGAAACAAACTAAGGAAGTAAGAGCTGAAAGTTAGCAAACTGCATTACATAATTTACATCCCCAATTATGTGTCAATTTCATATATTTTAGGGGGAAAGTTAAAAAAAACAATACACCGATACATATATATAAGAGATCAGAACATTTGCTGTAAGAGAGTAAAAATAAATGAATAATAATCAATTATTGGAAATCAAGCATGTACCTTAGTATGCGTATTGCTGCCAAAAAATGAATAATAATCAATTATTGGAAATCAAGCATGCAACATAGTATGCATATTGCTGCCAAATAAATGAATAATAATCAATTATTGGAAATCAAGCATGCAACTTAGTATGAGTATTGCTGCCAAATAAATGAAAAATAATCAATTATTGGAAATCAAGCATGTACCTTAGTATGAGTATTGCTGTCAAATAAATGAATAATACTCAATTATTGGAAATCAAGCATGTACCTTAGTATGAGTATTGCTGTCAAATAAATGAATAATACTCAATTATTGGAAATCAAGCCTGTATCTAAGTATGCATATTGCTGCCAAATAAATGAATAGTACTCAATTATTGGAAATCAATCATGTACCTATAAAGTATATGAATAAACAACTAGTTGTTGGAAAACAATCAAGTACCTATCCATCATTAACACTTCTTGTTTGTTACTATAATTAAGTTTTTACATGGTTTATTATCTGAATGTATCTTTATCTATTATACTCTTGCCCACTAGGTCATGTTGATCATTCAATGATTACCAATTTACATAGCTTGTGCTGGGTTTCAAGTCCTTGAATACATTATTAGGTACAAAACTGGGTAATCATATCTAATTTTTGGGCTTGGTTACAAGTTTCAATGTTCTCTTTTTAGAATTTTTTGTTGCAATTTTCCTCTTATTTTCTCACCTATCACTGGCTGTCAGTTTGTGAATTACAGTTTGAATTTTTGCTCCTTATGATATAATACACTACTGTTTCTAGAGAAATCTAGCACGCTGGCAGGTGATAATGTGTGATTTACCACGTCCCTTGTTTTCTTTTAGATTAATTTAATCAAATTTATTCTCATAAATGGCTGTAGTGGATAGTGTTCAGACTGCTCATGCCGCTGGGAGGTTGGAAGTTGATCCACAGTTTGACCCAATGCCTCTAAAAAAAAAGCACAGTCCTGAAATCGGACTCGAGATCAGTTCATGTAAAATCTGAGTATTCTTAGTAATCAAGCTTAAATAAATTAGTATATACTACACAAACAGTCAAACCTGTTTAAGCAATCAATGGAAGGAGAAAAAGTGACCTTTTAAGACAGGCTGTTGCTAAATACATGTTAATTCGCTCAGCAAGCATAGAAATGGAAAAATAGCATATGTGGCTGCTAAAGATAAGTGACTGTTTAATAGAGGTGAGGTGACAACTTTACAACCTGTTTACAAGTACATGTATTTTTTATCTATGCTTTAAAAAAATTAACCACAATTCCACTACTGTTTGTAATATAGGATGGCTAAGGAGTGACAGATGCATACCTGTACTTGAACCTAACACAGTACATAACTAATATGTTCTATTATTTATATGTAATTTTTTTTCTTGTGGTTTATAAAGTTTCAGTTGCACCATGAGCACTTTAAAATCAAGATAAGTGTGTTGACAGTTTCACTAGAAAACATTGTGGTATCATATTTAACAACTGTGGTACAGATTTTTGTGTTGACAGTTTCACCAGAAAACACTGTGGTATCATATTTAACAACTGTGGTACAGATTTTTGTGTTGACAGTTTCACCAGAAAACACTGTGGTATCATATTTAACAACTGTGGTACAGATTTTTGTGTTGACAGTTTCACCAGAAAACATTGTGGTACCATATTTAACAACTGTGGTACAGATTTTTGTGTTGACAGTTTCACCAGAAAACACTGTGCTATCATATTAAACAACTGTGGTACAGCTTTTTGTGTTGACAGTTTCACCAGAAACATTGTGGTATCATATTTCACAACTGTGGTACAGATTTTTGTGTTGACAGTTTCACCAGAAAACATTGTGGTATCATATTTAACAACTGTGGTACAGATTTTTGTGTTGACAGTTTCACCAGAAAACATTGTGGTATCATATTTAACAACTGTGGTACAGATTTTTGTGTTGACAGTTTCACAAGAAAACATTGTGCTATCATATTAAACAACTGTTGTGCAGATTTTTGTGTTGACAGTTTCACTAGAAAACATTGTGGTATCATATTTAACAACTGTGGTACAGATTTTTGTGTTGACAGTTTCACCAGAAAACATTGTGGTATCATATTTAACAACTGTGGTACAGATTTTTTTGTTGACAGTTTCACTAGAAAACATTGTGCTATCATATTTAACAACAGTGGTACAGATTTTTGTGTCGACAGTTTCACCAGAAAACATTGTGGTATCATATTTAACAACTGTGGTACAGATTTTTGTGTTGACAGTTTCACTAGAAAACATTGTGGTATCATATTTAACAACTGTGGTACAGATTTTTGTGTTGACAGTTTCACTAGAAAACATTGTGCTATCATATAAACCAACTGTGGTACAGATTTTTGTGTTGACAGTTTCACTAGAAAACATTGTGGTATCATATTTAACAATTGTGGTACAGATTTTTGTGTCGACAAGTTCACCAGAAAACATTGTGCTATCATATTTTACAACTGTGGTACAGATTTTTGTGTTGACAGTTTCACTAGAAAACATTGTGATATCATATTTTATCAACTGTGGTACAGAATTTTGTGTTGACAATTTCACTAAAAAACATTGTGGTACCATATTAAACAACTGTGGTACAGATTTTGGTGTTGACAGTTTCACCATAAAACATTGTGGTATCATATTTAACAACTGTGGTACAGATTTTTGTGTTGACAAGTTCACCAGAAAACATTGTGCTATCATAATTAACAACTGTGGTACAGATTTTGGTGTTGACAGTTTCACCATAAAACATTGTGGTATCATATTTAACAACTGTGGTACAGACTTTTGTGTTGACAAGTTCACCAGAAAACATTGTGGTATCATATTTAACAACTGTGGTACAGATTTTTGTGTTGACAGTTTCACCAGAAAACATTGTGGTATCATATTTAACAACTGTGGTACAGATTTTTGTATTTACATATCTTGCTATCCAGCAGGGCCTAAATAAATCTGACTCAAACTCAAAATCTTACATATTGTGAAACCCTGGGGTTTATGGGTAATTAATGTGACCTTGTAAAGTTTTCTGCTAAATAATCATTTAAACTGATTGTTTCTGCAAATATTCATAGCAAACTGCTTGTTCAAAAGATGATTTTTGAATTTTAAATTTTTGACAATTGAGTCCAGTCTAAATCGTAAACTTGAAATACTGATGATTTTAGGTAAGGTGAATAAATGGATTGGGATTTTCTAGCTTTATACCAACAAAAAAGGGATAATGGGAATAAAATAGGAAAATTCTTTCCAGGCGCACCATTCAAAAACTTGTAGAAACAAACATGTGGTTGGTAAGTAACATGTGGTGGCAAGACAGACACCACCCTGTGTGCAGTTGTTATATGGTTTGTGCTTGGTAAGACACCACTCTGTGTGCAGTTGTAATTTGGTATGTGATTACAAGACATTGTCTACATGTTCATGACAAGTCATTAAACAAAGATGAACACCGTCTCTGTATAGAGACAAACTATAAAGTCTACACCAGCCTCTCTAGCTGTGGTTTCAAAGTAACATATTGTTGCAAAACACTGTAAAGTCTACACCAGCCTCTCTAGCTGTGGTTTCAAAGTAACATATTGTTGCAAAACACTGTAAAGTCTACACCAGCCTCTCTAGCTGTGGTTTCAAAGTAACATATTGTTGCAAAACACTGTAAAGTCTACACCAGCCTCTCTAGCTGTGGTTTCAAAGTAACATATTGTTGCAAAACACTGTAAAGTCTACACCAGCCTTTCTAGCTGTGGTTTCAAAGTGACATATTGTTGCAAGACACTATTTAGTCTACACCAGCCTCTCTAGCTGTGGTTGCAAAGTAACATATTGTTGCAAAACACTGTAAAGTCTACACCAGCCTCTCTAGCTGTGGTTTCAAAGTAACATATTGTTGCAAAACACACTGTAAAGTCTACACCAGCCTCTCTAGCTGTGGTTTCAAAGTAACATATTGTTGCAAAACACACTGTAAAGTCTACACCAGCCTCTCTAGCTGTGGTTTCAAAGTAACATATTGTTGCAAAACACTGTAAAGTCTACACCAGCCTCTCTAGTTGTGGTTTCAAAGTAACATATTGTTGCAAAACACTGTAAAGTCTACACCAGCCTTTCTAGCTGTGGTCGCTAGGTGACATATTGTTGCAAGACACTATAAAGTCTACACCAGCCTCTCTAGCTGTGGTTGCAAAGTAACATATTGTTGCAAAACACTGTAAAGTCTACACCAGCCTCTCTAGGCAAAGTAACATACTGTTGCAAAACACTGTAAAGTCTACACCAGCCTCTCTAGCTGTGGTTTCAAAGTAACATATTGTTGCAAAACACTGTAAAGTCTACACCAGCCTCTCTAGCTGTGGTTTCAAAGTAACATATTGTTGCAAAACACTGTAAAGTCTACACCAGCCTCTCTAGCTGTGGTTTCAAAGTAACATATTGTTGCAAAACACTGTAAAGTCTACACCAGCCTCTCTAGCTGTGGTTTCAAAGTAACATATTGTTGCAAAACACTGTAAAGTCTACACCAGCCTCTCTAGCTGTGGTTTCAAAGTAACATATTGTTGCAAAACACTGTAAAGTTAACACCAGCCTCTCTAGCTGTGGTTTCAAAGTAACATATTGTTGAAAAAAACACTGTAAAGTCTACACCAGCCTCTCTAGCTGTGGTTTCAAAGTAACATATTGTTGCAAAACACTGTAAAGTCTACACCAGCCTCTCTACCTGTGGTTTCAGAGTAACATATTGTTGCAAACACTGTAAAGTCTACACCAGCCTCTCTAGCTGTGGTTTCAAAGTAATATATTGTTGCAAAACACTGTAAAGTCTACACCAGCCTCTCTAGCTGTGGTTTCCAAGTAACATATTGTTGCAAAACACACTGTAAAGTCTACACCAGCCTCTCTAGTTGTGGTTTCAAAGTAACATATTGTTGCAAAACACTGTAAAGTCTACACCAGCCTCTCTAGCTGTGGTTTCAAAGTAACATATTGTTGCAAAACACTGTAAAGTCTACACCAGCCTCTCTAGCTGTGGTTTCAAAGTAACATATTGTTGCAAAACACTGTAAAGTCTACACCAGCCTTTCTAGCTGTGGTCGCTTAGTGACATATTGTTGCAAGACACTATTAAGTCTACACCAGCCTCTCTAGCTGTGGTTGCTAAGTGGTATATTGTTGCAAGACACTATTAAGTCTACACCAGCCTCTCTAGCTGTGGTTGCTAAGTGGCATATTGTTGCAAGACACTATTAAGTCTACACCAGCCTCTCTAGCTGTGGTTACTAAGTGATATATTGTTGCAAGACACTATTAAGTCTACACCAGCCTCTCTAGCTGTGGCTGCAAAGTGACATATTATTGCAAAACACTATAAAGTATACACCAGCCATCTCTTGCTGTGGTTGCAGTGACATGTGACTGCAAGACAATGTAAAGTCTACACCAGCCTCTCTAGCTGTGGTTGCTAAGTGACATATTGTTGCAAAACACTGTAAAGTCTACACCAGCCTCTCTAGCTGTGGTTGCTAAGCAATAATTGTTGCAAGACACTATAAAGTCTACACCAGCCTCTCTAGCTATGGCTGCAAAGTGATATGTGACTGTAAGACAATGTAAAGTCTACACCAGCCTCTCTAGCTGTGGTTGCTAAGCAACATATTGTTGCAAGACACTATAAAGTCTACACCAGCCTCTCTAGCTGTGGTTGCTAAGTGACATATTGTTGCAAAACACTGTAAAGTCTACACCAGCCTCTCTAGCTGTGGTTGCTAAGCAACGTATTGTTGCAAGACACTAAAGAGTCTACACCAGCCTCTCTAGCTGTGGTTGCTAAGTGACATATTGTTGCAAAACACTGTAAAGTCTACACCAGCCTCTCTAGCTGTGGTTGCTAAGCAACATATTGTTGCAAGACACTATAGAGTCTACACCAGCCTCTCTAGCTATGGCTGCAAAGTGACATGTGACTGCAAGACAATATGAAGTCTCATAGGTCTGTGTGGTTGTCAGTTGGCTAGGAAGCTGTTTAAACTGCTGTCAATGTTGACTTGACAACTGGGTTGACTTATAACATGTACAGTACATAATGAAGTTATATAAAGGAAGGAAACACCCACTATTTTAAGTCATTTTCACCTGTCCTGTATTATATGTACATACATAACCCACATGTCACCATACTGACTGACTTATGAGAGATATTTGTACAGAACACAAACATGTTACTATAACCAGTATTAATAAGTTAAGAGAAAATATCTAAATTATTTAGTGACATTTGACACAGTCTATTTGACTGGGAAATCCCCATTTTATTTGACATTTAACTAGGCCTGACGATTTACGTCATTTAAAAATGATAGAATTTCATCTATTATACTGACACAGAAAGGCAACCTTTGTGGTACAACACTACTTAGAAACGAAATGGGAAAAAAAGGCAGTAATTTATTCATTACAATGTTAATGGAGTCTTTTTCATTACTAGGCAATCAATATCAATTCTTTGTTAGTTGTTTCCTGACCCAGCATTCTAGAGGTGGGTAGGAGTAAATAATAGTCAAAAAGTAAACTAAAAATGTGTCTGTCAACAAGAATGCCCCAGTTAATGATTGTTTTAAACTCCATTTTAACACATAGAGTTGTTTGAATGTTTGATTATTAAGGCCTTAGCATCATTTTATGCCATTAAAGTGATGATCAGTTAACCTAACCACACTTTCCTAGGACCCTGGTATGTTAACCAGTACTCATTAACATCCATCGCTGCAAGTAACTGATAACTTTCCCACTTGTGGTGAGAGCCAAACGACAATGAGACGCATCTCATATATCAATAATCACAGAGATTGTGGTCCAAGCCCTCGAGGTTATATAAACCATGGCATCTAGTTTTAGTGGTAAGGAAAACCACAATATGATTCTTAAGTAGACCAGACTGATGTTCTTCCCAAGAAAATGGCAAAATTTTCACATTTTATTTTAATGTGACCCAGGTTAAAATCATTGACCCCAGCAGCTAGAGATACAACAAGTATCTTGAGATTATCCAGGGATTATGAATACAAGTTCATACAAATTCATAAATTTATAGATAACTCCCTGCACTGTCATTATTGCCTGTTTTATGTTATCTATAAAACATGTGAATAAGGCAGTCATTAAACAATCTATCATTCTCATAAATAGATCAACATGAGTCTTTATGTGAAATCATTTTATCAGAATTTTCAATACACAAACTTTTCTTGTACCATTAAAGTTTAGTACTTGTCATTACATGACTGTGTTGTTTGAATATTTAACATGATTTTTATGCAGTCAATGGCTAAAACAGGTAATCAGCTGACCTAACCACTCTTTTCTGGGAGTCCTACAGCACATACATCTCAGCAAGTAACTGATCACTTTCCAATGAATCAGCTGTGAGAGACATTGAAAACGAGGTGCAATGTCATTTATCTCTCATCACGGAGATTGTGGCCGAGCGGGGATTCAAAATCAATACCCCGAAATTGATAGTCAAACACACTACCGACTGAGCTAACCAGGTCCAGCTCAACCTTTATCAGATAAAATGTTGTAAATCATGATGCAAACAACAAAGGTGAAAGCAGCAAACTTTCTTTATCTACCGTAAGTGTCAAGTCTTGTTTTGAATTGTTAATATACCTGAACTTAGTATTAATGTACCTGAACTAAGTGTTAATGTACCTGAACTAAGTGTTAATGTACCTGAACTTAGTGTTAATGTACCTGAACTAAGTGTTAATGTACCTCAGTGACACTTATGCAAGTTGTTACACTTTACATAACTCCTGACATATCAAATAGTTATAAGTGTGCAGAACGCATCATAAATTGTACCCTCAAGTCTCTGATTATTACCTAGCTCGTAAACTCTTTCTGCTGTCTAACACATTTGATATCAAAGTTGACTTGTCATCAAATAAATTTCGGTATTTTCTTATGAACAAAGACATTGTAATAAAAGCCAAGTGGATGTAAAGATAGAAGAGACGAGGGGACAGACAATGTATTCATGTTACGCCATACCTCTTTTGAAATCAGTGCACTCTTTTATGTGAATATGCAATCATGATTTTGTAAATGTTATAATTATCAATACAACACATTAATTTTAATGCCGGGCCGTCTTTCAAACATTGTATTGTATTGGGAGTTTGTGTTCAGGCCAAGACTACAATATAAGAATATTTTGTGATTGATTTTCTTTCGTTACAAAATATTGATAAAGTTTTCTTTACAAATGACAGATAATGCAGACAAATACAATCTTCTGTCTGCCCAGAATTACACGAGTTGCGAGAAATAAGTAACTGGGACATGGAAATTGTAAGCAATGAAATCAACTCATTTCATTTTCTTCATTATTTTCTTAAAAATGGTTCCAGATGAAATCCAGTCATAAATTATAATCATGTAGATATACTGGGCTACTTGTTTGTAACATAAATTATAATCATGTAGATATATTGGGCTACTTGTTTGTAACATAAATTATAATCATGTAGATATATTGGGCTACTTGTTTGTAACATAAATTATAATCATGTAGATATACTGGGCTACTTGTTTGTAGCATAAATTATAATCATGTAGATATATTGGGCTACTTGTTTGTAACATAAATTATAATCATGAAGATATACTGGGCTACTTGTTTGTAACATAAATTATAATCATGTAGATATACTGGGATACTTGTTTGTAACATAAATTATAATCATGAAGATATATTGGGCTACTTGTTTGTAACATAAATTATAATCATGAAGATATATTGGGCTACTTGTTTGCAACATAAATTATAATCATGAAGATATACTGGGCTACTTGTTTGTAACATAAATTATAATCATGTAGATATATTGGGCTACTTGTTTGTAACATAAATTAAAATCATGTAGATATACTGGGCTACTTGTTTGTAACATAAATTATAATCATGAAGATATATTGGGCTACTTGTTTGTAACATAAATTATAATCATGAAGATATACTGGGCTACTTGTTTGTAACATAAATTATAATCATGAAGATATACTGGGCTACTTGTTTGTAACATAAATTATAATCATGAAGATATATTGGGCTACATGTTTGTAATGTTATTTTTCACAATAAAAATGTAAACAATTCATTACGACACAAACAATCAAACCAATAATTCTTTCTAAAATACAAATTAAAGGCTGGACACTGCCCTGTTCGCAAATTTAGAAAGATCCCAGGGCCGTAACTGTGGAGTTTAGAAAGTCTTCCAGATTGGGTACATTAGTAACAAGCCCAAACATCCAGGTCACTAAGTTCAACAACTCACAGATGCTGAAACTAACACTGTGACCAAGTTCTAGTCAAATATTATGACTACAAGTTGTAGATTTTTGGCAGTTTTCTATTTTGAGTAAAGGGTGAATTGCAGCAACTTCAAAAAGACGTAATTGACTGGGCCACATTCTTAAAAAATTATTTGTTTCATGTGGGTAGGTAGGTAGATAATTTTTTCCCCCCATATTTGGATTTTGCAGTCATTTTAAAGGAAAATAGACATAAATCAAGAAAAAAAAATTTAACACTTTAAAAGTCAATAAAAAGGTTTGGGTAGCTGTAATTTTGAGTGGGTAGGTAGATACACGGTAAACAATATATTTTCTAAGGATTGCCTTGTCAAAGAATATGTTGAACTTAAAACAGTGTATTAATACATTAATACGTGACTGGGTTTAGTAATGATTCATGCCAAGTAATGCATTATCTACAAATGAAACAAACCATGAACTCAAACACATCCAATATCTGATATTAATTTTTCACCAAACTGTTATGCAGGACATGCACATATTCTACATTATTAATGATGTCACTTTTACTTCAGCTACAAAAAAACAGATAGACAGATGGACAGACAGACAGAGATCTCGAAATCATGCCCTTTTCTTGAATCAATCAAAGAACTATTGATTAGATTCATGGATTGATTGACTGATTATTTAGCGTCATTTTTATGCTATCGAGGGCTAACATACGATCAGTTAACCTGGGATCCTGGAAGGTTAACAAGTACTCGAGCACACCCCATCTCCGCAAGTAACTGATAACTTTTCCACTTGAATCAGTGGTGAGAGACGAACGATAATGAGACACAATGTTGTATAACCATCTGGCTAGATTCATGGAAGACATCAACATGCTCAGTGATGACTTTTCCATAATGAACAATATACTAAGAAATAATAGTTTGCCCTAGGGACCAACAAGAACAGCAGTATGAATGGGACTCAAACCTGCTGCATTAAAACCTGCTGCACTCAGACCTACAGTCTATGAGACATACAGTCTAGAGATATGACCAACTTATAATCAATGAAATATAACAAGAAACCAGTAAGCATATTGTGACCAGACTGGCAGTTTACATTTGAATTATTAGAAGATTAGTATAGGGTCTTATTCAAGGATATAATTTGAAATATTCAATAACAATAAATAGTTTTTTCCGGCCAATTATTTTCATTGACAATCTTAGTGCAAAACTGATTTAAAATGTAGAAACCACGTTCATTAATACAGTATTTTACATAAATATTAAAGACCCATCTTAAAATTCATGATTTATCTTTTTCATTAAAAAAATGTAAATTTATTACAGTTATCAGTTATGGGTAGAATCAGTACTAAGTATATGCGGATAAAATGTCTTGCCCAAGGACAACATACACTATAGTGGAGAAGAATCGAACCAAGGATCTCCCCTCTAATCTTGGAGTCGATGCTCTATCACTGGGTCATGCTCCCCATATGTGCATATATGTATGATTTAACCTGTAGACATGCATGGTGTTTATCATGCAGCCATAAATCAACAAAATAAAATTGCCCCTCCTGATGATAAAAGTTATATTTCTTACTTTAGCCAGTTTCCTGATGATAAAACTTGCAGTTATTCTTTAAAACTCTACATTCATTCTGCATATTCATTTGTTGATGTATTTTTTAATCTGTATGTTAATTTGTTGTTTTTGTACATGTAGAGTGAACCTGGAATCTTCCTTCCTGTTGGCGTCAAATAACCTATAATGTGTTAGTATGCCATAAAAAGCCTTATTCATTCATTCATTCATTCATTCCAGCACTTTAAATGAACAAGGGTAAAATCAGATTAAATGGATTATTTTTTTGAAATATGAAATCTGTTCAAAATTGTGAAATAATGCTTCTCAATACATTAGTATAACCACACCCATGTGAACTATTATAAGAATGTAAATATAAATCATCATTAATTTCAGTTAAATAACAGAATTTATTGATATCTTATCATCAATAGACCATAATAAATTAATTAAGAGATAATCATCCTTGCCTGCCCCCTAATTTTCATGCTGCCCCGACCATTTTTATTTTCATAAAAAAAAATATATATATAAAAAAACATAAAAAAATTTAAAAATGAAAAATAAAATCCTTCCGTCCTTCCAGTTTTTAAGAAAAATTTGGATGATAATCTAGCAATTAATTTAAAATGGCCATATTTAGATTTTGACAATTCATTTTTTTATTTCGTAAATACTTAAATCAAAGAGGTACCCACAACAAAATTTAAATCTGTCAAATCTTAATATCAATATTTAATGCATATGAACTTAGTAAGTTATAAAACACCATTAAAGTTAAAAGTGATAAGTAATCTAGATTTCAAAATTTAAGAATGTGACCTAAATATAATGACATTAATATGATGTTACTGTTCTAGCAATTCATAAAAATTCCTTTAAGACTCTTATAAACCCCTATAGGAGATAGCGTTGTCCAGCTTGGTCAGAGTTTGTTTAAACTGCCTTAAAAGCTTTTGTATATCTGAGGTGTCGAAAGGTGGTGAAGTGGATGTTCCTTCAGGTAAACTGCTGTGATGTAAGACGAGTTATTGTACAAATACAATCTGACAAGAGACAATATATAAGTACACAGTGCACTTAAACCCCCCTAGCTTGCTAAACTTCTGTAACAGACTCAGACAAGAGACAATATATAAGTACACAGTGCACTTAATCCCCCCTAGCTTGCTAAACTTCTGTAACAGACTCAGACAAGAGACAATATATAAGTACACAGTGCACTTAATCCCCCCTAGCTTGCTAAACTTCTGTAACAGACTCAGACAAGAGACAATATATAAGTACACAGTGCACTTAAACCCTCCTAGCTTGCTAAACTTCTGTAACAGACTCAGACAAGAGACAATATATAAGTACACAGTGCACTTAAACCCCCTAGCTTGCTAAACTTCTGTAACAGACTCAGACAAGAGACAATATATAAGTACACAGTGCACTTAATCCCCCCTAGCTTGCTAAACTTCTGTAACAGACTCAGACAAGAGACAATATATAAGTACACAGTGCACTTAATCCCCCCTAGCTTGCTAAACTTCTGTAACAGACTCAGACAAGAGACAATATATAAGTACACAGTGCACTTAAACCCTCCTAGCTTGCTAAACTTCTGTAACAGACTCAGACAAGAGACAATATATAAGTACACAGTGCACTTAATCCCCCCTAGCTTGCTAAACTTCTGTAACAGACTCAGACAAGAGACAATATATAAGTACACAGTGCACTTAATCCCCCCTAGCTTGCTAAACTTCTGTTACATACTCAAACAAGAGACAATATATAAGTACACAGTGCACTTAATCCCCCCTAGCTTGCTAAACTTCTGTAACAGACTCAGACAAGAGACAATATATAAGTACACAGTGCACTTAATCCCCCCTAGCTTGCTAAACTTCTGTAACAGACTCAGACAAGAGACAATATATAAGTACACAGTGCACTTAATCCCCCCTAGCTTGCTAAACTTCTGTAACAGACTCAGACAAGAGACAATATATAAGTACACAGTGCACTTAATCCCCCCTAGCTTGCTAAACTTCTGTAACAGACTCAGACAAGAGACAATATATAAGTACACAGTGCACTTAATCCCCCCTAGCTTGCTAAACTTCTGTTACATACTCAAACAAGAGACAATATATAAGTACACAGTGCACTTAATCCCCCCTAGCTTGCTAAACCTCTGTAACAAGACTCAGACAAGAGACAATATATAAGTACACAGTGCACTTAATCCCCCCTAGCTTGCTAAACTTCTGTAACAGACTCAGACAAGAGACAATATATAAGTACACAGTGCACTTAATCCCCCCTAGCTTGCTAAACTTCTGTAACAGACTCAGACAAGAGACAATATATAAGTACACAGTGCACTTAATCCCCCCTAGCTTGCTAAACTTCTGTAACAGACTTAGACAAGAGACAATATATAAGTACACAGAGCACTTAAACCCTCCTAGCTTGCTAAACTTCTGTAACAGACTCAGACAAGAGACAATATATAAGTACACAGTGCACTTAATCCCCCCTAGCTTGCTAAACTTCTGTAACAGACTCAGACAAGAGACAATATATAAGTACACAGTGCACTTAATCCCCCCTAGCTTGCTAAACTTCTGTTACATACTCAGACAAGAGACAATATATAAGTACACAGTGCACTTAATCCCCCCTAGCTTGCTAAACCTCTGTAACAAGACTCAGACAAGAGACAATATATAACATTCATCGTATTTAGCCACTGTAACTTGCCAAATTCTGTAACAATCTGATAGGAAATAATAAAAAAAAAAAAAAATTTAAGTACACAGTGTACTTCAACCAAATTCCTATAACAGATTCACACAAGAAAAAAATATATAACTGTACAAGAGACAATATTATTTCATATAAAAGTTCACATTGCACAGTAACTTTCTGTAACACTCTTCCACCACTGCATTATTATTTAGAAAAGGGTAACAATGAGAATTAATTGTTAAATCTGAGATTTCTTTGTTTGCTAATCGTTTAATTTTTTTTACAGCCATCCACCAACAACTCCCTCAAATCTTATTTATCATGTGACAGCCCTTAAACACAGAACCCATACGTGGAATAAACTGTGACCCAAGTAGTCCATACCGTATAATAAATGTGAATCCAAGTAGATCCAACATCCATCTTAAAATGCCAATACCAGAAGTACATGTTAAATTTACACAACAGACCTTCAATCCGTTTTTCAGACCATACTATTATCATCTAAAAATGCTGTTAGAATATAGTACTTAACTGACAAACAAGGAAGAAGTTGATAAGACTGCAAGATACTCTGAAATTACCTAATCTGACTCTACACTATCAGTAAATGATATAAAGACTGAACAGCAAGTAAAATTGAACCAGAAATGTGTCCATGGGACACAGATGCCCCCGCATTGTAACTACATAATGTAGATATCAATAAAGCCAACCAAGTTTCATCAAAATCGGTCCATCAAGAAAGATTTTAGAGGTTGGAAACTGTCAGCCAATCAGAGTCCAGATCACTTAATTAATATGTGCTAATTCCATCCATTGTCGAACTTGACCTGGGTCTTTTTAATATAAAGCCAAATATTAATTTTCGTCAAAATCGGTCCATAAATAAACACTTTAGAGGTCAGAAACTATCAGCCAATCAGAGCCCAGAACACTTAATTAATATGCAGGGATTTTGACGGATATCAAACTTGAGCTGTAGTTTATCACCATACATCTTTCTACAAAATATGAATCAAATCCATCCAATCCTTCAAGAGATATCGAGCGGAAACCAATTTCTTGACATTTGTCTATAATTTAAGTCCAAAAAGGGGCATAACTCCATCAAAAATCATCAAACCAGAACGAAATAGGAACTTGGCCTGTATTACATACAGTCAAACCTGTCTTAAGCAGCCAGCCATGGGAAAGGGCCAAATTGGCCGCTTAAGACAGGTGGCTGCCTACTACAGGGTCATCAATTTTCACCCAGATAAACGAAGTATTTTTGTATATTGGCACAATTTCACAACCTCAACACGTTCATCCAAAGTCAAACACTTCCGTTTTGGTGGCATTGTTAACACGCTGACAATCAAAACATTTATGATTTAAGTCACAATAAATCATTTCCAAATTTTATATTTTTCCACAATTAGCGCTTTTTACAAGTGTGAATTTAATGAGTTAATTCCTTATCGTTCGTTAAAAGCACGAACAAACTGCCATTCTAATTATCGTCTCAAAAACGTTAGCTTCTTTAATCTTTTTATATGCCGACTTTTTCACAGTTAACGTGTTTACACAAAACACTTTGATCTGTCTATTTTACCAAGCTAAAAATAGAGATGTGAAAATTATCACGCACTACACTCGTGTTTGAGTCGGAAAAATTGCGATTATGTAGAACACAGTAACAGCTTTGTTTGGCTTGAGTCGGAAAAATGGCGATTATGTAGAACACAATAACAGCTCCGTTTGGTTTGTTTACGGCCAATTAAAAAAGTTTAAACTAAAAGAAACTTATTTTAAATTAAAAGATATATTATAATTATTTGATTTATTTGGTCTTTAGTAATTTAACTAAATATTAATTCTGTGGCCGTAATGAAATTTTTATATGCAAAAATCGATATTTTACGGTAAAATTTGTTCATTTGGTGGCCGTTTTAGGAGGTTTTTAATGCATTTGGGACCAAAAATGTTGGCCGCTGGCCGCGTCGACCAGGTGACCGCCTATTGCAGTTAAATTATATAGTAAATTTCGACGGGAGGGTCTGAAACTGGCCGCTTAAGGCAGGTGGCTGCTTATAACAGGTGACCGTTAGTACAGGTTTGACTGTAATGTGAAGTCACACACCAAATTTGGTTTAAATCTGTTCATTAAAACTAGAGATATAAGTCACAAACCATTTTCGTACGTCCCTTATGGACAGCGGAGATACTATATGCTCGCCCATCCCCCCATTGAAAATTGCGGGGGCATAAAAAGGATTTTCTCCCCTCCACCACTCTGATTTACGCATATGTTCATTGTTTATTTGTATGAATATTTAGCATCAAACCTAACAATCCTTTCCTGGAATCCTTCAGGGTTAACCAGTACTCAAGCACACCCATCTCCACAAGTAACTGATAACTTTCCCACATGAATCAGTGGTGAGAGGTGAATAACAAAGAAATGCAATGTCTTAAACCAATCATCACAGAGTTACGGAGTGGGGATTTAAACAAAAAATCCAGGATTGATCGTCAGACACGCTACCAACAGAGATTACAGGATCCATAACAGAAACATACAAGATCAAAAAATTATTTTTCTATCCCTCCCACAATTCACTGCACATAAATGGAATAATAAACGAGAATGAAACATGCATCAAAATGCCACATCAGACAAGTAAGCTGCACATATATACAACTAGGTTACCTGTAAAACATATGATTAAAATTGTGTCATAAATATACGTCTAGTTTGCCAAGGAAGAAGGCACCTGCAGTTATGTTAATAGGAAACCACAAGACAATTATTAACAGTTTGGAAGGAAACTACAGGAAACCACAGAAACTACTTTGTGAGATGGTGGATAAGATTACCACATACACTTCCTGGGCACTTGAAACTGCTCCTGTATTGATTCTCCGTACAGAAACCAGCAATTTATATATATATATATATATCATCTGTTAAATTGTGAATGAAATGAACGTTTATATTGATAATCATGTAATATATACACATGTAGATCTCTGTGTCCATTATATTAATTCCTTTAAGATTAACTGCGGAAGTATAAAGCTAAATGTATTGTGAATTGTTTTCGTGTCCATTTCCTGCGTTAATGCTAGTAATTGATGGTTTTTATATGTGAATTGATTGGTGTCGAGTCTGGGATTGACTCACAATCACACTCTCCAGCAGCAAATCCCTATGGCTACCTGACTGCCTATTTAATTCAACCTGTACAATTACATGCAAATTTTTGTAAGTGGTCACCTCTATTGAGCAGTCACTTGTCTTAAGCAGTCACGTTTGCTATTTACCATTCTATGCTTTCAGAGCAAATTAACCTGTATCAAGCAACAACCTGTCTTAAAAGGCCATCTTTGCTCATTCCCTTGACTGACTGCTTAAGACAGGTTTGGCTGTGCATGCAATCTTTAAAGGAAAGGCTGATCCCCTGTGCTGGTCTCAACATCACTGTGCCGGTCTCAACATCACTGTATCGTATATGAATTTGCTCCTACTTTACATTTGACCTTGCACTGGGAGCACCAGCCCCCTACCTGCAAGGTGAAAACTCAATAGCAGAAATGCCTTCAGATTAAACCTTATCTTTCTTTGATCACCTGAGTAGGGCAAGAATAGTTAATCAGCTGTTATAATCACTTCACTGTGAGATCAACACTTTCTGAAAGGTTCCACTCTACTTGGGGTAAACTGTTAAACTGTCTTATTCAATACCACTCTTTGTGCTCATTATTTACTTGGATGTTTCACAAATTTTTAACACCAAGTATTATTTTTCCAACCGTAATTCATAAAGTACACAAAAAAAAAATAAAGACTACTTGCTTGTACCGGTATTAAATGCTGAATATCGGTATTTTGAAGTTTTAATAACTGCTTACATGAAAGAATGGAATGGTCTAATAATATTTATTTAAAAATGAAAATTACCATCTCTTAATTAATGGGTTGAAATTCTATAATAAGCCATTCTGTTCTTCATCTTTAACTTATTGTCAATATCATTATAAAAATAATATCCACTGTCATCTTAAAGTGATGTCAATAAAACTGTGTGTTTGTCAAAGTCTGCATTGAGTTTTCTTAATGAGTATATTCATTGACCAAACGACAAACAATGTACACACATTATAAAACTGACAGTCTCTCCAGGTATTTTTTGTTTTATTGGTTTCAACCCCAGTTTCAACACATTTCAGACTATATATGGCATATCCAGTTTTATTGTTGGCAAAGACCTTAGATGGAATCTGAGTAGAACCACCGTCCTTCCATAAACAACTGGCAAACTTTCTCACATAAAAATTTCAGACCTTTCATGACTCGAACATTATGACCTTAGCAGTAAGAGGTAAGTGATCTTGAGATGGTGCATTAGACCACTTGGTTACAGACGACCCCTTCTTCAGGTAAGAAATAAGCTGGCAAAGCTAAAAATCATATCCATGACAAAATTGTCAACTATGAGTAATAAGCTTTCTTTTTTCTTATATTTTTAGTCTTGAAGGACTGTGACATACAATAAAACTGATTCAGGCTGTCACCTACATTCAGAGGCCACTTGTCTTAAGCAGCCATATTTGCTGTATCCTATTTCTATAGTTTCATAGCAAATTAACCTGTATTAAGCAACAACCTGTCTTAAAAGGCCAATTTTGCTCTTTCCCTTGACTGGCTGCTTAAGACAGGTTTGACTGTATTCAGAATTTAATGGTGGTTCAGACCCCTTGTCCCATACTTTTTTATCAGTTTTTTAATCATCCAATGATCAAGAATATAACTATGTAATTTTTAGTACAGTAAAACAGAGGAAGACGTTTCACTGACAATTTTGTAACATATTCATAATTAATGTTCTTTTCAGATTCCTGGCACGGTTGTAAGTATATTATAAAAGCCACCAACTATCTGACTACCAATCCCATAATGCTATTATAGGTGTTAATAAATTATGATATTATTTTTACTACAAATTGTGCATTTGCCAAAAATGTTAAGCCACATGATTTTCTGGTCAATGACTTTAGAAGTTGTAATAACACCTAACAATAAAGGAGTGTGTTCTCTATGACTGAGTGATCTTGTGAGCTGTGTCAAGATCATTAACCTCTCATAGCTGAGGTCATGGGTTCAAGCCTATCTTTTGTCCAAACAGAAGGACAGCGGTTCTACTCAAATTCATTCTGAGGTCCTCTTCAACCAATAGGACTGGATACCATCTATAACCTGTCATGTGTTGAAAATGGTGTTAAACCGTATCAAAATAAGAAAGAAAGAATTTAAGAAAAATTAATATATCAATTAAGCAATAACACTGTGAAGTAGCGGTCAGCAACTGAATGATATTTATATATATCCTGTAGTATTTACTTCTGTTTGATATCTGCATACCTATAAGATACCATATAATCAACTATCCGAAATAATAGAAACAGAATTCCAGTTTTCACTCTCATTATCTTTACAGCAAGCAAAAAGCTCTATGTGTTGATGTCCCATGAAATAACAATCGTCCAGTCTCATTGAAAAGAAGAAGTTTAGGCAAATAGTTGTTTTAGATGAAGATAATTTATAGAGTGCCCTGTTTTAGAAAGATTCAAACTATCACGGTAAAGTGTTTAGAGAATCACCATGGTAACCGAGAACGTCCCTTTTAATAATATATTCAAGACGACTTACCTGCCAATATTCTCGCCGACTGTATACCTCTCTGTCAGGGGCGTGTTGATGATACTTGTACTAGGAGTGTACACCCCTGAGTTCCCTGTAGATTTAATGCTGTTGTGGTATTGCACATTTTGTAATCCATTTATATTCATGGTGGATAGAAAACTATATCACACATTTCCAAGACGATGTTAACCTGAAACATGAGAACATTTCTGCTACACTGGTATATATGTAATATTAATGACATAATGCCAGACCCTCATACTCTAAATTAAATAGTTGTGTTTTATTCATATGCATGAAATATTTCACAAATATATTTGACAACTGCTATTTTCTGTTGTTTTCCCCTACATTATTACAATTTTCTGGGTTTTTTTTACCCTAAACATGATTTGACAGCTACAACTTTCAATCTTTCTTTGACTACTGGTATATATATATTTGACAGCCACAGATTTCTGTTTTGTCCTCAACTAACTGTTTGGCAGTTAAAACTTTCAATTTTGTACTATGACTTAAACAACAACCTAAACCAAATATTTGATAGCAACAACTTAATGTCTGTATTATAATATAAAGCAAATTGTGAATTTTATAAGAAAAATACAATGGTTTCAGTTTAATACGCCGGTAAAATTCAAACTGTGCTGAGTAAAATGTGAAGTGCAAAGTTGTAATTATAGAAAACGGCACTCTGACATGACGTCACACAACGACGTGCATCTTTCTTACTCTCGTAAGTATTTTCACGGCGACATTTATTTTAAACGTCAAAAATACAACTGGTATTATGAAGTACAGTTTAATTGGAACGTATGTATATAAAATACAGTATATTCAAACATACCAAATTATGCAGAACCATCGCTTTTGTTTATACCTAATGGATAAAGGGTATTGAATCGTCTAATCCAATAAGTTTATATGACATCTACATTTAATTTTGCAAATAGCAATACAAAATACCAGAAACCTGTACATGGTTTTATTTCCTGTCGATTCAATTTCCAGTCTCGAGTTCCTGGATTATTAAGCAACAAAAGCAAAGTTATTTTTAACTAAACTAGTTGCACATGCCCATTGTCCTTCTTCTTTAAACTGGTGGCACATGCCCATTGTCCTTCTTCCTACATCACGGTGACAAGTGGCACATGCCTATTGTCTTTCTTCTTAAACAGCAATTCATTTTAATATTTTTCTCCCCATCTCATACTTAGTAACTTTCTTAGTTTTATCATAATTATACAGGGCATCATTTCAAAATTTAATATATAATTAAATCATGCAAATAAAAGCACTGCAATGATATTAATTAACTCGAAATATGTAATTAGAATCCTGACCTGATTTGCATATATAAATGCTAATATAAATGCACCAGTCATCTGTTTCCCTGGCTCCATCCAAGGTCAGGTCATAGCAAAAGAGAGTGGGGTTAACATGTAAGAGTTTTTCATTTTGCAAAAAAAAACACAAAAAAAACCCAGCCAGGGTTCTAGCGGTGCTTCTTGTAGCTGTGTTTTTTATACAAAGAAAATCAACAAATATGCACAAGTTGTTTCCTTTATTATGTGCATTGAAAAATCATACACAATTTTCCTTCCAAGCATGTTTCTAGATTACTTTGTGTTTTTTTGTATTCCAGTCAGTACTGATTCCTACTATGTACATTTATGCAGAAAAATAGCTGCACATTAAGCAATTGAAAACTTTTTTAAACCCGTTTGCTAGATGAATCAAAGCACTGCAGTGCTTATGATGGGGGTGGAGCATATAAGATGTAAAATGTTGCAAACAGGTCAGTTTTCATATATTGAAGTTGAATAATCCCGATTACCTTTGATTCTTATACAGGGTACAATATCTGCATGTTCTATGCTTAACGTTGACCCTTTTCTCGAATAAGTCAGAGAATGTAGCTGAATGGTTTGCCTTTGAAAGTGTTTTTTGCTGCTATAGTAGGAATATCAACTCTTAAATTTGGCAAAACTTCAAGATATTAGTTCAACTTAATGATATGAGATTTGTATCGTCAATTCAACTCGTGATATTTTCAGAAATGACAAGCTTTCTATCATATATAAAATATCAAAGTGCTCTGAATCTAGCACAATGAATTCCACTTTGAATATATTCATTTACTATTTTCTTTATTGATTTTTCTAGTGCAATAGTGAAACAATCTGTTTAAAAGATGAAAAGTAGAAATGTGTATGTCTACAGTAATATTTGATTCTTACATTTCTATTTTCTGGGGTCCTATATCACCCCATAAACGAACGCACTAGCCAAAATGTTATGGCGCCGATTTTTAGACACATCTGGATGTTTGCCTATTTTTGCTACGGAAACACAAATGCTTTAACTCTTATATGTTTAAATGGAAATTATCTACCGTTCCAATTATTGGAAATATATGAAATATTTACTAAATAACAAAAAACAGCACTTACATTATTCATAACTCGATCAATTCTCGAATTCTTTTTAGGAATACAAGTCTATTTTTAAACAGTTGGGAGAAAACGCAAGTCACATGATCAACATTAGCATATCTCTATTTTTATAACGAGCATTGATTGTTTATTGGCATAAGCAAGGAACTACAGAAGTATATAATTCCTTGGCATAAGGGACAGATCTAGAAATGTTTCGTTCCCGTATTTAATGAAATATGGTAAATATATATTTATGACTAATAATTAAAAATGCAGTTGTCTGTCTAGAATTGTTGTCCAAGATGGCATCCTGAAAAATCTTTTGGTCACGTGACTATAGTTGAACACGTCTGAATTCATGCACTTTAATTCCATTGTGCTGATTAATAGCACTGAAACTCAACTTTGAATTTATACGATACACAATTGTTTATAGGTATAAATCGTTGATGTCTGTTATAATATTAATGTTTTCGTTGAAATAAGCCAATCTACTGTTTATAGTGAGTTCAAACGCTTCTCAGGGGGTGGAACTGTTTGATTGGTGGTTGTCAGGTTTGCATTAACACGATACACGGTTGTAGATTTGCGATATAGGAAAAAAATCATGTTAGCTCTGGGAGCGGCTGCTAAAGCACCATCCCCAAAAATGATAATTCTGAGCATATTAATAATATGATATTATAGTGAAAGACATTCTACAGGAATTGGTTAAGGAATGTGTAAAGTCAGTAAAAGGTTACACGATGGTCAAAATGTGTAATTTTTTATAGAAAACATAACTTAACTATATTTTTGTAGATATAATTGATCAATCAATGATTTATGTGCAATAGTGCTGATAGCATTGTCACTTAAAAGGAAAAAAAGATTAGTGAAAATAGTTGTATTTTGGAAAAGAGATAGTCGTGCAAATTTCCAAAATATCAATTTCACTCACATATAATTTTATTTTGATGAGTGACAGTCAATCCTCACTTCACTTCAAATGTGTCTGGAGCACCTCCTAAAGGTTACATACCTACATACCAACCTCTAAATAGTATGTGTCAGAAGTAGCAAACAAATAAACTTTTAAGGGTGGCCAAAAAATGACCATAGACCTCTACATAAGTACCTGACCTTATTATTACAACCACCTCCTGCTTCTAATAATACCCAATGTAAAGGTCTCCTCAGGCTGAAGGTTTTGACCAGCCGGGCCATTAGGCCATAATACATTAATTGCTAGATTATCATTCCCACCTGCCCCTAATTTTCATACCACCCTGACCATTTTTATTTTCATAAAAAAGAAAAAAACATCAAAAATTTTAAAAATAAAATCCCCCCCCCCCACTCCCCGTTTTTAAGAAAAATTTGGATGACAATCTAGCAATTCATTTAAAATGGCCTTACCTGGGTCCTACAGAAAGGAAATTCAAAGTACCTGCTATGTCTCGGTCTGTTGGGTGCTGGGTAATAAATGACTGGTACATTATTAAACTAGTTACCTTGATTTCATTGAAAACATTGTACTGAAAATAAAATACAATTTCCCCACTACAAGAAAAACCTCAAAACCAGACAAAGAATCACTTACCAACTCATATATAATGATGTTTATTCATAATGTTTATTCGTTACTCAGGGTTTCCCCCAGGAATTTTTGAAGGCATGTTGCTAAAAATAGGAGGGGTGGGTACAGGAGGGGTGTCCCCTCGTGTTTTGATTTTTTTAAGTTTGTTGTCACTCATGAATGGTGCATTTTTAAGTATGTGTTTCTATTTAGAATATTGCTGCACTAAAATGAATACAAAGAAATTTAAAGTTTTTTTAATGGATGACTAGCAAGGAATTATATAGAGAAGGAAAGGCAGCTGATTGAGATTTTGTGAACGTTCGTGTATTTACACAAAATCTCATTTTCAATTATCTTAACTTCCATTCAAAATTCAAATTCAAAATTCTTGCATTGCAGAAAGATATTCTCATCAAAACAATACCATTCCCATAAATTTGTGTTTAAAATTGCTGAAACACTTGATTACAAAATATCTATACTGCAGCTAAAATAACAAGTTAATTATGATACATTTTCCTTCAAGCTTCAATATCTAGCCAAATAATTAATCCATTGTGTGCAATTTCATCAACATTTAATGTTGAGATGCAAGTTTCCTATCCAATACAAGTGTCCTATCCTAATCTATGCAGTCCTTGATGACTTGTCATATTTGAATGTTACAATTTATATGTTTTAATGTTTGATTCAATAAAGAAACAAATTATAATTTTCATAGAATTTGTGTATTTCCAAATGAATACCAATTTTATAAAAGTAAACACAAATAGATTATTCTTAAAATTCTTTTTTTCCCTATCCCTTAAATATCCTGCATAAACGGGACCACAGTAACCAAATTTTGACTGTCACCACATCCGGGTATTTCCAATGAACGAAAATGCTTTAATCTATGTTAAAAATTTAAACCATTTTAAATGGGGATTTTATTTGTTGGAATAAGATGCTGAGAAACCGGGGGTATCCAACTATCCATTAATGTGCATTTCAAATATATGTTTCTTCCCAATATTAGAATATTATTGCCATAAAAATATAGTAAAGGAGTGTTCATAAATGGACAACTTGTCATATTTCAAAGTTAATACAACTGAAAAGTTCACATGTTTAATGTTCGATTCTGTAATTTTCATTAGGTGTCAGTGTATTTCCAAATAAATATAAATTTTATAAAAGGAAACATTAATAGTTAAGTCTTAAACATCCCTAATAAACAGGACCGCTATAATCGATGCACCGATTTTTTAGGATCAAACTTTTTAAGGCGCCGACTTTTAGACCGGGTTTCTCAAATTTGTTAACATCCTGTAGGCAGTCATATTTTATCTTCAATTTATGTACAAAATAAACCATTTCAAGTGGGGATTTTATTCTAGCTTTGTTGAAATAAGATGCTGAGAAAACCCTTTACGATTTCATTGTTTTGCTTACTTGCATTTATAAAGCCCTTACTATACACTGTGATCTATTTCTAGTTGTCTTGATCTGAGAAATGGCCGTGACACACTTTATTATGTGTTTCGTTCCGATTGATTGCATACATACTACATAGACTTTACGTGATTAGGAGGTAAATGAATCAATTGAAAGGTAATGCCAGCACCTTGGTCAGTAGTCGATTTATATTTTGTGAAAAACAATCTTGGATCAAGAAATTTCACAGGACACCGCTTTCTATATTAAGGCGGAGTAACCTTCAAATGACTCGTTCTGATTGGCTTACCTGTATACACCTCCAGTTCTGCTTGCTAGTGATTGACAAGTCTGTGAAATAGGTCAATTGATCACGAGGTCACTTGTTTAATTACTGATGGGCCTGTGTTATGTGATTATCATAGTTGCACCAGTTCAGAAGACATGTCGGGCCACTTAAGGGATGTTGCATGCGACATGTGTTACAACTCTGGGATAAAACCCTGTTACTTAATTATACAGTCAAACCTGTTTTAGCTATCAACTCTATTAAGCAGTCACTTGTCTTAAGCAGCTACATTTGCAATTTCCCATTTCTATGCTTTCAGAATAAAATAACCTGTATAAAGCAACAACTTGTCTTAAAAGAAAAATTTTACTTCTTCCCATGACTGCCTGCTTAAGAGAGGTTGGACTGTAAAGTTCAGTAGTTTATCAGTGAAAAGAATTCACAAATAATTCAGAGATCATGAAAAGAGTTAGGTAAAAGAGTAAAGAGACATTATGGTCTAAAGGACTTAGGCAACATTACTCACTGCAACACACGTAAAAATGCTTTGCTGATAAAGACCTTTTGCCGTGGGTCTATATTGTTAACTTGCAGTTACTGATGTATTTTCCTGCTGTAAATTATTTCTATCTTTCAAATCTCGCTTATCTCAATTGCCCCTGTAGAATATTGGAATAAAAGAGCAGCGCTATAATTCCAAACTCACACACTTCCACTGCGATGACGTAGATGAGGTATGAACCCGGTACTTTACACTTCCACTGCGATGACATAGATGAGTTATGAACCCAGACTTTACACTTCCACTGCGATGATGTATATGAGGTATGAACCCGGTACTTTACACTTCCACTGCGAGGACGTAGATAAGGTATGAACCCGGTACTTTACACTTCCACTGCGAGGACGTAGATGAGGTATGAACCCGGTACTTTACACTTCCACTGCGAGGACGTAGATGAGGTATGAACCCGGTACTTTACACTTCCACTGCGAGGATGTAGATGAGGTATGAACCCGGTACTTTAGCCCTTAAGTATTATCTTTTTCAAGCTTTTGTTTAAAGTGTAAATATCAATGTTGTTGTTGTATTGTGTTTAGCATCGCTTTCAACAATTTGTCAGTTATATTGCAACTGTGTACTTGAGACAGTATTCTGAGAGCTGCCACACTGGAGTTTCATACAGCAGACACATGATATGATACAGTGGATACCCCACCTAGTCACATTATACTGACACTGGGCTGACCAGACCTAGAATTATCTATATGCTGAGCACTAAGCGAGGAAGCTTCTAGTACCATTTTCAAGTCTTTGGTATGACCCGACTGGGGATCAAACCCACAACCTTCTTTAAGTAAGAAGGACATTCTATCCTCCCCTAGACCAACGTTGCAGTCTCGTTCATACCAGAAGAACATGTAAAGTTAAAATAACATTATTATAAAAGCAGAGCTCAACAATTTTCTGCAATTAAACAATAAAAAATAATTTGCCTATAGATTAGATATAAAAAATCAAGTAGAAAAATGTGTATTTGCTCTCTCTTCATTTAAAAAAAAATACTTCAATATATGTTGTACCACACCATGTCAAAATAGACCAAAATGTTGTACCAAACCATGTCAAAATAGCCCAATACGTTGTACCACACTATGTCAAAACAGACCAATATCATTATGAAGTTTAACGGTACCTCCACCCACTTAAAGTTGAGTGTTGCGATCTGTCGATAAATTATCACCTATCCTCAACTTACATGGTCGAGTATCAACACAAAACATATCACAATAGAAGTAAAATATAGTATCTAACACTGGAACATTTTAATTATGAAATATATACGATTCAATAAATAAAATCTCACTCAATACCTTAAATAGTTTACAAAATCCAACACAAAGTAGAAATCGCTTCCCTGTCAAAAATTTATTTAACGAACCGTGTGTGACTGGGTTCACCAAATTTAAGAATTACTGTGGCAAATATTAAACGAAACATATTTTTATCCCGACATATTCTAAGTTAATTTCAGAAATCAAATCAGCTAATCAGTTTTATTTCGTATGTTTCTGATGCTATAAAAAGAAAAGTAGTTAGGTGGTAAGATGAAAAAAAAATATCCACTAAAATAAATTCAAAATAATACCTCCCCAATAAAAAAAAACAAGAAAGAAACAAACAAACATGTTTTGCACAAAAAGGCGTGCAATTTATTTCAGTTAATAATTTTTGCAACAAACAATCAATATACCAAATAAATACACACCATAATTGCATGATGTTACCTAGGAAAAGTCTAGTATCCCCCCCCCCCCCCCCCCCCCCCCCCCCCCATACATTAAAAAATGGCACATTCAAGTAAGCATAGTAGAGTTGTCTTTCTTTGTAACAGATAAGCTACATGCCATCACAGATAGACACTAGCGCATGCATCTCTGTATAGGTGTTTAAGTATTACCTGTATTACCTGGTGCTATCCGCGTCAGTAGGTCACTGGATCGTTGTTTGTTATGAAAATTCGGATTCTTGATAATATTTTCACATAAATTACTTATACAGAGATATTGATTCCTGCAGTCAGTGAACTCCCCAAAAAATCAACACAATTCAAAACTGGATTATTTTTACATAAAGAATGTAAGAATTCTATTGTTTCTGTATGGAATGGAAATAAAACATGTATTCTGTATAATAGGGACAGAGACTGCAAAAAAAATCAGTTTATAATTCGGAGTTCCACGACCAAATCCAGCATACAAATTCGGTTAACTTAAGCTACTCATTTTCAGATTAAACCACAAACTAATAAGCGAATGACAACTTACAACACTTACTTCTTAACAGAATGCAAACTCGTATCAAAACGACAAATAAGTATGTGTTTTTTCTTCCCTGTGTCTTTTAATCATCATCTACAGCAAGGACGGGTCCAGGATTTGAGGATATAGGGGAGGGGCGCACAAATAAGAGCAAGTTACCATGATGCATGTCAAAAACATCATACATATACGTGAAGAATTAAAATAAACATAGTATTGCACACTGCATCCAATTCACCAAAAATAAGCAATATCTACACTACCCCCCCCCCCCACCCCACCCCCCTTCCCACCCCCTCTTCCACCTCTACAACTTTCATTCAGAAAAAAAAACACAAGCAATATAATGATCTGCGAATGTTAAAACTTTACGTAAAAATGTTTGTTCTGATTGCAGTATTTATGATCCAAGACGTAGAAGTCATCATATGATAGTTTGATCATACCCATGGCCGCAAAAATATTAGGCTCCGATCTTGTACTGTTTTGTGATTATTTTTTACATTTAAAACGTCCTTGTATTTTTTTCAAAATCAACACATACTTTCCTTGGCAATCAAAACCAACATATATACATGCACTTTCCTTGGCAATCAAAACCAACATACTAACACGCACTTTCCTTGGCAATCAAAACCAACAAACTTGAATGCATTTTCCTTGGCAATCAAAACCAACATACTTCCATGTATTTTCCTTGGATTACATGTACTTTCCTTAGCAACCAAACCCAACATACTTACATGCAGTTTCCTTGGCAATCAAAACCAACATACTTAGACACACTTTCCTTGGCAATCAAAACCAACATACTTACACGTACTTTCCTTGGCATTCAAAAATCAACAAACTTACACGCACGTTCCTTGGCAATCAAAACCAACATACTTACACGTACTTTCCTTCAAAACCAACATACTTACATGCACTTTCCTTGGCAAAGTCTTTACAACCCTCTCTTGTTGTTCCAAAAAATCAAATCGAATCAAGTTTATTGCTGTGAAATACACGTACATAATTGTCAGAGTGTATCAACCATTCGCCTGGATACGCCTATGGATTTTCAATTTTGGGGGTAGCTTCGAAAAATAGAAAAATGCATTTTTTGCGCTAAAATTACCTGTAATGGTCCCGCTATTGACAGGGAACTATTTTATTTACTGAATATTAAATCTAAAAAGGGCCATAACTCCTGTGTAAAAACTACCGACGTTGACAGATATCGAATTTGACAAAAGCAATACACTTGGCATATGAATAGAACATATCTTATTTTACTGAATATGTTTGGCTATGAACCCATCTCAAAATTTTTAAAACGGCCATAATTTCAAACTGGCCGCCAAATATGAAAAAAAAACACCACTAAATGTAGATGATTTATTCTGTTTTAACGAAATAGGCCTATATTATCCCATCTCGTGAAATTTCACACATAAGTCTAATAAGTAAAACATATTACTTAAGATTTTTAGCTATGAACCAATGTCAGATTTTTCAAAATGGCCGCCATTTTCAGAATTGACGCCATACTAAAGCGTTAAACATGTTTGGTAATATTTGCCGCATGAGTGAATGCAGTGTTGAGAAGAGATTAGCACGAAGATAGTTGGCAGTAAAAACTATGAAAGGTGCAAGATGGTTTACTGAAATATATAAACTTTTCTTGAAATATGATATTGGTGACATAATGGAAGAATTAGATGCTCCACTATCAAAACATAAGTGAAAAAAAACGGATTAATATCACAATATCAAAGTATTATGAAGAATATATCGCGAGAACAACCTATACATATACAACTCTTCAATACGTGAATCCTAAATACACTCCAAGAATTTCGCATCCTATGACCTACGCTAGAACTTATGTGAAAAAAAAATGCAAGAATATCAGTAAAAATGAAAATTCTAACGGGCACTTATATTTTACAAAGTACAAGAGTTGCATATAACCAAAACGAAATTGATCCAACATGTAAGATGTGTAATAAAGCACCAGAAACATTAAAACATTTCCTGCTTGAATGTCAAACAACAGAAAATATCAGAAAGCACGTTATGAGAGACATTACCGCAGCATATAATGACAACCTAAAACATGACTTTGAAACACTAAACACAAATCAGAAAATAACTGTGATAACTGACTGCTCGAATATCGATAACATTACAAAAAACGCCATAGAAAATATTGATTATCATTGTCATTGTCTCATCTACTCATTGCATATTAATAGATACAAGATTTTGGGATCTGTGCCCAAACGAAGGAAACAGGCATTGGCAGGGTTCTCAGCACTGGTGCAGTGGTATCTAATCTTTTAACCTTTTAACTTTTTAACTGTAAATAGCACAACGACAGTATTGTGAATCAACGGTGACAGTGTACAGTTATACATGGCGAAGGATCGTATCATAATAATAATAGAAGTGTTTCTTCTCCTCCAAAAAAAAAAATCGGAGGTTAGCCTTCAAGAGGCTGTAAAGATTAACAGAATGACCGCCAGCCAAATATGAAATAACGCTAATTGTAAGAATATTTTATTTTCATCTTATTGAAGATTTTTGGCTATGGACCCCATGTCAGTTTTTTTAACTGGCAACCATTATTAAACTGGCTGCAATACGAAAAAAAGATAACACTGAATATAAGTGTTTTTTTATATATAAACTGAATGTATTATGTCAGCTCATGGCATTTCACACACTAATAAGTAAAACTTGATATTTTATATAAAAAATAATTCGGTAAATTTGAAGATTCAGACAGTAAAACATGTAGTTGGAAGTTATATGTTAAAATATATGTGACTTTTCACCAATGATTTATAATAATCCATATCCTCTCGGCATACTCTTGAAAAGTTTTATGATCACGTGGCTTTGTATTTTGCTATAAACGGTCACAGGAGTGATCTCTTTAGTGTTTGCCTAAAATACTTGGGCATGTAGACTGTGTTCTTTCTGTTTTCAATAATGCCTTGTCGAATGGATTGCAGAAATAAAGTCCAGACTGTGTTGCTGAGCCCGGTCATTATAACAATTAAAACCCAACAATGTTACGGCTACACTAAATGCATTACATATATTTGTGTCATAAGTATGTTAGTTGCTAGTTGCATAAAATCAAAAAATCTTGGGGATATTTGTTTTATCATAGTCGTGATTGTTAACATGGACATGCGAGTTAACTGTCCCCAAGTTTGATCTTTCCAAAATTAAATGGACATTTGGGGACATACCAGCCTTCATCTATTTTACTAAAATCAATGGCCCCTCCTTCAAATTCTTTTTAAAGAAACTAACTTGCCTAATATACGAGTACTTCTTCTTGTACAAGACCGATAAATATTAGAAACACTCCATTGAGTTTTATTTAGACCAGATCTCAGTTTTCCAAAGCAATGAGGTGCTGAGGCAAAAAGTGGTTTCGTGATAAAAAAAATACTGACCTTAATTTTCATTCCGAATCTAAGCAACGGTATTTGCAACAAAACTTTCTCTTGTTGTCCTTAAAGTATGTTAAATGTTGGTGACAACTGAGCAAACTTGTTTTGTTTTATTTGGACAAAGAGTGAGATTACTTATTTATCAAGACGTACATTCACGGCTGTGACAAGACTGTTCCTGACATATTCTCTCTCTATATATAACTGTTTTTTTACACTAAAGTCTTCACTGACATTTATGCCCTCACTATACTTTAACAAGTTCCTCCAGTATGACACATGGTACATTGACTAGCTTTCTGAATGTTGCCAGAACGTTTCAACTAGTTCATGGTGACTTTGATCTGGTTCTGTTTCTCTGACCTTGAGACCATCCAACGTGGAATCACACATTGCTCTCACTGAAATCAGTATAAGCAGGGGGTGACTTAATGTTCAGAACACCGTATTTATGCATTTGTGAGTCACCTTGTTTAACATACATCGATTATTCGTAGAGATTATGCAGATAGCTTGTACTATACGTCTGGCATGAAGGAGCACACCTTGACACAACATATACAGGTCGATTGTCCATGGTCAACATTATGTCATCAATAAATGATACATGGAATACACAAGAATACGTAATTTGTCAGTGATTAGTTGTCATTTGGTAGTGATTACATGTCGTTTGGCAGTGGTTAATTGTCATTCGGAAGTGATTAATTGTCATTTGGCAGTGGTTATATGTCATTTGGCTGTGGTAACTAGTCATTCGACAGTGGTTACATGCCATTCGACAGTGGTTACATATTATTCGACAGTGTTTACTAGTCATTAGGCAGTAGTTAAATGTCATTCGGTATAATTATAGTAGTTACATGCCAATCGGCAGTGGTTACTTGTCATTCAGCAGTGGTTACACATCATTCGGAAGTGGTTGCTTGTCATTCGACAGTAGTTACATGTCATCCGGCAGTGATTAATTGTCATTCGGCTGTGGTAACATGTCATTCGGCAGTGGTTATTTGTCATTCGACAGTGGTTACATGGCATTCGGCAGTGATTACATGTCATTCGGCAGTGGTAACATGTCATTCGGCAGTGGTTACATGTCATTCGGCAGTGGTAACATGTCATTCGGCAGTGGTTACATGTCATTCGGCAGTGGTAACGTGTCATTCGGCAGTGGTTACATGTTATCCGGCAGTGATTAATTGTCATTCGGCAGTGGTAACATGTCATTTGGCAGTGGTTATTTGTCATTCGACAGTGGTTACATGACATTCGGCAGTGGTTACATGTCATTCGGCAGTGGTAACATGTCATTCGGCAGTGGTGACATGTTATTCGGCAGTGGTAACATGTCATTCGGCAGTGGTTACGTGTCATTCGGCAGTGGTAACGTGTCATTCGGCAGTGGTTACATGTCATTCGTAATATATATTGGTTACATATCATTTGGCAGTGGTTATTTGTCATTCGGCAAAGTGCCTTTCATTAAATTTACAAGAGTTTTTTCCCTTTACAGATTAAGAAATTGTATACATAACGCGGGCTGTCAACCAAACAAGTCGATACTCTTATCAGCGATATATTGGTTGCTACGCCGTCATTTGTCTTAGACAAGCTAACAATGTATACAAAGTAAACACTACATTGTAATTACTTGGACAAGCAATGTCGCGTGGTCAGTGGGCGTATCTTCATTTTTTATTTGCATCATTTTAATATAAAATTTAACAATAAATAAACACTGCCGAATGACAAGTTATACTGCCGTGTGACATGTGACCACTGCCGAATGACAAGTTATACTGCCGTGTGACATGTGACCACTGCCGAATGGCAAGAAACCACATCAGAATGAAAATGAACCATCAAAGTGTTTGACGTTTCATATAAATAAATCTCTTCTTTCTTTCTGAAATAAATTCCGTTTAAACTGATAATATAACACACAATGTTGGTCAGAAACAGTCTTAAAGGGGCATACGGCAATTTTTAAAACTGTTATCTGATATCTACACTGATGGCTGCGTGGTGGATATAGTATTGACCGCTCATGACATAAGTCCTAGGTTCGAGCTCACGCTTAATTAGATGCCATCCCAAAAACAACACTCAATACTGGTTTTACACAGAAAACTGACTAGAGAGCGATTCATATAAACTTTCCAATCAAGTTAAAATTAATTAGAATAATCTAAACATATCTACACGATGCAAATAGGAAGTAAGAATACTACTCTCTAGTGCCTAATGTGTGTGCTGGTCATTTTATGGACATGAGCAAAATGTTGTTGTCTATTGCAGATGATTGAAAGGCCATCATTTTTCGCATAGCCATGGCTTTAAATGATTGATTGATTGAATATTTAGCGTAATTTTCTTGCCATCAAGTGCTAACAGACGATCAGTTATCCATTATTTCCCAGGATCCTGGTTAACCAATACTCCAGAACACCCAATCTCTGCAAGCAACTGATAACTTTCCCATTTATGTCAGCGGTGAGAAACGAATGATAATGAGACGCAATGTCGTATATCAATCATCACAGACACTATGGACGACACCTGGATTGATAGCAAGATGCGCTATCGACTGAACTAATTGGGCCGGGCCCTTAAATGAAAAATAAATAAATGTAACACATATTTACTTTTCTTCTGATTTTATCGGTATGAAGTAAACATCAATTTGTATTTTTGAAGATTTTGTATTCAAATCTAGCTCGACTTAGCTAGATTTAGTAGAAATACTTTCTGGACTACGAGTGATGTTTGGATGATTAAGCTTTTTATCAATTACACGTTCATGAATGTAAAGATGGATTTGATGTGAGATCAATGTCAGAAAAATAAACAAATAACAATAAAAACCCGTATGAGCAGGTACGAAATATAAATAGTAATTATTACGAGAAAATAGCCCCGTGAGCAGGATTGGGTAAATAGTTACTAGAATAATGAGGATTTCAAATGAAAACTCTTCGCTATACAAGCAATTTGCCTATACAAAATCAAGGATACTGTTGACTTATTTTCGAGATATTTTATATACACCAGTAAAAACTTTAAGTTGGTCATTAACATTCGCATATACGACTATTCAACGTTTAAATTAATTGTATCTCCGGTCATCTAGAATGACGCCCCTTTCCCAACCAACACCTATAAGGGTGTTAAAATGGTTGATGTATAAAAAAAAGAAGAGATTGAAACAAGATAAATTAATTATTTTATAAAAGTATTTATTTAAAATTGATCCAATTTACATGTATTAAAACAGTTATGACAATAACGGACAAGTTTTACAGAGTAGCATTATATATATGTTTGGTATTTTATAATCGTGTTCACTCAAGCTATTTTCTTTTAAGCTGTGCATGTATATTAGAAACGATTCATGAGGGAAAATCGTTTCTACTTGAGGATCCCCAAGGCATTCATTTTTTCTCGGACATAGACGATTCACAGTCCAATACAAACTCAGATCCCGGAGATTTCTCAATTCGTGAGGAAGGGGTGGGTGGGATTATTAATATAAAATCTACTTACTTATCTACAACCAACGTGAATGCAGATATTTTCAAGGAATATAACGATTTTGTACATGTTTTCACTTGTTATTTTTTAAAATAGTTTTTTGGGTGCAAATTCCAAGGAAGTCGAAGTATATGCTCTTCACCATTTTACAGAAATATGTACGCTTTAAGTATTCATGATATCTCAGAGAGGGGGTTCAGATTCTAACACAGGAGAAGTAAGTCGGTACGCCTTTTTTCTCACCTGTGACAATAATGTAGGCGTGTTTTGGCACTTGTGTATAGTGTGCACATACTTCTGCAACCGTAAGCTCAAAATACGGTACCCGTGCCAACATGCAGTGGTGCCTTGCTATTTTCAATATATTTTCAATAATAATGGAAACTTAACCTATAGTCAAATGAAAAGGAAAGACATTCCAATAGACCCTTGTTAAATCCAATTCCTCTTATTTTGGTCAATTATACGATATGTAATAATAACACAATGTGGCCCATTTATATTCCAACCCGAGTGAAACATGTATTTTAACACCACAAATAGCGTTCTTTTGGCAACGTTATTATTATATCCCGCAACGCAGTTTTGCAGAAGATATTGAATTGGACAGTGTCCGTGCGTCGATACGCTCGAACGCGTTTCCGGAGAACAACTACAAAACCGTTCAATGTCACTTCACGAAACTTTGTACACATGCCATTCTAGGGATCTAGTAGTGCCTTTCGCTTCGGGGAAGTTTTCATTTTCAATATTTTATATAAATTACTATCTGATCCGTTAACGGAGCACAATTCCAAAGCCGTTAAAGGTAACTTCAAGAAATTTCGTACACATGTTTACCTAGTGGTCTAGTAGTGTATTTTTTATTGTCATTACTTTTCTGTTACCACGGAAACAAAAAGCTAAATCTACCAACAAAATTTGACGTTTCCGGAAACTCCAAACCCGTTCAAGGTAACTGCACAAGACTTTGTACACATGTCAACATACAGTGGTGCCTTGCTATTTTCAATATATTTTCAATAATAATGGAAGCATAACCTATAGTCAAAGCTACAAAATTTTCCGTTATATACTGTATAAAAGTTATAATTTTATCACAAGAAATAAAATAAGCAACTAATTTTTTTTATTAAAAACAATTTTCAATTTATTCAATCTGACTAAAGTCCACAACGTTCATAAATGTAAGATGTGATGACGACCTATTCAAATTCTTCTCCTAGAAAAAATGGATTTCCGCTATTTTTATTTTCACCAATTAGAGTACTCGTTTCACTATGGCGGATATTCGATATTCTGTTCTTAAAACCATAGCAATTAATGAACTTAAACCGAAGCAATGGGAATTATATAACTGTTTAATTGATAAAAAACAATACTGTCTTGCGATACTGCCATCCGTTTGTGATATTTTGTCGTAACAATTATAAACGCGTGATAGTCGCACATGGTCATTGGAATATTCCAGCTAAACATAGATTTGTCTCCGGTTTAAGTAGACGTCTACCTTCGCTTTCAAAACCCCGAAATGAAGGCTCTGATTCGCTGGCTGAAAGGTCGTCTGAACGTGACCTTCCATGTGCGTCGTCAGATCCAATAGAAGTGAAACAATATATTGCAGTATATCGAGAGAACTGTGCCTCTTTAGAGAAAAGCTTTAAGCTTCAAAGAAAATACAAGGTCAGATTATCATTTTTAGATCGAGATTCATCGCGAAACTTTCAAAATGGCGGGGAAATTCAAGATGGCCGCCCAAATGGCCACCAAATTTGACAAATTTCACGTTTTTTACCTTATGCTTACATTATCAACTCTTTATGACTTATTATATCAAATTAGACTTATATTAAATACTTCCAATGGTTTTATTGCGACAACATATTCTAAAAGAGAACAAAAAATGCAAACTGTTGACGAAAATCTTCAAAATTATCAAAATTCTCTATTATCGATATATCTGTACTTTTGCTCAACGTGTTTATCGAATTTACATAAAAGATATACTTGGACACGTACGATATAAAATTACTAAAATAATGCTTTAAACAAAACAAAGATTTGTATCTATATGAAAATTAAAGTGGGTGGAGTAAATCAATATGACATTAGATATAGGCCTAGTCTTCAGTCAATGCTAGAACAAACTAAATATTATATTTTAGATGTATCAAACAACTAATGGTTTATAACTATGATGTACAAAGTACTCTAGCCTTACACTTAGATCTTCTGACATACCCTTTGTCAGCATGGTAATGGAAGGTAAACTCTCAATAAAATCCATTGTGATAAGCTGTTCGTTTGGTGATTTATGGCTAAGCTGTCGATACAAAGGCTAGTCACCCTTATGTGTAAACGGTTCCTTTAAGGTCTTATTTACATTTAAATAAGTGTTTGTTGGGACAAAATACAAATTGCTCTATAACTGGCATTATACCGTCATGGATTCTTTAGAGGAAATAGTGAATATAGTTTCAAATGCCTGGTCTCCCCTGCTCTATAGGTTTCTTTCCCCACTAAATGGTGTAGTTCGGTCACACCCAGTAAATGAATAAAAAGCTGACAGGGATCTCGTCCTCTGTTTATCAAGTTGATATGAAACGGTAAGCATATGAGAATAATTCCAGTTCCAAACCCAACCCAATTCACACTCAAACCAGTTTGTATACATGTGCATATGTAGCAACTGTTTTATCATGACCTTTCATAAACATTCAGTGGCAGACCATAACTGTGCTTAATTGAAACACATATATTGCCTATTTCTGTACAGACTGACCAGAAGATATTGAACTAGTTCTGTCTTGTCACCAAGAAATGCATCCCGGTTGCCAGGAAGTTTGGAGCTTTGCGTAACTTTCTTCTATGTATCCCGTTTCCTTTCATAGAGCATGTTAAAAACTACCATGCACATACACGTCTCTACCAATCTGCATTCATTGGCGTGTTCTCTACTTATAATCATTGTTTTAACACATTTTAACCATGATTTTGGAAAATCTGGTAGTTTTTGATTTCCACCAAGAAAAACATCTTTATTGTGTTTTCCTAGTTGTACTCTGGGTTGGACTTCAGCGTAAGATTTTATCCAATGCGCATATTTCACTTGATGGAGAGAAAATGGTGTTTTTGGTGTCAGAAAAACATAGACAATATCTGACTTTCGTACTTGACTTGAAAAACAAGGTGATAGTGCCTTGGGTAGTATTGGTCGCCCGTGTCAGAGTTCGAATCCAAACTCGACCCTCTGGCCTCTCAAAAATAACCCTGGCTCTACCTAGAAAAAAGACTCTAGAGTGATTCATATACATATCTCGAGAGTGCTCTACAAATGGATTTTCCATTGTTTCCAAAGTCAAACAGAGGTTATTTACTTCAGGCCTTAATTTAATCTGAACATTTTTGACCTGTTTGTGACGTTGACATCTACAATTCGTTAACTGCTTTCGACATCTTAGATCCGAATACCAACCATATGAGAAGTTAGGTCAACATCCCTCCATCTCATTTTACAAGCTTGTTATATTACTCATGTACTTGGTCTGTGTGTACTCTAGAAAATAATGATTTGTTTCCAGTTTGCTACAGTTTTGCCATTTGTAAACTGTTTTGCAATATCGTCCACCAAAACCATGCCATCAATGTCAATAAGGACCCCCCCCCCCCCAAAAAAAAAAAGTCCAACAAGAGTCATTTGTTAAGCTGAAGTTGCCTTCTTACAGAGACCTGACGAAACTCCAAGGTAACAGACTAGACAATGGTGATGCAAACACCAAGGTTAAAATGTACTTCTGCCATCATTTGTGTTTTGGTTCCTTAATCCAAAACCATTTAACATAAGTATGTGATTGAGATAGAAGGGAACATTTGTCAATGATTCTTCCAACATATTGGCGTGACAAAACGACTATGATTATTATGTTTTCACCATGGAACTAATGGTGCTTTTGAAATCTAAAGTATCAGAAAACAAACACAATTATCATCACCCCCTAATATGGAATATGTGTGTGTACATTTGTCTGCTCAATTTGTCTCAAGAGTTCTGATACTTGTATTGCATAGAAAACATATAAATCAGTACAGCGAAGCATTAAAACAACAAAAATATGTATGGCATCATTAGCATTTTTTATATTTTAAGCCAATCTATATATATTCATATCACCCACTTAAAACTATTATATCTTACATTTGTTTAAAATTAATAATGAACCTTTAATACCTTTCATTAAATTTGGCTTAATAGAACAAAGTACGCTAAAAATTATATGTTTATAAAGTAAATAACTGTTATTTTGTTAAATATCTATGAAAGAGTGGAGCAAAACTATAATAAAATATTCAAATGATAGAAATTAATGCTATCTAATTTTTTAAAGATTTTAAGCCTATATTTTGTATATTTCTATATTTTAAAATATTCTTTCGCACTAAAAACCTTAAAATCAACAAATATAAATATGTTTGATAACATTAATCACAATGAGATATCAAATATCATTAACTACTGGAAATATTAAGACAAATATGGATTTAGTCAAATCTGGTGGCCATTTTTGGCAGCCATCTTGAATTTTCCACCGTTTGAAAGTGGGTCTCGGTTAAAATAGTCAGTTAACCTTGTTCTACAGTTGTTTTTTTTTCTAAAAATGACACATTTTTTCACGAAATGACTTCACTATAATGAAGCGTTCTTGAAGATATGATTTTAATGAAATTGCAATTAATATTGACCATCTTATAAGCGGAAAACAGCGAAAATCGTCCGAAAAATAGTACAGATAGGGGACACTGTTAACGATAAACTGCGGTACTATATTAAAAACAAAGTTGAAACGAAAGCTGATACTTCATAGTACAGATAACTGTTTGTCAATAAAACAACAGGTAGGAACGCCGCGAACTACCATAGTCTTCTGCAAAATATCAAAAATTGAGTTCATCTTTCATGACTATTGTTAGAAGTTTTTCACATGTATATTGCACTGTCTGCCATATATAAGTGTATTATGTAGATTGCACTGTCTGCCATATATAAGTATACTATGTATATTGCACTGTCTGCCATATATAAGTGTATAATGTAGATTGCACTGTCTGCCATATATAAGTGTACTTTGTATATTGCCCTGTCTGCCATATATAAGTGTACTATGTTTATTGCACTGTCTGTCATATATAAGTGTACTATGTATATTGCACTGTCTGCCATATATAAGTGTACTATGTATATTGCACTGTCTGCCATATATAAGTGTACTATGCATATTGCACTGTCTGCCATATATTAGTGTACTATGTATATTGCACTGTCTGCCATATATAAGTGTACTATGTTTATTGCACTGTCTGCCATATATAAGTGTACTATGTATATTGCACTGTCGCCATTGCACTGTCGCCATATATAAGTGTATTATGTATATTGCACTGTCTGCCATATATAAGTGTATTATGTTTATTGCACTGTCCGCCATATATCAGTGTATTATGTATATTGCACTGTCTGTCATATATAAGTGTACTATGTTTATTGCACTGTCTGCCATATATAAGTGTACTATGTTCATTGCACTGTCTGCCATATATAAGTGTACTATGTATATTGCACTGTCTGCCATATATAAGTGTACTATGTATATTGCACTGTCTGCCATATATAAGTGTACTATGTATATTGCACTGTCTGCCATATATAAGTGTACTATGTATATTGCACTGTCTGCCATTTATAAGTGTACTATGTATATTGCACTGTCTGCCATATATAAGTGTACTATGTATATTGCACTGTCTGCCATATATAAGTGTACTATGTATATTGCACTGTCTGCCATTTATAAGTGTACTATGTATATTGCACTGTCTGCCATTTATAAGTGTACTATGTATACTACACTGTCTGCCATATATAAGTGTATTATGTATATTGCACTGTCTGCCATATATAAGTGTACTATCTGCCATATATAAGTGTACTATGTATATTGCACTGCCTGCCATATATAAGTGTATCATGTATATGAAACTGTTTGCCATATATAAGTGTATTATGTTTAGTGCCTGCCATATATAAGTGTACTATGTATATTGCACTGTCTGTCATATATAAGTGTACTATGTATATTACACTGTCTGTCATATATAAGTGTACTATGTATATTGCACTGTCTGTCATATATAAGTGTATTATGTATATTGCACTGTCTGCCATATATAAGTGTACTATGTATATTGCACTGTCTGACATATATAAGTGTACTATGCATATTGCACTGTCTGCCATATATAAGTGTACTATGTATATTGCACTGTCTGCCATATATAAGTGTACTATGTATATTGCACTGTCGCCATTGCACTGTCGCCATATATAAGTGTATTATGTATATTGCACTGTCTGCCATATATAAGTGTACTATGTTTATTGCACTGTCCGCCATATATCAGTGTATTATGTATATTATACTGTCTGCCATATATAAGTGTACTATGTTTATTGCACTGTCTGCCATATATAAGTGTACTATGTTTATTGCACTATCTGCCATATATAAGTGTACTATGTTTATTGCACTGTCTGCCATATATAAGTGTACTATGTTTATTGCACTGTCTGCCATATATAAATGTACTATGTATATTGCACTGTCTGCCATATGTAAGTGTACTATGTATATTGCACTGTCTGCCATATATAAGTGTACTATGTATATTGCACTGTCTGCCATATATAAGTGTACTATGTATATTGCCCTGTCTGCCATATATAAGTGTACTATGTATATTGCACTGTCTGCCATATATAAGTGTACTATGTATATTGCACTGTCTGCCATATATAAGTGTACTATGTATTTTACACTGTATGCCATATATAAGTGTACTATGTATATTGCACTGTCTGCCATATATAAGTGTATTATGTCTGTCATATATAAATGTATTATGTATATTACACTGTCTGTCATATATAAGTTTATTATGTATATTGCACTGTCTGCCATATATAAGTGTACTATGTATATTGCACTGTCTGCCATATATAAGTGTACTATGTATATTACACTGTCTGCCATATATAAATGTATTATGTATATTGCACTGTCTGCCATATATAAGTGTACTATGTATATTACACTCTCTGCCATATATAAGTTTATTATGTATATTGCACTGTTTGCCATATATAAGTGTACTATGTATATTGCACTGTCTGTCATATATAAGTGTACTATGTATATTGCACTGTCTGTCATATATAAGTGTACTATGTATATTGCACTGTCTGCCATATATAAGTGTACTATGTACATTGCACTGTCTGCCATATATGAGTGTACTATGTAGATTGCACTGTCTACCATATATAAGTGTACTATGTATATTGCACTGTCTGCCATATATAAGTGTACTATATATTTTACACTGTATGCCATATATAAGTGTACTATGTATATTGCACTGTCTGCCATATATAAGTGTATTCTGTCTGTCATATATAAATGTATTATGTATATTGCACTGTCTGCCATATATAAGTGTACTATGTATATTACACTGTCTGTCATATATAAGTGTATTATGTATATTGCACTCTCTGCAATATATAAGTTTATTATGTATATTGCACGGTTTGCCATATATAAGTGTACTATGTATATTACACTGTCTGTTATATATAAGTGTACTATGTATATTACACTGTCTGTCATATATAAGTGTACTATGTATATTGCACTGTCTGCCATATTTAAGTGTACTATGTATATACTATGTATATTGCACTGTTTGCCATATATAAGTGTACTATGTATATTGCACTGCCTGCCATATATAATTGTACTATGTATATTGCACTGTCTTCCATATATAAGTGTACTATGTGTATTGCACTGTCTGCCATATATAAGTGTACTATGTGTATTGCACTGTCTGCCATATATAAGTGTACTATGTATATTGCACTGTCTGTCATATATAAGTGTATTATGTATATTGCACTGTCTGCCATATATAAGTGTATTATGTTTATTGCACTGTCTGCCATATATAAGTGTATTATGTAGATTGCCCTTGTTTTTAAATCTCTTTTGGAATTTGTTGAATAAAAACTAAACTTTAGGCTATCATGTCCCTCCAGGGTGTCCGTAGTGTTGTACAAAACCATATCATTATCTTAACATGAAGATACTGTAGTCCCTAGCCTAAGTACAGATTGTGTTGACACGACGACGCGACTGTACCGCGGTAGCCTGGTGACCGTTCGTTCACTTGTATGGACGACGTGCTGGAGATAAGTCTGACACGAGGTCTAGTTTGTAAGTTTGTTTAGATATTAACGTCGAGATAAGAACATGCGTGCATATCTTAATGTAAACATTGAAATATTAGGTGGAAAATAAACAACAACAAAAACAACAAAAACATCATCGACAATGACAACAACAACACTACTTCTAATGATAAAGTCTTTATTTACGAAATAATTCATTTGAATAAGTTAATTTTCCAGAAGATCTTCAAAGACGTCTGAATTTGAACAAATGATTTAAATTACCAAAAACTGCCAAAACTACCAAGAGCAAAGTTATTTTTACCAAAGCTCTGAATAATAACATAAACAATAATATATGCAATGTGGATAAGAACCAATTACATTTTAGAGACAGTTATTGTGTCTTATGAACAATTTTGGTAAAGATATACAGAACGAACCAGCTAACCCGCCACCTAACACCTATGTATCAGATCCGCCTATGGTATTTTTTTTTTCTCTCAAAAAAATATCAAAGCAGTTTTCTTGAAATTTAGACTCTATTAAGAAAAAACATTTGAGGAAAACAACGACCATGTATGCATTATAAATGTTGACAGTAAATGTCGTATACAAATATTAATTACACTACTTGACATTTTGACGAAGATACTGGAAATACAAAAGTGGCGGGTTAGCTGTTCCGTTCAGTATACAAAAGTGGCGGGTTAGCTGTTCCGTTCAGTATACAAAAGTGGCGGGTTAGCTGTTCCGTTCAGTATAGTGATACATCAAATTAAATTAAGGTGTAATGAACTCCGAACTCTTAAAGTTATAATTTAATCCTTTCCAAATATAGCGTTTTAAAGTTATTTACTAAAAACGCATTTCTATGTTTTGAAGGAAGATTGTCAAAAATAGAAACGTACTACATGTCAAGTGGTATTTTATATTTGGAGACGTTAGTAAACCATTTTATCGCAAACATTTGTTACTACTCGTTTCTTTCTTCCTCAACATCTCCGTCTTAATGTTAAATACATACAAACATATTGTTCTATGAACGTCTTCCGAATCCAATGGCAGAATTGTCAATTGGATTGGGTTTTTTTTTCATATCAAAGTCACAGCCGTTTGATGTTTTGTGTGAACCTTTTTTATGCATTTCAAAATGTATATTATAACCGATAAGAAAGTGTGAAAATTGTCCTTCTGGAGTCAAACTGGAGAAATGTCAAATGTCTTTGTTTGCCTTTTGGGTAATATTGAATGCAGGTGCTGCATTTTAGACGGAGTAGTCTGTAGAATGGAACCAGCTCTCCTGATCCGGGAGATATCAGGTTCTGGGAGAGACTAGAGAGACTAGAGAGACTAGAGAGATTGTAAGGACATGTCACTGTATATCGCTTCTATCAGATGCCAACTCTGTTGGTTGTTAGTGCGTATGGGATGAGGGTGGGGAAGGTGGGGATTAGGGGCGGTAAACAAAGTATATTATGCAATAATGATCATTCTGATAAAAATATCGAAACGATTTCTTTAACGTGCAACTAAAATCCATATTTTATATTATTAAAATTCAATAAAAATGCCATTGACTGAACAGCAGACATAGTATTTCAGCAATACTTATTCAATATACTAGTATTCAAGAAATTTCGTCAAAGAATCTACCATGCAAGCTGTAGGGTATAATGGTAGGAAGATATGCCTTGTTTACAGTTGTCATGGTTTTAGCATCTATTATCGCTAAGTAACTTTTCTTTTCAAACCCGTCAATAATGGGAACCATCAAGTGTCCGTCATCCTCCTGCTCTGCATCAGGGGAGGCAACAAACCAAGGTTCAACTGGATAATGGCCCTTTATGAACCATGCGGCATCCTTTTGTGGCTCACCACAAAGATTTTTCTTCGCGATTGCAATGTGACTTAGAGTTATGTCGTCCTTCTTTAAAATAACGCCATAAACAAAACAGTACCGCTCATATCGATACGCTTCGTTGATGACTGGCATGTCTATCTTGGCCGAGAACGGTATTTCTATGGACGTCTCGAAATGACTGAGTTCAACACTCTCTGAAGAAAGATTTATGACGTATCGTTTGAGCAGCGCATGCGCGTCGAACTCATTCCTTTTCACAGGGTCACGCAAAACGTGGATTTCTAAGTTTCTTACAAAATCTGGGCTAGGGTAAGATGAAACGTCCACAACGATCTCACCTTCGTCGGTTTCAAATGCGTTTACGTGATGCATACTAAACATAGTATCTGTTTCCATGGTAACGACGTTTCCGGTTTGAATATTAATGACAAATACTTTAGTTTTGTCTTCCTCGTGCCAATCTAAACTGTCAATTGGCGAAGCAGTCTCTACCATTTTCTCCGTATTTACATAGAATGGACTGGCGAAGAAAATTGCATAATTTTTAGTGATCGAAAAGGAATGCATGTACGGTACTTTGTCAACTGGCCACTGTGCGACTAAATGTCTCTTTTCAACAGAATCTATTCTTATCAAAGAAATAGTACTCTTTATCCACGGAACTAGACTGACACCAGACACAAATGTAAAATGGTTGGAAGTACTGTATTCCGGAAGCGGATGAGCAGACGAGAGGAAACTCAAAAAGGCGAAACTTCCTGTCCGCGTATGACGTTTCGGAACTTCCGCTGTTACAGAACCAATAGTCGTGAGATTTCGCGGGTTGAACTTATATACTTTCCAGAAATCATTCAAGGCAACATATTCATTATTACGGGATTCTGGATTGTAAATACTGTAAACATTGACGTTCATATTGTCTATACCACGTGACAAAGCTTCCAGTTTTTGGATTTCGTTAAAATCAGGTTTCACACCTTCGAACATCAGATATGGAGCAATGTCGTTATCTTCCACGGACACTTTGTAAAAATCGGATTGTAAAAATCTGAAAAAATGAGACCATTTAATGTATTTAAACTAAAAACATATATCAATAATGCAAATGTTACACTTGGCACTATTTATAAATAATTCAGTTTCGATTATACCAATGTGTGTTCTATTTCCTACGTTTATGGTAATCTCGGGTAAAATATCAGCGCTATCGGTATGAAGGATAAATAATCCAAAGAAGTATCAATATGTATTTTTAAAAGTTTTGTACACACATTTCCAAAACTAGCACTACATCGCTAGTTTTACAAAACATTCAACAATAAAATGTAAATGGGAAGTAGAAGAAAGAAAGAAATTTACATGAGTAAACTGGTTTTCAAATGGAGAAGAAATAAGTCTTATTTGTATTTCTATTTAAAACTATTGAGAGAGAAAACAACAACACTGATACAGATATAACGTAACATAACTTTACCTGGAAGAGAAATAAGCAGATCCGTTACCAGGGAAATGCCAGCTGCTCAATTTTGCAAATGCATCGAACGCGTGCAAGAACTGTCTTTCCTTCATCTCAAACCGTCCAAGCCCGTTTCGAATCTACAAAATTATAACATATTTTGCATACTGGACTTGAGAAGACATGAGAAAACACGTACTACAGCAGCGGCGGATCAAGGATTTCAGTTAAAAGGGGGACGTACCTAGGGAGGTGCAACACACTATCTGAATGAACACACGTTTTTCAGTAGAAATATAGGGAGTTTTAATAAAATATGTGAGTATAGGAAGGGGTGGGGCAAACGCCGGGTTTTCACCGTTGTATAGTTACACGACTCCTTTCACAATCCTAATTTGACACAAAAAGGTATATATTTGTATGGTTGAATAAATTTTCATAGTCACGGTGCGGTTGATAATGTCTTCATTGCTCATACGAATATTTTTGAGAGACGGAATTTTGTGAAACGGGCACCTGACCGTTACAGGTATCAAGAAAAGGGTTGGAGATAAAATCCGTAATCAGATTTCTTTTTAGTTCATCCTTTTAGTTTTGTATTATTTTAGCCGTAAACCATTTACGCCATTTCTGTATTGAATCGGCACGTTCTTTAACACAATGGTACAAACACGACATACACGTACATACACTGAACTGAACAGCAAACCCGCCACCCGAAATTTTATGTATTTTCCCAAAAAGTATCAAAGCAATTTCCTTGAAATTTTGACTAAGAAGGAACGTAAAATACAAAATTGTCTGTTCATAGCACATACAAGTTTTAATACCGCTACGCCATAATATTTTGACGAAAAAAAATGAAAATACAAAAGTGGCGGGTTAGCTGTTCCGTTCAGTAGGTTTCAGTGATGTTTTGGTAATCATGCTATAGATAAGTATAACTTATTGATTTATCATTTCAGTAATGATCAGTAACGTACGTACCAATGTCCCTTTCAGCCAACTTGGAAGTGGATTTTCAAACTCTATAGGTATGTCATTCATTTCGTCCAGGTTGGTCTTGAAAAATAATTCAAACCCCGGATCGTCCGCGCACACCGTCGAAATCGATATCACCGCAATAACTAAACTGGCTAAATATCTGACCAACGCCATTTCTCCTCAATGACCACAAACCCGCCTTTATTCCAAATATTCACTTTGTCTTATTTAAATTCAATAATACTATTGTTTCTATTTTAGAATTTACATTTGATAACACATGAAAAAAGTAGTTTGTCGTAAATAGAATCTTGTTACAAAATGCAGACGAAACCCTTTTGAAGTGTCTTTTATACCGTTTATGTGTTCATTTGAAATGGTTGATTATTTGAAACAGGATTTAGCGACAGTAAAGGAGCTTGTCTTTAATAAAATAAAAATAAAATGCATTTATTCAATTTCAAAGTTTGAAAATATTTAAGGCACAAGTGTTTACATTTTGTTGTTTTCTTTCAAAATGAAGACGATTAAGTAGGTTTGCTAGAATTAACTATAGTTCTGTTAAATCCATCTATGCGACGAGGTGATGTAGTGAATAAAGTGTTGATCGCTCACGTCATATGTTACATGTTCAATCCACAGTTCGACCCGATGCTTCTAAACACACACTAAGTACTGGTTCTACACAGGAAGGACCCGAGAGCGGTCCACATGAGCTATGAGTTTTCTACGCAATCGAGTTAAAATAAATAAGTATAAACTGCAATCCATTAGCCATTTGTATATATCTGGATGGCGGCTTCAAAAACGTTTAAATGACGGATAGCCAATAAAATAATGCCATTTTGTTTGACGTTAAGCTGACAGCAATTACGACTTGTCAGTATGCTGCTATTTCCTTTTGCATGCCATTAACAAGAAATAAAAGTTTCTACCAGAGTCAACCAGCTTTAAATATAGAGGGCATCTAAGGTATAAAGATAATGCCTGATATAACGACAACAGATCAAGTTCAGACATACGTAATTATATCATGGCCGTGAAGGACATTGCTTTGGGAAAATAGGATTTCAACAGGCTGTTGATCGTTAGACCTACTAATGTTTACCTGAATATTAAGCGTTGTTTTTATGCCATCGGAGGCTAACATACGACCAGTTTATTTAACCGCCCTTTCCTGGAATCTTTGATGGTTAACCAGTAACTCAACACACCCGTCTCCACAAGTAATTTATAACTTTCCCACTTGAATCAGTGGTGAGAGACGAACAACAATCTAACGCAATGTCGTATATCAATCATCACAGAGAATGTGACCGTAGGCTCTATGTTTTGTTTAAATGTTTTCTTTTTCAGTTTTGACAATAGCTACGTCCTTATAGATGTAGAATTCACTTCACGTGGTCGATCAAAGATACATACCTACATTTGACCTAGTTTAAGGCCTACGTACTATTTACGAATATACATGACAATGGAATATAGTCAAAGATCGCAACCTATGTCCATCTGTCCAATTGTCATTCCCAAAGCCTGTTTGACCGACTAAATAGAACATTGAAGCGATCACGACATATCAGATTGTATGTTGAAACTGTCGTCACATGAGAGGTAGGAACTGCCACGATATACTAATAACAGATAAGATATTGAGACTGCCACGATAAAACAGATAAAATACTGAATCTGCCACGATATAACAGATATAATGTTGAAAATGTCAGGATATAACAGATAGATACTACTACGAGACGACATGTTGAAACTGCCAGTCCGATAAAACACAAAGCATGTTGAAACTTTCACAATATAATATATATAATGTTGAAAATTTCTTGATATAATAGATATATTGTTGAAACTTTCATGATAAAACAGATATAATGGTGAAATTTTCATGATATAACAGATATAATATTGAAACTTTCACGATATAACAGATAGAATATTGAACATTTTACGATATAACAGATAGAATATTGAAGCTGTCAGGATACAATACTGATAAAATGTTGAAACTTTCACGATATAACAGATAGAATGTTGAAACTTTCGCGATATAACAGAAAGAATGTTGAAGCTGTAATGATATAATAGATACAATGTTGAAATTGCCACAATATAATACTGAGATAGAATGTTAAAACTTCCACGATATAATAGATAGAATGTTAAACATTTTGCGATATAACAGATATACTATTGAAACTTTTACGATATAACAGACAGAATGTTGAAACTTTCACGATAATGTTGAAACTTCCACGATATAACAGATAGAATGTTGAAACTTTCACGATATAACAGATAGAATGTTGAAACTTCCACGATATAACAGATAGAATGTTGAAACTGCCATGATATAACTGATATATTATTGAAACTTTCACGATACAACAAATAGAATATTGAAGCTGTCAGGATATAACAGATATAATGTTGAAGCTGTCAGGATATAACAAATAGAATACTGAAGCTGTCAGGATATAACAGATATAATGTTGAAGCTGTCAGGATATGACAAATAGAATATTAAAGCTGTCAGGATATAACAGATATAATGTTGAAACTTTCACTATATAACACGGATAGAATATTAAAGCTGTCAGGCCGATATAACAGATAGAATGTTGAAACTGCTATGATATAAGACATACAATATTGAAACTTTCACGAAATAACAGATAGAATATTGAAACTTTCACGATATAACAGATATAATATTGAAGCTGTCAAGATACAACATATATCGGTTGAAACTTTCACGATATAACACGGATAGAATGTTGAAACTGCCATGATATAACAGACATAATATTTAATCTTTCACGACATAACAGACAGAATACTGAAGCTGTCATGGTATAACAGATATATTGTTGAAACTTTCACGATATAACAGATTTAATGTTGAAACTTTTACTGTATAACCTATAGAATGTTGAAACGCTCACGATATAACAGATTTTATGTTAAAACATTCACGATATAACACGGACAGAATATTGAGGCTATCAGAATATAACAGATATTAAATTGAGACCTCCATGATACAACAGAGAGAATATTGAAACTTTCACGATATAACAGATAGAATATTGAAGCTGTCAGGATATTACAGATAGAATATTGAAACAATCATGATATAACAGACAGAATATTGAAACTATCATGATGTAACAGACAGAATATTGAAACTATCATGATATAACAGATATTTTGTTGAAACTGTCATGCTATAACAGTCGGGATATTACAGATATAATGCTGAAATTGCCACAATATAAAACTGAGATAGAAAATTGAAATTATCACGATATAACTGATATAATATTGAAACTATCATGATATAACAGACAGAATATTGAAATTATCATGATATAACAGACAGAATATTGAAACTATCATGATATAACTGATATATTGTTGAAAATGTCATGATTATTATTCGGAATAACTAGTCAAAACAACCAAAGCATATTTATTGTTTATCTTACAACATTGAGTGTTTATCTTGAATCGAATAAACAAAACAAACATGACGTTTTTATATAAACGCAAACTAGGACACGTTTATCTATTGGAATAATGATCATATAATGAGGAACAAAAAGGGTTTCGAAAAGAGAAAAACACATGAAAAACAACAACAATTGAAAAAGTTCTGTGATATGAGAAATGAAAAACATAAACATTATAAAGGAATAAGTGAAGCAAGAAACACAAAGCGTAAACAATATATGTTAAACACTGAGTCAGTCTGCTGGCCCAAAATACCCCGATGTCGCCTTATCCCACATCACAGCCAAGATGGCGGCGTTCTATCGTAAATATTTCTATGCGCTGAGTCTAGTTCACCTTTTACAAGGTACATTTACATTTTTACCTGTTCACCACATCGTGTTATTTGCGTGTTAGTTATATAATCTCTATTATCTTACATAACATCGCCAAGTGGGTTTATGTAATAATTATAAAACATTGGGTTCAACAACTGTTTCGATAGGTTTGCAGATGGCAGATAGCATTGTTAAGTAACAGAACTGCAAAAATTAACTCGCAGATAGTGATTGTTAACAGAATTTCCAGATTTAACATTTATATATCATTATTCTGGACCTTCTCATGTTTTGTGTTTCATGACACGCGATTGTTTTGATGGGATGTATGTATCTTAATAATTCACAAAGCACCGTATTTACTTCCTACTTGTGGTCGGGGATTCGTTCAGTTCGGTTAAATATGTTTATTATGTTTATACAGGTTAACGTTGCTCAACTGAACGATCAGTAACCGGAAATCGGACTACATCGCTCTCGCCCTCCATTTCCTAATCGATGTATCCATCTATTTGCGCATACTACATCACCCTCTTGTGACGATTACGTACAGGCACAAAGTGCACAGGTTTATAGGCACATGAATCACTGATTAACATAGTTATATACGTGCACTGGGTATGACTCTCCCTGCACACGGGTCAACTGCTTTAAATCCTGTCTGATGGATAGCATGCTTCCATAGTACCTTGCCCGAATAAGGTACTATGGTAGTGCGTTTGAAAAACTAATTACGAAACCCTACTGGGAATCGATCCGGGGACCTCTGGGTCTTGGTACAAGCATGCTAATCACAAGACCACCACAACCCCTAGACTAAACTAGCACTGTGTCTGATTTCGAAAACGCATTGCAATATATGAGAAAAACACTTTAAAATAGTTTTATACTCACCTAAAAAGCGGAAATCAATTTTGACTTCTGCTTCCTAACATTACCCAACAGTTGTTGCAGCGACAGCTGTTTGTACATATCTCGGTAAAACACACGGCCTGGGAGACACGTGGGTAGATGCCAATGCTTGTGATGTGTGCGAATGTAACGAGTATGGTGTACAATGTCACGCCAGCCTGGATGGAGGACCGTGCAAACTAAACAGTACGTATACACATGTAACAGCATTCCAATGTCATGTATTCGTTTTTTTTATTAAGAATTGCGTCAAGCGCCATAAATGGTAAGCAACCTGTTTTTGTTTTTAAGATGTCTTCATTTTCAACATATTTAAGGTTATATTTGTACGGTAACCAGTGTTATGACCCCAGATCCTAATTCTTGTTTCAACGAATTGTATTATCCATTAACATACTAGGCAAAAAGAGAATAAATTTAACGGGGGCTAACTCCATGTTACACACTTTCCAGGTGATAAATGGCAACCAGCTTAACTGGTGGTGAAAGATTCGAGATGCACATATAAAATAAATCTGAGTGGAACAAGGTCCTTCTGCAAATGACGAAAACCTTTCTGTTTGTTTTTAATGAGATGGACTCGAACCGACGAGAGTTACGTGATCATGAGTCAGTCCCTTGGACCGCCCATCCACAGAGGACCTTTGTAGTCTGTCTCGTTGTTTAACAACCAAATAAAACACGAATCCATGTAGTATAACCGACCTTCCACTATTGTTTTGTTCTATATTATATCCATGTACATGTATAGCCAACTACGTTATATACTGAACGGTACAGCTAACCCGCCCCATTTTTTGTATGTCCAATATCTTCGTCAAAATATGGAGAAAGCTATTAAAAATTCTATATGCCATTAACAGACAATTACGTATTTGTATTTTTATATAACCTAGCCCGTGTGGTTCCGGCAAAGAATAGAATCACTGCCGATCTCTGCAGAGGGGTAGGAATCCTCCGAATGGGTGTCATTTTCATTTTATCATTTTTGTCATGTTCACTATTGTGGTTAAATTATCAACCCCTGTGTGGTTCCAGGGAGCCATGCGTGATGGCAAAAATAGGACCACTGTGGCTCGTAAGAAGCGACATATTGAGTAATACGATAGAATTTGCTGAAACTCTGCAGTTCTGCAGGTATCATGTTCTAGTTTAATTCTGCATATTCACTTGTTGATGTTTTTTTGTTTAAATCTGTATGTTAATTTGTTTTTGTTTTTGTTTTTTTTTGTACATGTAGAGTGAACCTGGAATCTTCCTTCCTGTTGGCGTCGAATAACCTATAATGTGTTGATACGCCGTAAAACCCTATCCATTCATTCATTCATTTTAACCTAAATGTTATTTTTTATTCAAGACCAAATTTCAAGGAATTGCTTTGATACATTTTGTGAAAATACATTAAATGGCAGATGCATAAAACATCAGGTGGCAGGTTAGCTGTTCCGTTCAGTATATAACGAGTCTATGCATTAACCATCAGGTGGCAGGTTAGCTGTTCCGTTCAGTATATAACGAGTCTATGCATTAACTTTCAATAACCTTCGAAAGGGGAGAGGTAGATTATCTTAAAGTAAAAGTAAACTCTTTGCCAAAGATTCGACCTCTTGATATGTATTACGTGTGTTTGTTTGAATATTAAGTGTCGTTTGTATGCCATCGAGGGCTAACAGACGATTTGTTAACCTAAGCACTGTTTCCTGGAATCCTGGAAGATTAACTAGTACTCGAGCACATCCATCTCTGCAAGTAACTGATAACATTCCAACTTCTACAAACGGAGCTCTATTGTGTTGTTTATTAACATGCGAGCGCGTCGATTCAGGTACTCTTGCAAAGCCAGGTGATCCCGCGTGCCTGTACGCACAGACAAAAATGTACATTGTGGGAGATGTGTTTCCGGCGGTAGACGGCTGCAATAAATGTCTTTGTACAGAGCAGGGAATGCAATGCACGGCAAAGGCTTGTGGAGCAAATGGGTTTGGTAGGTGTTTTTAGATTTAATAATGTTTCAACAAAAACATGTATGAAAAACTTTTATTTCGTGTGTGAAGACGGACGTGCTTTCAGATGTTGACGAGTTGTAAAATATATTACAACCGTATGCACCGTCTAATCTATATCGCAGGTTTGCCCTAGACGCATGTAGGTGTACGCTTACCACTGATGTTTGTTCTTTATTCTATAGTAGATAAAACAAGAGTGCATGCTTGTCGTTCATAAAAAGTCTCAAATGAATGAAGTGAACATATATTTTATTGTTTGTCAACCTCTGCACAACCAAAATATGAAGAGAAAGTAGGGTTGCCATTTAAGATATTTTTTCAGTTCAGTGTGTACACTGTTTGCAAAGTGAAAGAAGATTTTAGTATTCATGTATTCTAATTTCATACCTCAAATTCGAAGCATCCGTTTTTTTCCTTAATTCACAATTCAAAATGATAAAGCTTTCAAAATGTTCAAAATACATCAATCATGCCAGTCAAATAAAAAAAGAGCATTCAAATCATTTAAATAAGAAAAATGCCTTTTTAGATAAGAATAAACAATGATTATCATGCGACTAACCCACGGAAGCATTTCCGGTTTCCAATGCTGGCACAATGCCTATATACGTATTATTACATTAAGTAAACAATTACTCTCAAAAACCAAAATTAAAGTGCATCAACACTGTGGTAGGAGTATCAAAACTGTATAAAAGATATATTGACAATATTAACGATGCACTATAGTGCGATGGGGTGGGGAATGGCGGACCAAAAGGTTATAGTTGTCCGATTGAGCGACCACTGTTTCCACCCAATTACAATACCAAGACGTGTATTCAAACCCGGGCAGCATCGGCTATAAACCAATGCAATACTCGACATTCTTTTGAAATGTACACACTTGGTATTGGTTATTTTATGTACTATTCCAATCTTAACGATACATCTGGCTTCCAGCTCAGGGAATTAAGACGCCCATATACGGCGATTGTATGGACGGTGATCTCTGGTACCGGTACCAGACACAATGGCGGGCGGCTGATGGGTGCAACACGTGCTTCTGTTACATGGTCGGTAACTACAGAGGACAGCACGTGTGTACGACAAGTACATGTAAATGCAAAGAGTTACAGGCACAGATTGCAGGATGAGCGGGTGAATGATTCGTTTCATTGATTTGCATGTACATGATTAAATAGAATTATGTCGATTTCTTCATTATGTGTGTTTATATTTAGAGTTTAATTGAAATGGCCATTCTTGCCTTAACAATAAAAGTAGTGTACATACATTAAAAACATACTCTTAAATCACTATAAATAAAATATGAGCATCACGTTTTTATACTGCTATCACGTTTATTCAAAATTTGATTTAGTAAGTTACCATTATATATTAACATATCTGTAAATTAATTAAACACAATAACATTTATTTAACTGTTCTGAGGTTGAGATTGATAGATAATAATTGACTGCTCTTCTCTCTTTCATCTTCAACAAATTTGTTTTGATTGTCGCCTTTAACCTGTAATATAAGAATACGAAAATATACATGTATGTCGATTAGAAGGCATGGCATTTAAAGGACATGTGATAATTGAGCACTACAGCACAAAATACAGCACCACAAACACAATCATTGCATACTACGCGCATAATTACCAGGGGCGTTCCTAGATGGTTTCTGAGGGAGTGGTGGTGTGTGTTTGGGGGGGGGGGGGGGTTTCCTCTCCGGAGATTTTTTTCTTTAATATCACTGCAAACAAGTCGTTTTTAGCGACTTTGACAGGGACTGTGAAGTAATTCAAATTGTAAGAAAATATATGGGTTTTCTTTTCCCTAAAGCACAATACCCCACTTTGGCTTCATTTTTATTGCATTTTTCATTTTTTAACTTTTTTTTTATTTTTACACATTCAACTCTGAGGTATATGCTCGGGCGTATAGAAGTATTCCTGGGAACGCCCCTGGATACAAACATACAACATAAATAACAAAACGGGTCATCGCGCCTTGGAACGACGAGAAGCCAATTGAACAATGGAGAGGTATACCAACCTTGCTCTTTCTCCGTCGGCACACCATTAAACGAGACGGCCCCGTCAGCCTATCAATCACATAACATCAATACTTTATTAGACATTTTATATAATTATTCTTATTTGGAGACTCACCGTGGCTATGTGTACCGCGCTCGCATCACTTCCTCTTTCGTTAGTTTCAGATTTCAGCAGTGGGAGTTTACCTGCCTTTACACACAGCGTGTCATTGGTTTCACAGTCCGAATCATCTAAAATCATCCGGTAATAAATCAGTAATAGGAAAATAGGAATAAATCTTATTCTAAGCGCATCTTAATTAACTTTTAATGTAAAGTACGTGTAAATGTATTGTCATTTTTTCCATGTTTCATACCAATTATTGTTCCAGATTCAATTTTTATACAAGTTAGTGTTGTTTAAATGTTTTAAACAAAATATATACAGTAGATTTTTAATGGTTCGAACGCGATGGGAAATGGCAAAATAGTTCGAGTTAAGGAGTGTTCGAGCCAAGCAATGTTTAGCATCAATCATACCATACATCATGTGCATGGCATGTATAGACATCGAAATAAGAACTCGGCCGGGACCAAATAAGTTGTATAAGCTATATATGATGTTCCAATCAGCCGTTTTCGAGCCAACGAAGTTCTGCTGTATATTATTTTGATAGTCGATACCAAGCCGTGTAATATTTTCAATAGATTTTACCTGGGCAGTTAGTGTATTTTCTCTTTACACAAATGACAGATTTTTTGTCAACATTTGAATTCAATATGATTTCGTAGTTAATATGTCATACCAATTATTGTTATTGTTCCAATTAGCGTGATCATTTTAATGTTTGATATAAATGCTTCACAACACAAAACTCACCTTTATTTCGTTCACCAACTATGCTGTTCTTGTTATTTTTTACTCTAACCTTTTTCTTTCTGTTTGTTTTTATCGGTAATACTGGAAATTGTCGTCTGCTAGAGTTTGAAGAACCGCCATCGTCACTGATTAAACACGTGTCTGACATTAGTTCGAGCGCACTATAAAGAAAACTGTTACTCTTTGTGGACCTCAGTAAAGCTCTTCTTTTGCTGTACTCCAAATATGGAGACGACGTCGGTGTGTTTGGGTGAAGGTATTCGTCTGCGTTATTCACCAAGCTACTTTGGTGACCTTTTTGCTTGTAGATTCTGGTTTCTCGGGTTATGGGACATTTCAGTCGATCTCTGTGCGTTGGCATCGAAATATTATCTAGCCATTTATTTGTTTTATCAGCTTGTATATCGTTTTCTTTTAATGTATCTTGATTGTTAATGGAAAACTCGCATTCGAAGCGAAGTCGTATATTCTGGTCCATAAACTTAAATGTCATTTCTTCACTTTTAGTTTTTGTTAACTTGTGCTTAGGTAGTGTTGGTTCACTATTTCTTGTCTTTTGTTTATCCATTGGTTTCGGGTGATCGAACAATTTTCTTCCTTTCAAATTTGGTAAACCTATTCCCTGGTCGGAGGTGTCTCTTTCCAGTTTCCATTTTTCGTCATTACACGGGCTGCAACATGTATGATGTATCGCCTTCTCCAACTGTCTAGGACTTCGGTCTTGTTTGTGAAAATATCTCCCATTTCTTTCATGCCCACTTGTATTTTGCACAGCTTCGCTTATACCCCCACAAGACGTGCATACGCTGTGGAGATGCGGCACTGATCGAGCTTTCAAAAAAAGTTTATTTGGATCACTTTTATCAAACTTGTACGCTGAAGCACAGTTTTCTGCTCTGACGGCGATGCTCCGCCCTTGCCAAGACTCGAACTCGTCTTCTTCAGATAGATTCATCAAAAGTTCGGACGCTTTCGTCATTTGAACAGATGCCTTATCTGTTATTAAAGACGTCCCTGTTACTGGGGGCAGCTCAGTGGAATCGGACGCTTTGTGTAGTCCCAATGGCGAATGGTTGTCGGCATAATAATATCTTGACTGTTTGTTCAGCTCTGGGTCATGCTGTGTCATTTTGTAAGGCGTCGGAGATTGGCTAATTTGTGGAAGGTTAACACTTTCCAAAGCACTTCCTTTGCTTTCATAGTCTTTTAAGGACAACTGGGAACCGATAATCGGCAGTTCTTGTGACGTCATTGGTGATTTAATTACTACGATGTTGTTGGTTCTAATCACGAAAGGTGGCGACACGGGAGCGGCATCATTATGGCGAAGTTCCCCTAGATTGTCGAAAGGATTGCCTTTATCCTTCCCTAAAGATTTCAACTGCTGCGCGAGCTTTTCTGACAGATTTATGCTCGTTGTCAGCTGTATACTTGATTTCAACTTTTCTTCTTTGTTGTAAGAAAGGCATTGAGCTAAAGGCACATTGGCGAATGCTTTGCCTTTGTCTTGGCTAACACCCCTCTTTCCCGAGAAATTATCGCATGATTTCGTTAGACGAAGCTTGACTAGATCTGCTGCTTTGCTATAATCTCCATCCAGACGTGGTTTTGCTTTAAAGGCAGCGGTTGCTTTATATCCAGTGTTTCTACACGGACTACCTTCCAGGTCTGAGAGATCAGCACTTATCAAGGTAGATTGGGTGGGTGTTTGGTTACGGGAGCAGTTGGGTGTCGGCGTATTTCCAATTCCTCCACGATGTTTCGCCTTTTTGTGCTATTGAATCAAAAGTTCATTTTAAAATCAGTTAAAATGCATTTAATCACGTCGATTAACAAGAAGAAGATATAATAATTATGTCCAACAGGAAACGTTGCAGTCAAAGCACACCGCCACCATAACACCATAAATATAACCAGTACATCAACTATTCATGATAAGCAAAACAGCAGTGACAACAACAATAGAACAACGTGCATCGTGTAAAATAAATATGCCCAGGTAAGGCCATAATAAATCAATTACTAGATTATCATCCCTGGCCGCCCCCTTATTTTCATGCCGCCCCGACTATTTTTAATTTCATAATTTTTCTAAAAAAAAAAAATAAATATACCCTACTGCCTCTTTTTAAGAAAAAATTGGATGAGAATCTTGCTTGATTAATAATGGCCAAAGTATTTTTTAAAAAAAACAACAGCGGTGCTAAACAAAGATGCAGTCGGGAAAGCAGCAAAAGAAAAATAATTAATCGCGGGACGAGACAGAGTTAGGAACAAGCATCCTAATGTTGGTAACACTTGTGTACCGGCCATTTTACTTATATTATATATGTTAAAAACAATAAAATGTATGTTTAAACTAAAATAAATATCCAGCACAAGAGCCAGAGCTTTAGGGCCTTGAGTCGTATTCAACATTCTTGCGAATATTCTTAGATACTTGAGCTTGAAAATCCAAATTTCAACCTTAGATATCTAGTTCACCCACTATGGCAGATAGAATAATTGTGAGAGTTTTTTTTCTGTATATTCGGTGTTCCTGTATGCTTGCGAATTTTGGCCTCAAGACTCGTCTCTCGGGTCATCGATGCGTCCTCAATGCTTCCGGTCGTGGAGCAATCAGAAGTACAGTTAAGCATTATCAACACCTTGATGTTACATAAAGCACTAATACTAAAATATCAGAAGATATTCAAGATTGATATTAAAAAAACATGCGTATTGGGTGCAAATAAGCAAAATAAGAATGAGCTCTCAAAACAGTACATTATATGTGTCTTTTACCTTACTATCTAGCGCTGGTATTAGGGGGGTACTGGCAGAAGGGGTCCAGCTGGGGGAATAGAATCGTTCAAAAGACTCAACAGGGTGTAGTATCTCCGATGACGACAAGTGTAAGTTATCCTGGTCGTAAAGGTGCTTGCTCTTTGTTATCCAGCCGTCTAGATTTCCAAGAGCAAGTATTTCATCCAGACTGGTTGTGTTGTCCTTTCTTTCTTTTTGTTCTATTTTCTCTTTTGATTTCCAACCACACTCACGCTCATCTTTAATACGGTTTTCTGGGGATCCGAATATAAGACTTGGCATTGCCTTGTTTTCAAGTTTCTGTTTGGCTAACGTGATGATATTAAAGTGTCCATTGTCATTGTTACATTTTGGAGACGGTATGTCTCTTCTTGGATTATCAATTTCATTTAATATATTCCTCGTGTGTTTCCTTAGATGATATTCGTCCGAACCGTCACGCCATTTCGATGCAGCAGTTCCATCAGTTGTTTTATCTTTAGTGCATTTAGAAATATAACAACATGTATATCTACAGGGAGTACATTTTGATTAAAATTTAAGAAAAATTTAAGTTATATTTTTTGTGTTGGTTTTAAAAATGTAAACATATCATTTGCTGCACAATATATTTTTGTTTTTAATATTATTTATTTCTGGACACGCAATGTACATAAAAAACGTGTATCTGTTCTGTAAAGACGTGTATCAACGTGTATCTGTTCTGTAAAAACGTGTATCTGTTATGTAAAAACATGTATCTGTTCTGTAAATACATGTAAAAACATGTATCTGTTCTGTAAAAACATGTATCTGCTCTGTAAAAACATGTATCTGTTCTGTAAATACATGTAAAAACATGTATCTGTTCTGTAAAAACATGTATCTGTTCTGTAAAAACATGTATCTGTTCTGTAAAAACATATATGTAAAACATGTATCTGCTCTGTAAAAGCATGTATCTGTTCTGTAAAAACATGTATGTAAAACATGTATCTGTTCTGTAAAAACATGTATGTAAAACATGTATCTGCTCTGTAAAAGCATGTATCTGTTCTGTAAAAACATGTATGTAAAACATGTATCTGCTCTGTAAAAACATGTATGTAAAACATGTATCTGCTCTGTAAAAACATGTATCTGCTGTGTAAAAACATGTATGTAAAACATGTATCTGCTCTGTAAAAGCATGTATCTGCCCTGTAAATCATGTATGTAAAACATGTATCTGCTCTGTAAAAACAAGTATGTAAAACATGTATCTGCTCTGTAAAAGCATGTATCTGCTCTGTAAAAACATGTATGTGTAACATGTATCTGCTCTGAAAAACATGTATGTAAAACATGTATCTGCTTTGTAAAAACATGTATGTAAAACATGTATCTGCTCTGTAAAACATGTATGTAAAACATGTATCTGTTCTGTAAAAACATGTATGTAAAACTTGTATCTGCTCTGTAAAAGCATGTATCTGCTTTGTAAAAACATGTATGTAAAACATGTATCAGCTCTGTAAAAGCATGTATCTGCTCTGTAAAAACATGTATGTAAAACATGTATATGCTCTGTAAAACATGTATGTAAAACATGTTTCTGTTCTGTAAAAACATGTATGTTATACATGTATCTGCTCTGTAAAACATGTATGTAAAACATGTATCTGCTCTGTAAAACATGTATGTAAAACATGTATCTGCTCTGTAAAAACATGTATGTAAAACATGTATCTGTTCTGTAAAACATGTATCTGTTCTGTAAAAATCTGTATATGTTCTGTAAAAACATATATCTGTTCTGTAAAACATGAATCTGTTCTGTAAAACATGTATCTGTTCTGTAAAACATATATCTGTTCTGTAAAACATGTATCTGTTCTGTAAAAATCTGTTTCTGTTCTGTAAAAACATATATCTGTTCTGTAAAACATGTATCTGTTCTGTAAAACATGTATCTGTTCTGTAAAAATCAGTATTTGTTCTGTAAAAAACATGTATCTGTTCTGTAAAAATCAGTATGTAAAAATCAGTATCTGTTCTGTAAAAAACATGTATCTGTTCTGTAAAAAAACATATATCTGTTCTGATAAACATATATTTGTTCTGTAAAACATGTATCTGTTCTGTAAAAATCAGTATCTGTTCTGTAAAAAACATGTATCTGTTCTGTAAAAATCAGTATCTGTTCTGTAAAAATCAGTATCTGTTCTGTAAGAAACATTTATCTGTTCTGTAAAAATCAGTATCTGTTCTGTAAAAAACATGTATCTGTTCTGTAAAACATGTATCTGTTCTGTAAAAATCTGTATCTGTTCTGTAAAAAACATATATCTGTTCTGTTAAACATATATCTGTTCTGTAAAACATGTATCTGTTCTGTAAAAACATATATCTGTTCTGTAAAACATGTATCTGTTCTGTAAAACATGTATCTGTTCTTTAAAATATATATCTGTTCTGTAAAACATGTATCTGCTCTGTAACAATCTGTATCTGTTCTGTAAAAACATATATCTGTTCTGTAAAACATATATCTGTTCTGTTAAAAACATGTATCTGTTCTGTAAAAGCATGTATCTGCCCTGTAAATCATGTATGTAAAACATGTATCTGCTCTGTAAAAACAAGTATGTAAAACATGTATCTGCTCTGTAAAACATGTATGTAAAACATGTATCTGTTCTGTAAAAACATGTATGTAAAACTTGTATCTGCTCTGTAAAAGCATGTATCTGCTTTATAAAAACATGTATGTAAAACATGTATCTGCTCTGTAAAAGCATGTATCTGCTCTGTAAAAACATGTATGTAAAACATGTATATGCTCTGTAAAACATGTATGTAAAACATGTTTCTGTTCTGTAAAAACATGTATGTAAAACATGTATGTAAAACATGTATCTGTTCTGTAAAAACATGTATGTAAAACTTGTATCTGCTCTGTAAAAGCATGTATCTGCTTTGTAAAAACATGTATGTAAAACATGTATCTGCTCTGTAAAAGCATGTATCTGCTCTGTAAAAACATGTATGTAAAACATGTATCTGCTCTGAAAAACATGTATGTTATACATGTATCTGCTCTGTAAAAACATGTATGTAAAACATGTATGTAAAACATGTATCTGTTCTGTAAAAACATGTATGTAAAACTTGTATCTGCTCTGTAAAAGCATGTATCTGCTTTATAAAAACATGTATGTAAAACATGTATCTGCTCTGTAAAAGCATGTATCTGCTCTGTAAAAACATGTATGTGTAACATGTATCTGCTCTGAAAAACATGTATGTAAAACATGTATCTGCTTTGTAAAAACATGTATGTAAAACATGTATCTGCTCTGTAAAACATGTATGTAAAACATGTATCTGTTCTGTAAAAACATGTATGTAAAACTTGTATCTGCTCTGTAAAAGTATGTATCTGCTTTATGAAAACATGTATGTAAAACATGTATCTGCTCTGTAAAAGCATGTATCTGCTTTGTAAAAACATGTATGTAAAACATGTATCTGCTCTGTAAAACATGTATGTAAAACATGTTTCTGTTCTGTAAAAACATGTATGTTATACATGTATCTGCTCTGTAAAACATGTATGTAAAACATGTATCTGCTCTGTAAAAACATGTATGTAAAACATGTATCTGTTCTGTAAAACATGTATCTGTTCTGTAAAAACATATATCTGTTCTGTAAAACATATATCTGTTCTGTAAAAACATATATCTGTTCTGTAAAACATGTATCTGTTCTGTAAAAAACATGTATCTCTTCTGTAAAAATCAGTATCTGTTCTGTAAAAAACATGTATCTGTTCTGTAAAACATGAATCTGTTCTGTAAAACATGTATCTTAAAACATGTATCTGTTCTGTAAAACATGTATCTGTTCTGTAAAACATGTATCTGTTCTGTAAAAAACATGTAACTGTTCTGTAAAAATCAGTATCTGTTCTGTAAAAAACATGTATCTGTTCTGTAAAACATGAATCTGTTCTGTAAAACATGTATCTTAAAACATGTATCTGTTCTGTAAAAATCAGTATCTGTTCTGTAAAAAACATGTATCTGTTCTGTAAAACATGAATCTGTTCTGTAAAACATGTATCTTAAAACATGTATCTGTTCTGTAAAACATGTTTCTGTTCTGTTAAAACACATCAAAACTGGATAGGCCTATTTTCAATATGCAGTCTGCACAAGTCGTCATATTTCTTGTAAATCCAGATACACACGAACATATAACATAAGTTACAACAATTTAGTAGAGTCGAAACTTCGGTCTTAAGGCATAGTCCAGTGGTAGAGCATCGAATTCAGGTTCGGGGGTCGTGGGCTCGATCCTCCCCCGCGGTTATATGTGGTGTCCTTGAGTAAGACACCTTTCCGCATATGCTTAAGTACTAGTTCTACTCTGGAAGACTTCGAGTGTGACTTGTATTTATATAAGTTGTTATAACTTGTTTCACAATTGAAGTAAAATAAATAAGTTTAAACTAAAGACTATAATCCCGAAGGTGACAATCAAAAATTTCCGACGTCATGCAAACGAGTAAATAAAAACGTTTCAATGTATAGTTTCATTTTCAAAAAAAAAGACACATAAAAAGACGTTATTGATTGTTATAAGAATACAGTTCAAACCTTTGGCGATGCCATCAGCGGAGTCAACTTTCTTCACTCGGAAACTATCTCTCTTGTTGGTCACCATTGATATTTTAGGAGGCACGTAATGTGCATCACCCTTGTTTACCGGTGTCTTCTTTGTATCTATAGTAAACTCTAAATCTGTCGAACCTGGAAGAACCAATAACATCACAATTTTAATATGTAAAAGTACATTTTTTAAAAAAAAACTATTGAGGAAAAAAAACGCTGTTTTTATGCTGTATTGTTAATTTTATTTCTGTCGAACATTGAAGAAACAATAAGTTAACTGTTGTTCACATACTGAACGGAACAGCTAACCCGTCAGCTGACATTTTATGTACCCAACATTTAACGCATTTACTCAAAAATAACAAAGCAATTTCCTTGGAATTTGGACTTGAAAAAGAAAGACTATTGCTATGCCAAATCAATACATAATAATCTGTTTATGTCGTATGGGAATGTTGATTACGCTGCCCAGTCTGTGGACGATTATATTAATACAAAAGTGGCGGGTTAGCTGATCCATTCAGTATATGTATATATGTGCTTTTTTTAAAAAAAAGGATGGTGAAAACGCCGTTTAAGACGATGACACAACCAACGGTCGATATTGGTTGCTACGCCGCCATTTTCCTTAGACAAGCTACGGTCTCTAAGTAATCACTACATTGTATTACACATTGTATTGACTTGGACAAACAACGCCACGCCGCCAAAGTGGTCAGGTCAATTCTAATTATCATTATGTCGAACTTTGAAGAACCAATCATTTAACTTTTAATGATATGTACATGTACTATTTAAAATGGATTAGAAAACAGCTTTACAATTTTGTACAAGTGCTCTCCGTGACACAAACTTACGTAATATTACGCGCGCTGAGGCATTTGTTACAGGACTGACGGGGTTAGTTTTATACAAACACTGCCTCGTTTTATGATGTGATCAAGTGGAGGAAAGCGAGAAATGATACACCCGTAGTGTCGGTTCAAGTCCGACAGTGGTGGTTTCGTTGCAGGTCGTTCCAAGAGCGTTCCCTTGTGTTACTTGCTTGTATGTGCTGTACTTATTACGATGAGTGCATGTATCTACATGGATTGTGTTGGCGGAGTCCTTTAAATATTACGTCTGCTGACGGACTAACCTGCATACAGTAGCCAAACTACGTATCTTGACTGTGACTCCTGCTGCAATTAGCGTCCATTCTCGTTGGGGGCACAATATAATATTTGATGCACGTATTAATCTTTTAGCACGTTTTTAAAAGGTTTTAATGTTTGTCTTATTGTTCAAAAATACTTTAATAAAAAAATGTAATTTATTTAAGAATGTCAATATTTGGGCCGGAAATTCAGCCCGTATGAATTTCATTGGTTACATCCGGGCGTTCAAGATAGAGGTTAGCTCAGTCTTCCGTAAACACTTTCCATACATAAATAAACATTGAAGCCTGAACAAATATTTTGATACCATACAGATATGTACACAATGCTAAATTCTGATGCAGAAAATAGCCACCAGAATGGGACTGAGCGCAAGAATCTTCTCTTCTTGTTGATAAGCAATCGGAATTACTCTATAATGTTCGCAGATTTACATTGCATTTGGGGCTGCGTATTATATCCGGCATTCGATGCAAGATTGGCACGGAGCTGGAAACCAGGAATTCATTTACTCCGCATGAAAAGAAACAAAATGGTATTGAAATGCAGGAGTGTTCACTTTCACCGAACCGGAAGTAGAGCGAACCAGTCCGTGGAGTTTGCCCAGTTTCATTACACACATCTTGATATTCAGTATAAAGGTTGTGCGTGAGTGTGTTTATGTTTTATCACACAACACGTATTGCCGAATTTACTATAGCAAGTATCACATCATGTAATTTATCACATGACAATAACTTACATCACGATATATCATTGAAGCTAAACATGTTATTAGAACTACCTCACAATAGCGTACCTAGAACTAGGGTAGTTTTTGAACCAATTTGCTGTGGTGTGTTTTCCTCTTTTCTATCGTTATTTGATGCCTCTGATGTTTTCGTTGAATTAAACTCCTTGTCCGTGCAATATTCATCGTTCTGTTTATCATTTGCTGGTTTCTTCCGATCTGTATCTACAGCAACTTTAGCGAGTGCACTGTTTTGCCTCTTGCAAATTTGACATTTAATTTCTGTTGCTACCTTGCTTGGTTCTGGCTTATCTTTCAAGGATTCATTTCTGTTAAATATAATATATAATTATGTTGTTTGTTGTGAAAATAAAACGTATTAAATTGATTGATTTAATATTTGGCGTCATTTTTACGCTTTCGAGGACTTACAGACGATCAGTTAACCTAACCACTGTTTCCTGGGATCATGAAAGGTTAACCAGTACTCGAGCCACCCTATCTCGACAAGTAACTGATTACTTTCCCACTTGAATCTGTGGTGAGAGACGAATGATAATGATACACAATATAGTATTTCAATCATCACGGAGACTGTTGCCGAACTCGCGACCCCCTGGATTAATAGTCAGACGCATAGTCGATTGAGCTATTCGGGCCCGGCTAAAAAGTGTTAAAATAACTGTAAATTATTTCTTATGTAGTTTCTGTGGAGTTTATAGATGTACAGGCTGATTTGGTGCGTGAACTTGAGTAAAAATCGATGTCAGTGGAGTTCAATGTTTGGGTATGTATCATATAGCTTATAGAAAACAAACCAATGAAAACAATTCTGAGAATGCACTTAGCTAGAAAAAGTAGTCATATTGCATATTTTTGTTATTTTGCAATCACTATTTTAATTGAGAATAATTATTTGAAAGTATTTATTATGGCAGCAGCATCCGCTGTATGAATACAGATAGCTTGATTTGGACATAATCATTATTTGGCTATCCGATTTATGTCTAATAACGCTGTTTCCGAAGACCCAAATTAAAATAGAGGTCAATTGATTTCTCAGTGAGATGCAATTTGTCACACTAGATTACGTACGGAAACGAATGGAAAACAACAAATATCTGAAAGGAAATCAGCAAATCAACGTCCACTGTTATAGAAATATGGAAAAAAGAAGGAAATGTTATGTTTTAACTAAACTACTGAAGGTGACTCCAATTGTTTGAATATAACCGACTCAATTTGCTCGCCGAATAACATCCATATTGTGCATGAATCTATGGAGGCAGACTAAAGCTCGCCGATGTAGTATGATTGCACCGCGCAGACCGAGGCGTTCAGATGGCAAGCGGATAAGTGGTTCAGTGGTTTGCTCCTCCAACTAAAGATACTTATCAGTCTTTCGGATGAGACTTTAAAAAATTGGAGGTTCCATGTATCGGTGCTTAATACCTGGCATGTAAAAGAACCAGGGACGCTACAGAAGGGTATTCTGTGTTTCTGCACTATCTTCCGAAAATCTAAAATTACTAATACTCTTCTGGAGGCGTCACCCATATGGGAAACCGGTGGCGATGATAAATAAAATTACCGGTGGCGATGATAAATAACAGCATCATCATCATCCCCAGTTGGCGTTAAACATGATTTGATTCGCTGTCCTATTTCATTTCCTCCAATCAGCGTTCAGTTTAGTTATAAGAAAGAATGACTATTCTTAGATAATAATAAAACTATTTGTCGACGAATAGAAATATACCGTCGATGATAGCGTTGGCGGCTTTTGGTAACACCTTGGCAATTAATCACAACAACAGTACGTACACGTAATCCTGCTCCCACTGCCTCAGGAACTTGTGTGTTATGTCCTGATTCGTTCTGATCATCTTGATATGACTTTGCTGGTTCAGTAACGGGTCTTGGGTCGTCTCCTTCGTCGACTCCGTATTCTGAAGACTGTGGTCAGACTCCGATGTTGTGGATGTGGGAGAGTTGGATACACACTCACACAACCCTTTCTTAAAGCCCGTCCAGAACGCGCTCTTTGTCTCACTGCTAGAGTGGAGCTTCTCAAACCTAGGTGAGTTAGGTAAAATAATACAGAGCATACAGAGGAAATGGGAATATGGCGTAAAACCATCCACTCAATTCAACACACCCTGGTCATTGTGAAACATTCGTAAAGAATAGTTGTTTAGAAATACAAATAAAAGTATTAAAGACGTTATACAAATGGACAGAATCAACAAAACCGATTCTGCATTTTTTCTTTCTTTGATTGCATTTTGCGCGTTCACGTGATCCTTCCATCATATATTAGTTTAAACTTATTTATATGACTTCGATTGTTAAACAAGGTATTCAAACTTATACAAATACTTATACGCTCGAAGTCTTCCTGGGTAGAACCAGTACTAAGCATATCACATATAAATAAGTACAATAATAAAATTATTCAAACTAATAACAAAAGTAAAGCAAATATGTGCTTTTGCTGATATGTACGTATACCTTTTATCCAGACTGTGTTTATCAGACGAATCGCGATCTGTGTCATTATATAAAGCGCCTCTGTCCGCTTGAACTTGATCACATTCGATAATGTAGTCGTCAAACAACGCAGCCAGCTCCGGGTCATAATCGTCAAAGTCGCTCTGATTACCGTATAACAGTTCACGGAGGGGCTTCTTAACACACGTCGTCGAAGTTGGTAATTTTTTGCACCTGAAAAAAACAAAACAAATCACACACACACACACACACACACACACACACACAATTATACGAGGTATTATCAGAAAGTTTTGGGAAAGGTCATAAGTCTAACAAATTGATTCAGTGCTGAAATTGTTTTTGGTGCAATCCTTCAACGTACTCTCCATTGGCCCGAAAGACGCCATTATATGAGACACTGAAAAACAGTCGGACCAAGATCTTTTCTGATCATAAATTGGTGACCTTAAAGCAATCCATTCAGTCAGTTTTGGAAAGAGAAAAAGGTCACATGGACGATAGGGAGATATCGAACTATATGTGCTGTATCCGCAATGCATATGATGTCGCATCTTCCTTGATGCGGTGACTTTAATACTGCAGTAATAGATACAGCCGTGATTGCCGCCCCAGACATAACTGTACGAAGCTCGTCTTTTGTGTCCATTTCTTTATCATTAAATTTCTCACAACACCGATAAACTGTAGCCATAGGCGCGTCTGAAGGCCCATAAACAGCACAAAGTTCAGAAAACATCTTAACACGGCATAATATAAACCCGAATTTCAGATTCAAATCGTCCCTCATAAGTGTAGCAAAATATTACCAGTGTATACGACTGACCGTATTTCAATGCATGCAATGTTGGTATTATGTGACTGAATTCCACCAAATGTTCGTGCAATGTTAGATAATCAATACACCTTTACTGCAATATAACCACGTTACCTAAAGGGCTGCGCTCAGCACCGTTTAACAGCAAACCCTGGTTCCCTAAAAATTATCGCGTACTGTATGCTTATTTCAAGTTAAGCCAGTGCCAGGAATATCATTTTTTAGCAACGATTACATATTTTAACCGAACTGAACGCAGCCCAGGTGGTGTAGCGGGATTGTGTAAACAATACTGTTATCCCCTTGTATGAACGCCTGGGTGGTCATTGACTGATTTAGGACTAGACACAGGGTCCGGACCCGTGAATATAAAAAGGATATTTCAGTATAAGTTGCCGGATGGAATTATACTTGCGCCTCGCCCCTTCTGAGAATAACTTTTCTTATTTGGAATTACAACAATGCTTTGCCGAAATAAAAAAAACGAATTCGCCTCCGTGACTATAATGTGTAGTTTAAGGTTGAAGGGGGCGTGCGTGTATATCGAAAGAAGGAATGTTTAATTGGTAAACCCGCCGGCAGGCGTTCGTGGGGCAAAACCCATATCATCCTCAAACCATTACTTTGCGTACCTGAAGTTCTGTTTGACATCGTCTGCATCTGTCTCGTTAGAGTTTTGAGTACTGGTTCCATTCTTAAGACGTATTTTGTTCATTTGGCTGCGTATATCCTGGGATCCAAGATTTACCATCGACGACCTTGACCTGTGAAGGCATCCATATTTCACTGGCCCACTGAGAATCCTTTGTTGTAAAATTGGAATATAAAATAAAGTAAATGTAAATCATTAATTTTGTAACTTCTGGCATATTTTCTCTGAATTGACTTTTTAAATATTTTAACCACGTGACACTTTTATAATGCAAGTGTTTCTTTATTAGATACATGTATTTTGTTTTTAAACAAAACATCAAGTATCTCGGATAACATCTACACTGTACAAGTTTTTGAGTATCAAAGTCATTGAACTGTGAAGTAGATTTGATTTTAAAGACAGAAACCACGTTTTGCACGTGCGTATTACGGGCAAAACAATTTTATAATGAAAATCGACACAATGTAATTCAATAGGTCAACGCTGATTGAAAACAACAGCATAAAATTATTTTGTAAAACTTGATTTCTAAATTAGGCAAGTTGTATGTCCCTTTAAATACCTTCTGACTAAACAACCAAATAAAACCCTTAATTTTATATTTCGTTTTTTTAATCACAACTTTCAAATTTCTGTCAAACCTGTGCAAGCTGTCACCTCTATTAAGCAGCTATTTGTCTCAAGCAGCCATTTTTGCTATTTCATATTTCAATGCTTTCAGAGCAAATCCACCTGTATTCAGCAACAACCTGTCTTAAAAGACCAATTTGATCCTTTCCGTGACTGGTTGCTTAAGAGAGATTTGACTGCATGTGATAGACACAAACTATTACTGCCAAAAAAAGCAATACCTGGGTATATCTTGAATTTCGTTATTGATGTATTTTTGTTTCAGAACCTCAACAACATCGTGTTTCCGACCTGCGTGCGACTCTGTAGACTTCCGGTCCATATTTTGGTCACTTGGTGCACTTTGGTTTTTATTAGATGACATATCTTCCTCGTGACTTAAGGAATTAAATATAAGACAAGCTGACATTTTCATAAGATATTAGATGTATACACTGGGCCGTCCTTAAAACTAATTTGTTTGCTGTGCTCCTACCCAGTATTATTCATGTGGGTAGGTAGGTTGCAATTTTTTAGCCAAGTTTTGATTTTGCATCGTCATTTTAAAGAAAACTGGACCAAAATCATGAAAAAAAAATAAACGCTTTTAAAGTCAGTAAAAAAGTTTGGGTAGCTGCAAATTTAAGTCAGTAGGTAGGAGCACGGCAAACAATTTATTCTTTAAGGATGGTCCTGAACAAACCGGTCACCTATTTCTTTAAACATTGCAAGCAAAACAACAAACGTGTTTTATAAATAGTAAAACATTTTTCAAACATTCTATTTTAGAAGTTCTCAGAAAATGCCGATGAAAATAAACAAATCATAACAATTAATTTATTATTGTCATCCTCAAACCAAATAGTCACAAAATTCAGTTACAATTGCAATACCTCATATGGCCCACTCCCTTAGCAACAACAGTTACCCCAACAATAGAACATTGGTCAACTGGAACATGATGTAGTTCAGACAAGGACGGACATCTTACTACAGCGATACATTGTGTCCATGTGGGCGTGACATCGTGCTGCTGTCAATAAACCGTTTGTGAGGATGGGGAGTGCGTGATATCGTGCTGTTGTCAAGAAACCGTTTGTGAGGGTGGAGAGGGCGTGATATCGTGCTGTTTGTCAATAAACCGTTTGTGAGGATGAGGAGGGCATGATATCTTGCTATTGTCAATAAACCGAATATGAGGATGGGGAGTGCGTGATATCGTGCTGTTGTCAATAAACCGTTTGTGAGGGTAGGGAGGGCGTGATATCGTGCTGTTGTCAATAAACCGTTTGTGAGGGTAGGGAGGGCGTGATATCGTGCTGTTGTCAATAAACCGTTTGTGAGGGTAGGGAGGGCGTGATATCGTGCTGTTGTCAATAAACCCTTTGTGAGGGTGGGGAGGGCGTGATATCGTGCTGTTGTCAATAAACCGTTTAAGAGGGTGGGGAGGGCGTGATATCGTGCTGTTTGTCAATAAACCGTTTGTGAGGATGAGGAAGGCATGATATCTTACTGTTGTCAATAAACCGCATATGAGGATGGGGAGTGCGTGATATCATGCTGTTGTCAATAAACCGTTTGTGAGGGTGGGGAGTGCGTGATATCGTGATGTTGTCAATAAACCGTTTATGAGGTTGGGGAGTGCGTGATATCGTGCTGTTGTCAATAAACCGCTAATGAGGGTGGGGAGGGCGTTATACCGTGCTGTTGCCAATAAACCGTTTATAAGGGTAGAGATGTCGTAATATCGTGCTGTAATCAATAAACCGTTTATAAGGATTGGGAAGGCGTGATATCGTGCTGTTGTCAATAAACTGTTTATGAGGATGGGGAGGGCGTGATATCGATCTGTTGTCAATAAACCGTTTATGAGGGTGTGGAGGGCGTGATATCGTGCTGTTGTCAATTAACCGTTTATGAGGGTGGGTAAGGCATAATATCGTGCAGTAATCAATAAATCGTTTATGAGGGTGAAAGGGGCGTGATATCGTGCTGTTGTCAATAAACCGTTCATGAGGGATGGGAAGGGCGTTATATCGTTCTGTTATCAGTAAACCGTTAATGAGGGTGGGGAGGGCGTGATATCGTGCTGTTTTCAATAAACCGTTTATGAAAGTGGGAGGGTGTTATATCGTGCTGTTGCCAATAAACCGTTTGTGAGGGTGGGGAGGGCGTTATATCGTTCTGTTATCAGTAAACCGTTAATGAGGGTGGGGAGGGCGTGATATCGTGCTGTTGTCAATGAACCGTTTATGAGAGTGGGGAGGGCGTTTTATCGTGCTGTTGTCAATAAACCGTTTGTGAGGGTGGGGAGGGCGTGATATCGTGCTGCTGTCAATAAACCGTTTGTGAGGATGAGGAGGGCATGATATCTTGCTGTTGTCAATAAACCGCATATGAGGATGGGGAGTGCGTGATATCGTGCTGTTGTCAATTAACGGTTTGTGAGGGTGGAGAGGGCGTGATATCGTGCTGCTGTCAATAAACCGTTTGTGAGGATGAGGAGGGCATGATATCTTGCTGTTGTCAATAAACCGCATATGAGGATGGGGAGTGCGTGATATCGTGCTGTTGTCAATAAACCGTTTGTGAGGGTGGGGAGGGCGTGATATCGTGCTGTTGTCAATAAACCGTTTATGAGGTTGGGGAGTGCGTGATATCGTGCTGTTGTCAATAAACCGCTAATGAGGGTGGGGAGGGTGTTATATCGTGCTGTTGCCAATAAACCGTTTATGAGGGTAGAGATGTCGTGATATCGTGCTGTAATCAATAAACCGTTTATATTGGGAGTGCGTGATATCGTGCTGTTGTCAATAAACTGTTTATGAGGATGGGGAGGGCGTGATATCGATCTGTTGTCAATAAACCGTTTATGAGGGTGTGGAGGGCGTGATATCGTGCTGTTGTCAAATAACCGTTTATGAGGGTGGGTAAGGCGTAATATCGTGCAGTAATCAATAAATCGTTTATGAGGGTGAAAGGGGCGTGATATCGTGCTGTTGTCAATAAACCGTTTATGAGGGATGGGACAGCGTTATATCGTTCTGTTATCAGTAAACCGTTAATGAGGGTGGGGAGGGCGTGATATCGTGCTGTTTTCAATAAACCGTTTATGAGAGTGGGGAGGGTGCTATATCGTGCTGTTGCCAATAAACAGTTTGTGAGGGTGGGGAGGGCGTGATATCGTTCTGTTATCAGTAAACCGTTAATAAGGGTGGGGAGGGCGTGATATCGTGCAGTTGTCAATAAACCGTTTATGAGAGTGGGGAGGGCGTTTTATCGTGCTGTTGTCAATAAACCGTTAATGAGGATGGGGAGGGCGTGCTATCGTGCTGTTGTCAATAAACCGTTAGTGAGTTTGGGTAGGGCGTGATATGGTGTTGTTGTCAATAAACCGTTTATGAGGTAGGGGAGGGCGTGATATCGTGCTGTTGGCAATAGACCGTTTTATGATGGTGGGGAAGGCCTGATATCATGCTGTTGTCAATAGACCGTTTGTGGGGGTCGGTTGACGTGATATCGTGCTGTTACTAATAAACCGTCCATGACGGTAAGGAGGCCGTGATATCGTGGTGTTGTCAGTCAATAAACCGTTTATGACGGTGGAGAGGGCGTGATATCGTGCTGTTGCCAATAAACCGTTTATTAGGGTTGGGAGGGCGTGATATCGTGCTGTTGTTAATAAACCATTGATGAGGATGGGGAATACGTAATATCGTGCTGTTGTCAATAATTCATTGATGAGGTAGAGATGGCGTGATATCGTGGTGTTGGCAATAAACCGTTTGTGAGGGTGGGGATGGCGTGGTATCGTGCTGTTGTCAATAATCTGTTGATAAGGTAGGGGAGGGCGTGATATCGTGCTGTTGTCAATAAACAGTTATGAGGTAGGGGAGGACTTGATATCGTGCTATTGTCAATACACCGTTTGTGAGGGTGGAGAGGTCGTGATATCATGCTGTTGTCAATAATCCGTTGATGAGGTAAGGGAGGACTTGATATCGTGTTGTTGTCAATAAACCGCTGATGACGGTGGGAAGGGCGTGATATAGTGCTGTTGTCAATAAACCGTTAGTAAGAACGGGGATGGCGTGATATCATGCTGTTGTCAATAAACCGTTTGTGAGGACGGGGAGGGCGTGATATCATGCTGTTGTCAATAATCCGTTGATGAGGTAGGGGAGGACTTGATATCGTGTTGTTGTCAATAAACCGCTGATGACGGTGGGAAGGGCGTGATATAGTGCTGTTGTCAATAAACCGTTAGTAAGAACGGGGATGGCGTGATATCGTGCTGTTGTCAATAAACCTTTTGTGAGGACGGGGAGGGCGTGATATCATGCTGTTGTCAATAAACCATTTGTGAGGACGGGGAGTGCGTGATATCGTGCTTTTGTTAATAGACCGTTTGTGAGGACCCCTCCCCGTTTACTGACAACAGCACGATATCACGCACTCCCCGTCCTCACAAACGGTTTATTGACAACAGCAAGATATCACGCCACCCCCGTCCTCACAAACGGTCTATTGACAACAGCACGGTATCAGTTTATTGACAACAGCACGATATCACGCGGGATGGCGCGATATCGTGCTGTTGTCAATAAACCATTTGTGAAAGTGGGGAAGTCAATGGGGTCGTACAAAATTGGATAATCAGTGTTGCTTCACCGTCACATGTATGGATCGGCACTTTTGCTATGTAGATCTACTCATTTAAATATCAATATTCAGAAATACTCTATTCGTTTCAAGTATGACATTATTCATTCTCATTTATTCCATTTCTGTCCTTCTTGGCTGTTTTGGTTAATTTTCTGAATGATATTGAATATGCTCTGTCCCGTATCCGCAAAAAAGAGAAAAGTTGAGAAAAAATGAAGATCTTAAAATTTAAACCTATTTGGTCCCCAGCTCAACCTCTTGTTTGTAAAACCGTCCATCCCATCCAATTCCCAGGATCTGACTATTGGGAATGTACCGAAACAAACAACAGTAAGTTATTGGTGTTAGTATTGTTGTTATACTTACCATAATAGTTGAGATGGTTGAACCTGCAATGTGGACGCGTTGGTTCCCGTCACGAAAGGTCCTTAAAATAAAACAGATTTACTTTATGATGTTTTGTATAGAACCAAACAAAATAAAACATGGGAGGACACGGAATTATGAGTGCTCATATCACTTCTATATATGTATTGTGTTTTATTTATTGCCTTGGTTGAAATGATATACCTATAGATTATTTAAACGTCGCAAACAGTGCAATATAAAAAACACACTTGTTTGTCCTTCCCTTCTTGAAGGGAGCTAATCAAATATAGATCAAAATCATCAAACTTTTGAATCCAATGTCGTTGTATGGTGTTTAGCGCTGCTTTCAACAAAGTTTCAATTATATCGCGACGGAATCCGCCCGAGACAGTATTTAAAGTGCTGCCACACTGATGCCACAGACACATATGGCATGTCACCCCACTCAGTTACAGTATACTGCCACCCGGCACATATGTCATGACACCCCACTCAGTTACAGTATACTGCCGCCGGGCACATATGGCATTACACCCCACTCGGTTACAGTATACTGCCGCCGGGCACATATGTCATGACACCCCACTCAGTTACAGTATACTGCCGCCGGGCACATATGTCATGACACCCCACTCAGTTACAGTATACTGCACCGGCACATATGGCATGTCACCCCACTCAGTTACAGTATACTGCCGCCGGGCACATATGGCATGACACCCCACTCAGTTACAGTATACTGCCGCCGGGCACATATGGCATGACACCCCACTCAGTTACAGTATACTGCCGCCGGGCACATATGGCATGACACCCCACTCAGTAACAGTATACTGCCGCCGGACACATATGGCATGACACCCCACTCAGTTACAGTATACTGCCGCCGGGAACATATGGCATGACACCCCACTCAGTTACAGTATACTGCCGCAGGGTACATATGGCATGACACCCCACTCAGTTACAGTATACTGCCGCCGGGCACACATGGCATGACATCCCACTCAGTTACAGTATACTGCCGCTGGGCACATATGGCATGACACCCCACTCGGTTACAGTATACTGCCGCCGGGCACATATGGCATGATACCCCACTCGGTTACAGTATACTGCCGCCGGGCACATATGGCATGACACCCCACTCAGTTACAGTATACTGCCGCCGGGCACATATGGCATGACACCCCACTCAGTTACAGTATACTGCCGCCGGGCACATATGGCATGGCACCCCACTCAGTTACAGTATACTGCCGCCGGGCACATATGTCATGACACCCAACTCAGTTACAGTATACTGCCGTCGGGCACATTTGGCATGACACCCCACTCAGTTACAGTATTCTGCCGCCGGGCACATATGGCATGAAACCCTACGCAGTTACAGTATACTGCCACAGACACATATGGCATGGCACCCCACTCAGTTACAGTATACTGCCACAGACACATATGGCATGACACCCCACTCAGTTACAGTATACTGCCATCGGGCACATATGGCATGACACCCCACTCAGTTACAGTATCCTGTCGCCGGGCTAACCAGACCTAGAACTAGCGTTCTATGTCAGGAAGCTTTTTGTAAAGAAGCGAAATAACAAACACATTTGTAGGGACAATATTTTAACGATAATACAACATAAACAAAGTTACAGTAAATCATATTTCTTACCCCAAATATTTGATTTTTACGTGATTTAAGTGCGCGTTCGACTCTCAGATATAAAGAGGTTTGGAGAATTTAGATCCCGGTAACCAGGGGTAAAAATCAGTTTTAATTATTCGTTTGAATACTACCATTCTCTTTTAAGACATTCATTTGTTGTTTGTTTGTTTTTTAGATGGAGAGACAGCCTGAGGACTTCCTTCCAAATGGCGTCATTTAACCACTATATGTTGTTGAGCCGTAAAACTGAATTCATTTATTCACAAGCTATGTCTTCATAAGTTGATACAATTAAAGAGCGGACAAAGGGTCCAATATAAAACTACTGAAGGGTCCAATATAAAACTACTGTCATCTATCAATATTTCAGGAACCGGATGTGGACTCTGGAACCCCTGTTCCCTCCTTCTGGATCCCCCAGTGGTCCTACCTTTCGCATGTTCCTCCTCCTCCAATATTGGGGACAACACATTTGGCGGCGGCATCCGCGAAAACGACAAATAAAACATGCCAGAAGCCATGCTATCGTAAACCTGAAAACAGGGTACCTGTGATCAAATTCAGATACTATACCTCTATTTCCTCAAAGTCTCTATGTTAAATTTCACATAACCGATCAGTCAATAATTTTTAATAGTGCCCGGTAATAATGACCGGCAAAATAATATCAAATGCGCGACTTTGGTGCGGTTACGGTTTTAGTATTGATTTAAAAAGGTCAATGCCGTTTCATTTGTAAGATGAGAATAGCCATTTCAGTGGTAAATAAAAATGCTTTACTTTTAAAAACTTGTCAAGTTTGACAGCAACACGTGGTTATAAATTGGGAAAATAAATGCAGTGTTGCCAAAACAGCAAACATTTAACTATCTCGTAATAGCTTCTGATAGGTGTAAAATATTTTGATTACATTTTCAGCTTTTCTTAATATAGACATTTGACAAATATCAAAAAAAAGTTTCTGAACACAAATTTCTGAAAAAATAATAATTCATCAACATTTTACATTAAAATTCGCCAACCAAAATCATCTTTTTGCCATAGACCTGCTTCAAGCAGTAGATTATTCAATTTAATTTCATAGAACAGATATCAATTGGTCGTCTAGGGTACACGATATTATACAAAACGCGGGTTGTCACAAGGTTTGGTTATATCCAGAATCAGTCAATATAAATAGTTTTATACCAGTATTAACTAATCGTCTGAGAGACATATATATTACACAATGGCGTGCAAGCATTGCATAATGTTCTTACTTGTATTTATACAACAAAATAAAGGTAACTTTTGAAAGGTCTTATTCTCTAACTTTGTTAGATAACATCAAATATAGAAATATTATTGCAAAAATAAGACCATTTCATTTCATAAACTATTCATTGAAACGGGTAGACATGTGAATATTGAAAAAAATCAGAGGAAACGCTCATTATGTACCTTAGACGATATAGTGGACGAATTTAAGTGACGTAGCTTCCTATGGGCACTATAGGCACGTGTCTATACTTTTTTATGAGAAATCGGAAATATAAAAATGCCAAAAACGTAATAATAAGCACCGACGGTATCCCTAGCGGGTATAAACTATAAATTTGCAACAAAAAATCCCTTTTAAATATGATCCAAATATTTAACATCGTTTTATCAATTTATTTGGTCATAAAACAGTAATTCAATGTAAACATTAAGGATAACCAGCCCCTAAAAACATAAGAAATATACGCATAAATGCACCTACGTCTTACTGAAAATAAAATTTCGGGGGAGCATGTCCCGTATCCACTACAACTGTGCCTACACATCGTTTTCAGTCAAGCTGCGCCCCTGAATATTATTTTATTCTAATATGTCATTTCTATACCGATTTAGGAAAGCGTACATTCCAAAATACTATTCTAATAAACCAAGTGTTTTTAAATTGACCATTCTTCTGAAAACATATAAGAAACCTTTGTAAATAAAACTAGCAATTTACTTTCAAAATGGATTTAAAATAAAAAACATCTGCTCTTAGTGTTTGAGGAATTTAATAACTTGTTAATACTGTTTATCCTGTTTTTGTCCACCCTGTCCAGATGTGTTGCATGTAGTTCCATAGTATATAAGTTGTTGTTGTTGTTGTTGTTGTTTTTGTTGTTGTTGTTGTTGTTGTTGTTGTTGTTGTTGTTGTTGTTGTTGTTGTTGTTGTTGTTGTTGTTGTTGTTGTTGTTGTTGTTGTTGAACCCACGACCTCTACAGTACAGTACAGGACGCTCTACCACTAGACCACGCCGCGGTCAGTATATAAGTCATGGTCGACACCAAATTTATTGGTTTGGCAGAGGCCTTGATATTGTATATATTGTTTACATTGTAGCTAGGCGCACTCGCCGTAGTTAAAATATTATTATATGTTCTACAGAGGCGTAGATAAGAATTTGATATTGGTGCGGCCATCTTACAAATTTAAGATAATTATAAATTATGGAAATATGAGAAATTATTAGTGCGACAAACAAAATAAACGTAAAAAAATGAAATTATTTAAGATAATCATAAAAGAAGATAAAATGGGGAATTATTGGTGTGGAATAAAAATGTATGTAAACAATGTTTGGCAATAAGCTAAAAATGTAGAAAAGATTTAAAATTAGTGGCATAACGTCCCCGTTTTCGCTCTATGAATAATGTTCAGAGGATTTCTAAGTTAATATAAGATTAAGTAACGGCTACATCAAGTACATATATACACATTATTTTATTATCACACCATATTATTGTGAATGACACTATGGCAAAAGATTCAGGTCACGGGTAACTACATCGTTACTTGGGCGGTTATCATGTGTTCCGTTCCCATAATAAGGCGGATCTGGGAGTGAACATATCTACCGTACTTCATAGTTTTGACATTGTATAAATATAATTATTTTAATTAAATTCTAAATTGCATGTATGGCCGAGTTTTACAACTAAATCTAAACAAGAAAAAAAGAAAACGTCATTAAACAGGGGCGTAGCTTCCGATAGGCACTGTAGGCACGTGCCTACATTTTTTTCTGAGAAAAATAAATAAATAAAAATGCCAAAATACAATTATAATCGGACCCCTAAGACGGCTATTTTATTTCCCCTTTATTAAAGTTAATACACATTAAAACATTACATTTAATAGCAATTTATTTCGTTATAAAACTGTAGAATTAAGGATAACCAGTCCCCTAAAAAACATAATATACGTCAAAACGCAGTCTAGCTGATTTTTTTTCAGGAGGACTTTACACCTGGGCCACCCTTCAACTGTACCTACACATCGTATTAAGCCAAGCTATGCCCCTGTTACGGATACAAACCTATATTTGCCGGCTATGTGCTTCACGTTTAATATCCCCCAAACCTAATCCGTCTATGAAACCATGCCGTTTTACGATGTCAATCAATGTGAATATTTCATTTTTCTGACGTCGCGACGTAACCATGGAAAATAACGTCGTGTTGTTGTAACTTTTGTATCTTCATTACTAGAGAAACAGTATTGCTGCTGTTGTTGTTGTCGTTGTTGTTGTTTGACGTCTTGTAGCAAAATGATATAAAAACATATGGAGTCCACAAGGCGAAGGCTGTAAAAAGAGTACAAGTTAAAATTTTCGGATATGTTCTTTATTTATTTAAACCAATATGACGCGTTTTTGCAAATGTTGGATTCCTAGCAGTTTCGGCACACACGTATACTGCCTTGTTTTAAAGAGTCAGCCGTTTGTTTACAAATACAAAGAGAGGTCCTCCATATTACCGTTCCTTCCCATGGTGTTTTCAAACGTTGCGTCTAAACGCCATCAGGAAAATAAATCGCCCATGCGGAGTGTGTGATAATTAATACATGGCACATTCATCTCTTCTATTTACAAACAACAGCTTCTTTTATCTGCCGCTATTATTAAACTGTTAATGATTTGCAAGTTTTGTTTCATATTTCCAGAGGTCTTGACCAAATATTATGTTCACGATATGGACTAGACGTTTCATTAATGTTGCATATTTCCAGAAGGTCTTAGACCAAATATTATGGTCACGATATGGGCCAGACGTTTCATTAATGTTGCATATTTCCAGAGGTCTTAGACCAAATATTATGGTCACGATATGGACTAGACGTTTCATTAATTTTGCATATTTCCAGAAGGTCTTAGACCAAATATTATGGTCACGATATGGACCAGACGTTTCATTAATGTTGAATATTTCCAGAGGTCTTAGACCAAATATTATGGTCACGATATGGACTAGACGTTTCATTAATGTTGCATATTTCCAGAAGGTCTTAGACCAAATATTATGTTCACGATATGGGCTAGACGTTTCATTAATGTTGCATATTTCCAGAAGGTCTTAGACCAAATATTATGGTCACGATATGGGCTAGACTTTCATTAATGTTGCATATTTCCAGAAGGTCTTAGACCAAATATTGTGGTCACGATATGGGCTAGACGTTTCATTAATGTTGCATATTTACAGCAGGACTTAGACCAAATATTATGGTCACGATATGGGCTAGACGTTTCATTAATGTTGCATATTTACAGAAGGTCTTAGACCAAATATTATGTTATCGATATGGGCTAGACGTTTCATTAATGTTGCATATTTCCAGAAGGCCTTAGACCAAATATTATGGTCACGATATGGGCTAGACGTTTCATTAATGTTGCATATTTCCAGAAGGTCTTAGACCAAATATTATGGTCACGATATGGGCTAGACGTTTCATTAATGTTGCATATTTCCAGAAGGTCTTAGACCAAATATCATAGTCACGATATGGGCTAGACGTTTCATTAATGTTGCATATTTGATAAAGATCTCTGTTTGTTAATACAAATATCTTTGAAAATACCTCGCTTCATATCCAGTTTATAACGATCACGTGATCAGTTGTGGCACCAGCATCACTGCTATTGTCTAAAGAGAACTGACCTTTCTTTATGCAGAAAATATAATACGCAATTTGTCTCATATGCAGATATTCATCGAATAAAACAGTCTTTGGGAATACGACGTTTTTTTCTCTCTAAAAGGATAAAAAAAGATACACATTTCCAATATTACAAACTATGGTTATGTTATCTTACTCGATCAGCTTCATCGCCGAATAGCCTACCCACGGGTAATCCATTCTGATACTCTCCATTTATCAACATGTGTACGCGTTGGCTCCCTTTGATTATAAAAATGTTAAAAATGTTATTGTCAATTCAAATACACTTCATGTGCAACATAAAGGTGTCCATAAGTCCAGTGTGGCTGGCCATTTCAATACGGGTGACACTATAATAAACAAACGCTTAACTTTTATACTTCCACCAAAATGGCGTCCCCAGATTTCGATCACCTGATTGAAAGATCTATGTAATGTATAAAGCATTTTTTTATCAATATTTTAGCTTGATTAGAACATATATATATATTACACGCTGTGTATTAATGTCATTATTAATGGAAAGACGGTTAATTGCATAAAAGCACCAACACATTTGTTTCGTCCATATGATTTTGAGTGAATGGAGTGACCATATGAAAGACGGAACAAGGTTGAAAATGAATATGTTGGAATTTTTACAAAATATTGATTTTTTAACAAAAAAAGTAGTAACAAAAATATAAATACAACACATCATAGACATATGTGTAGAAAGATGGAGAAGCTCTTCATGAGTGGCAAAACTTCATATTGATATTTAAGCAAGTTACCCAAAAGACCGTAGCGTGGTCTAGTGGTAGAGCGTCCGCCTCGCATGCAGAAGGTCGTTGGTTCGATCCCCGGCCGGGTCATACCAAAGATTTTAAAAATGGTACTAGAAGCTTCCTCGGTTGGCGCTCAGCATTTAGAGGACAGTTCTAGGTCTGGTCGGCCCGGTGTCAGTATAATGTGACTGGGTGGGATATCATACCACTTGTCTGCGGCATGATACTCCATTGTGACAGCGCTCAGAATACTGTCTCAAGTAGACACCGTCGCGATATGATTGAAAAATTGTTGAAAGCGACACTAAACACCATACAACATTAACTTTAAATGGTGCCATTAAAACTTAATGACAATATAATCTTATCTTTTTTGTTGCTGCAATTATAAATCCCAAAAACTTTTAAATGTACCATGTTTAGTTGATTGATTGGTTGATTGATTGATTGATTGAATATTTAGCGTCATTTTATGCCATCGAGGGCTAACAGACGATCAGTTAACCTAACCACTATTTCCTGGGATTAACCAGTACTCGAGCACACCCCATCTCCGCAAGTAACTGATGACTTTCCCACTTGAATCAATGGTGAGAGACGAATGATAATGAGACACAATGTTGTATATCAATCATCACGGAGACTGTTGCCGGGCGGGAGATTCAAACTCACGACCCCTGGATTGATAGTCAAACGCGTAACCGACTGAGCTAAAAAGTTTTATTTTGGTGCTTTAATTAGTCCAAACGGTACAACTCAATCGGCTACATTTTAAACTAAAAAATGAAGAAAAAAAACAATGCATGAATGAAGCCTCAAACATTCCTTGGGAAGTGCCTGCCGTTTCTCTTTGACCATCTGCCAGCACATATAACAGTAATGCATGGGATAACATCATCACAATTGCCCTTTTCAATCGCAAGTCTCCTTTCCTCTACTCCTGCCTTTGCCAATTCATCCTTCACCCACCTTAACCCTATATTGTCTTCAATGCTGGTAAACATGTTTGCACGCATTTGCGGAATGTTAATTTTTTATTCAAATCTATGTTCTATCCATCGTATGTAACAAAAAATAATATATAAAAGTGACAAACACAGAGCCCCAGACTAAGCCGATGAGTAATTACTCATTAAAATCAGAGTAGATGAGTATTCTTGAGTTTTTCAGAAAAGTGATGAGTATTGTGCATATGATATACTTCAATAATGAATTATTAATAAATTAATATTTTTACCAATGGCTAGCCAGGCAAACTGCAATTGCCATTTGCTTAATGGTTTGTCATTATTTTAGAATCATCATTGGTCTTTTCTTGTTTGAATGCAGGTAACATGATTAACCAATTCCTTTAATATACTACTGACCTAGCCTGATTAAGTAAGTTTTGAATGGACAGCTTGTTTATTATTTCGCTATCCGATCTGCTGTCCATGGAAATGTAAAATAAAAAATCTTTAAAAAGCTCCTTAGAGACATGCATTGTGTCACACTTAGTCCTGACCATGACTTAAGCAGAATCATCATATCTTTTCGTGAAAAACTAACTTAATTTAGTTTGTATTTGAGTTTTTTTGCGTCATGTATAAGTTTATTTGTTGAAAATCACATGTCAGTTAATATATGCTTTCTTTTCGTGATTAGATATGATGGGGGTGATACTTAAACTCAGTCATCTTCCAACTGGCCCAGCCACATTCCTTCTGCAAGGAAAAGACAAATTCCGGCTGAGTTTTACTGGTAAATTTCCATTCCTTCCATCTTATTTTGACCGTCAAACCTACATTCAAAAATAGTTCCGGTTTTCAACGAAACACTGTTTTTAGGCACATTCACTAATGACGTTTCACTATCAATTCTTGATACATGATGTTTGTAATAAATAAAGCAGTTGAGGAGAAAGATAAAGAATGGCGCCACATTTTGTCATTGTCTATTAAAGTAGCAGTGTACTTGAGCTGGACATTGTGTAGACATGTGATGTTAAAGGCGAAATTTTACGTTGTGACAATATATAATGCACTTTACTGTAACAAAGTGTCTTTTCATTTTGCAGTATAAGCAATGAGAATTTTGACAGGTATTAGTATATTAATATATTTAAATGTTCACTGTATAAATATGTGACATTTTACTGCCTAACAGTACATAACTGAATAAAAATGCATGTCAGTATGATAGGTGGCAGTGCCTCAGATAAGCTTTTCTTACAAGGAGGATTTTACTCCTTAAATTAGTATGCAAATTTGCTTATTTTCAATAATTCCCCCCCCCCCCCCCCCTGTTTTGAACAGGAAACTGTGGGCAAACCAAGTAGTTTTCAATAGATTGAAATTCACTATCCCACCAACTTCGTACTCAATTTCAGGTGTTGATATACCTTTAAGAAGGAACACAAGGGGTGTGTAACACACTCTGAATTTGTGTTATAACAATACACTGTGAAGTGGTGTCATACAACACACTGTGAAGTGGTGTTATACAACAAACTGTGCAGTGGTGTCATACAACACACTGTGAAGTGGTGTTATGTAACACACTGTGAAGTGGTGTCATACAACACACTGTGAAGTGGTGTCATACAACACACTGTGAAGTGGTGTCATACAACACACTGTGAAGTGGTGTCATACAACACACTGTGAAGTGGTGTTATACAACACACTGTGAAGTGGTGTTATGCAACACACTGTGAAGTGGTGTCATGCAACACACTGTGAAGTGGTGTTATACAACACACTGTTAAGTGGTGTCATGCAACACACTGTGAAGTGGTGTCAAACAACTCACTATGAAGTGGTGTCATACAACACACTGTGAAGTGGTGTTATACAACACACTGTGAAGTGGTGTTATGTAACACACTGTGAAGTGGTGTTATACAACACAGTGAAGTGGTGTCATACAACACACTGTGAAGTGGTGACATACAACACACTGTGAAGTGGTGTTATGCAACACACTGTGAAGTGGTGTCATGCAACACACTGTGAAGTGGTGTTATACAACACACTGTTAAGTGGTGTCATACAACACACTGTGAAGTGGTGTTATAACAACACACTGTGAAATGGTGTCATACAACACACTGCGAAGTGGTGTTATGCAACACACTGTGAAGTGGTGTCATACAACACACTGTGAAGTGGTGTCATACAATACACTGTGAAGTGGTGTACACACTGTGAAGTGGTGTCATACAACACACTGTGAAGTGGTGTCATACAATACACTGTGAAGTGGAGTACACACTGTGAAGTGGTGTCATACAACACACTGCGAAGTGGTGTCATACAACACACTGTGAAGTGATGTTATGCAACACACTGTGAAGTGGTGTCATACAACACACTGTGAAGTGGTGTCATACAATACACTGTGAAGTGGTGTACACACTGTGAAGTGGTGTCATACAATACATTGTGAAGTGGTGTCATACAACACACTGTCAAGTGGTGTTATAACAACACACTGTGAAGTGGTGTTATGCAACACACTGTGAAGTATAGTCATACAACACACTGTGAAGTGGTGTCATTCAATACACTGTGAAGTGGTGTACACACTGTGAAGTGGTGTCATACAACACACTGTGAATCGGTGTCATACAACAGACTGCAAAGTGGTGTACACACTGTGAAGGGGTGTCATACAACACACTGTGACGTGGTGCTATACAACACACTATGAAGTGGTGTCATACAACACACTGTGAAGTAGTGTCATACAACACACTGTGAAGTGGTGTCATACAACACACTGTGAAGTGGTGCTATACAACACACTGTGAAGTGGTGTCATACAACACACTGTGAAGTGGTGTTATACAACACACTGTGCTGTGGTGTTATACAACACACTGTGAAGTGGTGTACACACTGTGAAGTGGTGCTATACAACACACTGTGAAGTGGTGCTATACAACACACTGTGAAGTGGTGCTTTACAACACACTGTGAAGTGGTGCTATACAACACACTGTGAAGTGGTGCTATACAACACACTGTGAATTGGTGTTATAGAACACAATGTGAAGTGGTGTACACACTGTGAAGTGGTGTTATACAACATACTGCGAAGTGGTGTTTTACAACACACTGTGAAGTGGTGTTATACAATACACTGTGAAGTTGTCCTATTCAATACACTGTGAAGTGGTGCTTTACAACACACTGTGAAGTGGTGCTATACAACACAATGTGAAGTGGTGTACACACTGTGAAGTGGTGTTATACAACATACTGCGAAGTGGTGTTTTACAACACACTGTGAAGTGGTGCTATACAACACACTGTGATGTGTTGCTATACAACACACTGTGAATGAACGATCGTGATTATCAAGATGTTTAGGATTGCACGAAATGGATCATGATGGCTGCACAGCCATATTATCTCTTAAGCATATTATCAAAAAAATGTATGCCATGCTGCACTGTATTGTTTTGATGGGTGGGGTATATTAAGCAAACTATCGATTTTGATATCAAACTGACATATGTTTATTTAGATTCCACTATACAATGATGCAAAATAGTAAATGTTAATGACTAAATGTTAATGACTTTTTCTATTTAATCGAATAGCTCTTAGTTTTTAACTGGAATGCGCTATACTTTTATTTTTCAGGCGATTCTGCAATGCATGCGGAACTGGGGATGAAGTAAAAAAAGTACTACAATTTGAAGCAGAGAGGTAAGGAATAAAATAATTAAGCGTTGTGATAAAAAATTATATTTGAGTGTTTGTTTTTATTTTCAATTTAACCTCCATTGCTTTGACAGTCTAGTGAATGAATGGGGTTTTATGGCGTACCAATACTAGACAGGTTATTAAAAGTCGACCGGAAGGAAGATTTCAGGTTCACTCTACATGTACAAAAACAACATACTGTTTCTAAAAAAATAATACATCAACAAATGAATATGCAAAATGAACAAATAACCTTGATACCTGCAGTAATGCAAAGTTTCAGCAAATTATTATCGTATTACTCAAAGTGTCGTTTCTTACAACATGCATGAGCAACAGTGATTCTGTTCTTGCCATTCTTGGATTCACACAGGGCTTGGAAATTTAACCACAATAATGAACATAACAAAAAATATTTTTAAAAAAATGGAACATGACACTCATTCGAAGGATTCTCATCCCTCTGCAGAGATCAACAGTGATCTATTCTCAGCAGGATTCACACAGGTTCGGTCTAGTGAAACTTTATTGCCTATGTCATGTATATATAATTATGGAAAAAGACAATAAATATGCCACTGATTTCATATTATCAAATTTATTTATAATTCAATAAAATATTAGCAAAAGAAAAGATTGATAAGCAGTGTAAAAACAGACTGCAGACTTGAGGTGGGCCACAAATTCCAGGCCTCAGTCCTGCAGAAGAGACTTTGATAAAGTCATTGGAAGGGAGGCCTGTGGCACATGGGCTATGTGTCATGGTTGTGGACCTGATGAGTAGACAGGCAACTTGTTAACAAAAATGAGTTTAAATAAAGAAAATTGATTGCAAACCATTTGAAATGTGTAATAAACCTAAATATTCAGTTCGAAAGTCGTGATGTCAATCACCACTTTATATAAACCCGCACTTTTAGAACCAAAGTTTTGATCATGTTTACTTTCCGGCAGTACAAGTACACTTTAAAAAAAACTCTAAAAATGAGTGTTTATTTGTAACTTGGTATTTTATGAGGAATGTTCAGGATAGCCAACACTACCGACTTAATTTAAGGATAAGTCAAATCTTTAAGTACTCTTTGATTGGAGTGGAACAGTTTTTATGTCAAATAACATGCATAAATCAGGTATTGAAATAATCAAAAACACAAAGATGGGTTCCGTTGAAATATATTTTATGTAATTTTGTTTAATTGTTCTTTCAATTTCAAATGATCAATGTCACATTAATATGTGAACTATGTATAAACATTGTATGTTTTCACAAAAGCCAATAAGTTAATACACAAATTATGGAATCCAGTCAACATTCACAATAATCACTTGAATTCAAGCTAAACATGAAAGTCATCATTTGCATAAGATTCTACCTTATTTAAGTGATTGCCAAATACTGACACTAATTAGAATTACATGTATTTATAACAGAACTGAATTAAATTCCTTGTTAACAGACACGGTTTATCTTGGTAGAAAGTTATCACAACAATGTGTAGAAAAAAAGTTGATCCCCAGCTCAGTCTGATGCCTCTAAAATTTAACTCAGTACTGGTTCTACCCAAGAAGTGGAGTCGAGAGCAAGTAAAAGTATTACTGAGCTTACCTCGATAACATAATTATACACTGAACATAATAGAATATACGTTATTCACTCACTCACAAATAGTAACATATAAAAAAAAAAAAAGAATTGATTACCTTTATATTGATTATTTTATTGTAAGCATAACACACCCAAAATCATACTTTCTATATATATTTAAGGCATGGAAACACAACCAGTTTGTAAGGAGTCACTGATTGCTGATATCAGTTTACTTACAAATGGGGTTAACTATATAATGATCATTCTAGCTGTATTAATTATGTTGGTCATCCAATCCAAGAAGGCACTTAATATATATTCCTATATATCACTAGATTCGTTTTCTTTGGTATCATAATTAATTATTTCACAAGAGAAACTCATTCATTATTGGGAATATCCTCCCGAAATTTAAGTATTTTTTTAACATCAGTTGTTTAAAATTTCTTACATCTTGGATACATTAAACTGGATTCAGAGAACTATTATTAAGAAATCACACAACCCATGGTTCAATTTTCAGTTGTATTATGGAACCAACAGTCCAATGGTTAAGTGTCTGACACTCTATTGAAAGACTTAACTCCTATACTTGTGATGTAAACTAATATATCACCATAGTTTTTTACAGCAAAGCAAATTTGGAAAAAATTTCTTTAACGTTTTTTTTTTGAAATGATATATATAAGTTATGCAGATATGGTTTTGAGCCCAATTTTCAAAGAAAACGGTAGTCATGTTATCACTCGAAGCATTGAACTTCTTTGATTGTCATTTGTCCAGTGCCCTCCGTCAGTCTGTTGACCTTTTTCTGGTAGACTGATAGAAATCGGATTTTTAATTGAATTTTAACTAAACTTTCATAGAAGTTGTATAACTACAAGATGTTGGACTACTGTTATTCGACAACAAATGTCCCCCATCCCCCCACCCCAACTCTGAATTATATGTGTGTCTAATTGGCTGGCATAATGATATCAAGACACATATGATTCATATGTACTGTATGTATTTTAGAACAGTTTCATCAAACTGAATTTGATTACGCTCATTCACATCCATAGTATATAAGTCATGGTCGACATGGTTTGGCAGAGACCTTGATATTGTGTCTATGGTTTGTAATGTAGCTAGACGCGCTCGCCGTAGTCTAGTCTGTACATTTACGTCATGGCTATTCACAAATAATTATCTCCATATATATATATCATGCATTGTGAATGAGCATCTGAAAAGATCCCAAAAATCGTAAATTCTGTTGTTGTAAATTTAATTGCCTCCCTTTATGAAATTAAATGTATATGAATTCACTGTATCTCTATGATCCAACGGGTTTATAAATCTATCCTTTATATAGCATGTGTGTAGTCATGCATTCTTAAATGGATCCTACTTATATAAAGCTATCAGTTCATGTATGTATATTTGTCCAACCTGTCCAGATGTGTTGCATGTAATTCCATAGTATATTAGTCATGGTCAACACCAAATTTATTGGTTTGGCAGAGACCCTTGATATTGTATCTATGGTTTGCATTGTAGCTAGGCACACTCGTGTAACACCATGTACGGAAGTAGTGATTAAAGAATCACAAGACAAACTAAGTTTCCAATATTTAATATAAATCTACAACTAATGCGTGATCGTATAGTATTAAGTTTCTACATGTTAATATAATTCCAAAACTCGCGTAAACGTATAGTGGTTAATTAAGCCCAGTCCTTAAGTCTGCATAGTTAAACAATCGTAACTTCGCCAGCTTCCACTTACTCTCTTAACCCTACTTACCGCGGCTCCTAACCCCACATCCTAAACTGATAACTCCCAAAGAGCACTCAACTCCAGAACTAACTAAGACAGTACTGCAAAACTCCCTCTGACAGAGTAACATATACTTTTATATCTCGTCTCAGAGTTCCTGGACGAATCATCATAACGCTACAGCGATCTTACCTTTACTATCCAATTAGGTGATTCGCTGGGCGGATATTAACCTATGATTGGCAGTTCTATTAACAGGTGTTTTGCCTTATCCATTGAGTTGCACTGGATCAGGTATTCAGTGGTAATGTGAGGCATAACACCTAGGATATTACACTTGCTGTAGTCTGTACATTTTTGTCTTGGTTATTCACAAATAATTATCTCCATATATATATATATATATATATATACCATGCATTGTGAATGAGCATCCGAAAAGATCCCAAAAATCGTAAATTCCGTTGTTGTGAATTTAATTATCGCCCTTTATGAAATTAAATATATATGAATTCACTGTATCTATATGATCCAACGGGTTCATAAATCTGTCCTTAACCCTTTACTTCATATAGACGCCTTTGGACACCTCTAATACTGAAAGCATTAATTCACCACGTATCAGCAATGGGTGAATTATGTTTATATTATCTGACAGAGTGGAAAACAGTGCAGGATGTGTTCAGATTGCTCGTTACGAACAATCTGAACTCTTCCTGCACTGTTTTCAAAGGCCTTCTGTGATTGGTGCGGGAAATCGCGTATCTATGGAGTAAAGGGTTAACATAGCATATAAGTAGTCATGAATCCTTAACTGGATCGTACTCATATAAAGCTATCAGTTTATGTATTTAAATTTGCCCACACTGTCCAGATGTGGTGAATGCAATTCAATTGTATATAAGTCATGGTCGACACCAAATTTATTGGTTTTGCAAAGGCCCTTGATATTGTATCTATGGTTTGCATTGTAGCTAGGCGCACTCGCCGCAGTCTGGTCTGTACATTTGTGTATTGGTTATTCACAAATCATTATCTCCATATATATATATCATGCATTGTGAATGAGCATCTGAAAGGATCCCAAAAATCGTTTATTCCGTTGTGAATTTAATTATCTCCCTATATATAAAGCTCAGTCCTAAAAAAAGTAAATAAAATGTTACTTACTATCTGAAGTTATTCATACATAATTAGACAAAAAAATTAATATCAAAACATATATGTTTTCCCTAGGTTATTTCTTACAAAGTTCCGTGTTAATAAACTTGTTTTGTTTTTAATATTTCTATTCAATCATTTTGTGTGTACATATTAAAATATACAAAACATAACTTAATTATACATTGTTACATATACATATGTAAGATATAGTCTGCTTACAAGAAATATATGATTCACATAGCAGGAATGATTTCAGCTGTAACTACATTGTATTATTATACGTTTATTATAATTGTATTACTTACAACTTAAAGAATATCTTAAACTTCATTTCACCTTGCTTTTATAGTATTAGATTTTTCAAAGGGGTACATATTATGTTGAAAACAATTCAATATATCTATAACTTTTTACTTGTTTAATAAAGATTGAATAAATTGGGAGACATTTATTTCAATTTCTAAGAATTAATGACCTTTTTTTAAATAAGCAACACAATATAAAGTCAATGCGCGAAGAGCACTTCGTATCAAATAATGTTCTCTCGTTTTTCGTTTGATATCTTCTGAAATATTACATTTGTCTTTTAATTGGCAATAAAGCATGACAAGTATATTTCTAGAGTACATACAGTCATAAAACAGGTGCAAAATAGTTTCTATAAAGTTGTAGCAAAACGTGCAAAACTTGATTTCTGACATTCCACGTGTTCATAGTTTTGCATTGGTGAAAATAATTCTATGAAAAAGTCTGAACTGAAAAGACTGGAGGAGTGTATCATTTATGAATAAAAATAGTTGTAAACACATAATATTCCAATCTGTAATGTCCAATTCACTATCCACGTGTTTACCACTTTCGTTGTGAAGAACTGAGGCATTCAACAAACTATTTCAGATAGAACGATAACAATAATAAACGATTCTCTAAATGAATAATAAATCGTAGAAAATGCGAAAAGGAACTGATAAATTATACTCAGCAGAGAAAGAAACTGTACTCTCCATAAATTGATTATTTACAAAGTTCTGTTCCAAACATTGCAATGACATTGTTACGGTTGTGTCAGTTTATTATGTTTTAACACAGTTATTCATTCATAATAAGACAAAACAATTAATATCAAAATTTTATACGTTTTCCCCTGTTTATTTTTTATAAAAATCCGGTAATTAATTATTTCAATGATAAACCTATCTTTAAATGACTAATACATCGTAGCAAAATAAGAAATGAACTGTTAAAATATACTCAGCAAAAAAACTGTACTCTCCATAAATTGATAACTTTCGAAATTCGGTTCGAACCACTGGCATGATATTATTATGGTTGAGCCAGTTTATCATTTTTAACACATTTGTTTTTAATTGCACATTTTAACGGTAGATTTCTACCCGTAAATTAACGTGGCCAAGGCGCATAATAAGAAAATAATGGCTTTGGAGAGTAAAACATCTCTATTTGCTGAGTATAGCTCAATAAAAAATTAAAGGTTCAGATAGTGTTCTAAGTAATATTAGACAAATCAAGTTTGACTGTCATTGAATGTCCATTCACTTGAAGTTTCCTATGCTCTATGTCATGTGTCTAGCTAAGTTTGTAGTTAAGTTGTATAAAGGTCAATGAGTATATATGAGTATTTATTAACCTCAAGAGATTTATAAATAACGGAATATATTTCAATCAGTCATACGCTAGCAAGAATCCAAACATTTCTTTGTAACTTCCCCTATGTGACCTCACTCTAGTATTATGGTGTAGTAATACTGGATTGTACTGTGAGCATATTGGGCTGCTCTCTATTTTTGTGTTTTATAAGTTAATCAAATGTTCTTTCCTGTAACCATGGTGATGTCCTTTTTGAAGGGGTAACGAACAAATAATTATAATGGCTATTGCAGTATTTAAATTGGCATTTTATAATGGTCGAAAGACAATAAATACAATGTCAGTATGACGGCCATTAAATATTTGATAAAAGTATCTGACCTTTTCCTATAACAATTACCACTACTATAAAAAAAACAGTCATCAAAGTTTAAATACTGGCAATATGTAATCTTTATTAAAACAGATGTACAACTCCTGATACATCAGTTTATTCCACCGCCATGCTATTTCGTACATTCGAATTGCTTATCGTAAAGTTTTTCAGAATGCCTTATCCATATCTAAACCTACAAAACTGTGTGATAACAGTTATATTATAATGTGTCTATCTCAAAAATAAAAAGTAAATAATATAATGAATGTATATGTCTCTTATATTTCTAGCAGTTTTGGATCATCACATATCATTTTTTCAAATTATTAACAATTTCCTAAATCGATTTAGTTGTCTTGAACAACAACTTTGTAAGTATTTTCGTTTCGTATCACATCTTCATAGCTTGGAGGGAGATCATTTGTGTCAATTGTGTTTTCTCTTCCAGGTTCATCTGTATAATCAGTTGGTGCAATGGGTGCACTCGGTTCAGGTCTGTTGTCAGCCAGCTCTATATTAGGAATGCTACCCACGTTTGTATTTACAGGTAAATTCTCTGCATTCGCCCTATCGCTAGTTGTGCTTGAAGTGTTGCATTTTAGACAAAGGAAAATGGTTACAAAAACAATTACCAGAGTTATTGGTAAAACGATTGTTACGAATACATTTAAATTTAATTGACTGTCTTCTTTTTCTTTTTTATTATCAGCATCTATGTTTGTGTAAATGGGTTCAGTTACCCTGCTATATGGTTTCCTTGTTGTACGGCTAAAACAAGGCGGGGTACCATCACCACAAAAGCTGTATGGCGGAACACATTCTAACGATTTGTCAATACAACGATCTGTTTTGCATTTGAAATCTGATCTTACACAATAACCATTTAATGAATAAGTAAATGTATTAAAAATCAGTTCGAAAGATATATCGCTATTCGTGTCTCCTGTTATAACCAAATCTGCTGAATTCGACGATTTACCTCTCATTACATCGTTACGGTTTTTGACACAATTATTATCAGCTAATGGTTCCAAGCATACTTTCACATTTGAACCGCTTATATCACTGACCAATGTAAGTAAGATTGGCGATGACATAAAGTCAAATGCCGATATTGATGCATTACAAAAAAAGGGTTTGGTATCTGAACCCGTGCTGTGCCTATAAAAGTTGATTTTAGCTCCATAAAAGTCCACACCCCATACACGCTTGAACAAAATATCGGCTTTACAGATCGTCGTGTTGGTATCTGAAAGGAGGAATAGAAATGATTACCAGGTTAAAGATTGAATAAAAGATGAATTGAGTTAGATTTTGTTGCTAATTATTATCAGACCAATTCCTCGAAAATAAAGATATAAAACAACTAAGAAACATGTTTTGATGTTAGTTATTTATCTTTACGTGTTTTTATTTCAGATTCGTTATAGGTATTGTTTCTCGGGTTCAGTTCAGTTCATTTTTTGGTCTGAAAATTATTGCATTGTAACACAATCAAAATTATGATAAAATACTGTCATGTTTTTCCTACTATAATTCTGTAAAATCTATTGTAATTCTACAATTATTATATTCTGTTTTTGCACTATTTTGCTGACTTTTATCATGTTGTTTTCAAATACTTATATATGCCGTTCTGTTTAAATGCTTGTATTGTATCATATGCTCTCCTGGATGGAGGAATAAAAGAATCTATCTATCGATCATAATTATTATGTACGTTATTAGGTTCTTGTCGCAGCTATGGATGTGTTCTGTAAATGTTCCCCTGCCGGGTCAAACCAGAGACTTGAAAAAAAGTACTAGAAGCGTCCTTGCTTGGCGTTCAGCAGTTAGAGGATAGTTCTAGGTTGTAGAGAAGATCTGTTAAGTAATTGATAAATGTGAATTTTCCCCAGTTATGGGATAAACCTCGTGCTCATTTATTATTGAATGTATCAAACTCGTTGGGGGGGGGGGGGGGGGTTGATATAATGCTCGGCACAGCCTCACACAATTTATCAAACTTGTTTAATAAATTCAATAATAAATAAGCACTCATGTAAGATCCTCTGTTTAAGTTACATCAAGTGGCAAAGCGGAGACTGTGTAATACAATCATACGTTTTTAAATTCCCAGAGGCACATATCACCAGTAATAGAACACCAAACAGAGACGACCTGTAACGTAATACGCACAGAACACCTAATAGTGAGTGACATGCTATATTAATATTAACATAAAGTAAACTTACATGTGTGTAAGGCCTCCGAGTAACATATCGCGGCATAAATCACAAGTAAACAGGTAACACAGTATAAAATCCACATGCTATATTGTTTGTTTTATCGAATTTGTTGGTGTAATGATATTGAGAGTTCACACAACGAGAGTACAGTAAATACTGCATACATCTGTGTAGTGTAGAACAGCATACGTATTACATAATGGTGCGTGACGCTTGTTTGTGAGAAATGTGTTAACCATACACCAACATGTCAGCGTACGGCAGCGATCTTACTGCGTCCCAATAATAATGGCTCGTCACGTTGGATAGTTCCATGTGCTGAGATTAAAGACGTGTATAGTTTTAACCACAATAAACAATCTTTCTCATCTTTTATACTTGTACTTTGCATATATCGAGCATTCATGAATATTCCGTGTATATTCGTAAATTGATTTTTGATGTCCGACATTACTGTTGATAAAACTGATATTGGTCGTAAGATTTTACCCGACACTCATAAATCTTCGCCAATATATTTGGAAGTTTAGACGCCTTTTCCGTACAGCTATTCATGAGTGCGATATTAGAGAGGTTTCGATTTGATACTTGTACGTGTAGCCACATAAATTATGTGAACGTCATTGATGACGTCAGAAGTTTTTGCCTTCTCGCGCTCTTATCTACCAGTTACAACTTGTAGAGAGTGTTTTACACGTAAGTAGAAAATTGTAAATTTAAACGTATTTTATTACTCAAATACATCTTTGCATAGAGATTCTGATATAATTTTTTATGTATAAGGAAGTCATTTATGACTCTGAGACACCGTTTCAATGGCGCTTTGAATAGTCATATATAAGATATAACACATTTACTACACGTCGAAAATCAGTTGACTCACCTTGAATTTTCAGTCTAGAAAAAGGTGAAATAGCACCTGCCAAATAGTTAAAAGGCAGTTAAGTGCCGTAATGAAATGTGTAGATCGAGTCGAAAGAGGAACCGTCGTTAATCATAGGCTTATACCATAATGGAAGACTCGAGATACAAGAGTAAAACGCTGGACCCAAAGGTCCCAGGTTCAAACCCCGCACCATCCAGCTATCCAGGTGCGGATTTGTGGTGCAGTGGTAGAACGCCAGACTACTGACCTGAAGGTCCCGGGTTCGAATCCAGTAAGAGACGGATGTTTGTTTCGGGTCATACATAAATCATGACGTTGACATTTACCCGTACAAGTACGCGTAGATATATTTCGAAACCCAAAAAATCTGAATACGTTCACTTGTACGCGTACTTGTAGCTACACGTACCAGTACACGGACAAGTATCAAATCGAAACCTCTCTATTATGTCGATTTAATATTGTATTGGTACCAGTTTATTCCAGTTATATCACTATTTACGTTAGGTCAGGCCTCTTTTTAAGTATATACACCGAGTGAAATAAGCATACTACAGATAAAACATGTTTATATGTGTCGTACTTTTTTTCTAGTTTTTCAAACATATTAAATTTTCAGGACCTTTTCTTCAAAGTAAAATCTTTAAAAAGTTCCTGGCGGCACGTGCAAGGTTAGGTGGCGCGTTGTTATGCTGTAAGACAAGGTCTTGATGTTGGCGGAACTGGCCATAAAATATTTGTCTAAGCCGGATCTTACAACTGAATAATCACACTCTGCACTGGTTGATCAACAAAACGTCATGTTTTTTATTGTCGACCCATTTTTGCTATCCACTAAATACTTTAAGTCGGAATTATAATTACCACTTTGCTTTCAGTCGCAGATTAAACATTCAAAACGGTCAACAGGATTGGAGAGTCGTGGGTGCAATCCTTCCCTTATGTGGAGTCATTGAGCAAGACACCTTTTTTCGCAATGCTTAGTACTTGTTCTACACAGGACGACTTCGAGCGTGATTTGTATAAGTTGTAATAACTTGATTCGAAATCGAAGTAAAATAAGTAAGTTTAAACTTAAAACATAAACAAGTTGCGGTAACCGTACATGTACTCAACGACTTTGCAGCCCAGGCAGCAGTAACAGGACTGGCAATGGAGGTTAAAGTTAAGAAAATCACTATGTCTCCTAAACCTTTCGTCGTATTTTACCATCTATGATGTAGTAGTTTATTGTGCTGCTTTATTTACTTTTCACCATTGCAGTCGTAGATTTGAGACAAGCTTGTTTCAAAGATATGTGATGAGAAATTTTACCAGTCACTTCCAGAAGGACGATGGTTCTAACCAGTTTAAGTCTGGCGTCTTCTTCAATCACTGACACTGCATGTATATCATGTAATGTGTTGAAAAAGTAAAATCCGTTTTCTTTATTTCCTCTGTCTTTTTAAAACTGATGATTTTTTAATCATTGAGATCTTGACACAATAAAGGAGAAAGGAATATGTGATGCCTTGCTGCAGATTAATTGATTGATTGTTTAGCGTCATTTACTATGCGCGAGCCAACAGACGATCAGGTAACCGGTTTGCTTAGTCAGTAACACGTCCGACTATCAATCCAAGGGTCGTGTTGCACGTCTGACTATCAATCCAAGGGTCGTGTTGCACGTCTGACTATCAATCCAAGGGTCGTGTTGCGTATCTTCGCACTCGTCTCTCACCACTGATTTAAGTCAGAAACCTATCAGTTACCTCCGGAGATGGATGAGCTCGAGTACTGGTCAACCTACAATGATCCAGAAAAAAAGAGGAATATGATGGTCTCGTAGCCATCGATGTCATAAAAAGTATGCTAATTATTCAAACAAAGACACTTATAGCATGGAAACCCTTTTTACTTTCAATACACGTTTGTTTCGAGAGAAAATACAATCCATTGTTAGCATAATGTCAATTTAATACATCGATAAAATATCAAAACATATTGAGCATTTTTAACCAATATTTAAAACACTGCATATATCAGATACATGTACAAAAATGTTGAATTTGACATGGTTCTTATGTGAGCAATCACATTGAATAATTAATGTTTGAAGATTTTCGTTTCTTCATATATTATATGAATTATGTTGTTACTAAGCATTGGTGTGAATTAAAAAGTAAACACCACTGCAACCATATTAAAACAGTTTGCATTATATATAGAGAATATTATCAATGACATTTCGCTGAAATCAACACGTCTTCTTTAATTTCCATGTCTGAACACTGAAGCGGTATGGCCACGGGGGCTTACAAGTGGTCACGGGTGCTTACAAGTATAACATTATCCCCATACCGAAGAATGGCGGAATTGGGCTAGTATGTACGATTGGCTAATGTCAGTTCTCACGAGTGTAATTTAATTAATATTTCAATTAAAAACAACAATATTTATTTTAAGACTTAAACAGTGATATTGCCATTATATTATACTAAGTGGGAAATCTCAACAATTCACCAACATTTAAATTATACAGCTATCTTGCCACGACTATGTCGAGACAAAGACTGGTGCATTGTCATTAACAAATCCTTATATATTTGTATGACTCAAATGTGCAAATTTATTTCAGATTAGTACAACTGTGGAGCATGTTTTTTTTTATACTAAATATTATTAACAGTCTGGTCGAAATATTCCGTGTGTGTCTCTAGGGAAACGCTCGATATTAAATTCTGCTCTGGCAACCTCCGTTATTGATTGTGTATCAAGCAGAAGCAGAAAGGCGTGCTTCGTCCCATCGTAGTCGGACCTGTTTTCTGCCGATATCAGTACGCCTGAAAAAAATAAATAATTCTTTATGGACAGTGTACCTTTATAATCACGAATTACTTTTTACAGAACAAAATGTGTCTGATTATTATTTTTCGTAATCTCTGACAGACCTCATGGTGAATTACCATTATTATCTAATATTTGGTGTTGTAGTAGGGTGTTTAGCACAAAATTCATTTTTCCCCCAGTAATATCACGACTTTGACATCTTGATACAGTATACAGGCATACAAGTATCATGCTGCAGACACATGGTATGATACCCTATCCAGTCACATTATACAGACACCGGGTCGACGATATATAGAACTATCCTATAAATGCTAAGCGCCATGCGAGTGTGACCGGCCGGGGATCGAACCCGTGACCTTCCACATGTAAGACGGACGTTCTATACCAGATGAAAAGATTAGTATGAACAAACTTTTAATCATGGTTAAACTATACAGGTATTTCATAATCAGAATTAAAATACAAACTGATATTTTGAATAGAGTGTACATTCGTATAAATCCGGGTTTTTTTTGCTCGTTCTATTAAACAGCTTAGGTATGGCGGATATTGTTTTGAAACTTTTTTAAACATATGAAAAAAAAAATTCAAATGTTATATAAACTTTATATATATATATATATATATATATATATATATATATATATATATATATACTTTGTAATGCATCTGAGATTGACATTTATACCGTTAAAAAACTATTATATATGTGAGTGAATATCTATTTTTTGTTTTAAACTCGTTAGTATGGTTATTTTGTGTACTTATCATCACTACTATATTGAATTACCCATATTGTGTTGCATTATTGTTTATTAACTGGCACGTGACTTTAATTACTTGATAAAACAAATTTGTTCAGGCACATGTACATCATTATACATACTTCATACCAACATACCAGATCTTCATTCACCCGTCGTGGGTAAAGTAATGGTGTAATACAAAGTTGTTCAGGGACATGTACATCATTATACATACTTCATACCAACATACCAGATCTTCATTCACCAGTCTTGGGTAAAGTAATGGTGTAATACAAAGTTGTTCAGGGACATGTACATCATTATACATACTTCATACCAACATACCAGATCTTCATTCACCAGTCGTGGGTAAAGTAATGGTGTAATACAAAGTTGCTCAGGCACATGTACATCATTATACATACTTCATACCAACATACCAGATCTTCATTCACCAGTCGTGGGTAAAGTAATGGTGTAATACAAAGTTGTTCAGGGACATGTACATCATTATACATACTTCATACCAACATACCAGATCTTCATTCACCAGTCGTGGGTAAAGTAATGGTGTAATACAAAGTTGTTCAGGCACATGTACATCATTATACATACTTCATACCAACATACCAGATCTTCATTCACCAGTCGTGGGTAAAGTAATGGTGTAATACAAAGTTGTTCAGGCACATGTACATCATTATACATACTTCATATCAACATACCAGATCTTCATTCACTAGTCGTGGGTAAAGTAATGGTGTAATACAAAGTTGTTCAGACACATGTACATCATTATACATACTTCATACCAACATACCAGATCTTCATTCACCAGTCGTGGGTAAGTTGTTCAGTGACATGTACATCATTATACATACTTCATATCAACATACCAGATCTTCATTCACCAGTCGTGGGTAAAGTAATGGTGTAATACAAAGTTGTTCAGGGACATGTACATCATTATACATACTTCATACCAACATACCAGATCTTCATTCACCAGTCGTGGGTAAAGTAATGGTGTAATACAAAGTTGTTCAGGCACATGTACATCATTATACATACTTCATATCAACATACCAGATCTTCACTCACCAGTCGTGGGTAAAGTAATGGTGTAATACAAAGTTGTTCAGGCACATGTACATCATTATACATACTTCATACCAACATACCAGATCTTCATTCACCAGTCTTGGGTAAAGTAATGGTGTAATACAAAGTTGTTCAGGCACATGTACATCATTATACATACTTCATACCAACATACCAGATCTTCATTCACCAGTCGTGGGTAAAGTAATGGTGTAATACAAAGTTGTTCAGGCACATGTACATCATTATACATACTTCGTTATACAGAGTGACGTCCCTTACTAGCGGTTGTTTATTTTTACTCGGAGATAAACGGAATTTAAAAATTGAAATTAACTATTTTTCTCATGATCAGATATTATTCAAAGTTCACAGTTTATTAAAGCAAGATACTTTATTAACATTAACGTTGCATTTTGAAATTTTGAAAACGCTGAAAGTGTTTATTGACTATACACGATTCGCTATATATGTTACAGTCAATCTGTGAAATCAGCCATTTCATGAAATGGCTAAAAAGTTTAGCCTTTTCGTGAAATGACCAATTCACTCAGTCATTTCATGAAATGGCTAAATATTTCAGGCTTTTCATGAAATGACTTAAAAAATACTCCAGCCATTTCATGAAACGGCTAAAATCAAACGTCTTTGGTCAATTGGAACAAAATATAAGAAATATACCTTTAAGAAACAAAACTAAGACTAATGTTAACAGCATCATTTATTTTTTATAAAAGGTTTTGCACATGCACAATATTGTCTATCTCCGCTTTAGACTTAACTAAGAACAGCTAGCATGATAAAAGCACAATATAGTAATGTACAGTTTAAACATCACATACAATGTTCATGGAGCTATTTATTCTTACATGTAAGACTGCTGTGGCATCTGCTATTACACATTTTAGCAATAATTAAAGAATAGTTAAACACATTCATTTAAAAGAATGAATATTGATGACCGAGCAATTAAAGAACACAATGAAAGTTTGCTTTACTTCGGCTAAGTTCAAAGCAATCATTAAATGGAAAAGAAGGTATTTACAATACTGTTTTTGTTTTTGTGAACCAATTATGATAATCCAATAAAAAAGTGATGATTGGTCTATTTTATACTTATCTCTTTAAGTACACAATTAGTGAAAGTTTGCATCACTTAAACTATGATCAAAGCAATCATTGTAGGTAATTATATTGAGCCCCTATTCTACAATCCAGTTAGCTTGCATTTATTAAGATTAATTACATATGACAAAGTCATTTCACGACAAAGCTAAAGATTTTATCCATTTCATGAAATGGCTGATTCCTCAGATTGTCTGTAATATATGTCATCATATGTGAAACAAAATTTACAAGGTGCAAAAAAAGAATTATTTATAACATTTATTATTGAGTATGAATATAATAAAGATATACATGCTTTTATATTCATTTTATCAAACAAACTATACTTTTCATGATATAAAACATCTTATACACATATTGGCTGAAATTGCACCAGCATATATATAGTGACCATTCACCCACAACGCCAGTGATGTAGCACATCTATTCTTATCGTGCGATCTACGGAAATCTACGACAAAATTTCCAGTGAGGCCCGTCATGGGTGTTTCTATTGAGATATGGCGTGGTCGTATAGGCTGCTTTACCCAGCCCCGCAAACACAAGTGTAGAACACAGACTTTAACATTAAATAGGAACTACGTTAGTCTTGGCATAAGAATCGCCCTTTTTCTATTGCTAGCTATGATTGGCGGTGTCGAACCAAACCCAGGTCCTCCGAGAAGAGAAAGTAACGCTCGCGGTGCTAGAACAAGATCAAGCGGTAGAGGCCCTGGAAGTAATTCTCGTTATGAAAAGCGTGATACTTTCGCTAATTCTCAGCCAATAGTTCCCATCACTAGTAGTTCACATTCCTCAATAAATGATTGGTTTCCTAATGCAACAAGCAACTCGGTAACAACATCCGTCCGTAGTGAATCAGGTTATAATACAACTCTACAAAGTCGCGGCGATCTGAACACATCAAGTAATATGACTATGTCGATACTATTAGACATACAGCAACACGTGCGAGGCTTGGACAAAAAATTCGATACGCTAGAACGTTCAATCGACGATTTGAAAGCAGATAACATTAAACTTCGTGAGCAAAACAGTTAGCTATCAGACACTGTTACTAAACTGTCTAGCACAGTCTCTGAGCTCGAAGCTTCAGCCAAATATCTATCATTGGAACAAGAAAAAACTTGAAAGTCAGTCTAGGCGCCAAAATTTGTTATTTTACGACATTGAAGAGTCGTATAAAGAGACTTGGGACCAATCTGAGCAGAAAGTACGTAAATATGCACAGGAAGAACTTGATATTGATTCTACTGAAATCAAGATTGAACGTGCTCATCGACTGCCAGGTCAAAACAAACCTCGACCTCTTATTGTTAAATTTTCGTTTTATAAGGACAAGGAGACTGTCTTAAAAAGGTATCGTGAAAAATCCAAAGAAGCCCGAATGCAGCGCGCCAACAACGAAACTGAGACGAACCAACAAAACCAGGTTGATACAACTTCCGGATCAAATATTAGAGTCAGTGAAGGTTTTTTAGTTAGAGTGAGAAAGGATCGTGCTCTATTGATACCATTCCTGAAGGAACCCCTTGCGAAGGGAGAAAATGCGTACCTTCGATTTGATAAACGTATGATAAACCAGCGTCCATATACGTATGATAGTGCCAAAGGACGACCTGTTCCGGCATTGAGGTAGGACGTCGGCCGGCATCCAAATACATACAATGACACAACTTCACCATCGTCTAGTCACCCAATAGTTTCTAACTCTAGCATTTTTTTGTACTGATCAAAATCTTGTTAATACTTTTATGAATTTAAATATAAAAGTCTGTAGTTGGAATATTGAAGGCCTTAAAAAATATTACAAAAATGACTCTTTCATATCATATTGTTCTAAATTCGATATTATTGGACTTTGTGAGACGTGGGGTGTTAATAACAATGAGTTTGAAGATTTTTTGCCTGGTTTTACAAACTTTAATTTTTGCAGACCGAAGAAGAGAACGGCAGCTAGAGGTTCAGGCAGAGTGTCAATATTTGTCAAAGACTGGTTAATTAAAAACGGTATCATCAAACGTATTTACCACAATATATCTGAATGTGTTATTTTGTTAACAGAGGCAAAATCTAATATTCATGTCAATGATATTATACTTATATTTACATATGTATCAGCAGAGTATTCACCTATTTATTCAAATGATGATAATAATGGTATTGAAATTTAAATACGAATATTAGTCAAATTAAAGGTAAGTATCCAAATGCTGAACTATTTTTGGCGGGAGATTTAAACTCACGCATTAAAAACTTAAACGATTTTGTTTTAGATGATAGTATAACTTTCATATTTGGCGATGATGTCCCCTATCCAGAAGATGGTTTTAAAATGCCAAGATTGCTAAAGACACTGAATTTAATCGTTTTGGATTATCATTTGTTGAATTATGCTGTACGTATAGTATACATGTTTTCAATGGTCGTCTTTTTCATGATATTCCTGGTAACTATACCTGTATTACAAACAATGGGTCGAGTGTTGTGGACTATACGGCAGCAACTACACATTTGTTTAAATACGTAACATATTTTAAAGTTGATGATAATGAAGATTCTGTTCACTTTCCTATTATTTGTCATTTTTCATTCCCTTCTGTACCTAATCTTACCAATCATACTGTTGACAATGAAGAAAATATGTCACCGTGGCTTAAATATATGTTGAAGCCAGAACTTACGGGTATTTTTGTTGAAAATCTTACTTCACAATTCCAGAATTTCAATTGCATACGTCTAAGATTTAATGATCGAACTCTGTCTTTGTTCCTACCCGAGTTTACAAATATTTTCAAATTATCAGCTGATAAAATGAAATGTAAAAGTCACAAGTGCATTTCGCTGCAGCCACGATGGTGGGATAACAAGTGTAAAACTCTCAAAAGGGAGAAAAATCGTTTTCTTCGACAATTTCGTGTTACAAACGAAAGGCATGATTTATTAAAATACAAACTATCCAGAAATAAATTTAAATCACTGTGTAAAGATAAAAAGTATTCACATTGTAAAGCAAATAGAAAGTTGTTAATTGACTCAAGAAAAAATGCTAAACAATTTTGGAATATTCTGAAAACTGGAAAAGCAAAGATAACACAAATTCATTAATAACATATAATGAATGGCATGACTACTTTAAAACCCTTTTAAACCCTGTTGTTGTTGAAAATAATATTAATGAAGATAATAATGTTTTTGCCAATGTACACCATGACTGTGATGAACTAAATTTACCAATTTCTGATATAGAAATTATTCAATGTATCAATCATTTACGTGTAAATCGCTCACCTGGACCAGATGGTGTGTGCTTAGAAATGTATAAACATACTATTCATGTTATTTTACCTTTTTTAAATGCTCTATTCAACGAAATATTTGAAAATGGAGACTTTCCTGTTCAATGGAGTGAAAGCATTATTACTCCGATACATAAAAAGGGTTCCAAATCTGATCCAAATAATTACCGCGGTATCTCGTTAATAGATTCACTATGTAAGATATTTGTTAATATATTATCTATTCGTTTAACAAAATGGTGTGATAACTATAATGTTATTGATGAGTCTCAGGCCGGTTTCAGAAAGGGCTATTCAACAACAGACAATATCTTTACTTTAATGGCACTGATTCAGAAATATTTATCAAAGAGAAGGGGAAGATTTTATTGTATATATATAGATTTTGCTAAAGCTTTTGACAGCATCCAGCATAACAAATTATGGGAAGCATTTGCTAGAAACAACATTAATGGAAACTTTTTAACCATTATAAAATCTATGTATGCAAAACTTAAATCATGTGTTAAAGTTCATGACAGACTCACAAACTTCTTTAGATGTAATATTGGAACAAGACAGGGCTGTGTTGGTAGCCCTATAATATTTTCTCTTTTCATCAATGATCTTGTTAATTTTTTATATGAAAAATATGATAGAGGTATTTTTGTTTCTAATGATATTGAAGATTTAGTTGCACTTATGTTTGCTGATGATGTTTCTAGTTTTTCTGATACTGTTATAAACCTACAACACCAGATCAACTATATTGAATAATATTGCACCTCAGTTAATATGAATATAAATTTAAGTAAAACAAAAGTTGTTGTATTCAGAAATGGTGATGTTTTAAAACAAACTGAAAAATGGTATTTCAACAACGAACTTATCGAAGTTGTTCCTTTCTATAAATATTTAGGTGTACTTTTCACACCTAAGCTAGTATGGTCCAAAACCCAAGAGACACTTTCACTACAAGGTCTAAAAGCATCTGCCTGTATTTTTAACTTTCAACGACAATTCGGTCATATTGATCCTATTGATATGTTTAAAATTTTTGACTCAATGGTTAAGCCTATTTTATGCTATGCATCAGAAATTTTGGGTTATAATTATGTTGATAAAATAGAATCTGTACAAGTTAAATTTTGCAAACATTATTGTAATTTGTCTCAAATACTGCCTGTTATTTTGCTCTCGGTGAATGTGGAAGAGTGCCACTCTGTATTATTTATATGACAAACTGTATTAAATATTGGTTAAAATTAACACGCATGAGAGACCACAGGTATCCAAAGCATTGTTATGTTGTGCTAAAACGTCTACATGAATCTGGTAGAAAAACTTGGGCAGGGTGTATAAAAGAAATGCTTTTCAAATTTGGCTTTGGGTACGTGTGGATCTCCCATGACGTTGGGAATGATGTAGGGTTTATTAATATTTTCAAGCAACGCTTAATTGACTGTTATTCACAAAATTGGCATGATGATGTTGAATCTTCACCAAAAGCAGCATTACATTATAAATACTATAAGTCTTTACTCAACGTCGATCATTATTTAACTCTAGACTTGCCATATAAATATAATAGAGCTATGTCTAGTTTCCGTTGCTCTAGCCATGATCTAATGATAGAGAAGGGAAGACATATAGGAATTGATAGGCATTTAAGATACTGCTTTTTCTGCTTAAGGACAAACACATATGTTATTGAAGATGAATATTATTTTTTCTTCGAATGCCCATTGTATAACAACATGAGAGCTACTTATTTTAAAGATATATGGTTAAGAAACAGCACTCATAATTTATTCTATTCCCTTATGTCATCTTCAAAATCAGATGAAATTTTGTCAATCGCTAAATATTTATATCACGCAATGAACACTAGGAAACTAGAAGTTAATATTCTATAGTTACTTTAATAATATCCATTGTAATGCTACAACTACATTTATTATTTGTATATTTGTCACTCTATTGTAAAATTGTATTGTTTGTATGTTTGTATTTTGGGCCAGAGACCTATATTACCAAATAAATTATTATTATTATTATTACTTCATATCAACATACCAGATCTTCATTCACCAGTCGTAGGTAAAGTAATGGTGTAATACAAAACGATTTTATGTTAATATTTTATAATTAATACATCGCCGTCTCGTGTTGCGTTAGGTGTAGATTCGTTAACTTGTAAACTATGAGTTTTTTTTATATTAGTCAGAGATAGCGAGGGAGAGAGCAAGAGAGATAATGGTGGATGAATGGATGGATGGATAGATGGATGGATGGAAATTGGTTATGTAAAAATATGATAGATTTACAGACAGACAGACATATAGACAGACGAACGGATGGACGATAAATGGATGAATGAGTGGTCTTTGCAGACGGACGGACGTACGGACGGGCCAGATAAGCAGACAGACGGACGACCTGGCCCGCCGACCCAGTAGTTAATACTTCATATTTAAGAAATTGTAAACATTATTTTTATATATAAAATCAAAAGAGTTTTACTTTGATTTAATATTGATATAATGAGAATTTCAGAATTTCGGATATAAACTTTGCCTCGAATGCGAAGAAGATAGAAATAGGGCTGTTGTTTTTTTAGAGGCTAATCTGGGGGTCGCACAACTTCTAGCGTGAGAGATTAACACTATACATTGCACTACCGCACCCCTTTTCATTTTGCATCTTCATTGTCTTAATGTTACACCACTTGTGAGAAAGATATTATTTTCAATAAAAATAGCAATGCTTTCAATAGCGTTACTTTTAATGTATTGTCTGTTATACTCTTGAGAGTAGAAATTTAGTGATAAAAGCTGGTAATTTCTATATAAGACAAACCATGAAATAAGATAAAAACAACAAAAAAAGATTATACTTAGACTCGTCACCCAGGGACTCAAGTTGTCATATTTGATCAGTATTGGAAAGAGTTAGCTTCCAAGCCAAAGAAAGAGTAACTGCGGAAGCTGGACAATTGTAGAACGTCTCATACAACAATAATTTTTGCACTTTTGAAACGTAGAACACCTTACCAATAGTTCTAAAAGTGCGTTGTATATAGATAGTCCTGAGGATCCTGATGTTCGAATTCAAATACAGACAGGTGAAGATGATAAAGTTTAATGCTGTAAATCGGGTAAACCTGAGTAGAGAAATGATACTTTTTTAAATTGAACCAATATATTATCAGTTTACATATCTTGAAGAAAATAGTGGGAAAAAACCAAAATAAAAACAACGTTCTGTAACTAATATGTGTATATTTTCGAATAAAACATTATTTAAGATATATACAAAGACATTATGTAATATAATTAGTTTAGTTTAGTTTAAACATATTTTATTGCATAATTCACATAGCAAACGGGTTAGGCCACAAGTTCTAGCAACATTAGTTACGGCCCTCCCCTTTCAATATACAAATAACATTAGAATCAAGATGGCAATTTTAACAATCAATAGGATGTAAACCAACAATAAAATTGAAGAGATAAATAAATAAAAAAAAAATTAGGAGAGAAAAAGAGAGAAAATACATAATATGTTTTCAAGTGCTGTCATAATATCGTTCCAATGCATTGAAGGGCTGCATAAAATTGGGTATGATGCCGAGAGTCAATTGTTGACAAAACGTTTCGTGTCTTTAATGTATTGTTGTATTTGTGTAAATATAAATGTATTTGTGTCAGTGGTATATGTACTCTTACCAAATCATAACACTCGTGTACTTAAGGGATGAAAACTATTTTGTGTCAAACTTTTTCTAGGGATTGTGATATTATTTTAAAACAAGTGTAGGTGGGATTAGATACTGAATGAATAGCTACACCTAGTATTACGTATCATTAGATATTGAGAGAATTTAGCACTCATGGATAATAGCGCTCAATAAAGTGTGAAATTAATTCATCTTGTTTTTATAGTTTTGAAAAAAGAAAATGATTTACAATACGTATGCATTAACCAAGACACTTGCATACTTATCTAGAAATGCAATATAGAAAATATTTGTTGGTCCCGATGAAAGGTTTTATTTTATTGCGTTAATAAGGTGTTTTGGTGCTCATAAGATGAAATAATTCAATCTTTCAGAGAAACAAAAAATGATTTAGCTTAATTACTTTAGACTGAAAAATACTTGCTTTGTCATATACGACTTTCTGTTCCGCAAAAACAAAATATTTATTAAAAAATGAAACATTACAACGTTAATCATAAAATTTTATTGTTTCTGATATTGGCTCTGCAACACAACCTGACTAGTAACGTTCAAGTCTGCTAAAACGGAATATTTACTTATTTCTCGCAAACACGTCAAACTCTAGCACCCGCCCATATCCATGAACACTATTCAATTACAAGAAGTCCACAATCACAAACACATTGGAATCACTCTTCTCTCTCTCTAGCGATGGCACATAGCACAAACACATTAAAGCCATCACCAAAAAAGCTTGGACTCGAGTTAACACTCTGATGCTCATTTTCTTTTTTGAATACCATTATTGGTGTATTTTGAAAATTTTAAAAGCATTGTCATATTTGAATTGTGAATTTAGAAAAAAAAACAAATTGATACTTGGAATTGGGTTATGAATACATGATTTTGAAAGTCTTCATATTGAACAGAATGCTATATTGGATAACACATGACCTTTTCTTTTTTCATCATATTTCGGTATTGCACTGGTTGACAAACAGTAAATATGTAAGTTTCATTTCTTTCATTTGTGTGTGTGTGTCTCTATCTCTCTATGAATGTAACCTATACACACGTTTTATTTATTATAAGATAAAGAAGTCGACGTGGGCTCACGCCTAATAGCAGTTTATGTATTTTTCTGCAACGTAAAATATACAAAGATTTGAATTTCTACGAAATGATAATACACATCTGAGTTACGTCATATAATAGCAGATACTTTAGTCTGGTGATGACATGATGACCCACATTATGAATTAAAAATATTGGGATGTGTTTTATTTCAATGAATAACTTGTTACGATGTAATGGAACTGCAACAGTAAAATATTTAATAATTATAATAATAATTTATTATTATGGTTCTTTTACCAACTACATCAAAGTTATTACACTTGCACATATAGCTTCATTAACTATTGAAACATTTTACACAAAACATGCAGTAGTTTTATAGACTGGTAATGGTTGCCGACGTCTGTGATCTAAACAATACACACATTCCATGTGCGTACCGCTATTTCTAATGCGTTTTTTTGATAATCGAATGAAGTTCGGTGATTTGGTGAGTTTAGATATCATATGCACTGTATAAATTAAACAACTAAGCTCAGTTATTAATTTAAAGTTTATGTTCTGTAATACCCAACACAAACCTAATAAATATTTTACTGTATTTGATATAAATACATTGCAATATCAAAACCAATCTTAATTAGATAAAACAACCGTTTGGTTTTTAATAATAAAGTCATCATATTTAGAAATTTGAATATCGCCATTTACACAAATGTTTCTTATAATATTAGTTCTGTTTAGCTGGAATCATTTAAAAATCACCACAATGAGCTCTCGTTCGATTTGTTGTTTATATGAAACAAATACGTATCACTGATCAGATCAAAATCATTTTTTGATTGTTTTGTAAAATAGGTTATTGTCACTTATAACGGGTAGCAAAACGAGTTTTCCGATTTCAAGGCGAGATGAAATCAAGCAGTGGCGTTTTATTGATCTGCTTGTATCGCCACATCTTGAATTTTTGTGACGCCCACTCTCTCTGATACAACCTGCCAAATATCAGTATTCAATCACCAAACAGTCGCCCACTCTCTCTGATACAACCTGCCAAATATCAGTATTCAATCACCAAACAGACGCCCACTCTCTCCGATACAACCTGCCAAATATCAGTATTCAATCACCAAACAGTCGCCCACTCTCTCCGAAACAACCTGCCAAATATCAGTATTCAATCACCAAACAGTCGCCCACTCTCTCTCTCTGATACAACCTGCCAAATATCAGTATTCAATCACCAAACAGTCGCCCACTCTCTCCGATACAACCTGCCAAATATCAGTATTCAATCACCAAACAGTCGATTTGTTTACATAAAAAAATAGGCGACCTTCTTAACGGATAGAAAATTACTTCGTAACGAACACATTTATGGATGGAACTTGCTTCTGAAATAAACATACACGCTTGATTGGCACCTGTCATGTACTATATCAAGTTTGTACTTGAAGACTGAAACAGCAATCGACTACATCATCTTGTGATTCATAGTGAAATCCGGAAACTCTCACTAATTTTGCAACACGTTATGCCTCTTAAATGCATGCACTCTTTAGAACATATGTAAACGTATGCTTGGAAGGATAGCGATTTATAGTTAATAATAACATATACAATAAAACATCACTTCGAGTATTTGAATATTCCATGAAAATCGACAGGAAATCGCGTTATATCAAACTCTGCTCTTGCCACCTCCTTCATAGATTTTGCATCAAGAACGAGTAAGAATGCATTATTTCCATCATCGAATTCCGACCTGTTTACCGCAGATAGCAATACCCCTGAAAATAAAAATTTAAATGAAAACAAACACAATAGAATTGCTTGGTATAATGGATTTGCAAGCACCATCGTCTACGTACTACTTAAGTTAAGCATGTTTTAATTACTTGTAACGGTGAATACAAATTTGTTGTTACAATATAGATACTATTGCATTTGTCATAACGGAATGTTTCACATTTGAAAATCATTTAACTGATACATATTTTAATGATAGGAAAATTGGTATAATAACAAATAATGTTCATAGGGCAATGTTCATCATAATATATTTTATTAATAAATCGTTAAAGCAAAATAAAAAAAAAAGTTCATAGGGCAACGTTCGGCAAAATATATTTAATAGAAAGACTTTAAAAATGAAATATAGAACATTCATAAGGCAACGTTCAACCATATATATTAAATAGGAAATATGTAATAGTTAGTGTACATTAAGTAAACATTTAACAATTAAGAAACCCAAAGGGAGCGACCTCTGGGAGTGTTAAACGTCATTTGGCTGACAGTTTGACGTCATGTGATTGGCTCTCGGCGGAGCTACGGTGATATCTGAGATGATTGACGTTTGAAAATTGATATTTGCTAAAGTTGTTTCTAAGCCTAACTTGCGCGATTTTGTAGTTTGTTCATGACTTGTTCAGAATTGAATCAAGGGTGGAGTATGTGCAATGTCATTCACGCGTGTGCAGTAATGGCAAACTTCTAAATAACTAAGAACGAAAGGATAACTGTGACATAGATTTTATACGAAATCGCTAAGCTAAATATATTTATTATGTCAAATGAAATTGCTAAATATAATGTTGATATTACAATGATAAACTAAATATGTTTAATACAAATACATATATGATGTTGGTCAAGTAAAACAAAATGCTTGTTTTATAGGACAAATGAAACAGATAAATATTTTGATAGGAGAAATGTTACAGCCAAATATATTTGCCAGAGAAAGTCGATAGTGTAAATGTCAGAATATTTGATATCAGTATCCTCGTCATCTTAAATGAGGTTTATTATACTAGTATTTCTCTGATTTATTTTCTTAAAATGATATCAAATCAATATTTCTAGTTCACTTATTCAAGTTTAATTTTCGTATGTTTTCAAATGTTTCGAGAAAAATGAAGTAATGTGCATTTTATATTGCTACTAAATACTGTTGTCCGATTTATATACATGATATGCTCCCCATATTGACTACTTCTGAAATCCGTAGCAAACATAGTGGAACGGTCTCTCAAATAAACTTACCATCATCTTCAGATGCTGCATCAGGATTGGCAACAAACACCGGCTCAGACGGATAGCATTTATCTGCACTCCACTCTGTAAACGTTTTCGTCTCTGTGTCGATTTTAGTTAACTGTTGAGGAACAAAATGGTGAAAAGCATTATCTTAAATTTATTTCAGAAATGGCCAGGGCCCGGTTTCTCGAAAATACTTAAGTCTGCTATTTTACTTAAACTCAAATAGTGTGCTCAGTTTAAGTACAAAAATTGACCACACTATCGAGTTTAAGTAAAATAAGAAACTTAAGTATTTTTGTGAAGCCGGGGCCTGGTGTTTAGGACAGGAGTCACGTTACTGTCAATACTCAACGTTCTAAAAAAGGGGGAAATAAATGATATTGCAACTGACCTTTAGCGATTCGTGGCATTGTTGGTTAAAGTTAATACAATGTCAAAGCGGGACGGGAGTCTAATGGATAGAGTGTTGGCCATTCACGCCAGAGGTTGCGGGTTCGATCCCCAGCTCGACCCGATGTCTCTCATAAAACAATACTCAGTACTGGTTCTACCCAGGAAGCGGACCCAAGAGCGGTTCATATAAGCTCTGAGCTTTAATCGCAATCGAGCTAAAATAAATTAGTATAAACTAAATACAATGTAGTCTTTACTTAGGCATTGTTCGTTTGTCTAAGGAATATGACGGCGTAGCAACCAATATCGTTCGTTGATTCGATTATCGACTTGTTTGATTGACAGCCCGCGTAAAGGTCAATTTCATTAATTATTGAATAAGGAATAACAATTTTGTATTTTTCGTTTATAGAACATAATATGAATGTGGATTTTTGTGTGAAAATATCATAAATTGCATAGTAACCTATGATACATTAACTCCGTAATAATACATTCTTATCAATACAATACACTTGACGTTGTCAATATCGTCTTTGTCAATTTAGTTATATATGTACAGTTTTGTTTCCTTGTTAAATTAATTCGACAATTAATTAATGAATTTTCTTACGGGCAATACGAGTCAACAAATGTTAATTATAATATTAAACTTTTACTTTATAATATTATGAAAAAATATTATTTTTCATTTTGTTGGAGCAATATTCTTATAAGAAATCTCGTATAGGTATACAGTTTTTAAACAAAACGTGTTTATATTATTGTGTCCAAGATAAAAATTATTTCAGCATTTGTTACTCAGCTTTTGACCAATGATAAGGTAGCTTAACATTCATTCGGAATACACCGTATATGGTTTGTATCAAATTACCAGCAACACGTTAATTGATTGAATATGTTAAACATACTGAGAAAATCAGTTGGAAAAACTTTCCAGTAGGAAACATTCACAGAGAATATGTTTTATTCAGCCGGAGGAATTGTAATGTTTTAATCTGTTCGTGTTGTTTCTTGAAGTTAAACAAACCAGCTCATCCATCCCTATGGAAGGAGTAGTTTAAAGGACATGGTGGGGGAATGTATTCTAAGGGTTGTTACAAAAGATCCATTTACGCGTCACGAGTCCAATCGAAACCTACCGTACGGAAAACATGTCCTGTATTGTTAAATCCCACACCATATGCGTACCGATATTTCCTGCCATTATATCCACTGTAGTTTATCTGTGGGAATTCGAAACCTAAAAAAAAACAAAGTTAAGTTCCAAAGTAATCTGTACCGAACATCTAACCAGCCATATGACATTTAATTTATTTTCTCAACGAAACGGAACAGCCAATCCCCCACCTAACATGTATTTTCTCAACTGAATGGAACAGCCAATTCGTCACCTAACATGTATTTTCTCAACTGAATGGAACAGCCAATCCCCCACCTAACATGTATTCTCTCAACTGAATGGAACAGCCAATCCCCCACCTAACATGTATTTTCTCAACTGAATGGAACTGCCAATCCCCCACCTAACATTTTAAGTATTTTTTCAAAAAGTATCATAGCATTTTGCTTAATATTTGGACTTTAAAAGGAAAGAACATTTAGGATAACAATGACTGAGTCTGTATAATTAAATTTAAACATAAAAAGAATAATAATCAGTGGCGCAGCTGCCTTTACGCCACAACGGTCGGGCTTGCACATATTTTTGAGAATGCATCATTATATCTCCTGGAAATGCCCTCAGAACGCAGGAAATGCATCCTTTAAATCTTGTTTCTGATGGGGGATAGGGCCATGTCCCCAAACCCCTCCCCGACCCCACTAGAACCCGGTGGGCTTGCACATCATTTAAGGTTCAGCTACTCCACTGACATTTATTTAATTGGTAAACTACTCAATATTTTGAGGAAGATTTTAGATATACAAAAGTGGTGGATTATCTGTTTCGGCCAATATATTAGTCAAGTCATGCATGTTATTTTATACAGTTTTGGCCAAAAAAAACTGAAGTAAAACGTTCCTTTTATATTGAATACTTTCAGCTTTCAATTATTGTTTTCAAAATTGCTTTAATAGCTAAAGTCTACCACATAACCAGTTAATAAAATAACACGTTCATCACAGTCTGTGGTCAGCGCTTTCTTGTATTCATAACAAGTAACAACGCCCTTTTCAACCCATTTCATGTCACATACATGTCATATCCAGTTTTATTTGTGAAAGAATACCTCAGAATGAATCTTAGTAGAACCATCGCTCTTCTGCAAGTAACTGGCAATCTTTCTCTCAAACCGTTTTGGAGCGTGTGGGACTTGAACCTACGACCTTAACAGTGAGAGGTGATTTTCAGACAGTGCCTTAGACCACTCGACCACATATTACTCTGGGTTCATAACAAAGACATTATCTTAAATGTTATTAACAAGTTATTGATAATTCTATCATTGGACTCTATAAAAAACGAATCTGCTGTTTTCGTTTGGTAACGATCTGCTCTGTTATTGGTCCTTTCATTAGGTATGACCCACTGTCACAATACCAGTCGCCGTATTTTGTGTATGGCGGCCGACAGACTCTGCAGTCAGTGTTATTATTTCTGATTCCTTGTTATCATGATGCTCATTCAGTGTAGCTTGTGAGAATGCCGATGCTATGGAGCGTGAATAATGGTGTTGCACGTGTCATTACTCATCATCGTGTGTTATTTTCTTGCGGATATTGGATGCGTTCTGGCTCCTGTTTCACTCATATTTTTTTTACTTAAAAACTTAACTTAAATTTGATTTGCTATTTCAATATTTTTCTAATATCAAGGAAACCAAATACAGGTATTTCAAAATTATTCCAAAATCAAGATCACTTGGATGCTTTTCTTTTAATTCGTTGATCATCTATAAGTATATATATATAAATATGTTGCCAGGCCCCTGTTTTACCAACATAATTATACTGAAATTCTTTAAAACATAAATATAAGAATCGCATGATTTTTTACTAGTTCAAGTAAAACTTCATTGATATTGATTATATAATTATAGATAAAAAACTGTAAAAAGTGTTTTAGTATTTTAGTAGACTGTTGGTGAATCAGGCGCCTGATTCAGTAAATCAAATAGTTACCTGTGTCTGCCAGCATCTCCCACGTACAGTACACAATGGTATGTTGGTGAATCAGACGCCTGATTCAGTAAATCAAATGGTTTCCTGTGTCTGCCAGCATCTCCCACGTACAGTACACAATGGTATGTTGGTGAATCAGACGCCTGATTCAGTAAATGAAATAGTTACTTGTGTTTGCCAGCAACTCCCACGTACAGTACACAATGGTTTACCTGTGTCTGCCAGCATCTCCCACATACAGTACACATTGGTTTACCTGTGTCTGCCAGCATCTCCCACGTACAGCACACAATGGTTTACCTGTGTCTGCCAGCATTTCCCACATACAGTACACAATGGTATGTTGGTGAATCAGACGCCTGATTCAGTAAATCAAATAGTATTACCTGTGTCTGCCAGCATCTCCCACGTACAGTACACAATGGTATGTTGGTGAATCAGACGCCTGATTCAGTAAATCAAATAGTTACCTGTGTCTGCCAGCATCTCCCACGTACAGTACACAATGGTATGTTGGTGAATCAGACGCCTGATTCAGTAAATCAGATAGTTACCTGTGTCTGCCAGCATCTCCCACGTACAGTACACAATGAAATATTGGTGAATCAGACGCCTGATTCAGTAAATCAAATAGTATTACCTGTGTCTGCCAGTATCTCCCACGTACAGTACACAATGGTATGTTGGTGAATCAGACGCCTGATTCAGTAAATCAAATAGTTACCTGTGTCTGCCAGCATCTCCCACGTACAGTACACAATGGTATGTTGGTGAATCAGACGCCTGATTCAGTAAATCAAATAGGTACCTGTGTCTGCCGTCATTTCCCACGTACAGTACACAATGGTATGTTGGTGAATCAGACGCCTAATTCAGTAAATCAAATAGTTACCTGTGTCTGTCAGCATTTCCAACGTACAGTACACAATGGTATGTTGGTGAATCAGGCACCTGATTCAGTAAATCAAATAGTTACCTGTGTCTGCCAGCATTTCCCACGTACAGTACACAATGGTATGTTGGTGAATCAGACGCCTGATTCAGTAAATCAAATAGTTACCTGTGTCTGCCAGCACCTCCCATGTACAGTACACAATGGTATGTTGGTGAATCAGACGCCTGATTCAGTAACTCAAATAGTATTACCTGTGTCTGCCAGCATTTCCCACGTACAGTACACAATGGTATCGTTCTTTCGTTCAGCCGTTGCTGTTGTGTTTGGTAGCGTTATAAGGTTTTCATTGGTGTGGATCTGAAATAAGTTTTTGGTACCGATGAGGATAGCAGTAGCATGTCTACAAGGGAAGTTGACGACGACGATATTACAACATTGCAATCATCACTGTTATAAGATGATATGCATGCTATCACAAAGGTGTTTATTAAGTTCAATCTTTTAAGAAGAAAAAAAAAAACACATTCTTAAAACATTTGGAGTTTGACTCGATCTTAATATATTTTTTATTTCTAAGCATCATAGAACTCGTCCAGAATTGTTCGAAATTAGAGTACCGATTTAGCCGGTGGTACATGTAGTGGACGTTAGGGGTGTTGTATACCTCTCATAAACAGATTCAACACAGCCGAGATATTTTCTTTTCTTGGACACTTTCTCCGCTCTCAAGGAATCCTAAAAGGAACATTATTCTAGTAATAATTTTCTTGTTTAAATGCTATACAAAACATTTCACATGTTTATGCATATCTATCTTACAATGCATTTAATTATAATACAGTACATGTATGACGTATTACCTTACGGACGTCATAATACAGTACATGTATGACGTATTACCTTACTGACGTCCAATGGTAGCACAAATCGTCTAGGTTCTGGGAAACCTAACTTATAATACAATACATGTATGACGTATTACCTTACTGACGTCCAATGGTAGCACAAATCGTCTAGGTTCTGGGTTACCTAACTTATAACACAGTACATGTATGACGTATTACCTTACTGACGTCCAGTGGTAGCACAAATCGTCTAGGTTCTGGGAAACCTAACTTATAATACAGTACATGTATGACGTATTACCTTACTGACGTCCAATGGTGGCACAAATCGTCTAGGTTCTGGGTTACCTGACTTATAATACAGTACATGTATGACGTATTACCTTACTGACGTCCAATGGTAGCACAAATTGTCTAGGTTCTGGGTATCCTAACTTATAATACAGTACATGTATGACGTATTACCTTACTGACGTCCAATGGTAGCACAAATCGTCTAGGTTCTGGGTTACCTGACTTATAATACAGAACATGTATGACGTATTACCTTACTGACGTCCAATGGTAGCACAAATCGTGTAGGTTCTGGGTTACCTAAGTTATAATACAGTACATGTATGACGTATTACCTTACTGACGTCCAATGGTAGCACAAATCGTCTAGGTTCTGGGTAACCTAACTTATAATACAGTACATGTATGACGTATTACCTTACTGACGTCCAATGGTAGCACAAATCGTCTAGGTTCTGGGTAACCTAAGTTATAATACAGTACATGTATGACGTATTACCTTACTGACGTCCAATGGTAGCACAAATCGTCTAGGTTCTGGGTTACCTAACTTATAATACAGTACATGTATGACGTATTACCTTACTGACGTCCAATGGTAGCACAAATCGTCTAGGTTCTGGGAAACCTAACTTATAATACAGTACATGTATGACGTATTACCTTACTGACGTCCAATGGTAGCACAAATCGTCTAGGTTCTGGGTTACCTGACTTATAATACAGTACAGGTACTAACTTATAATACAGTACGTGTATGTCGTATTACCTTACTGACGTCAAATGGTAGCACAAATCGTCTAGGTTCTGGGTAACCTAACTTATAATAAAGTACATGTATGACGTATTACCTTACTGACGTCAAAGTGTAGCACAAATCGTCAAGGTTTTGGGTTACCTGACTTATAATACAGTACATGTATGACGTATTACCTTACTGACATCCAATGGTAGCACAAATCGTCTAGGTTCTTGGTTACCTAATTAATAATACAGTACATGTATGACGTATTACCTTACTGACGTCCAATGGTAGCACAAATCGTCTAGGTTCTGAGTAACCTGACTTATAATACAGTACATGTATGACGTATTACCTTACTGACGTCCAATGGTAGCACAAATCGTCTAGGTTCTGGGTTACCTGACTTTTAATACAGTACATGTATGAAGTATTACCTTACTGACGTCCAATGGTAGCACAAATCGTCTAGGTTCAGGATAACCTAACTTATAATACAGTACAAGTATGACGTATTACCTTACTGACGTCCAGTGGTAGCACAACTCGTCTAGGTTCTGGGAAACCTAACTTATAATACAGTACATGTATGACGTATTACCTTACTGACGTCCAGTGGTAGCACAACTCGTCTAGGTTCTGGGAAACCTAACTTATAATACAGTACATGTATGACGTATTACCTTACTGACGTCCAATGGTGGCACAAATCGTCTAGGTTCTGGGTTACCTGACTTATAATACAGTACATGTATGACGTATTACCTTACTGACGTCCAATGGTAGCACAAATCGTCTAGGTTCTGGGTTACCTAAGTTATAATACAGTACATGTATGACGTATTACCTTACTGACGTCCAATGGTGGCACAAATCGTCTAGGTGCTGGGTTACCTAACTTATAATACAGTACATGTATGACGTATTACCTTACTGACGTCCAATGGTAGCACAAATCGTCTAGGTTCTGGGTTACCTGACTTATAATACAGTACATGTATGACGTATTACCTTACTGACGTCCAATGGTAGCACAAATCGTCTAGGTTCTGGGTTACCTAAGTTATAATACAGTACATGTATGACGTATTACCTTACTGACGTCCAATGGTAGCACAAATCGTCTAGGTTCTGGGTTACCTAAGTTATAATACAGTACATGTATGACGTATTACCTTACTGACGTCCAATGGTAGCACAAATCGTCTAGGTTCTGGGTAACCTAACTTATAATACAGTACATGTATGACGTATTACCTTACTGACGTCCAATGGTGGCACAAATCGTCTAGGTTCTGGGTTACCTAACTTATAACACAGTACATGTATGACGTATTACCTTACTGACGTCCAATGGTAGCACAAATCGTCTAGGTTCTGGGTTACCTGACTTTTAATACAGTACATGTATGACGTATTACCTTACTGACGTCCAATGGTGGCACAAATCGTCTAGGTTCTGAGTAACCTGACTTATAATACAGTACATGTATGACGTATTACCTTACTGACGTCCAATGGTAGCACAAATCGTCTAGGTGCTGGGTTACCTAACTTATAATACAGTACATGTATGACGTATTACCTTACTGACGTCCAATGGTAGCACAAATCGTCTAGGTGCTGGGTTACCTAACTTATAATACAGTACATGTATGACGTATTACCTTAATGACATCCAATGGTAGCACAAATCGTCTAGGTGCTGGGTTACCTAACTTATAATACAGTACATGTATGACGTATTACCTTACTGACGTCCAATGGTGGCACAAATCGTCTAGGTGCTGGGTTACCTAACTTATAATACAGTACATGTATGACGTATTACCTTACTGACGTCCAATGGTGGCACAAATCGTCTAGGTGCTGGGTTACCTAACTTATAACACAGTACATGTATGACGTATTACCTTACTGACGTCCAGTGGTAGCACAACTCGTCTAGGTTCTGGGAAATCTAACTTATAATACAGTACATGTATGACGTATTACCTTACTGACGTCCAATGGTGGCACAAATCGTCTAGGTGCTGGGTTACCTAACTTATAACACAGTACATGTATGACGTATTACCTTACTGACGTCCAATGGTAGCACAAATCGTCTAGGTTCTGGGTTACCTGACTTTTAATACAGTACATGTATGACGTATTACCTTACTGACGTCCAATGGTGGCACAAATCGTCTAGGTTCTGAGTAACCTGACTTATAATACAGTACATGTATGACGTATTACCTTACTGACGTCCAATGGTAGCACAAATCGTCTAGGTGCTGGGTTACCTAACTTATAATACAGTACATGTATGACGTATTACCTTACTGACGTCCAATGGTAGCACAAATCGTCTAAGTGCTGGGTTACCTAACTTATAATACAGTACATGTATGACGTATTACCTTAATGACATCCAATGGTAGCACAAATCGTCTAGGTGCTGGGTTACCTAACTTATAATACAGTACATGTATGACGTATTACCTTACTGACGTCCAATGGTGGCACAAATCGTCTAGGTGCTGGGTTACCTAACTTATAATACAGTACATGTATGACGTATTACCTTACTGACGTCCAATGGTGGCACAAATCGTCTAGGTGCTGGGTTACCTAACTTATAACACAGTACATGTATGACGTATTACCTTACTGACGTCCAGTGGTAGCACAACTCGTCTAGGTTCTGGGAAATCTAACTTATAATACAGTACATGTATGACGTATTACCTTACTGACGTCCAATGGTGGCACAAATCGTCTAGGTGCTGGGTTACCTAACTTATAATACAGTACATGTATGACGTATTACCTTACTGCCGTCCAGTGGTAGCACAAATCGTCTAGGTTCTGGGAAATCTAACTTATAATACAGTACATGTATGACGTATTACCTTACTGACGTCCAATGGTAGCACAAATCGTCTAGGTTCTGGGTTACCTAAGTTATAATACAGTACATGTATGACGTATTACCTTACTGACGTCCAATGGTAGCACAAATCGTCTAGGTTCTGTGTAACCTAACTTATAATACAGTACTTGTATGACGTATTACCTTACTGACGTCCAATGGTAGCACAAATCGTCTAGGTTCTGGGTTACCTGACTTATAATACAGTACATGTATGACGTATTACCTTACTGACGTCCAATGGTAGCACAAATCGTCTAGGTGCTGGGTTACCTAAGTTATAATACAGTACATGTATGACGTATTACCTTACTGACGTCCAATGGTAGCACAAATCGTCTAGGTTCTGGGTAACCTAACTTATAATACAGTACATGTATGACGTATTACCTTACTGACGTCAAACGTTAGCACAAATCGTCTAGGTTCTGGGTAACCTAAGTTATAATACAGTACATGTATGACGTATTACCTTACTGACGTCCAATGTTAGCACAAATCGTCTAGGTGCTGGGTTACCTAAGTTATAATACAGTACATGTATGACGTATTACCTTACTGACGTCCAATGGTAGCACAAATCGTCTAGGTTCTGGGTTACCTAAGTTATAATACAGTACATGTATGACGTATTACCTTACTGACGTCCAATGGTAGCACAAATCGTCTAGGTTCTGGGATACCTATCTTATAATACAGTACATGTATGACGTATTACCTTACTGACGTCAAACGTTAGCACAAATCGTCTAGGTTCTGGGTAACCTAAGTTATAATACAGTACATGTATGACGTATTACCTTACTGACGTCCAATGGTAGCACAAATCGTCTAGGTTCTGGGTTACCTAACTTATAATACAGTACATGTATGACGTATTACCTTACTGACGTCCAATTGTAGCACAAATCGTCTAGGTTCTGGGTTACCTAACTTATAATACAGTACATGTATGACGTATTACCTTAATGACATCCAATGGTAGCACAAATCGTCTAGGTTCTGGGAAACCTAACTTATAATACAGTACATGTATGACGTATTACCTTACTGACGTCCAATGGTAGCACAAATCGTCTAGGTTCTGGGTAACCTAACTTATAATACAGTACATGTATGACATATTACCTTACTGACGTCCAATGGTAGCACAAATCGTCTAGGTTCTGGGAAACCTAAGTTATAATACAGTACATGTATGACGTATTACCTTACTGACGTCCAATGGTAGCACAAATCGTCTAGGTTCTGGGTCACCTAACTTACTCCAAGCCTTCTCATATTCCTCTGACGTTAATTCATGTAAATATAGGCTAGGCAAAGGATCATCTTTGTATGCACACAGATCAAGCACAATATGTCCTGCAAAAAAGAAGAAAATATATGCCCAACAAATGTCGTATTCATCAACCATTGTTAAGTATTCTTAGACTTGAACTCAAGATTGAATTTTCAAAAACACACTTACAGACCATTTTTTGAGACCAGAATTTGCAAGCATGTGGCGACACTTAATATAGAGTCAGATAAACTCTCTTCATTACTCCATCTGTCATGGTAAACTATATATCTAAAGTCGAAAAATTCTTAAGAATGGTTGGTGAATATGACCCCTTCATAACGCTAAATGGTCACAGCCACCAACGTAGCATGATCATAAATGTTTAATTGAATAACAATAACATTAGGAACAATACAAGCGACGGAACAGCTATCCTGCCACCTGACATTTTATGTATTTTTATCAAAAAGTATCCAAGCAATTTCTTTAAAATTTGGACTTGGATAAGAAAGAACGTTTAGAATAACAATGGCCAAGTCTGTAAAATTAGTTCATTATTGTATATTAGTGTCGTATACAAATTGTAATATTGCTACTCAAAATTTTGTCAAAAATACTTAAGTACAAAAAAGGCGTGTTAGCTATTCCGTTCAGAAGTTCAAAAAATGAATCACCACCTTTGAACGGTCGGTAAACGACTGAGGAGTTCTAACCTGACATTAACGGATGTACCCGACCTCACTCTTCCCACTACGTCAAATCAAATGTTGTATAGATTAAAGTATCCACGCAGTACTATTCTCTTATAAATATGGCTGGATAAATAAAGTATCTATTAATTGACTTTTGCTGATTCGAGCACTCCAAAATGGATATACATACACATGTCAAAATGCCAGATTCGTTTTGTGTGTAACTTCGAAATGATTTCATCCTTCACTGATCTTTAAATATATACAGCACACATAATGAGGATGTAGGTGCATAATATATAATTTACAATGTATCACCATATTTTTTGGCTACCCTTACAAAATGCACATACAAGCAAAAGTAATACATATATTCAGTGCATAGTTTATTTTTGTGCAATTATCCGACTGAAAAAATGTTTTATATGACTCGACCCTTGATGACTGGTGAACGATTTCATTTTTAAATATGAAAGCACGATGACTACGGTGTCAGACCAATTAATTTGTTTTGATAAGGAGCATCCGGATGACTAAGGGTAAATATTGTGCTCTAGTTGCCTGTAGAAAATGCACTTTTTAGGACAATGCTGAGTTATTTCAATAATATCGGCACCAGCATCTGCAATTTTAACTATAAAAGGTATTCATATGACACGGATGCCGCCGCTGTCAGTAAATTTTACTAAAAATCAAGTCGAAAGCCGGACCAAAATCTATGTAAAATATGACTGACGCTGGCAAATATCGAACTGAATCTGTATTTTATATAACAACAAACCAACTGTGAAGTAAATACATAGATCGTTTAAGTTTAATGACAGGAAATTATTAGTTTACCAAAAGTTATATCGAAAGGGGTCTCAACTCTAGTAAACTTTGATCGCCGTTGACAAATATCGAACTAAACCTTGTATTTTCTAAATATACTAACAACACGAAATAGTAATTAGATACATATACCTAATGAAGTTATTGAGCGGAGACCAATTCGACCTCGGACGGCATGTGGGATTATTTCAGACATCCCACTAGCTTATCGAGAGAAGTTACCCCCTTGATATCGGCAGTGTTTACTACTTACCTGGCTAAACCGTCATATTTGGTTTACATAGATATAGAAACATATAGGAGAAATTTAATTTTATCGTTATAACTTTTTCATTATTAAATTGCCAACCTATTACAACGTCTAGTCATTAAGTTAACAGCATTTATGCTCCTTATATGTCCTATGTAAAAAATACTCAAAACACGATTTCGGCCACTTTTAATGTCTTATAAACCTTAGTTGTGATTTTTTTGCTAACCTATTACAACGTATACGTTTGTTGCAAATAAAAATCTCTTTACGATGGTATTTAGATATAGAAAATATAATAATTGCATCTTGCTTCCATTTTGATTTGAAAATGAGACTAAATGTAATTCTGATTTATTTTCTGTATGTTCAATAGAGCGTACTATTGTACCCAATACAGCGTATTACTTTATCCAATTAAATACAGCATGTATGTCGCTATATCAGCCGGCAGATGTTGGTCAGTCTCGACATGTATATATACACTTGATGATATTGCAAGTTATGTGTAATTTAAAGTGTTGTTTTTATTTATGTATTTTACTTATATTCTAAAGAATAGATTTATTTTAATTTCATATTTTAACTAAAGAACCTTCAAAGAACTTCAAAGTCAAGTACATTTCTTTTGTAATCAAAAACATAATTTAATGGTGTATTTCTTTTGCACAAATTTATGTTTTAATGTCTTTGTTATGAAATAATTCAGTGGACAGAGAAAGAAAATTGATTCATGAGTACATGTATGTATAATTTGGATAATCAATTTATATCAATAAAGACCAAAACCAGTGACTAAATAACAACAATACTTTACGCTAGGCATATTAATTGAACAGAGATATGATAATGTAATTGGTTGATAAGTATGTTAATAAAGCATAATTAGCATATCATTGTTTTGAATTATTCAATTTAATGATCTTTTTAAGATATTTTTAAAAATGCGCAATAGTGCTCTTTTTCTTCTTCAGCTTTTAATTCAAAACTTGGTTAATTGTATATTTTAGTATAAAGATTAGCAATATTTTACATAGAGTTTTATCATGTAAAATAATAGTGCTTTACATTGATATACATAAAGAATGAATGAATGAATCAATCAATCTTATAATTCTTAAAGAATGGCTTTGTACAAGTTTAAACGTTCATATAGATGTTTTGTTATATGAAGTGTATATAGATTAGACAAAACTAAAGATAATAACTATGAAATGAATGGTGTTTTGCGGACGAAAATAAAATAAATTAATTATTTAAAGAAATATAAAGGTACTGGGATTACTTCATTAAGTTTAGTAATCTGTTCAATACAAATTGATTTTTGATTTTTATCCAAAATTTAATCGCTCGTTCTTTACACATAATAGATAACGGATATCTGCCTAGATCACCTAGCACAGCAAGAGTATGTGTTTGGGTTTTAACTCCTAATATACGCTTACAGAATTTTATACCTATTTTATCAATATCTTTGTAGTCATAAACTCCCCATATCTCTGCACAGTATAAGAGAATAGGTACTACCATTGTATCAAAAAGTGATAATTTTGTTTTAATATCGAGTTTAATTCTTGTGAACAATGATAATAAATTATTCATAGCTCTTAGAGCTTGATCTGCTAGAGTTTTTGGAATTATTTTCATATTACCGTTATACATAAATTTGGCTCCTAAGTAGCAGAAATTTTCTACAATATCCAATTTTTCACCATTTATGAGCCATTCTAGGTTATGAAATTTTTTTCTGTCTTCAAAAATGCAAACTTTCTTTTTATTGATATTAATTTTTAATCCCCATTTTAATGAGTATTCATAGAGATTATTTAGTTGCAATTGTAAACTCTTGGGATCAGTAGTTAACAAAACAATATCATCTGAAAATAATAATAAGTATATACACAAGTGATTAATATCCGATTCAGTCAGAATATCTATATTAAAAGAGTTTTTTACATCATTAACAAACAGAATGAACAGAAGAGGAGATGTGGCTCCCTCTGCTTCAATCCAAGCGTGACGTCGAAAACATCAGATAAATTAGAAGATAATTTTATGCAAGCCGTAACTGGCGAGTAAAGTGATTTGATAATTGTAATCATTTACAGCTTACACCGTTTTCAACCAATTTAATCCATAGCGCGTCTCTTATAACCGTATCAAATGCCTTTTCGTAGTCAATAAAAGCACAATAAAGTTTAGTTTTTTTTGACAATATCTTTTGTATGATACAATGTAATATGAAAATGTAATCAGTTGTACTTTTTTTATCTCTGAAACCAAACTGTGAATCATTAAGTATATGTTCTGTTTCACACCAAGTATTAAGTTTATTTCTAATACACAGTGAAAATATTTTTAGCAAGGGAATTTATTAATGTAATTCCTCTATAATTCGCGGTATTTAATTTGTCACCTTTTTTATGTATAGGGACTATAATGACTTTTGACCACGCTTCTGGATAAACACCGTCATTATAGATTTTATTAAATATTTTAACAATATAAGGTGTTATAAAAGTTTTTTAACATAGATATTCAGAAAAATTGATAACAAATTCAAACTTTATAAATAGATAATAGAACGGGATGAAAAATGTTACCGGTTTTCAAATGTGTGTATTTCTCAATTATGCTATGGCTTTATTAATTAAATGTATTGGTAATAATTCTTTAAACAACTATAATATTTTTCTTAACTTACGTACAGTTTCAAGTTTAATTTTTCAAAAATAAATCCTCTCGTATACTAAAGTGGTATGCAAAACATATTAATCTGTTGTAACAACATAATCTTATGATATTATAACACGAGGTTCTTAAAAGAAGTTGTTAAAAAAGAATTATGGTCAAATACCATTTTAGGCTTTATTAAAAACATATGCGCTAATATACAGATGTCTGTTTCAAACAAAATATTATATAATTATATAACCGTAATAATTTTTCTTTAAAAAAAACAACAACATTAAGTTTAAAATATCATTTGAATATCAGTGCACTTTTCCCGTTAACTCAGAAAGTGATGTGTCTGACTATCAACCCTCGGGTCGTGAATTCGAATCCCCTCCCGACACTAGTCTCTGTGATTAGTGGAGCGCGTGGTCCAGTGATAGAGCACCAAACCCATGATCGGAGGGTCGTGAATTCGATCCTCAACTACGGCTATGTGTGGTGTCCTTTTCCGCATAGACTTAGTTCTGGTCATACCAATGAAGACTTCGAGCGTGATTTGCCTAAGTTGTAAGAATTTGTTTCACAATCAAAGAAAAATAAATAAATAAATAAATAAAGAGTCTCTGTGATGACTGATTTACGACATTATGTCTCATTGTCATTTCGTATCTTTCATATATAAGTTTATATAACCAATTAACCATAATAATTTTATTTATTTATAGTAACACAAAATAATCAAACTTTATCTGTTGATTTATAATAAACTAAACTATATCAAAGTATATTGAAATTTGTAATTAAAATCATTAATCTATGTTATATTTTTACACATTAAATTGAATCAAATGATTTTAGTCATTTATTTCTTTTTTATACTATACATCAAAATCACTAAAACTCTCTTATCAAAACAAGAACAAAACAGAACAGAACAGATGTCGCATAATCGACTCAACAACTCTTGTATATCATAAGTAAATTTTATTCACATATATATAAAGTTCTCATAAGTTCAAAGTCACAAGCTAACATTTTTAAACTCGCTACTGCTCGTTTAAACAAAACCTAGTCTAACTAACGTCTTACTCTGAATGTGGCTCAAACTCAACTCTCTGTCCCCTCTATGCTAAAACTAGTTCTTGCATGAATAAACAGCTATTCTATATTGGACATTTCATTTAGACATTACTATTGGTCAGTAAACTAATTACTGATCTTAAAGTCTAGCCCACAATTAACTTGACAACAATACATCAAGATAACCCTAGGCTACCATTTATCTCTCATTAACTGTCATCCTATCTCATTAAACTGTCATAGATTCAAGATTCAAGACTTCCTCACTTATACGTACAATGTTTCTCAATACATACATATATCAATATTTTTATTTATATCAAATGAAGTATCTTCAATTCTAACATCTCACTAGCATCCCATAATGTTACACAGAACATTCTTTTATTTTGGCTTAAGCATTACAAAAGCTTTTCACCATAAATAACATATTCAAATACATAATCAAATACATAATGCATATGCAAAAATGCATATCAATATTAAAAACAAACATTTTAAAAAGTATGGTAGTAATAGTAATAATTATGGTGGTAATAGTAATTATAGTGAGAGTGAATAACATGGTTGGTTGACTTGTTATTTACATATGACTAATTATAATATAATCACAAATATTATCTAATTAGGTGTTTGCATTAAGCATCTGTTTTCGCATTTTAAATGCGTTGATACAATATGATGCAAGTTTGTTTAAGACAGACTTTTTGTTTGTCTGCAGAAGATTAATGAATTTGAACATACTAAGTGTATTGATATAATAGTTTGGAATGTATTGATTTCGCAGATCATTATAATGAGGACAGATTAAAATAAAGTGATATTCATCTTCTTTATCGTTTTTGCTACAAAGCACACATTTCCTTTCATTTCTAACTATGTTCCTGTGACGTCCGGTTTCTATGTACAAACAATGAGATGACAATCTTATTTTGGCAATAATGTGTCTATGTTTTATGTTGTTCAGTTTTATCAAGTAGTCTGATATTTGGTAAGTATGTTTAACATTTCTGTACAAAATCAAACGAAGTGTGGATTAAAATAGTTTCTTGCCAATGATTTATATGAATATCTCTTAATCTATTCCTTAACAAAGGTATGAACAAATTTTCAATAACTGATTCCGGATACATCCATATTTCTGCAAAGCCACTTTGGCACAATAAATTTCCCACTGTCGAAGACCAGTTTTTTAATTCTGGGTTGTTTCAATTTCTTGTCTCTGTACATTTTTAATGGTGTTTAAAACACAATTTTGCCATTTTTCTTTATGTAAATTGAGCCAGTATTTTATTATTCGTATATACCTTTCAATATACAGTGGGAATCAACCCGTTTCTGAGTATAAAGGACATATATAAGACCTTGTCAAATTGTACCCGAGGGCATAAAAAAAAATTATATAACAAGTCGAGCATACTTAATTAGTGTCGGAGCGGAACGATACCTATATGTTTTATCGCGGTCTAAGGGAAGTAATTGGATTCATCTCCAAGATAATCAAACTGCACAGGGGCAATTATCGGATAACTCTTGAGAAATGTCTGAAAAAGTATAGTATGGACAGATAGACGGACAAACAGGGACAACAATTATTTCCCCTTCACAATTCTTTTAATAGCCTGAGCATAATAAACAACCGTCAAAATATAGGTAACATTTTTATAGTTATCATTCAAATATACCTGTAACTACATTTGGACCGTTCAAGGAGTTTATCTTCCTTTTTCATATGCATTATACATATATATAGTGAAACAGTGAAATATATTTGAATTTAGACTAGGTAAAGTGATGTGTTGTCTTACCATTTTCCTCGTATGCGTTAATATGGTGAAACGTCATTAATGCATCCGTCTGATATTTTATGTGTTTATTAACCTCATCCCCGGTACTTTTGTTTATGATACGAAACCGTGTCTGTAATAGATAGATGACCTTATATGAGTGATTATCAAATATTGGATGTATTAAACAAGTTGGCAAAACTGTTATGGAAGGCTCAGCTGAGAATTATATAATTTTTACCATTGAGTTTATTTGTACATGTATATGATATTTTTTATCACAAATCTTAGAAAGCCACTTATTTATAGGTCTTCGCTGCAGGAATTGAGATCAATATGGAAGATTCGAAAATTCAAAAAGTAACAATTTGCTTGTTTTAGTTCTCGTCAGTCTGTTCCAACATCAGTAGTATAGATTGTGGGTGGTTTGGCGCTTTTTTCCACAAGCGTAAATGACCAGCTCACCGAGTCCAGACTCGCCAAGGCTCGTCCAGTTTCACTAGTCATTTACGCCTGTGGAAAAGTTTGCAAAACCACCCATAATCTATACTACTACCATCTACCCCCACCCCTTTAGACAGATAAATTCTTAAACGGAATCCTCACACCTCATTTTTTAAATGACCAGCTAGTCTGGACGAGCTTGGGCGTGTCTGGACTCGGTGAGCTGGTCATTTACGTCTTTGGAAAAGTGCGCCAAACCACACATAATCTATACTACTAACATCACACACAAATTAACAGAAAGCGCAGTTCGTTTTGATATATCTTTATTCTACATTATTGCATATTCACTTAAACTGATTGTCACTACTTAAACACGATATACGCTGGAAAACATTGTTTAGACAAGATTATCATATTGTCTCTTTACACACGTTCCCGGCCTTCTTGCCTAAAACCAAAACCTCTTTGTCCCAGTTAAAAAACCTCAAACTTAAATATCTGCCTCTCCCATCTTAACTCAACTGCTCCTGCTAGATATAAACTGCCTCCACCCTTCACTTTTTCAATCACACTCTCTGCTTCTTTTTATATATGTCTTATGCAGTCTTATTATCATCAAAAGTGACAGTTAGTTCGTATACAAGTCACGTTGTTCATGGACATAGACAGGTATGTATCTAAGTTTTGGAAACACGTTACTCTCCTGACACCCTCATCACTCGTCAGAAGTTCAAGCCAAGTACGGACCTCGCTGTATACTAATGACCATAAACTATTATTATATCTTGGCTTTGAAATATTATTTAATCAAACCATTAAAATGATTACTAAGTGACTGACTATAAAACACAGTCATCGTATGACGGCAACGTCATTTTCAATGCTGTGTAGATAGTCGGTCAATTCGGATAGAAGCTCGGCATTTACACACTCGTCCTGTTTCTTGAGGATTTGTGCCGGTGGAAGAATGTTAAATTGTTGGCAAGTAGCATCGCTCAATCTAATTGTAACAGTACGAACAAGAAAAAGAGGCAGCCAATCCGGGACTCAAACCCGGGACCTTTTGCTTACAGTGCGAATGATCTACCAACTGAGTTAACCGAACTGCTTACATACATTTCCCTCCAAGTAAGTACACACTGTGACATATTCCTTCACCAATTTGGAAATCCGAATCCCATAGAGACCAAAGTATTATGTGAATGTTTCTCGGAATATAAATAAGTGACAGTCCCATCAATGTTATAGGACGATAAAACTATGCAGTCAGTACTGGACTCAAACCCAGGCCATTTCGCTTACAAAGAGAATGCTCTACCTACTGTGCTAACTGTACCGCTTCCAAACGTTTCTCTCCTAAGAGGCTACGTTCACATTGCGACATAATTGTATCTCCGGATTTTCAGTCAGTAAACCAAATATGAACTTAATATATAATACGTAACATATGGCACATCATTAAATATTGTAAAAATAACTGATATGTAGTCTATATACAGTCAACACGTCTTAAGCAGCAGCTCAAGAGAATGAACGAATAATGAATACGGTTTTACGGCGTACCAACACATTATAGGTTATTCGACGCCAACAGGAATGAAGATTCAAGGTTCATTTTACATGTACACAAACAACAAATTAACATACACATTTAAAAAAAATACATCAACAAATGAATATGCAGAATGAACCTAGAACCTTGATACCTGCAGAACTGCAGAATTCAGCAAATTCTATCGTATTACTCAAAGTGTCGCTTCCTACGACATGCATGAGCCACAGTGATCCTATTCTTGCCATCACTCATATGGCTCCCTGGAACCACACAGTGTTGGTAATTTAACCACAATAGTGAACATGACAAAAAAAATGATAAAATGAACATGACACCCATTTGGAGGATTCCTACCCCTCTGCAGAGATCGACAGTGATTCTATTCTTAGCCGGAACCACACAGGCTCAGCTCAAGAGAAAGAGCAAAACCACCTTTACGCAGGGGTGGGCTGCTTATTACAGGTTGATTATAACTTAAATTATGAAAGTATAAATTATGACCTTGATACTCGGCCACCACTCTATCGCATCCTTGAATGTAAGACCTCTAAGTTTTGCTGTAATCAATTTGGTTACGTTGATGAACAATGGCTGTTCAACATAGATATAGTAGTTTTCCGTCATTGCAAAACTATGGAGATATGGTATACTCATTATGCCGGCAGACACGCTTGACGATATAACCTCGCCCTTTGGAAATACTTCAGATTCATCTAAAACGATACAGTTATGTTTAGTAAGAGACTTTGTGTAGTTTATGTTCCAATAGGTTGAAAATGAGATACAAAGAAAATCATATTCCTACTTTAACATATCTATGTGTATAGGATGGATGTCTTGATATAAGCTTTCTTTTAATAGCAATGTACAGGTTTAATACTTGTGAATATGCAATGCCATGTATAATATTAAGAAATCGCATTATGAAAAACATAGAGTTTATAACTGTAATTTTATTATTGTCTTTATTTCAAAGGGAACTTATAAGTAAACGTCGTATAAATACTGGTATAAATATACACATGTTTGGAATTTTCAAAAGGAATGCAAATATGAATAAAATACTAGGACAAGTATGAATGTCAATAAAATAATATAACCTTTATAGTTCAATACCTGTCTATCAGTCTGACCCATTGGAAGCATTACTGTTAGCATAAAGACATAAAGGCATATAACACCTTTAATGGTCCAAAGGGTCGATTAGACAAATGCTCTCAAAAACTATATAAATGTTCAGATATCCAGAAACATGGTACTTATAACCTTGTTTTGGTGGTATTTTGACAATACATATTTTCGGCCTGCCCTGGTAAGAGTTTCCAATATTATGCAGAGTTCCATCAGCGTCCCAATGGGGATGTGCGGTGACCGAGCTGACAGAAACGTAGTCTGTCAAGTCAACCTGAAATTTTCAGAACAAGAAATATTGTGTCCATTATGAGATGCAGCACCCAAACGATATAACCACCACTACACTGGGTTGTTACTGTCACAGATTACTGTTGGTACTTTTTCACTTAAAAACCAAATTAGTTCATGTTTGATTGCTTAAATTGTTCACATGAAATCTGTTGAAATGTTATTTTCGGAATTACAGTAGCGAAGAAAGGAAAATATAAATCACAAGTCTTTGTGCTCAGCTATAATCTCTGTATTTTTAATCGACAAACACATAATTGATGCAAACTATTTCATGTATTTGTATTGTTGCTTATGTCTGTTATATGCGTGTCAGCTGTCAAAATTATTTAAGTGAAACCGTTTGTCAGTTACTTGCGGAAGGACGGTGGTTCTACTCAGTTTCATTCTGAGGCCTTCCTCCAACAATAAAACTGGATATGCCATATATAACATTAAACCCCACTCAAAAACAACAACAAATATCCACTGTGTGTTAACGAAGTTGTTTGATATATCTCTGTACTTAGAACCTTCTTACATGTTGTGTGTTTTACTCGTCATCAACCAATCATGTTATTTTAAAAATTAAATATGTAATAATAATACATATGATAATGATAAATTGATCCTATGAAAATGACAGTTTTATTAAACTGAAATGAAACATTTCTTTCTGGTATACTTGAGAATCTATAACAGTGGCAAATTGTTTAGTGAAGTTTTAATATGGTTTAAATGAACAATCAATCTCATTCTGCCCTATGTTGTCATATTATAAAATGAGACGAAGTAAATGTAAGTTGCTCAACCTGTCTACCCTCAGAAAATACAACAGTCAATGTTTCAAATAATAACTAAAACAATATATTTTCTAATCTCTTCCGCATTTCTTATGATTTTTTTGCAATTTAAAGATAATTATACAAATCAGTTCGCCAATATGTCCAGACGTCTAAATGTCTTCGCCGTACAGCTAAATGTCTTCTCCGTACAGTTAAATGTCTTCTCCGTACAGCTTAATGTCTACTCCGTACAGCTAAATGTCTTCTCCGTACAGCTAAATATCTACTCTGTACAGCTAAATGTCTTCTCCGTATAGCTAAATGTCTTCTCCGTACAGCTAAATGTCTACTCCGTACAGCTAAATGTCTTCTCCATACAGCTAAATGTCTTCTCCGTACAGCTATTGGTGAATACGATATGATGCCTATTTGATAATGTAATGGTATCGGTTATTCAACAGTAAAATTCCTATTTACGTTCGGACACCGAAAATTAATTTACTGCTATACACGGAAATAGTCACGAGTGCCAGATAAATATGAACGCACATTGGCTGCTTAACAATTAGAACTTCAACTGTACGTTAGTATTTATTTGGCATTTATGAATATTTCGTGTATATCCGTAAATTAAATTTCGGTGTCCGAACTTAAATGGAGACACTTTTCAAATCAATATATATATCCTTACTTTTCCTATGCTTTCAAGTGTATCTGGGTCCACTCTGTGTATAAACTTGGTCTCTGTGGCGGCATATAGTTCGTCTTGTAGTGGAAAGAAGCTAACGTTTGTGTTGTCTGGCATTGGTTCTTCGTGTTGAAAATGTGTCAGGAATCTTCAGGAGATCATAAAAAAATCAAGAAAATCAATGATGTAAATCTCAAAACAAAAACAAACAACAATCAACCAACCTTTATTGCAGAACCAGTTAACTCTTTACAGAACATCCAAACATGTATTGTATCACCAAAGAATATCATCGTCAGGTAACGCACTGCTATAAAACGTTTAATATTTAAATATGAAATTCTATCAATTTTTATTTTTAAATATATATATATAAAAATAAAAATTGATTTAGGTTTCTTCTTTATGAAAAATTATGAAAATATCATAACAAAAATATGAGGAATTTCTCAGAGGACTGTTGTCAACCCATTTCATCTTTCAATGAATCAACAAGGGGTTGTTTTGTCAGACATATAAACAGTTCATAATATAAACTGAATTAAAACAAAAATAATAAAATATACGTTCAATCGAACACTGTCACCATAGCAACAAATGCACGAACAATATAATATATATTATATAATCACAATACTGTCTCTGCAAACATACAGAAAATGAGGTGACAGCTTTGGTTACTGCATGTACGTTAAATACCTTTGAAATATGTTTAGGCACGGGTCTGGTATAGTCAATGATCCAAAACTAGGAGCTGCAATTCTTTTTGCAGTCATGTTTTTCTTGTATGCATCACTTTGAAGATATCGGCTTTGATATGTCACTTTTTTATTTGCTGAAAGAATATGAAAACTCATTCTAGAACTATTCAAGAAGAAGAACGGCAGACTTAAAAAGCACCTTAATGTAGATAGACAAAAATGCGAACTGAAATAGATTCCGAATGTAACTATTTCCAAATGATATATTTCCAATTGATACTTAAAAAAGTAGTCAAAGTAAATTTGCAAATGCATTTTAATGTACAATAACTCAAATTATAGCTCATATACGTGCTGTAAATTGTATTGTAATGATTAACAAATATAACCAACACTGTCCAACATGCAGAGTTTGAAATCATGTTATTGCGATAAGCATCGCCTTGAACTATCCTTAAGTCCTATTCACCGACGATTCTTGAGGATATTGGTAGAGCTTGGAAATAACAAATGTCAACCTTAGATATTTAGATATCTAGGTTACCATGACATAAAGACTGTAATTGTGAGAGTTTATATGATTATGTATGATTCCTACATCCTTGCCTATTTTGGCCTCAAAAATGGTCTCTAATAGGTTTTTTTTCAAAAGTCAGTCTTGAGTTAAAGTCTATGAATATATCTTAAGAATGGTTGGTGAATACTATGTCATACTTTGTTTTTTCGATATTCTTCTAAACATGGTTTTATATGATTACATTGTTATAGATGCTAATTTTTAGAGAAAACCCCGTTGTAGTTTCAGCTTACAAGCTATGTATATAAACACTTCACAATTTGTAAGTCAAGAAATGTCCTTACCAATATGAAAACGCTGAAACAATGCCAATGAATCAAACAGGTGTTTGTATTTGTGTTCTCCAACTTCGTACATCCCAGGGCCATTTCTATATAGACTTCCAGTTACCCATTCCGGAATATCGCCTGAAGTTAGTATTGAAGTGTTACTGTTATTTAACAAAAATGCTTGATTAGTATATATGATTTTATAAAAATCAACCCAGCGTAAAGACGATGGAACTTGTGCGTTTTTTTGTTCTCCATGCAGGCACTAATATTATCTGAATTTCCATCATTATTCTAAACTAATACACATATTTCCCACACATGTTTACAATTAACAGTGATTTTAAACACTGAATTTAATATCGACAGAGCAGAGCCCTCAGAGCCCGAGTATGAACTCAATTTGCCGCACTCGATTCCGCTGGTTGCATTGGATACATATACTTCACAGAAGGTAACATTATTATACGTATTTATGTTTTTATATACAATTTTTATACAATGATTATATGTTTTGCCCGTTATCTAGGTGACAGTCTATTTCATGTTATTACAAATAAGCAACACTTTAGAAGCATAGCTTTATATGCTTTGAAGTGATCAACATGAGAAAAAAAAACTAATTCGACTGGATTTGTTTGTGAAACAATCCCAATTTATTTCGATGCTTTCCACGTGCGTTGTATGTTCTATAAACATGTTACACTTTTTAGTTGTAATTGTGATAAAGCTTTACAGTTTTGATCACCGCCAAAATAATCATACGCGTCAGGGATTACTTTCTATTCCTCTAATTTCATTTTTTCATCTATTTCATATATGGAAGCAGAACCATATAAAACAATACAAATATTATATTTTGTCATTTTTAAAAACATGTTGCATAAAATAAACCAAACGCTACAATACTGTCAATCAAATTAGGACAGCTCATGAATATTCATTAACGCCCGGCTAACGTCATTTTCATTTTAAGTAAATTTATACTGCACAGCGTAACTCGAATAACTACATGAATATATATGTAAATCACATACTAATATGAATTCAACTTTTAAAAAATCGATTCTGACAATATAGTAGCTGCTGAAACTTTAATAGTTTATAATCATAATAGTTTATAATCAGAATAATCAAAAGTTATAACCTGATATATTCCCGTCAATGGGATCTGTCTGTTCCTCGCATGTCTGGTAGAGTTTATGCATGTTTGTACTTCCGTGCGAATCAGCGCGACTCCTAGTTGCTCTCCTTCTGTATTGTAGAATGACAGACGTCAGGTACCTGGGTGACAGAAATAATTATATGTTGCTGTAAAGTACAGTGTAACTATAACATTATTGTTATATGTGTATTGCTATACATGTATAATATTAATGACTACTGATGTATATATTTCCGCATTTTTTTACTCTATTCAGATTTAAACTTATTGTGGCAAGAAAATATTTAATAACATAATCGTTTAGCGTTACATACATTTTGTAAATTTTTCCACTTTCTTTTAAACTTGTATTTATAAGCAAGATTCTTAAGAAATAAATAATTTTCAAATAATAAATCTCCAACAATTACCTGGAAGAGAACATATAGACTAAGATCAACGGTTACGGTGAAACTAAATTCACATTTGAAACACTACCACATTGCTTAATTTCGACTTTTAAAGTATTCAAAGGAAAAGCTTTCATTTCTTGAACATTCATGAAATATGAACTTATATGTAACACATACAAAGTAGGTGAACTCGGAGGGTTCACATTACATGTTAGTTAATACCTCATGAATGTTCAATAAATCAAGTTCTTTCTTTACATTGTTAATGGACCATTTTCATTCTGGTCAACATATTCTATAAATCAATTCAGTGCGTTTCTGTGAATTCCGGTGACGTCATAATATGTCCACGTTTCTTGGATACTGTGAGAAAACAACTGCAAAGCATATGAAATCGACGCTGACTGACGTTCGAATGAAACATTCAGACGAATTTTAGACGAGTTTTTTTTAACATTTATTGAAAAATAGTGAGTGAATGTACTAATTTGGGCCTAACGTAAAAGAGGCACAATTTAGACTGTGCTCCGCGTTTGTAAAACAGAGGTATCGAAAACGACCATACAACTTTTATCGTTTAAAGTTGAGATGAAATACCTCTAAGAATCTCTCTCTATATATACGTCACCAGTAAGGAACATTTAAATGAAACAATACATTATTTTTTAAAAAATAACAAAATAATGTTTTACCACGTATACTAATCACATCATTATAGCTTAAACTACATTGTTACACATATTTATTTAGATAAATGTTATTTCGATCGAACATAGCAGTGTTAGGAGAAATATTATTTGAAACTAGAGTCCAAATTCCTCTGCTTGCTGACACAATGCTTTAAAATAGCACATCCGTCCCTTTGTGTGTTAGTTTAACCTTCATCTGCGTGACCTGTGATTTAAGTATCCGCATTTGAAAAATGTGCAGAAAAACATATTATCAAATGTTGAAACACATTTTTTACATATAATTAGTTCTTTTCAGCTGTTTTATTTGCTAATAATCAACATACTTATTGATGTTAATATTTAATACTACATTAAAGCTCTGTCTATTAATTAATCTAATTGAAATGTATAAGCCTTCATGTAAAGGTAATAACGTATAGTAAGATAATATTTTATTATAGTGGCATGTGTATGGCATACATGACAAAGAAAAATGACTTTAGTGCTCCTTGTTCAGTTTGACTTCGATGCGATGAAAACTAGTGTACATATTTAATATTCACACTGTTTTGAAGTATTAAACGTATCCACGTATACATAATAAACCATATGTCAAGCGTATCTGTTTTGTTATATTCCGCTGCCATGGATGTAGTTATATTTTCTGTTTTAGTGTGTATGTGTTTTATCAATTAACTTACCTCCAGGGCTATATCCACGTAAGTTATCACTCTACTTTTTGTTTTATTTTTCCTTATATTAAGTATCCATATAACATCATCCCCTAATGCCTAACACTATATACAGTTGTTAACATGCTTACTGGTGCGAAACTGGTAATTACTTATTCGTGTAAAACATTATAAAACATTATGCAGTTGGTTTACAGCATATTTGTTGTAATAACATTGACCTTGAAAGATATTTTCACATATTTTCTTTCTGTATTGACGCACGCATGGCCTACTATGTTTTTATGCATTACGCTGATATCTTGCGTTGTGATTTTGAACATATATGGAGGTAATGTCTATACGCAAGAACCCTCGATTACGAAGGACAAAATATGACTGTCGGGTCTCTCACCGCTCTACCCTTCAGAAGATTTAAATCGAAAAACTACGTACACATGTTATTTACATTCATGTTTAAATATGTTTTGCACTCGGAAAGTAAGCTAGTAAAGTCCAGGATCATGTTTCACAAAAATTTACTTAAATACTTTAAGAGAAACAGCCAAGTGATCATGATTTTAGACTGGTTCAATTAAAACGGCATTGATATTGATTATGGCAATACACATGTTGATAAATAACCAGTGACCATTAAGTTAAGCTTTAAGTATTTAAGTAAAACGTAAAATATGTTGGTGAAACAGAAGTCTGTAGACACGAATATTTGAGTTTTAGTTAATTTAAACATACGTTAAATTGTTGCCATGTAAACGCATATATTTTGTGCATATAAACCATTTACGATATATAGACAAACCTGATCACAAGTTCTCTACAATACATTTTTAGTAATACTTGCCTAGGAATCTGAAAACGATCCAACATAAATCAATTAATAAAAGCACAAGTAATATTTATTAGCTATTTATAACTATTATATACAAAAAAGTAATGCAGTAAACTAGTATGTTTATACATGTAATTCTAGCAAAATAGTAACACGTGTGTAGTACAAAATGATTACTGAGCACTAAATGTCATACTGTAAATGGGGATAACATATATGATTATGTAAATTTGACATAAATGTGACACATATTATATGTTACTGTCATGTTACAAGGCATGGCGAGGTCAAACCTCAGTTTAAAGGTCACGGTTGTGTTAATGTTATAGTGTTTACATGTCTGTAAATAACACAAGAACGTAAACAGCTTTGATTTGACGTTGTTTTTATTTCTCTGTTTTTTAAGTCATTGAGCTTTTGTGTTCAGTTCGAACGAATATAACGCACACATTAGGCCGCTACTAAGCAGCTTTAAGGGTCTTCCTTGAACGATTTGTCAAAGGCGCCGTCTCAAGATAACGTTCCTCTTACCGCTTAAGTAGTAGGTTCGAGTCACGCTCGCTCAAAAAACTCTACGTATGAAAGTTTGCCAGTTACTTGTGGAAGGACGGTGGTTCTACTCAGATTCATTCTGAGCTCTTCCTCCACCAATAAACTGGATATGCCATACATATCCTGAAATGTGTTAAAAATGGCGTCAAACCCTATTAAAAAAATAATAATACACAACGTAAGTCATATTACCAAGCCTGTGATTTCATTTTCTTTGGTGAGCTCCTGTGGGGTCATTTTTTTCTATTATTTTCATTTTGTCTGACATATAGTTCATTATTTTAAAACTATATTGAAATTTGTAATGTAGAAGTATTACGTTTTAATAATTATGAAACTGTTCAATAATTTTTTATTGTAAAATTATCGTAAAATAATCAGTGTGGATATTTACGTAATATTGACATATGGTTTTTGATTCGTTATATATATGGTTTAATAGCCACCCCATTTGCTCGTGTGTGTTTACTTTAGTCAAAGTGTCACATATACAGTAGCTATATCTAATTAAAGTATCCCATTGAAAGAAACAACGCGACCATGTTAGTCTTTTGGTGAGAGGAACGTGTACAAGAAAACGTAATACATCATATGAGCTCAGCAACAACTAATTAGTTACCTATTTACGAGCAATATTGAATGAGTGTTATGTTAACAAGGAATAAAAAGTAACAGCTCGAAAATATCAGTTTACTGAAAAGTGAATATATTATGAATAGGGTATTCTAAATGTCACTTTGGTGAATTTGTTTGTGAAAGACATGTACCTATTAAAATAGTAAATAGATATTTGGAATTTTTAAGAAACACTTTGTATAAAATGTTGATATTAGGACATCGTGTCAAAAACGGTTCAATTAAACTTTCTTCTAATTGCAAAATAGTCGAAATTATTATATTGACTACACTATAGGAAATACGTGTCTATCTCAATGGTAATCTCGGATGCGTTCAGCACCGTTGAACAGTATTTACCACCCGGGTCCTTAAAATATCCGTGCACGGCTTGCTAATTGAGATTGACCATTACCCACAAAATATGTAAACGTTTAAACGGACTGAACGCAGCCTAGTTTCTGAAGGTTGTTTTCTTCAAAATATTACATTTGTATTAACTATAATATTATATTAAAACAAATCCCTTAACTGTATTACTGGAAATGATACAAACTGCAAATGTCAATATGATATAAAACTTCCCCGATTTGTATGCATATACTAGTTTATTTGGAAAGAGACGTAATTCTCATCCATTTTCAATTATGACAAAAAAGTGAAAATGAAGAATAATTCCATCAATTTGTATTGAAATGACAAAACAAATCCTAGGAAATATCAATTGTGGCACAATTAACTTTAGAGAAACAAAACTGTAAATATATTCTTAAATTTGAAATTTCAGATGTACACATATAATTATATATGTATATATCTACAAAGATTTATGGTATAACAAGCTTTTATCGTGGTTTTATGTTAGATGCCGGAGCATGAGTTAGAATAGTTTTGATATTGATGCAAGTACCTTTAAAATATAAAGACTAAGATAATTAAGCTACAATATTGTAAATTTAGGCAAATAAAAAACACATCATCTGTACAATTCACCTCACACAGCAGTCCGCATTACTGTATAACACATTGGTAAACATTTAGTGTACCTTCCTACCGGATGTAATTCACCACTTGAAATGCAATCACAAATTAAATGTATTCATTATAAATTTTAAAATGAAGTAAAAATGTTAAGGGGACAGCGCATGTGCCAACTTGTGCTTATATAATAAAAGAGAATATTTTATTCACGGGACCATCTCAACATGGTGCGCAGAGTGAAACACGTTTAACATAACTTACTTATTTACTGATTGTAATATGTTTTTTAATGCACGCAAGCACATATTCTGTTGAAGTTTTCTGCGTACAATGCAAATGGTACATATATGTTTTCTGTGAAGTGCCGATTCACATCGATGCTGTGTCAATCGTTAAATCCCGGATCCATACTCATTGCTACACATATAGTTATATGTATTAATTTTACTTCGATTATAAAACAAGTTCTTGCAACTTAGACAAATCACGCTCGGCGTCTTCCAGTACTAAGCATATGCAGATACAATGTTTTGCTCAACGACATCACACGTAGCCGTGGCAAAGGATCGAACCCAGGACCCCCCCCCCCCCCCCGCCCATGTGTTCGATGTTTTACCAATTAACCATGTGCTCCACATATCTATGTGAACAACTAATAAAATAATAGTAGCGTTGTGTAACTTAAATTGTAGTAATAGTCTTGTTGTCAACACGTTCAACATTTGTAATGAGTTGCTAGGAAATACTGATTACGACTTCAATGATTGTTTAAATTTTGTATTTGTTAACCCCTAGATGATCCAGTTTATCGCCAAGTCAGCAAATCCAGATATGCATGTATATTCTACGTTAACAATGCATAAACTTATTTTCGATAGAAAGCAACATCAGAAACAAAAACTGGGGTTTAACGCCATTTTCAACACATTTCAGGTTATATAAGGCATATCCAGTATTATTGGTGGAGAAAGGCCTCAGACTGAATCTGAGTAGAATCACCGTCTTCCCACAAGTAACTGGCAAACTTTCTCACATAAAGTTTTTTTGAGCGAGAGGGGCTCGAACCTACGGCCCTAGCAGTGAGAGATAACTGAGCTTTTGAGACGACGTCTGAACTGCCCGGTGGACCCTTCAGAAATAACTAAGGAAGCTAGTGTGTATATGATTCATGTGGAACTTGTAAACCATTATCACGCACAAGGCGATGTGTATTGCAAAAATAATATCAAAAATGTGAAATTTCTTAGGAATGATGACAGTGTACTCGCATGTTAAATCAAAGCTGTCCATATCACTGTATACGTATCTAATACATCCTGCTAAAGCTATCCAATATGCCACCAACAAATTGTATAATTGGTCTGACGCGGGCTGCCAATATAAGTTGATACTCTAATCAGCGATCAATATTGGTTGCCTATTTCCTAAGATAAGCGAACCGTCTGTAAGTAAACACTCCATTGTATTCAGTTGGACAAAGAATGATTTTGACCCGGAAGTAAATGTCTAATTAAATGTGATGGCTAAGCTCAAAACAAACAAACTCTCAAACTAATATGAATTCTAAAACTTCAGAAATAATGTTCAAGCATTTTGTCAACTGTATACAAAAAGAAAGACTTACCATTGATCAGTCAGTTTAATTCCCTTCTTATATTAACACCAGTATATGCTATGTTCAATTCCCTAAAACATGTGTTAGAAATCGAAATCCAGTTTCAATATTTCGTCTTCAGTCGCATAGCTGTCAAGGCTCAAATGAAACTTAGAGTGAGAAAATATTCTAGGGGGCTTCGGGGGCATTCACGTAGACATAAACAATCAGACAAGTAGACATAAACAATCAATATTATTTTACCTGCCTTCATATAAACACAACATAATGTTATCAGATATCAAGTTTTGTGCACTACAATTGTTCGTTGCGTTTCGTCGTTAAAGGGAACAAACTCGATCTACCTTATTGACAATGACCTAGTATATCATTAACTATTAAAGCTGCGATATAATTATATGTTACATAAAATGTAAAAAAAAATAGCCATAACTTATAAACATAGCTATAAAAAAGCATCACCTGTAAGTGCGATATTTTATGATAAATTGTGATACTAATTTGCTAGCATACAAATAAAGCTATTGTATGAACTTTTTGTTCAGAAACATGTTATTTTTGAGGAGTTTTACGGTCGGAATGTGAAGTATTGTTGTAGAATAAATCGCGTCCAGCTCTAGGCATAGTACCGCCATTGCAAACAGGGAAGTGCTTCCGTGGGGTAGTCGCATAATGGCGGTTATAAATAATCCTCGTTTCTACTTCTTTAAAAATGCATTTTCCTTATTTGAATGCTCGTTTTTTTATTTGAATGGCATTATTGATGTATTTTGAACATTTTGATAGCATTGTCATGTTTTAATTGTGAATTTAGAAAAGAAATTGGGGTATTAAAAATTATTTCAGAAGTCTACTTTCACTTTGTCACCAGTGTACACACTGAGCAGAAAAAATATCTTATATGACACATGACCCCTACTTTTCTCATCATATTTTGATAGTGCAGAGGTTGACAAATAGTAAAATGTAAGTTTCACTCCTTTAATTTGGGTCTCTCTATGAATGACAAGCCTTCAAACTTTGATTATTTAATATAGAATAAAGAACAAAAAACAATGGTGTGTTTACACCTCTAAATGCTACAACAACAACAACTATCCTAAATCCAATAATTCCCGACTGAATTAGTCCGGCAGATACAGCACTTAATCTTGCATGGAAGTGTAAAGTATTTTTTTTTTGGTGACTATGCGAGTTTAGGCATTGCTTATGAAAAATAAGCTTGATGACATTTTGTCATCATTGAGCATTTTGAAATAGTCATGATGGCCGCCAATATGGCGGCAAATGAATTGAAAATTATGTTTTTCGCACATTTTGGATTTAAAAGTGCAAATTAAAAGTTTTTAAATTAATTGATTTCATTAAGTAAATATGTCACTACCATCTAAAATATAAAACTTACACAATTGACAATATATGCGAATAAAATATTCTTAAATAATGTCGGATATTGTTCACATTTCCCACTACAACGATATAGGTCTATATACAGCTGTTGTCATACCTTGGTGCAGGCTATCTCTGTTCTTGTCAAACTACATAATTTGTAGTTAGTAATTAACTTTGACGTTGAATAGAAAAAGGGTAAATGTAATGTTCATGTTAATGATAAATAGACAGCTGTCGTCATAATGAACATGGTATTATTTGGTGGGTTAGCGAACATGTTGAATATGGAAAGAGTACCCTGAGATTGTTATATCATTATTTAAGTAGTTAAGTTGTTTATGCGGAACATTTTAATAATGAGAGTTGTAAACTGATCATAACAATTTCGCAGAGAGAAGCAAAACAACGAAGTAATGGGTAGATGATGTACTAAATTCTAATTTATAATGATCATGTGGGACTATTTCAGACATCCCACTGGCTTATCGAGAGAAGTTACCCCCTTGATATCGGCGGCTTTTACTACTTACCTGGCTAAACCGTCATATTTTGTTTACATTGAAACATATAGGGAACTTTAATTTTATCGTTATAACTTTTTCATTATTAAATTGCCAACCTATTACAACGTCTAGCCATTCAGTTAAAAATATAACCTTGATTGTGATAAAATAAAAATTAAAATAAGTTTACGTCTTCATGCTTCTTTTTTTTTGATTTTATAACAGCATATATGCTCCTTATATGTTCTATATAAAAAATACTCAAAACACGTTTTCGGCCACTTTAAATGTCTTATAAACCTTAGTTGGGATTTTTTGCCAACCTATTACAACGTATACGTTCATTGCAAATAAAATTCTCTTTAAGATGATATTTTGATATAGAAAATATGATAATTGCATCTTGCTTCTTAATTCTCATTTATTTTCTGTATGTTCAATAGAGCGTGCTATTGAACCCAATACAGCATATCACAGTACCCAATTAAATACAGCATGTATGTCGCTATATCAGCCGGTAGATGTTGGTCAATCCTGACACGTTTATATACACATGGTGATATTGCAAGTTATGTGTAGTTTAAAGTGTTGTTTTTATTTATGTATATTACTTATATTCTAAAGAATAGATTTATTTTAATTTCATATTTTAACTAAAGAACCTTCAAAACACTTCCAATTCAAGTACATTTCTTTTGTTGACCAAAACATTATCTAATGGTGTATTTCTTTCGCACAAATATATGTTTTAATGTTTTTGTTATGAAATAATTCAGTGAACATAGAAAGAAAATCAATAAAGAATAAAACCAGTGACTAAATAACAACAATACTTTACGCAAGGCATATTAATTGAACAAAGAGATTTGATAATGTAATTGGTTGATAAGTATGTTAATACAGCATAATTAGCATATCATTGTTTTGAATAACTCAATTTAATGATCTTTTTAAGATAATTTTGAAAATGCGCAATAATGCTCTTTTCTTCTTCAGCTTTTAATTCATAACTTGGTTGATTGCAGCTTTTAGTATAAAGATTAGCAATATTTTACATAGAGCTTTATCGTGTAAAATAATTGTGCTTTACATTGATAAACATAAACAATGAATCAATCAATCAATCAATCAATCAATCAATCAATAAATAAATCAGTCTTATAATTCTTTTAGAATGGCTTTGTACAAGTTTAAACGTTCATATAGCTTCTTTGTTATATTACATGTATATAGATTAGACAAAAATAAAGATAATAACTATGAAATAAATGGTGTTTTACTTCATTAAGTTTAGTAATCCGAAATAGATATTCTAACTGCAAACATGTTTCATTTTGTGTATTATTATGTTTGTTTTATAGACATCGCATTGATATTGTGTAATTAACTAAATACAAGTTCGTAATATAACCAATATAAAATGTTTATAAATATTACACATTTTGAATTTAAACGTTTTCCTAAGATCAGTAACGTAATATGTAAATCTAATAATCCTTATACAAACAACAGAGACGAAAATATTTTTCTTAACTTACGTACAGTTTTAAGTTTATATTTTTTAAAAAAAAGATCCTCTCGTATATTGAAGTGGTATGCAAAACATAGTAATCTGTTGTAACAACATAATCAATAAGATATTATAACACGAGGTTCTTAAAAGAAGTTGTTAACAAAGAATTATGGTCAAATACTGTTTTAGGCTTTATATTAAAAACACATGCGCTAATATACAGATGTCTGTTTCAAACACAATTTTATATAATTATATAACCGTAATAATTTTCTTTTAGAAACAACAACATTAAGTTTAAAATATCATTTAAATATCAGTGCACTTGTCCCGTTAACTCAGAAAGAAATGAGTCTGACTATCAACCCTCGGGTCGTGAATTCGAATCCCCACCGGCACTATTCTCTGTGAATACTGGAGCGCTTAGTCCAGTGATAAAGCACCGAACCCATGATCGGAGGTTCGTGGATTCGATCCTCTGCTACGGCTATGCGTGGTGTCCTTGAGCAAGACACCTTTTCCGCATATACTTAGCATGAAGACTTCGAGTGTGATTTGTCTAAGTTGTAAGAACTTGTTTCACAATCGAAGAAAAATAAATAAGTTTAAAAAATAAAGACATTATGTCTCATTGTCATTCTGTCTCTTTTATAAGTTTATATAATCAATTAACCGTAATAATTCTATTTATTTATAGAAACACAAAATAAACAATCTTTATCTATAATAAAATAAACTATATCAAAGTATATCATAATTTGTAAAAAAAATTATTAAAATTATTAATTTATGTTATATTTTTACACATTAAACTTTATCAAATGATTTTAGCGTTTAAGTCAAATTCAATAATTTCTTTTTTATACTACACATCAAAATCACCAAAACGCCCTTATCAAAACAAGGACATATATAAGACCTTGTCAAATTGTACCCGAGGGCATATAAAACACGTTACGCATACTTAGTTTTAGTGTCAGAGCGGAACGATACCTGTATGTTTTATCGCGGTCTAAGGGAAGTAATTGGATTCATCTCCACTATCATCAAACTGCGCAGGGGCAGTTATCGGATAATTCTTGAGAAATGTCTGAAATAGTCCAGTATGTTATGTACATCAGAGCTGAGAGAAAAGCTAACTGGCCTTTGCATTTGGTAGCAGTTAAGTTTATGATGCCATATTTTTTCGTGATAGAGTGATATGTGATATGCTTATTGAAGCCACGTTCGTGAGATACAGACATGACAAGAGGGAAATACAAAATGAATGGAAATATGGGGATTGAGTTTGCATGCTTGCAGCAGAGTTGAAGATTTATTGTTAGATATAAGTTCCATTGATGATTGATGCAAATACCTAACCAGGCACGATTACAAACATGTATTGAACAACTTAACACCCATATTCTATTATGTTAATGTCGTCAGTGGTACAATAACCCCACAGAAGTAAATGTGATAAAGTAGTTACCCATGCTAGTAAGCAAATATAAAAGAAATTTGCCTGACAGCAGTTTCCATCAAAATATTTCGTAATTTTTTTAGACATAGACTGTGTCAAAGAGACAAATAAAGGCAGGAGATGCTAAATTATTTGATACGACTCTGATATACCCAAGAGTTATAGGATTGCAGACAAGTTCACGTGATATATATATATATAAATTACAAACCTTCTAGCGCATCATCTAGTTTCAGTACAGACATCATTGTTTACTGAAACAGGAGATCTCAGAATCGCAAAATTCAACGACATTATTGCAGAAATAAGTATTGGTGCGATAAAACTCAAATCAACTTACAGACAACTAATCATATTCATAGAAAAGTCTGCTGTTTTGTAATGGTCAACAGATGGTACTTGGAAAGAATAGTTTGAGAACTTTTAGGTCTAATACATAGCAACTGAGATGTTTACCAAGTTTTCGACAGATATACAAATACAAATACAAATACAAATACATGACATTTATATAGCGCAAAAATTATAAAATATTCTATTGCGCTTCCCAATTACATAACACAGATTTAAAACATATACATTCAATATATTAACATGATTCTAGAACTTAGATTTAGACATATATATATATATATATATCAATACTGTTTTATATTGCTACAGGTATTTTGTATTTAACCAGAGCACACTCATTGTTCATGAAACTGACTATACAAATGTGTTTTCAGTTTTGATCTAAAACTGGATTCAGATTGAATGTTTTTAAGATAACTCCGTAGATTATTCCACCATTTGGGACCAACAACGGCTATTGATCTGTCTGCTAGTTTTGTTCGCCGTCATGGTATGTTAAAATTAATGTCACCTTGTGATCGTAGTCTGTACCGTAGTCGAGTAGGTACAAACATTTCAACATTCAACACAAAAAGTATCACATTCTCTAAGACAGACATGCAGGACTCAACCTTTATATGTCAATACCAGCTCAGAAAGTAGTTTAAAGACGCCGACTGATAGCATTCACGTAGTGAAAGACATACACACGCTCATAAAATTGTAATTACATATATCGGAGAAAATGACATACCAGTTGAGACAAATAAATATATTGTTATTAAAAGGGGTGACATTAAAATCAAACACGAAGAGGCAGAAACTATCCTCACACAAGTGATCATGGCAGCAAATAAACTAAACAGTGGAATAACAGCAATTTCAAATGATACTGATGTATTTGTCCTATAACTTCATTATTATCTTCAGGAGACCCTAATAAATCTGTGCTAAGGGGGTCGCCTGTTAAAGAACTGTAGACATAAATATAACCACCACGGGCTGTCTGGTTGCGACAACGTGGCAAGATATAATTGTATCGGAAAAGGAATAGTTGTTAAACATATGAGGCTTCAGAAGTCACGAAAGTTTGTAGGCGATGTTAATTGTAAAACAGTGCATTCTTTAAATACTTTACCACTAAAACAGATTCTGTAACTTTGTTGGAAATGCAAAAATATCTCACATACAGGCATGTATATGGAAACATGCACTGAATTTTGACCAATTAAGCATTGCTACCCAAGCACTTTCCTAAGACAGTTCCAACAGAGGTACTTTTTTCTCCTGCAGAATAATTGAAGATGATCAAATGTTAACACACGATGGCATTAAATGACGCTAAATAGTCAAACAAATCATACTTCTTTGGGAAAATGGCGATCATATTACAGACAATGTGCTTTTAATTGCAAATGTATTTGTCACCTGTAATATTGCTGTTTTGATATGAATATAATGATAATACAAGTGTATGATACTACCTCTTTATGCTCGGTAGTCTAACAGTGAGTCCCCTAATTGCATATCAGTATAAGAATACTGCTTATCTTGTCCCTTGACCTTAGCATCTTGGCTTATCATGAATGAGGCTGTGGAATCATACTGGGTGCCTGTAATGCTACAGTTATAAACAGAACATAGTCTAGAGATATGTTACAGAGATAAGATTAAATGTGAGGTACACTTCATAGAACATTACATCACCTAAACACCAAACACACCAAGCGTATGAATATGATTATACTTAATATTAATTTCCATCTTAATATTGCATTTCTAACAAATAGGCGACTTTTTTGAATGCCATCTTGTTTATTTCAAAATAGTCAATGATAACAAAATGTAATCCAACATAAAATCAAAGAACTATATATAGGCTATCATTTTAGTAATAAACTATTACTATACACTCCCATGTGTGGATTATATTTACTTAATAGTAATTTTCATTCAAATATTGCATTTCAATCAAATTGGCGGCCATTTTGGACGCCATCTTGTTTATTTCAAAATGCTCAATGATGACAATATGTCATCCAACAAAAAAATCAAAGCACTATAGATAGACTATCATTTTAGCAAAAAAAAATACTTTACACTTTCATGCAAGGTTCAGTGAATTTTGGGCACCATCTTATTTAATTCAAAATGCCCAATTATGACAAAATATTACCTCAGTTTGTCATTGTAACATCAAACAAATCAAAAATGTCCTTAAGTATGAATAATGGCATACATAATAGTAATTATCATCCAAATATTGCAATTCGAGCAAATTGGCTGCCATTTTGGAAGCCATCTTGTTTATTTCAAAATGCTCAATGATGACAAAATGTCATCCGACATAAAATCAAAGAACTATATATAAACTACCATTTTAGCAAAAAAAATACTATACACTCTCATGCAAGGTTCAGTGAAAATACCCGGATTATCTGCCGGACTCAATGGGCTGGAATGAAATGTACAAAATTTCAAAACAAACACATGGCTTCCTACGCTCAAATGATGAAACGAGGTTGTCATATAAATCTTATATGCTTTTGTGAAACAACGTATTAGCGTATTAGATTGAAAATTATCTGAATCTACGAAATAGCAAAAACAGTAACAGATCTTCGGATTTCCGGTTATAACCGAAGTGCGTTCGGAAACTATCCGGAATTGGTTTAATTAAAATCAATCAAAAATACAATTGTTTACAAACGATTGTTCTAGAAAGCAACATGTGTTGTAGAAAATTGCGTCAATTTCGTCAAGTTACATGAGTTTCTATCCGAAAATGTACAGTTGGGTCATTTCGTGCACATAAAATGTATAGGTGAGACCACTTTAAACATGTATTTTTACAGCATTGTATAGAAGCCTCAGCAGTATACAGCTCTACACATGCGTTTATAAATTTAATAATAAAAAAACACTTTCGTAAGGCCTTTCTAAAGATGCATCACCTATAACTTTCCGTTTAATAAATGGTGGAAAGTTTTGTGAATCACAAAGACAAAGGTCCCATTCAAGATACTGGCTGATTTCATCCTTGTAGTTTAGCATACTTATGAGAAATTCGTTAATACACAGGTCGCCATTTTTTTTGTATTCGTCAATGTTTTAGCATAACCCGATACTGGCCAATGAGTGACTTTATCGCGGATCACGATTTAGTATCTGCTCAACAAAATTAAATATTTTTACAACACAGAGACAAAATGCAATGTAAGTTATTAAACAGAATATCCATAATATATGACGTTTGTTATAAATGTGCATTTATACTGACAATATCGGGAAAAAAATCGGCGATACAGGTGAGACCTCTTTAACACCACGCTATTAGGGTGACAGCAATAGTATCTGTTATCAAAAACAACCCTTTGCAAGCAAAGGGCGCAATCGAGGACGAGAACGTAACATACTTGTTTTTTTGTGTAGATATTCTACATCCCTCACTTCTAGTCTATATATCGCTCATAAAACGTCTCACGCAACAATTATTTTTTTTACTGTTCTACATATATTGAAATGCACTTCTGGAACACTGGATACGTTATCAATGGTTTTCAAAGTGCCTTGTTCCCATAGTCCTCTGTTGGTCCAATAATGCAGAAAAAACATGGGGTTGCCCATTTGTTACAGTGTATCACAACGCATCTTTAAACATTTATAGCTTCAACAAACAGTTCCCAATGTCATCCAAACTTGGCAGAAATCAAGAAAATGTTCCAATGTTTTCATATGCACAAAGTATTACATTTTATGCATTTTTAACACATAAAATTGCCCAACTGCTTTACACAGCTCTAATTTCTTGGGCGTAAGAATCTTGCTACCGTCATGTAAGGGAGGCAATTCTTAAGACCTAAAACGTTCTCACCATCGGTTGCATCCTGTTAAACAATTTTATCTGACTTTTCCTTATTGTAGCTGATAATATATAATATGAAATAAGGCACTGCCTAAAAGGGGATTTATCAATTTCAATCAAAGTATATGTAGATTATTAAATATCAGTGTGTCAGGATAAGATTTATAACTGTCAAAATAATAAATTGCCGTAAAGTTTAAAAGAAAATATAGCCTTTTTATCATTTCATATATGCCACAAAATATGTAAGTCTGTTTGTAAGTCAATGTGCAAGTCCGCTCAAAGAAGTATATAGAATCTATGTAGGTCCTTGCTTGGATATTGAATATTTGCTGCTGTCGTAACCATCAGTTACCAAAGATAAGGAAGGATTTGTTTAAATTTATTTATTTTTACTTCGATCGTGAAACAAGTTCTTACAACTTAGACAAATCACGCTTGAAGACTTCCCGGTTAGAACCAGTATTAAGCATTATGTGGGGAAAGTGTCCTACCCTCTGATCACGGGTTCGATGCTCTACCACTGGACCACGCGCTCTGCACAAAGAAGGATAACCAAGGACATTTTTTTTTAATACTTCTTAAATTATGATGTTGTATATTTGATGTAGCGAGTGCCAAAAAAAAGGATGATAACGAGTAACCAGGGATACAGACATTTTTTTATATTTCTAATTTTAACTACAACGTGAAAAATTATTTAGCATTAATGTTTTTTCTAGGATACCAAAGACATATAACAATTAACCTCAGTTACAAAAGGTATATAGCGGGATACAAATTGTCTTACTTGTGCAGAGGTGCTACTTTTGTGTCAAATCTATTTCTGTTTACGGAATAAATTGCCTCCGAATATTTTTAATGTGTTTCATAAATTATATATCAGTGTAACAGTCTTTTAAAGTGGTGTACAGTAACACTTAATTTTTCAAATTAGGTTGAATCAGTGACATAAACCAGTCACTGGTTGAAAAATCCACTTTTTGAAATATATCACAAAAAGATTTTATGTATATGCGGTGCTGTTTTTCTATTTTACCATATTAATAAGAAATATCACTTATTTGAAAAGAGGATTTCACTTATTCATATTCGAATAAGTGATATCATTTGTACGTATAAATGATATCACGTTTTCGATTAAGTAATATCATTTATTATGGTTCAATACCCGGTAATAATTCCAATCTCATTATCATATATGTATTTAAAGCATTTTCATTGGACAACGTCAATTTTATGAAGACTTTTATTTTTCGATAAAACCTTGGAACCGGACTACTTCTACGTTTCTCGCGTAAACAAAGAAACATCGACATTTTGATGGTCGGTTTTACAATATACGATCACAACGGTTCCACGCTTATTTCAATAATAAAACACAACAAAAACAAATGTTAGATCTAGTCCTAGCTGTCTTCATCGGTTTATTGTTTTATAGATTTCTTTGGTTCAGCGATTTAACAGGGCGTCACAATCAGACCATAATTTGTTTTGAGAAACAATGAAGTAGGTCATAAAATGTTCACATTTGAGATGTATAGTATACCACTGAACACAACCCTGGTTTACCGAACGTGGATACTAGTCGTTGACAAAAATTTCCACAGACCAATTTATTCTACAGGAAAAATGAAATAAAAACACGTACATGTCATGTAGTTGAAGTTCAGAAGCAGACGAGCGTGAGACAATGTAAATGCACGTAAAAGTAGTTTAAAACGTTCCAAATTTCACAAGCGTGTAGACAAAAACTAAACAATGACGTCAGCGTCTACACTGTGTGGGTAATTCCTGGAATTATTTTTTTTTTGTCTAAATCGAGAGATAAAAGGCAGGTGTTAAATTTTTCACCGAAAAATATTGCGTCATTTTACAATAAACCAACTAATGAAACAGAGTTCATCTGATAATGGAAACAATAGCCGTTACGATATTATTGTATATTATATCTCGGGAATTTGATGTCAACCAGGACAGAGGTGATGTATTATTACGCGTTTACTTTGCAGCGTATAATTATTATTATTTATTTATTTTTATTTTTTTCCATTCACTTGAGGAGTCTCAAATTAAATTTAATCATCTGGATTGGAATTATAAGGATAAAATTCATTTTTTCTGTTTTTTATGCTTGTGTAAAGAATGTCAAATCACGCACAAATCTGACATAAAGTCCTTTGGACTTTATTTGATTTGAGCGTGATTCGACATTCTTTACACATGCATAAAAACAGAAAAAATGAATTTAATCCTATAGTAAAACAACAACCCATAGATGTATATATTTGGGTGCAGTACTTAAAGAATTGTTTGGTAAAATGATTTGTACAGAATGTTTTATACAACACTAACATTCATATTATAGTTCTGGCTGACAGAATCCAGTGTCTAGGTTGTGGCTGTTTATAACAAATGGTTTCTTAATAAAGGTGACCTATAACACAGGTTTAACTATATTGTCAGTGACTTAATGTATATGTCTCAGTTATTGTAAACAAACAGAACTTGTGGTATTTCTCTGTTAGCTTCCTCTTTTTTTTTTACTTATTTTCATTACTACAGGATTGTAACATTTTGAAACTGGTTATGAGTCCAACCTGGTTGTCTGTTTGTAGTCAGGTAATAGTTCTAGTTGCCACATTCTATTAACACCATATAGCTTTAAGCCCATATCAATTGTATTGTCTTATATATATAATCATTACCTGTGTTAATTGGCTATGGGTACTGTTGTGTACAGTCTTAGTAAAGAAAGGTCAGCATTGTATTTACACGATCTATTACACTTTTATTTAAATTTTGACCAATATGATGGAATCTTTAGTTTGTACAACTTCATAACGGTGTCAAGATCCCCACCAGGATTTGAACCTGGAGCTCTTTTCAAACAGAAAAGTGTGCTAGCTTTCACTATAGAGATGTACCCCGACACCCGAACCAAGTGTTCATTATTTTATCTGAATTATGTGATAACTAAGGTCTAGAAGGTCTAAAATATATTGAATATATTGAATTAGCAAAAATATTCTGCACCAGTGGTCATGTGGTACATCATCCGCCTCGCTTGCTGAAGATCGTATATTCAATCCCCAGCCCAGTCATTACCATTTGGCAAGCAATACACAGCCCTACAATATATTTAAATTGAGCCTGAACGGCCAAAAGTATCAATTGAATGGCATGGTATTACAACGGTTTAATCTAAATGGTGCTTTTCAATTATTTAAACAGTTCCAACCAATATTTCTACTCTGCATTTTAAAGAAATTATAGAAACATAGAAGTATATGTATGTTTATATATAAAAAGGGTAAGGAAATGTGTGGTTGCTTAATAGAGGTGATTACTTCATATGTTCTACTGTTGTAGCTGTGAGAAATAACATGCTGTTCACTTTCATTTCGAATACAATGATTTGAAAAAAGATCACTGTAAAATGTACTTAAGATGCAAGATGCTATTAGTTGGCTTGGTATTTTTATACAGATAAAAACAAACATTTCTATAGAGATATAATCACTAACTGTCGCAATAGTCTGCTACTATGTTGTCCACTGGTGCATCACTAGCTGTCACAATAGTCTGCCACTATGTTGTCATACGGTGCATCACTAGCTATTGCAATAGGCTGCTTCCATGTTGTCAACCGGTGCATCACTCACTAGCTGTCACAATAGTCTGATACTATATTGCCAACCGATGTATCACTAGCTGTCGCAATAGCCTGTCACAATGTTGTCAACTGGTGCACGACTAGCTGTTGCAATAGTCTGCCACCATGTTGTCAACCGGTGCATCACTAGCTGTCGCAATAGTCTGTCACTATGTTGTCAACCGGTGCATCGCTAGCTGTCACAAGTCTGCCAGCATGTTGACAACCGGTGCATCACTCACTAGCTCTAGCTCACACAATAGTCTGATACTATGTTGTCAACCGGTACATCACTAACTGGCACAAGTCTGGTACTATGTTGCATCACTAACTGGCACAATAGTCTGATACTATGTTGTCAACAGGTGCATCACTAACTGGCACAAGTCTGATACTATGTTGCATCACTAACTGGCACAATAGTCTGATACTGTGTTGTCAACCGGTGCACCACTAGCTGGCACAACTCTGATACTATGTTGGCAACCGGTGCATAACTAGGTGGCACAATAGTCTGAAACTATATTGTCAACCGGTGCATCACAAGCTGGCACAATAGTCTGATACTATGTTGTCAACCGGTGCATCACAAGCTGGCACAATAGTCTGATACTATGTTGTCAACCGATGCATCTCTAGGTGGCACAATAGTATGTTATTATATTGTCAACCGGTGCATCACTAACCGTCGCAATAGTCTGCTACTATGTTGTCCATTGGTGCGTCACTAGCTGTCGCAATAGTGTGCCACTATGTTGTCAATTTGTGCGTCACTAGATGTAGCAATAGTCTGCTAACCGCTGCATCACTAGCTGTCGCAATCATTTGCCACTATGTTGTCAAACGGTGCATCACTAATTACCTCAGTGAATAAATTGGTTTGGCAAACTAACTGTTGTCCCAGTTTGGAACAAATGGCAACATATGTAACATGAACACAGGAATGTTTATCACAGCTCATGTTATCAATGACTTATAGTCCATCGCTGGACCTGGCACCAAAATTAATTTAACAGACGTTCCTGCTATTAATTCATCACTGGCACTTTAAGGTGATGATAAATCTCGTATAACAATTACAGGACACAGCCATCACAACATCTCTGACAGAATCAGTCTATATATGAATCAGAGCACAACCGCCATAATATCTTGGGCCAAACCAGTGCATATATACTCATCACAGAGCACATCTGTCACAATAATTATGGCTATTATTCAATGTATACAATTATCCCAGAACAATACTGCCACATCTTAGGCAGTACCAGTGCATATAATAATCATAGAACACAGCCATTTTATTTTAGGCAGATTCAGTGCATATAATACCGTAGTCACAGAACACAGCTGCCATGGCTTATAATAATTGTGTGTCAGGTTAAATGGTAATGAAATGGGAATGTGTGTTTCTGTAAATTGAATATATGCCACGTATACAGTACTGACTTAACAGAACCAACTGTCACAGTTTTGGTAATTGCATTGACATATGACAGAGTTACTGAATTCTTAATAAAACATATTACTCAGGCAGTAGAGGTATAACGATTCATCGGTGGATCACGATCCACCTTTCCGCCGATGTGTGTATCGGGTGTTAAATGAAAATTCTAATACATCGCGATGCAATGCATTCTGTAGACCTATGACACATTGAAACGATAGTCAGATATCGTGCATTGCAATTTCATTCTTGATGAAATATGAAAAACTACCTAATAAAAACTAACAAACAAAATGTTTTTTTTAAAAACCAAGACGAATTTTCGTATATAGACAGGTACTATCACACAATGTTAATTTCATAACTCTGGCAGTCATGTAGTGTAATAAGTTCTGTAGTTCTCTGTTAATAAAGATACTTTTTAAGTTGCATACGGCATAGTTATTGTATACACCTTATTAAACAATCATGGTAGTTGCACAAGATACAATATTAAAAATCAGTATCGTGCTGCGCACTGCATCGCGACTAATATATTGCAGTATGCAGCACCTTTTATTTTCACAGGCAATATGTATCGTGATACGTATCATTCTGAAAATGAAGTATCGCGATATGCAACGCAGATGAAAAAAACGCCAATGCACAGCCCCATCAGGCAGTAGGGTGAAAAAATGCAGTTGCCATCTCCAGGCACATTGTAAACTCTTATAATCTTATTTACACTGCAACACCCTAACCCGAGGATAATGTTCAGGCATAAAGTGCACATGTTTACAAGTATTTTACAGACACTTTACTTTCTTTACTGGATTATCCCCTCCGTCATTAGGTAGGGATGTCAAACTCTTCTTGAGTGCGATGGAAGGTTATTCCACTTATCAACATCACAGGAATGACTCTCTTTGGACACGGGACCCACTGCTTTAAATCCCCTTCAAAAGATTGTTTATAAAGTGACAGCAGTCACTCATCCGGGTACTAACCCTGTACTTCGTTGCTTAACTTCCAACTTACAGTCAGTGCAATTCAACCATGTCGCTACAAAAGCTAGCTCAACACTAAGGCTGTTGTAACTGTTGTACGTGTCAAACCTATAAACTTCCCCTCTTAAATATTTAAGGCTTAGCTCCCAACTGCACAGCCTGTGGCTTCCCGCAGTTCCTGGCTATATCCAGTCCCAACCCAAGGAAAGAGAAATCTGGCAGACGCAGGTTCGAAAGTTAATCCTCGTCGCCATTAAAGTGACAGCGGTCGCCCATCCAAGTACTAACCCTGTACTTCATTGCTCAACTTCCAATACAGTCGGTGCACTTCAACCTCGTCGCTATAACAGCTAGCTTGACATGTTGTAAGTGACCTATGTACATTCACTACACTTTCATTTACTTGCCCGAATAAGGCACTGTGATGAAACCCAACCGGGAATGAAACTGGAGACCCCTGGATCCTGAAGCAATAATGTATACCAACAACGGCGACACGAATTACCCCATACTAACAAATAAAAAAATACCCCTGCTAACAACTAGACTACCTTATCAATTTTAGCAGAGGAAAATATTTGAAACAACAGGGCAACAGGCGTGTTGTAAATACACTATTTGTTCTAATACTTTCAAAACAAGCACTGTATATTATGTAGACGACAAAATGCCTAGAGCAAAGCTGCGAGGGCAACCAAACATAGACTGACTGACTGAAGACATCATTTTTTTGTCAGTGTTAATTACGTCACATAATACAGATATGTCAACACAACTGTTACGGTGTCACGATCTGTAACGAAAACTACTTGTCCACAAAAAAGAAAGAAAAATAAAGCATTATTGTGTAAGTGGCAATACTTCCAAGACCGTGCATCTACAATAACTGATTAAATCAGCCTTTATGTACCTATAATTGCGGTATGACTAAAAGGGCTTTTCTCATGGAAAGGGCCTACAAAACACACATTTTTCGTGCAAAGCACATGAAATCGACTTTTAATCGTTTAGAAACATGTTTTAGGATATATCTGGGAGTTTTATAAATTTAATTTGAATTTTAAAGATTTTGTAGTAATAAAACTAATTATAACTGAAAACGGCTCTCTGCGGAAAGGGCTTTTCTACACGGAAAGGGTATAAAAAACACACATTTTTGTGCCAATCACATAAAATCGATTTTTAATCATGCTTTAGGATATATCTGGGAGTTTTATAAATTTAATTTGAATTTTGTAGCATTAAAACTCATTATTACTCGGTTGAACAAAAAGTGCTTTTTTTCTTCGAGGAAAGGGTTTATAAAACACACTACCCTAGACATTACGACTTTGTAGAATATATATATTTCATTAGTATTCCAAACATCTAAATCACTTCAACCTGTGTTTCATTTATACTAAAACATCTAAATCACTTCAATCTGTTTCTTTTATACCAAACATTAAATCACCTCAACTTATTTTTCATTTATACCAAATATCTAAATCACCTCAACCTATGTTAAAATACTTTCATTTATACCAAACATCTAAATCACCTCAACCTATGTTTCATTTATACCAAATATCTTAATCACCTCAACCTATGTTTCATTTATACCAAACATCTAAATCACCTCAACACCTTATATAAATTCTTTTATTTATTTCAAACATTTTTCACTATAGATATTTACTCCATTGTTTGATAAATTACCAAAAAAGGATGTCCTACCATCTGTTCTGTTATCACTGTTCCTAAAACACCAGCTATAATGTCCTACCATCTTCTATGTTCTGTCACCACTGTTCCTTAAACACCAGCTATAAGGATGTCCTGCCATCTTGTATGTTCTGTCACCACTGTTCCTCAAACACCAGCTATAAGGATGTCCTACCATCTTCTATGTTCTGTCATCACCGTTCCTCAAACACCAGCTACATGTATGTCCTACCATCTTGTATGTTCTGTCATCACCGTTCCTCAAACACCAGCTATAAGGATGTCCTACCATCTTCTATGTTCTGTTATCACCGTTTCTCAACCACCAGCTATAAGGATGTCCTACCATCTTCTATGTTCTGTCATCACCGTTCCTCAAACACCAGCTATAAGGATGTCCTACCATCTTCTATGTTCTGTTATCACCGTTTCTCAACCACCAGCTATAAGGATGTCCTACCAACTTCTATGTTCTGTCATCACCGTTTCTCAAACACCAGATATAAGGATGTCCTACCTTTTTCTATGTTCTGTCATCACCGTTCCTCAAACACCAGCTACAAGGATGTCCTACCATCTTCTATGTTCTGTCATCACCGTTTCTCAAACACCAGCTATAAGGATGTCCTACCATCTTCTATGTTCTGCCATCACCGTTCCTCAAATACCAGCTATAAGGATGTCCTACCATCTTCTATGTTCTGTTATCACCGTTCCTCAAACACCAGCTATAAGGATGTCCTACCAACTTCTATGTTCTGTCATCACCATTTCTCAAACACCAGCTACAAGGATGTCCTACCATCTTCTATGTTCTGTTATCACCGTTTCTCAAACACCAGCTACAAGGATGTCCTACCATCTTCTATGTTCTGTCATCACTGTTCCTCAAACACCAGCTACAAGGATGTCCTACCATCTTCTATGTTCTGTCATCACCGTTCCTCAAACACCAGCTACAAGGATGTCGTACCATCTTGTATGTTCTGTTATCACCGTTTCTCAAACACCAGCTACAAGGATGTCGTACCATCTTCTATGTTCTGTTATCACCGTTTCTCAAACACCAGCTACAAGGATGTCCTACCATCTTCTATGTTCTGTCATCACTGTTCCTCAAACACCAGCTACAAGGATGTCCTACCATCTTCTATGTTCTGTCATCACCGTTCCTCAAACACCAGCTACAAGGATGTCCTACCATCTTCTATGTTCTGTTATCACCGTTTCTCAACCACCAGCTATAAGGATGTCCTACCAACTTCTATGTTCTGTCATCACCGTTTCTCAAACACCAGATATAAGGATGTCCTACCTTTTTCTATGTTCTGTCATCACCGTTCCTCAAACACCAGCTACAAGGATGTCCTACCATCTTCTATGTTCTGTCATCACCGTTTCTCAAACACCAGCTATAAGGATGTCCTACCATCTTCTATGTTCTGCCATCACCGTTCCTCAAATACCAGCTATAAGGATGTCCTACCATCTTCTATGTTCTGTTATCACCGTTCCTCAAACACCAGCTATAAGGATGTCCTACCAACTTCTATGTTCTGTCATCACCATTTCTCAAACACCAGCTACAAGGATGTCCTACCATCTTCTATGTTCTGTTATCACCGTTTCTCAAACACCAGCTACAAGGATGTCCTACCATCTTCTATGTTCTGTCATCACTGTTCCTCAAACACCAGCTACAAGGATGTCCTACCATCTTCTATGTTCTGTCATCACCGTTCCTCAAACACCAGCTACAAGGATGTCGTACCATCTTGTATGTTCTGTTATCACCGTTTCTCAAACACCAGCTACAAGGATGTCGTACCATCTTCTATGTTCTGTTATCACCGTTTCTCAAACACCAGCTACAAGGATGTCCTACCATCTTCTATGTTCTGTCATCACTGTTCCTCAAACACCAGCTACAAGGATGTCCTACCATCTTCTATGTTCTGTCATCACCGTTCCTCAAACACCAGCTACAAGGATGTTGTACCATCTTGTATGTTCTGTTATCACCATTTCTCAAACACCAGCTACAAGGATGTCCTACCATCTTCTATGTTCTGTTATCACCGTTTCTCAAACACCAGCTAATGGGAAATCTGTCAGTTACAGCTTTCAAGTACCCAGGTGAATTTATTATTGGTTACAGACTGATCAACAATTAAATTGAGTTTTGTAGCATATAGAGATAGCATTCAAACGCCACACATATTATATCCAATTCAAGAAATATCTCCAATTAAAACAATATAGATAGAAGTTATTTTTTTATAGTATATTTGATGCTAGTTAGTTTAGTCCACAACTGGGGCATTTTGTAGTCAAATCGCGCTGGTTCAAGATATTGTGGTTATATAACTACTGTGCAAGATTTAGTAAAGAAGGTCAAATTACCAGGGCAAAATGCTATAACTCAGGGCCATGCAATTCACAATTTTTATGAAGAACCCATAGACTTCAATAATCATGCTTACCATTTAATTGCTACCCATTGCTTCCTATTTTAAGGTTTACCTTGAATTTTGACTGTTTTGGCCCCATCCCCAAGGCCAATGAGGGGCTGGGGCATTCATTTATACATGGATATTTACTGTCATGTCAGCAACAACAAATCACACCAAAAAAACATTCAAATAAGTTATTTCAGTCATGAGAAAATCTCAAATTTTGCGAGAAAGCCATCATGTGACATGGTTCCTCCATGGGGAAAACCCATATCTTTTTAGAGCAGAAATGAAGGAAAACATATCACACCTGATCCACACACCTTACAGGGCATATAACATCATCTTCCATGGCCTAGTAGAATTATTGATCATTGATATTGAATGTAGAATTATTAATCATTGATATTAGTGAATGTAGAATTATTGATCTGGATGTAGAATTATTGATCATTGATATTGAATGTAGAATTATTGATCTTGATGTAGAATTATTGATCTTGATTTGGGATTAATTGATCATTGATCTTGATGAGAAGTATTAATCTTGATATAGAATTACTGATTTTGATGTAAGAATAATTTATTAAGGTGATAACTTTTACAAAATATGAGTGATTCCACTATTTTCAAAACATGAGTGATTCCACTATTTTCAAAACATGAATGATTACACTATTTTCAAAACATGAATGATTACACTATTTTCAAAACATGAATGATTACACTATTTTCAATCAGAAAACTAAAAACTTCTTGTATATAAAGTTTAGTACAACCTTATTTGTTTTTCTTTGAATGCGAAATAAGTTATTACAGCTTATACAAGTCACACTCGAAGTCTTATACATATTCATTTACCTTAGACAATTTTTATATAGCATACACAGTTTGACTTGTAAAGGAAAACCACAGCTAAATTTGAGTCGAACCAACCATCGTCATTTTGCCAGTGTGTGCTACATACACATACCCCAACACTTCTGGTTTAAGCTCAACTTGCACTCACGACCTTGGCAGGGAGCATTAAGTGGTCATTTGTGACTGCACTTCTGTCATCTGTTTCAGAGAGGACCCTGTTCATTTACAAATTTGGAAACTGTTTCTCATAGAGTTATACTTTTATTTATAATTCCACTAGTTTATTTGCACTTCACTCTGGGGTATCGTACCACCTGTTCAAAACAGTGCTAAACAACATAAAATACAATTGCTTGCTATTTAAGAATGGAATTGCTGCACAATATAAACAAAAAATGTGTCCATCAGATACAAAACCCCAGCAATCTCTTTAATAATGAACTTAACAGTAGATTAAGTTGAAAAGGTGTAATAGAAAAACATCTATTATAGGATTATCATCTAGGTAGCGGCCTCCCGATTGTCACTTAGCTGTTCCAACTTGATTGATTGATTGATTGATTGATTGATTGATTGATTGATTGATTGAATATTAAGCGTCATTTTATGCCATTGAGGGCTAACAGACGATCAGTTAACCTAACCACTGTTTCCTGGTATTAACCAGTACTCAAGCACACCCCATCTCCGCAAGTAACTGATAATTTTCCCAATTGAATCAGCGGTGAGAGATGAATGATAATGAGACACAATGTCGTATATCAATCATTACATAGTTTTTCGCAATTATTAACTATAATTTATATATCTGTTACTTTTAAGTATGTAGAAATGAGACAAATATATATTACACAGGATTACCCATTAAGTTTGACATTTCCAGTGGATTCCTTATGTAAATATGAATGATAACATCTCAAAATATTAGTTGTAGTAGCTTCATAGACTTAATTATACAACAAAGAAAAGTTCAACAATTTAAAGCAGCATAACCATTATTTTTTCTACCTTTATAGTTCAATAAATTGTGATATTAAGCATAAATTCAGGATCATATCTTGTGCAAAATACTGTCAAAATATATATTTAAATTCACTTTTATCTCTGATATTTGAGTTAGATCTGATCCGTGGAATAAAGTATTTACTAAATGATTTTGTATAATTATAATCTCAGTTATATCCGGACATCATTGATCAAATCTGAGTAAGCAATTAAGTTTAAACTTAGATTTATATAGCTGATTGTGTGATATTACTACATGGCACAGTGGTCATATCTGTATTATGACCTGGGCAATCCTGGTTCAAATCCCATGAAACAAATAAAAAAAAATTGTTACTTATTTTGTTTATTTCCCTAGCAACACCATATTTTTTCCTTCAGTGATCCATGACTGGCTTTTCAACAAAATGTTTGTCCATATATACATTTATATCTTTGCACATATCTAACAACCAATACTGAAGAATAAGGAAATCAAAAGAGTATATACAGTTGAATTGAAAGTTTTACTATAATTTCCATCAGGAACAGCTAATTTGCACATTAGAATTAATGAGGCCATGCGTATTCACGAAAAAGTTTGCCATTCATAAACAAGTTGTTTCTTTCTTTAAAATAAATATTTTCAAATATTGGTAATGCAGCTTTAAGTTACTTGGCTGATAGGACAAAGAAAGACAACTCTGACTAGTTTCTGTTGTAGTACTTTTAAGAGTTAAATTCCCTGTCATTCACGTTCTATCAAATTTGTATTGAAAGTAATTATCAAAGAAAGACTTGAATGATGATCTACATATTACAGGACAAATCTGGAATACCCTGCATTAAAATATTGAGAATGTGATGTGTAAGCATTACGACATCCACAAACTACCAGTATGTCTAAAGGCAATATAATTTTGAACATGTAAATGGTATTAGGCTAAGAAAAATATTTTACAATACTGCTCCGCAAGATATAAGTATGTGTATAAAGTGCTTGCCTCATGTATTTCTCTAGAATGTGGAGTGCGTGGTCTAATGGTAGAGCACTGAGCCTAAGATCGGAGGGTTGTGTGTTTGATCCTCCATCACGACTGTGTGTGGTGTCCTTGAGCAAGACACTTTTTCTGCATATTCTAAGTTCATGTCTCTATATATATATAGAACAGTACAAAATTAAGTGTTGTGCGAGAGGTATACATGTACTTGGCACCAGAAAGATAAACAACTCAGTATGATATTAAATGGCTAAAGCTGATTACAATTTAAATTGTTGGACTATCAGAAGTAATACTAATATCGATAGTTGGATTATCAATGACAAGTGTTTTTTAGTGTTATGCGCAGTGATAAATGTGTTGTTGTCCGCATTTCCATTTTGATGGATAAAGTTTCACAGTTGTTTACTCTGTTTGGTAAAGACAAATCCCATTAAGATAAAAACTTGAATTCCTTATTGTGTAATATGACCTTTGCTATGGCAGCTGTGTTTTGAAACTGTTTTATCGGTCAGATGAAATCGTGGTCAACAGTATAACAAAGATTACAGAACAAAATTATACCTCTGACAGTGGCTATAGAATGCGTCGCTCCATTCCCCTTCCAAAAATAGGAATATGACAAACAGCCTTGCAGCATCTAACATCATTATTGTTTATAACTGAAAAAAAAGTAATTATTTTATTACACTAAAACTTTTTTTATTGATATATATATAGCATATAATATTATTTGTGTTCATTATCTCAGGCTTGTGACTTCATCAATATTTGTATAAAGTTTAGAGTCTCAACTCTGCCAGTTTGTCAACAGACAAATGGAAGTGTAATTAGTTCCAATTCTTGCAAACTTACTTTGAAAACAAAGTTCTGTGAATTCAAGTATCTCACTGAAAGAGCCATGGGGACATTGACCAAACATAAGACATGCAAGAAGGGAAAGATTATGATTAAAAAAAATAAAGGAAGTTGTTTTGTTGTTGTTGTATTTTATTTTATTTTTTATTTTATTTATTATGGGGGGGGGGGGGGGGGGGGGGTTGGAGGGACGTGTCCCCCCAATGACCTTGATATTCGAAGTAACTGGACCTTAAATAAGAAACATCCACATTTGTTACACAAATGCAAAAGTTCAATTAAGATTTTGAGTAAGTTATAGATGTGGCTTACTGACATGTACTTTATCAGAACATATAATATTTGAATGAGCAAAACTGACTGGTTTTACAGCTTATTATACATTAATAAGTAATGATGCGAGCACACAAATAACAAGTCTCTGTACAGGACTAAGTGGGTTTTTAAACAAGAGTGAACATCGTTATGTAACTGCCTAACTTCATTGTGATTACTAATAAATTTGATATAGATATTAGTACTCAATACTATGCTGATAAAACATTGCGACATATAGTCAGGTGTGCAATATATACCGGTGGTAAAAAACCTTGCAACATATAGTGGCAGATGGTTTTGAGACATTTGGTGTGGTTTCAACATTTAACATCAGTCTTGCAACATTTAATGGTTGGGACATTTAGCCCCAGTGCGACATTTAACATTGTCACTATGACCTTTGTTTGGATCTGCACAACTATTCTTCCATGGCTGTGCTAGTCCAGTGGTTATGTCAGTGAGTTAGCTTTCCAGGTGACCTGGGTTTGATCCTCGGTCACGGCACTGGATATTTCTAAAATACATTTAAGAATTTCCAACAATACTAAAATTACTAACCTTCTTTGGGATGAAATGTTTAACTAATGTTTAATGTATCAGTGTTGTACACTGGGCATATAAAAGAAATAAAGAGTGCATCTGGAATAGAGTGTTTTCTGTATCTTGCATTTTCCTCCGAAAGTCTTACTACCAAACAGTTTTCTGGAGGCTTTGTATAGGTAACCAATAATGACAATTAATAGAATGAATTAATGAATTGGGTTTTACGGCATATCAACACATTATAGGTTATTCCACGCCAACAGGAAGGAAGATTCCAGGTTCACTCTACATGTACAAAAACAACAAATTAACAAACAGATTTAAAAGAATACACCAACAAATGAATATGCAAAATGAACCTAGAACCTTGATACCTGCAGAACTGCAGAGTTTCAGCAAATTCTATCGTATTACTCAAATTGTCGCTTCATACAACATGTATGAGTCACAGTGGTCCTATTCTTGCCATCACTCATATGGCTCTCTGAAACCACACAGGGGTTGATAATTTAACCACAATAATGAACATGACAAAAAATGATAAAATGAATATGACACCCATTCAGAGGATTCCTACCCCTCTGCAGAGATCGGCAGTGATTCTATTCTTAGCCGGAACCACACAGGCTTGATTAATAGAGAACAAAAGGTTTCAACATTTTAATGTCAACCTTGCGACATACATGTATATAACAATTAATTGTGACTAGCGTCAAGTGACATTTATTGTTGTCACATTAATCATGTCCAGAAGGCCTGTCCCCAATTTGAATACCATTCATGATGGTAGCTGCTGTCAATAGTTAAAGGCTAAAATACAAGGCTGCAAATAAGTAATTTCATTAAAAAGTTCAAAGGGCAATAATTAAGTAAAAGATCATTGAATCCTAATGCCAAGACCACAGGAACATGTTCTGACTGTGTACTAGCTGTAAGGTAATTTTAATTGGAATCAGTTAAAAACTGTGGGAAGATTTGTGTCTGCACTGTTGTTGGTCCAATGTGTGATGTAACCTTTAAGTTGTAATAACAAAGGCCTTAACTCAATAAAAAATCATTGAATCTGATGGCCAAGAGACGTTGACAGACGAAGGTTGTTCACAATAGTGTTGAGCTTACCTTGAGCCTGCAGCTCCAGTGAGCTAAAGATATAAAGCATAAACATGCATTTGGCACATTGAATCTAGTACTACCACTGGATGTGATAAATAACTCTGCAACAAAACACAGAAATATAGCAAGAACTAGCATCATGTAGGGAAAATACAAGCTTTAATAAAACATGTTACATAAATCTGCACTTTATAATGACAATGCACATCAAAATTCAAACATCAACAGAATACATAGTGTAGAACATTGTATTATGTTTTGTCTATGACTTTAACACGGGCAATGAGCCTAATTTACAGACGCGGGGTAACAAACAGCATGATTCACATTTAGTACCCACTCCACTTTGTGAAAGGGCTATAATAAGTCATTCCTTTAATTTAAAAGTTGGAGTAAAATATGCAACAGAGAAAGCAAATCACAGAAACTGAAACAATTGTACACAAAATGAAGACATTATAATTCAAATGGACTTGGTAAATTGTAACAAAGTAAGATTTACGTTATGTAACTTTTTATATACAAATATTGCTGTCTTAAAAAAGTTGTATATACATGTATCAGTCATTGCCAATTTATATATCCAACAAAAACTGTTACTGTGAGTGACAAATGCCCCAAAAGACTAATTTACCATTCACTTTGCCAAGGACTTGTATAGATGTCTCTATACCTCCTTGACTATGTTTTTTTCATTATATTTATATAGTCACATATACATATAACATTACTGAGTTACTAGTCATTTATTAAATAACAGTTTTTACAAAAGAACCATAATCACACAAAATACACCATTCAGAAGACTGATAAACTCATGAGAAATAACACTATTTCAACAAATTAAGGGCAATAACTCCAGAGTGTTTGTAGTCACATGACTGGTTATTTAACTTAACTGAGATATCATGTCCGTAATTATTATATTTTTTTGAGGAAGATTGGACAAAAGCTTCTAAACTTTGATAATGAACCACATTTTTGGACACGCCACGTTAATCTCTTCATTTCACATATCCCCACTATATTAACACTTACTTATGAAAAATAAATTGAGTATTTTCTGGGGTGAGTCCTAGGATTTGTATTATATTTAATCTTGATGCTGGATTATTCTAGTGCATGTGTGAAAGGAAGAAATATAAATATTTACCATATTGTCGATTTGCAAATTTGATGCCTTTGGAAAAAGTGAAAAGGGACTTTTTAGTTGCCAGTCTGCAAGATCCCCATGTTGCCGAGTGTTTGTTCTATGGAGCAAAGCAGTGGTGGGTTGTGTTGCCAGAAGTTACCAATCTGCAGGATCACTGTATTGCCAAGTGCTTGTTTTATGGAGTAAAGCAGTGGTGGTTTGTGCTGCCAGAAGTTGCCAACCTGCAACCGCTCTACTGACTCATAGTGGCCATAGTACTTTTTGAAATTACACAATATCTACCCTCTTTGGGGAATTGTCTTAACAACTTATGGATAAATACACCCATCACACCCATAATGAACAAAAACTTAATTGCTATGAAAAGGATAAACTTTAAATTCCCATACCATTCATCTGTAAAAAAATATAGTCCCCTGTACAGAACCCTTATACAACCCAGCCCCTTGATTTGTCATAACTTCAATCGCCCAATCTTAGCGATTTGTTATGAGCAGAAATGATTCAAATTTTAAAAAGAAGTTTTTTTTACACATGGATGCAAAATGAAAAAAATCAGTTTTCCCTATTATATTCCTATGTAAAAGTCACATTACAGGGCCCCAATATATCCCAGCCACTTGATATGCAGAATCTTCAATCCTTGGTGTTGTAAGGATAATTTATCCTTCGTATTGAACAAAATCATATTTGTTATGACTAGAAGTTGCTTCAAAACTCAAACTGAATAAAAAAAGTCATAAATGAATGATAAAAATGAGAATTTTCCGTTTTCCAATAGTATTCCTAAATAAATACAAGACCCTTGATTTGTTTAAAATTTAAACCCATACTCATTGGGATACTCCATATCAAATATGAACAAATTTGATTGATCGATTGTTGAGAAGAAGATTTTTGAAAATATTATATCTTAACCCTTTTTTGACCCACACTGGACCCTTATAGAACGTCAATTCTCAATTGACACATATCTTTTTTCCTATGACTAGATGATACTTCAGAACTCCAATTGAATTATATTTGTGCCTAAATAGATGAAAAAAAAGAGAATTTTCTGTTTTTCCATAGTATTCCTTAAGTCCCCTTACAGGACCCCAAATCATTTTAGCCCATAAATTCTTATTTGCAATCAAACCCCTACACATAGGGATAATTTATGCCAAATATGAACAAATCTGACATACAGGTTACTAAGTAAACGATTTTCGTAGTTCCCAATTTTTACCCTTTTTGGGCCTCTCCTGACCCATTAAGACAGTGGAACCAAGTCATTTTTACAAATCTGAACCTCCTTCACCAATCAATGCTTCTGTGAAGATATAGGCAAAATCATTTCCATTTTATTATAAAGGGATGTGTCCCCTAATTGAACCCTTGGGGCGGGGTCATTTGTAACCCTAGGGACACCATTTGAACAAATCTAACAAAACTTTAATTGGTTATCATTACTTCATAAACATTTTGAAAATCTGTTGAACCATTCATGAAAAGAAGATTTTTGGACTATTTCTTGTACCGGTGGCCATCTTGAACTTCAAATAAAAAAAAAAAAATCTTCTGTTTAGTCTCCTATGCAATAGAAACATCCATGTAAAGTTTCAGTTAAATTGGCCGAGTGGTTTCTGAGAAAGTGCTGCTATCAGACTACAGAAACGACAGATGCCGAACGATGGACAACGCACCATCATATAAGTACTTGTGGCCTTTGGCCAGTAGACAAGGAAATCCCCAGAATGAAATGTATTTGCTGTATTTCTGGAGCTATAATATATAGTATTAATTATTATATATCATTAAGAATGCTTCAATATGATTGGTAGAAAACCACACTGTGTCTCAGAATATAGTTTCCTGCTTTGGTTCAATAGTCAATTTCCTTAGGTAAATCATTTTAACCACTGATCACTTATAAGGTAGATAGTTGTATACTACAGACCACATTTCAACTCTAAAGAAACAGCCAAACACAAAATCAACTTTTTAACTTTAACTATCCATAGCAGCCATTGTAATCTGAAACTCAGCACAGTTTTCAGTAGACAACCATGGAGCAAGTTTAATGACTGAGTAAAATATAAAAGCTCTTTAATCATATTTTTTATTAAAAGATTTTAATGAGTTTAACGCCATTTTCAACAACTAACAGGCAATATATGATGTATCCAGTGTTAGTGGTGGACAACACACAACAGGCTATATATGATGTATCAACACACAACAGGCTATATATGATGTATCAACACACAACAGGCTATATATGATGTATCAACACACAACAGGCTATATATGATGTATCCAGTGTTAGTGGTGGACAACACACAACAGGCTATATATGATGTATCCAGTTTTAGTGGTGGACAACACACAACAGGCTATATATGATGTATCCAGTTTCAGTGGTGGACAACACACAACAGCTATATATGATGTATCCAGTTTTAGTGGTGGACAACACACAACAGGCTATATATGATGTTTCCAGTTTTAGTGGTGGACAACACACAACAGGCTATATATGATGTATCCAGTTTCAGTGGTGGACAACACACAACAAGCTATATATGATGTATCCAGTTTTAGTGGTGGACAACACACAACAGGCTATATATGATGTATCCAGTTTTAGTGGTGGACAACACACAACAGGCTATATATGATGTATCCAGTGTTAGTGGTGGACAACACACAACAGGCTATATATGATGTATCCAGTTTTAGTGGTGGACAACACACAACAGGCTATATATGATGTATCCAGTTTTAGTGGTGGACAACACACAACAGGCTATATATGATGTATCCAGTGTTAGTGATGGACAACACACAACAGCTATATATGATGTATCCAGTGTTAGTGGTGGACAACACACAACAGGCTATATATGATGTTTCCAGTTTTAGTGGTGGACAACACACAACAGGCTATATATGATGTATCAAGTTTTAGTGGTGGACAACACACAACATGCTATATATGATGTATCCAGTGTTAGTGGTGGACAACACACAACAGGCTATATATAATGTATCCAGTTTTAGTGGTGGACAACACACAACAGGCTATATATGATGTATCCAGTGTTAGTGGTGGACAACACACAACAGGCTATATATGATGTATCCAGTTTCAGTGGTGGACAACACACAACAGCTATATATGATGTATCAACACACAACAGGCTATATACAATGTATCCAGTTTTAGTGGTGGACAACACACAACAGGCTATATATGATGTATCCAGTGTTAGTGGTGGACAACACACAACAGGCTATATATGATGTATCAACACACAACAGGCTATATATGATGTATCCAGTTTTAGTGGTGGACAACACACAACAGGCTATATATGATGTATCCAATTTTAGTGGTGGAGGAAGATCTCAAAATGAATCTGAGTAGAGCTACAGTCCTTCCACCAGTAACTGGTAAATTTTCTCACATAAAATGAATCTGAGTATAGCTACAGTCCTTCCACCAGTAACTGGTCAACTTTCTCACATAAAATGAATCTGAGTATAGCTACAGTCCTTCCACAAGTAACTGGTAAACTTTCTCACATAAAATGAGTCTGAGTAGAGCTACAGTCCTTCCACCAGTAACTGGTAAACTTTCTCACATAAAATGAATCTGAGTAGAGCTACAGTCCTTCCACAAGTAACTGGTAAACTTTCTCACATAAAATGAATCTGAGTAGAACTACAGTCCTTCCACCAGTTACTGGTCAACTTTCTCAAATAAAATGAATCTGAGTAGAGCTACAGTCTTTCCACCAGTAACTGGTAAACTTTCTCACATAAAATGAATCTGAGTAAAGCAACAGTCCTTCCACCAGTAACTGGTAAACTTTCTCACATAAAATGAATCTGAGTATAGCTACAGTCCTTCCACCAGTAACTGGTAAACTTTCTCACATAAAATGAATCTGAGTAGAGCTACAGTCCTTCCACCTGTAACTGGTCAACTTTCTCACATAAAATGAATCTGAGTAGAGCTACAGTCCTTCCACAAGTAACTGGTAAACTTTCTCACATAAAATAAGAGCTAAGTGATTGGTACATGACAGCATGGAAAGCATGATCACGGAGGACCCTCAATTAATTCTACATTACATACTTACTATTCCTCTTTGGTGAGTTCAAGTTACCAGTAGACTTTGTCACTCAGCATGATGAGCTTCAATGCTTTGTACATGGCTTGCTGAAATATTAAGTATGTTAATGAAATATCATTGTTATTTGATCCTTACTGTTTTAAACTTATTTGCAGTCAAACCTGTTCTAAACAGCCATTCATGGGGAAAGAGCAAAATAATGTCTTAAGACAGGTGGTTGCTTAATACAGGTTGATTTTAACTTTAAGTATAAACATAGTAAATAGAAAATGTGACTGTTTAAGACAAGCGGTTGCTTAATAGAGGTGACCACTAACACAGGTTTGATTGTATTTTACTTCAATTGTAAAACAAGTTTTTACAACTTAAACAGAACATGCTCAAAATCATCCAGGAAAATGCACTCCACTACTTGATCCTAATTCTGTAGCAAAGCAGAGGATCTAACCCACAACTCCGCTGATCATGGGTGCCATGCTCTACCACTGGACAATGCACTCCACTACTTTGATCCTAATTCTGTAGCAAGACAGAGGATCAAACCCATGACAACCGTGATCATGGGTCCCATGCTCTACAACTGGACAATGCACTCCACTACTTTGATCCTAATTCTGTAGCAAAACAAAGGATCAAACCCATGACCTCCCTGATCATGTTTCCCATGCTCTACTACTGGACAATACACTCCACTACTTTGATCCTAATTCTGTACCAAGGCAGAGGATCTAACCCACGACCCCCCTGATCATGGGCCCAATGCTCTAACACTGGACAATGCACTCCACTACTTTGCTCCTAATTCTGTAGCAAGACAGAATATCAAACCCATGACCCCCCTGATCATGGGTCCCATGCTCTATCACTGGACAATGCACTCCACTACGTTGATCCCAATTCTGTAGCAAGGCAGAGGATCTAACCCACATCCCCTCTGATCATGGGCCCCATGCTCTAACACTGGACAATGCTCTCCACTTCTTGATCTTAATTTTGTAGCAAGACAGAGGATCAAACCCACAACCTCCCCTGATCATGGGTCACATGCTCTATCACTGTACAATGCACTCCACTGCTTTGATTCTCATTCTGTATCAAGGCAGAGGATCTAACCCACAACCTCTTACCATGGGTCCCATGCTCTACCACTAGGCCATCCAGTTTACTTCTTTGATCCTAGTTCTGTAGCAGGGCAGGTTTATATTATATGTGTGTGTGTGTGTGTGTGTGTGTGTGTGTGTGTGTGTGTGTGTGTGTGTGTGTGTGTGGAGGATATCAGATCTTATCAAAGTTACTTTATACAAGTTCACTGAGTAGAGCCAGTTCTAATCGTGTAGTGAAAAGGCCACGCAGCTGGTGATCAAACCTGCCATCTCTAGCATGAGCAGCCAACACTCTATCCATTGGACTATCGTACACTACAAATACATGTAAAGTAAGTGAACAAATGTACATGTAACCTTTGCTAAATGAAAGTTAATTCATTATATTTATATCATTCATGCAACCAGTCTATACCAACATATATCATTTATCATGCAACCAGTCTATACCAACATATATTATTTATTAATCACCTAGTCTAAACCAACATATATCATTTATCATCACCCAGTCTATACCAACATATATCATTTATCTGGCAGCTAGTCTTTACCAACATATATTATTTATCAATCACCCACTCTCAACCAACATATATCATATATCATGCACCCAGTCTATAACAACATATATTATTTATCAATCACCCAGTCTAAACCAACATATATCATTTATCAGGCAGCTAGTCTATACCAACATATATTATTTATCAATCACCCAGTCTATACCAACATATATCATTAATCAGGCAGTTAGTCTATACCAACATATAGTATTTATCAATCACCCAGTCTAATACAACATATATCATTTATCATGCACCCAGTCTATACCAACATATATCATTTATCAGGCAGCTAGTCTATACCAACATATATTATTTATCAATCACCCAGTCTAAACCAACAAATATCATTTATCATGCACCCAGTCTATACCAACATATATTATTTATCAATCACCCAGTCTATTCCAACATATATGATTTATCATGCACCCAGTCTATACCAATCTATATTATTTATCAATCACCCAGTCTATAGCAACATATATCATATATCAGGCAGCTAGTCTGTACCAACATATATTGTTTATCAATCACCCAGTGTAAACCAACATATATCATTTACCATGCACCCAGTCTATAGCAACATATATCATATATTTGGCAGTTAGTCTATACCAACATATAGTATTTATCAATCACCCAGTCTAAACCAACATATATCATTTAGCATGCACCCAGTCTATACCAACATATAGTATTTATCAATCACCCAGTCTAAACCAACATATATCATTTAGCATGCACCCAGTCTATACCAACATATAGTATTTATCAATCACCAAGTCTAAACCAACATATATCATTTAGTATGCACCCAGTCTATACCAACATATATTATTTATCAGGCAGCTAGTCTATACCAACATATATTATTTATCAATCACCCAGTCTAAACCAACATATATCATTTATCATGCACCCAGTCTATACCAACATATATCATTTATCAAGCAGCTAGTCTATACCAACATATATTATTTATCAATCACCCAGTCTAAACCAACATATATCATTTATCATGCACCCAGTCTATACCAACATATATTATTTATCAATCAACCAGTCTAAATCAACATATATTATTTATCAATCACTCAGTCTATACCAACATATATCAATAATTTATCATGTACCCAGTCTATATCAACAAGTCTGATTTATCAATCATCCAGCCTTTACTAACATATATCATTTATTATGTACCCAGTCTAAACCAACATATATCATTTATCAGGCAGCTAGTCTATAACAACATATATAATTGATCATTCATTTATAATGTACCCAGTCTATACCAACATATAACATTGATCATGCACCCAGTCTATACCGACATATATCATTTATCATCCACCCAGTCTATACCAACATATATCATTTATCATGTACCCAGTCTATACTAACATATATTATTAATCATGCATCCAGTCTTTACCAACATATATCATTGATCATTCATTTATCATGCACCCAGTCTATACCAACATATATCATTTATCATGTACCCAGTCTATACCAACATATAATATTTATCATGTACCCAGTCTATACTAACATATATTATAAATCATGCATCCAGTCTATACCAACATATATCATTGATCAGTCATTTATCATGCACCCAGTCTATACCAACATATATCATTTATCATGTACCCAGTCTATACCAACATATATCATTTATCATGTACCCAGTCTATACCAACATATATCATTTATCATGTACCCAGTCTTTACCAACAAGTCTCATTTTGAATCATCAAGTCTATACCAACAAGTCTGATTTATCAAATATTGGGTATGGTAACCATATACAGACAATAATTAATTGCAATCCATATATATATAAAACAAAAGTCCAGCATACTTTATTATATGTTCCAGCATCTAGGATAGTTACAAAATTGCTGCAGTAGAATCTAGAACAATACACAGCAGAAACTCTCGTAACATCTCCGTAACACTGTTTTTATTGTAAAATATATATGTAACTAGCAATGACCGTTCATTGGTGTGTTAGCAGAAAATTAACAATAATTATGTTTATGTTCAATTAAAGAGAAAATTTATACATAATTTTTATACACATTTTGTGTGAAGTATCTAAAACAAATAATCCCTGCACTGGCAAGGTCTGTGTTGATCAATATATGACATTGCATCTCATTGTAATTCATCTATCACTGCTGATTCAAGTGGGACAGTTATCAATTACTTGTGGTAATGGATGTGCTCTAGTTATGATAGTATAAGTTAAATTTCCAGGAAGCTTCTACATAAATATGTGTCATTATGAGAAATATCTAGCACACTTTGTGAGAAATATTGAGCAAATATTGAGAAAAGTGTTTATATAAATATGCTCACATTGTGTGAAATACATAGCACACATTATGAGAAATATACAGCACACATTGACTGAAATATCTAACACACATTAAGAGAAATATCCAGCACATCTTATTTGAAATATACAGCACACATTGTGTGAAATATCTAGGATACATTATGATCTAGCACACATTTTGAGAAATATCTAGCACACATTATGGGAACTATTTAGCACATGTTATAAGAAATAGCAAGCACACATTGTGAGAAATATCTAGCACAAATTGTGATAACTATCTAGTACACATTGTGAGAAATATCTAGCAAACATTGTAAGAACTATCTAGCACACATTATGAGAAATATCTAGCACACATTGTGAGAACTATCTTGCACACATTGTGAGAAATATCAAGCACACATTGTGAGAAATATTAGCACACACTGTGAGAAATATCAAGCACACATTGTGAGAAATATCTAGCACACATTGTGATAACAATCTAGCACACATTGTGAGAAATATCACACTTGACCTTAAGCTATGACCTTGACCTTTGACAAACAGACCCAAGTTATTGGCATGACACATTGTCTTGTCCTAGTGAACATTTATGTTAAGCGATTTGAAATTCCAATCACAACTACAGAAGATAAGGTCTAGACAGCAGCGAACAGACAGGCGGAGCTGTGACCTTGACCTATGACGAACAGACCCAAGTCATTCGCATGACACATTGTCTTGTCCTAGTGAACATTTGTGCTAAGTTATTAAAAAATCCAATCACAAGTAAAGAAGATAGGGTCTGGACAAGAAGAAACACAGTGTATACATTGGATTTCCGAACCCTTGACCTTGAGCTATGACCTAAACCTTTGAAGAACAGACCCGAGTCATTCACATGACATATCATCTTGTTCTAGTGAACATTTGTGCCAAGTTATTTAAAATTTCAATGACAACTGAAGGAGATACGGTGCTAACAGCAGGGGACACACAGACGCAGCCCATTTCTATATTCCCCGCTCCACTCCACAGGCAGTGGCGGGGGATAATTAATGACATAAACTTTAATGCCTCTCATCTATTTTTAACAAGAACAAATACAGATGACAGCTAACTTTCTCTACAGTTGTAATCATATGTACTGTAAGTATTACAGGGATATATGCCAATGATGAAATGCATTTTTACTCATCTTCATGTATCAAGTCAACATTTATAGAGAATAACTTTAAAAGATTTTATCTTCTGTTCTAATCCATATTTACACCTTAACCGATGTGTATATATGTACATTTGAATTAATAAAATATGTTTAAACCAAGTCAATATTTGCATCTGTAACAGTTACTGTACAACCATATAGGCAAAGTCTCCCTGATGATTATTAAATACACTGTGTCTTATTGTTGTTCATCTCACACCCCTGACTCAAATGGGAAAGTTAACAATCACTTGTAGAGATGGGTGTACTCGACTGCTGGTTAACCTTCCCAGATTCCAGGAAAGAGTGGTTAGGTAGCTGATTATCTATTAGAACTTGATGGCATAAATGATGTTAAATATTCAAACAAGCTTGTAACTGATTAAATCATTATTATATTATAAAACTACAAAAGGCATTATATCCCATAAAATCTACATTCCATAATCAACCTAAACATTGTTTAACAATTCAAAATTTATATAAAACTTCTGTCTGTGAAAATGGAAGCAGTTTCCTGTAGTATGAGCAAAGACATTGACACTATATTACATCCTACTTTGTAGGGAGATATCTCCTGGGTGACATTTTCCGAGAGTTGTATATTTTCCAAGGACTATAAAAAAAATACCCATGGAATGTTCAAATTGAATGTTCACATGGAATGTTCAAATACTCCAATGTTCACAATAATTTCAGTGTTTTTTATACCAATTTCCACAGATTTGTTCCAAACCTAGCTTGTATAAATGACCATGTGATTTAATTCCAAACCTAAGAATTTGGTGACTGAAAACTCCGAGCATCAACTCACAGAAAATGTACTTCCAGGCAGTTCAAGTCTGACTTGAGGTAAAAGTTTCCTTGAACAGTCATGATTTAGTGTGCTGTACACTACACAGTGTTTCACTTCTGTCTGTCTTAAAGTTCACTTTTTCTAAAGTCTTATATTGCAATAATGATTTTAACATATTAACTTTTTTGTTAAACACAAATGTATTTAGTTTTACCTATACTAAAAAGGTAAAAAAGAATAAAATGTTTTATGGTTTAAACATTTGTCAGATATTTATTACTTTCTTAATGTGCAAAACAATAAGTGTTTTATAAAATAAATATACCGAGCAAGCGCTGTGATAAAATGCATGCGTGGTGTCCTAAATATACCAAGCAAGCGCTGTGATAAAATACATGCGTAGTGTCCTAAATATACCAAGCAAGCACTGTGATAAAATGCATGCCTGGTGTCCTAAATATACCAAGCAAGCGCTGTGATAAAATGCATGCGTAGTGTCCTAAATATACCAAGCAAGTGCTGTGATACAATGCATGTGTGGTGTCCTAAAGCAAGACACTGTATCTGCATATATGCTTAGTACATGTCCTGGTTTTACTCGGGAACATTTTGAGCATGAACTGTATAACTTGTTTTACATTTGATGTAAAATAAATAAATGCAAAATCAAATAAAGTATGTGATTCTGATGACATAGAGGTGTAAAATAAAACTAGTTATTATATATCATTATGATTGCTTCAATCTGATTGATTGAAAACGAAGCTAAACAGGTCAAATAAAATAAACCACTGACCACTCATTTCTCAAAAATGAACTATTGGCTACTTATTCTGTCAAAATCAGTTTCACCTGGTTACCGGGTCGTTCATTCAAATGAAACATTCTTCGGTTCTCATGCTGATAATCCATTCAAACTCCATTTGCTCTACTTGATAAAACAAAGTTAAAATGAACTGTTGAATTAAAACTGACACTGAAATACCATAAATAAAGTTAACTACTGACCACTCATTCCTTGGAAAATGACCACTTATTATTTTGAAACTGGTTTCATACGGTGTAAACTGATTTATCCTGGTACCGAGTCATTCTAACCAAATGTTCGATTTCTTTATATAGGGGTTATTTAACTGGTATTTCTTCTGTCACTGAAAACAGTATTAACTGTTAAATAAATGTTTCATTACATTCATGAAGTAAAACTAACACTGAAACATCATTTTCAATGCAGGAATATATAATAATAAATCATTTTTCTACAATTAATATGTGTCTTAATAATGATGTCACATTGTTAAGTGTTGACGCTGATGACTTTGCGTTGTTTTGCTCAAAGGCAGATCAAGGAGGTGGCAGTGAAATTAAATTCTCTATCACAAAACACATTTGTTAAGGCAGCAAATTCTGTTTTGAAGATATGCAGGTAATTCATCATTAGGAATGTTACATTTGGAATTATTAGTGGAGAACAGGCATTCAAAGGTTACAAAAAGTTATTATTATATATTGTTATGCATTCTCCAATCTGATTGGTTGAAAACTAACCAAAACTGGTCAAATAAAATGAACTATTGACCACTTATTCCTTTAAAATGAACTATTGATTGCTTATTCTGTCGAAACCAGTTTCATCTACTTATCGAGTCAATAGTTCAAATGAAACCTTCTTTCTGTTCTCATGGCAACAGTCCATTCAAGCTCCAATTACACTTGATAAAACAACAGTTAAATTAACCGTTTAATATATTTCGTAAATTAAAAAATTAACTGACACTGAAATATCACATTTTTTCAACACTAAAATAGTTTCCACAACTGATATGTTTATATAATGATGTCAGGTTGTATAAATACTGGCATTGATGATGTTTTGATCACGAGCATATCCACAATGAAGCTAAATATTGGTGACATTGTACTTCGAATAGTTAAAAATATTAATAGGCCTATATAGAGACAATTTTTAACTATAAGTGGAGAACAGATATTCAACAATGACGAAAAGTTGATAAAATATGGTTTTCACACATTTATTATGAAGCCATGAATAAATTATTTAGGAGGGACTTCTAATAAATATGAAAACATACTTTTGATTTACTATTTTGCTCTGTTATTCAATATAATAAACCAACTGTCTACCGCTTAAGTTGTCAATGGTTAAAATCATCTTTCCTTGGGAAATGACTATTGACCCAAAGAAGGGAACTATTAAGCTCGACTTTGTCTCGTTCAATACAGCTCTAGTTTCAGACTGTGACACATGGTTCACATGTTTAAACTAAAAGTTCTAGTTTCAGACTGTGACATATGGTTCATATGTTTACACAAACAGCTCTAGCTTCAGACTGTGACACATGGCTCACATGTTTATACTAAAAGCTCTAGTTTCAGACTGTGACACATTGTTCACATGTTTATACACACAGCTCTAGTTTCAGACTGTGACACATGGATCACAAGTTTATACACACAGCTCTTGTTTCAGACTGTGACACATGGTTCACATGTTTATACACACAGCTCTAGTTTCAGACTGTGACAAATGGTTCACATGTTTATACACACAGCTCAAGTTTCAGATTGTCATTCATGATTAACATGTTTATACCCACAGCTCCTCATGGGTCACATGTTTATACACACAGCTCTAATTTCACACTGTGACATATGGTGCACATGTTTATACACACAGATCTAGTTAAGACTGTAACAAATATACCACATGTTTATACCCACAGCTTTAGTTTCAGACTGTGGCACATGGTTCACCTGTTTATACCCACAGCTTTATTTTCAGACTGTGGCACATGGTTCACATGTTTATACACACAGCTCAAGTTTCAGACTGTGACACATGGTTCACATGTATATACACACAGCTCTAGTTTCAGACTGTGACACATGGTTAACATGCTTATACACACAGCTCTAGTTTCAGACTGTGACACATAGTTCACATGTTGTACCCACTATTCAAGTTTCAGACTGTTACACATGGTTCATATGTTTATAAAAACAATTTTAGTTTTAGACTATGAAACATGGTTCACATGTTTATACACAAAGGTGTAGTTTCTGACAGTTACACATTGTTCACATGTTTATACACAAAGCTCTAGATTCAGACTGTGACACATGGTTAACATGTTTATACACACAGCTCTACTTTCAGACTGTGACACAAAGTTAACATGTTTATACACACAGCTGTAGTTTCAGACTGTGACACATAGTCCACATGTTGTACCCACTGCTCAAGTTGCAGGCTGTGACACATGGTTAACATGGTTATCACACATCTCTAGTTTCAGACTATGCACCATGGTTCACATGTTTATACACACAGGTCTAGTTTCCGACTGTGACAAATTGTTCACATGTTTATACTAAAAGCTCTAGTTTCAGACTGTGACACATGGTTCACATGTTTAAACACATAGCTCAAGCTTCCGACTGTGAAACATGGTTCACATGTTTATATTTAAAGCTGTAGTTTCAGACTGTGACATATGTTTCATATGTTTACGCAAACAGCTCTAGTTTTAGACGGTGACACATGGTTCACATGTTTATACACACAGCTCTAGTTTCAGACTGTGACACATGTTTCACATGTTTATACCCACAGCTCTAGTTTTAGACTGTGACAAATGGTTCACATGTTTATACAAACAGTTCTAAATTAAGACTGTGACACATGGTTTGCATGTTTGTACTCACAGCTCTAGATTCTGAAATTGATACATGGTTTACATTTTTATTCCCACATTTCTAGTTTCTGACTGTGATAAATGATTCACATGTATATACCCATAGATCTAGTTTCCGATTGTGACACATGCTTCACCCATTTATATACACATCTCTAGTTTCAGACTGTGACACATGTTTCACATGTTTATACCCACAGCTTTAGTTTCAGAATGTTACAAATGGTTCACATGTTTACACACAGTTCTAGATTAAGACTGTGACACATGGTTCGCATGTTTATACACACAGCTCTAGATTCTGAATATGATACATGGTTTACATGTTTATTCCCACACCTCTAGTTTCAGACTGTGATAAATGATTCACATGTATATACCAATAGATCTAGTTTCAGATTGTGACACATGCTTCACCCATTTATATACACATCTCTAGTTTCAGACTGTGACACATGATTCATATTTATACCCATAGCTCTAGTTAAAGACTGACAAATGATTCACATGTTTATACCCACACAGCTCTAGCTTCAGTCCATGACAAATGATTCACATGTTTATGCACACTGCTCTAGTTTCAGACTGTGACACATGGTTCACATGTTTATACCCACAGCACTAATTTCACACTGTGACACATAGTTCACATGTTAATACTAACAGCTCTTGTTTCAAACTGTGACACATGGTTCACATGTTTAAACCCACATCTCTAGTTTCAGAGTGTGACAAATGATTCACATGTTTATACACACAGCTCTAGTTTCAGACTGTGACCTATGGTTTGCATGTTTATACACACAGCTCTAGTTTCAGACTGTGACACAAAGTCAACATGTTGTCCCCACTGCTCAAGTTTCAGGCTGTGACACATGGTTCACATGGTTATCAAACATGGTTCGCATCTTTATACACACAGGTCTAGTTTCTGACGGTGACAAATTGTTCACATGTTTATACTAAAAGCTATAGTTTCAGACTGTGACACATTGTTCACATGTTTATACACACAGCTCTAGCTTCAGACTGTGACACATGGTTCACATGTTTATATTAAAAGCTACAGTTTCAGACTGTGACATATGGTTCATATGTTTACGCAAACAGATCTAGTTTCAGACTGTGACACATGGTTCACATGTTTATACACACAACTTTAGTTTCAGACTATGACATATGATTCACATGTTTTTACAAACAGTTTTAGTTTCAGACAGTAACACATGGTTCTCATGTTTATACACACAGCTCCAGTTTCAGACTGTGACAAATGATACACATGTTTATATCGACATTTTTAGTTTCAGACTATGACAAATGATTCACATGTGTATACTCACAGCTCTTTTTTCAGACCATGACACATGGTTCACATGTTTATACCCACAGCTCTAGTCTCAGACTGTGACAAATGTATCACATGTTTAAACACACAGCTCTAGTTCCTTACTGTGACCCTAGGCTCACATGTTTATATCCACAGCTCTAGTTTGAGACTGTGATATATGGTTCACATGTTAATGCACACAGCTCTAGTTTCAAACTGTGACACATGGTTAACATGTTTATACACAAAGCTCTAGTTTCACTCTGTGACACATGGTTCAAATGTTGATACCCACAGCTCTTGTTTCAGAATATGACATCTGGTTCACATATTTATAAACACAGATCTTGTTTAGACTGTGACACATGGTTCACATGTTTATACACACAGATCTAGTTTCAGAATATGACATCTGGTTCATATATTTATAAACACAGATCTTGTTTTGACTGTGACACATGGTTCACATGTTTATACACACAGATCTAGTTTTAGACTGTGACACATGGTTCACATGTTTATACCCACATCTGTAGTTTCAGACTGTGACACATGGTTCACATGTTTATACACACAGCTCTACATTCAGATTGATACCCATGATTTACATGTTTATACACACAGCTCTAATTTCACACTGTAACATAAGGTTCACATGTTTATACCCACAGCTTTAGTTTCAGACTGTAACAAATGTACCACATGTTTACACCCACAGCTCCAGTTTCAGATTGTGACACCTGGTTTACATGTTTATACCGACAGCTCTAGTTTCAGACTTTGACACATGGTTCACATATTTATACACACAGCTCTAGTTTCACACTGTAACACATAGTTCACATGTTAAAACTCACAGCTCTTGTTTCAAACTGTGACCAATGGTTCACATGTTTATATCAACATCTCTAGTTTCAGACTGTGACACATGGTTCACATATTTATACCCACAGCTCTAGTTTCATACTGTAACACATAGTTCACATGTTTATACCCACAGCTCTAGTTTCAGACTGTGACATATGGTTCACATGTTTATACACACAGCTCTTGTTTCAGTCTGTGACATATGGTTCACATGTTTATACCCACAGCTCTTGTTTCAGACTGTGACATATGGTTCACATGTTTATATCAACATCTCTAGTTTCAGACTGTGACACATTGTTCACATGTTGATACCCACAGCTTCTGTTTCAGACTGTGACCTCTGGTTCACATGTTTATACACACAGCTCTAGTTTCAGACTGTGACACATTGTTAACATGTTTATACACAAAGCTCTAGTTTCACTCTGTGACACATGGTTCAAATGTTGATACCCACAGCTCTTGTTTCAGAATATGACATCTGGTTCACATATTTATAAACACAGATCTTGTTTAGACTGTGACACATGGTTCACATGTTTATACACACAGATCTAGTTTCAGAATATGACATCTGGTTCACATATTTATAAACACAGATCTTGTTTTGACTGTGACACATGGTTCACATGTTTATACAAACAGATCTAGTTTTAGACTGTGACACATGGTTCACATGTTTATACCCACATCTGTAGTTTCAGATTGTGACAAACGATTCACATGTTTATACTCACAGCTCTTGTTTCAGACTGTGACATGTGGTTCACATGTTTATACACACACCTCTAGTTTTAGACTGTGACACATGGTTCACATGTTTATACCCACATCTGTAGTTTCAGATTGTGACAAACGATTCACATGTTTATACTCACAGCTCTTGTTTCAGACTGTGACATGTGGTTCACATGTTTATACACACACCTCTAGTTTCAGACTGTGACACATGGTTCACATGTTAATGCACACAGCTCTAGTTTCAAACTGTGACACATGGTTAACATGTTTATACACACAGCTCTAGTTTCACTCTGTGACACATGGTTCCCATGCTTATAACCACAGCTCTAGTTTCAGATTGTGACACATGGTTCACATGTTCATGAACACAGCTTTAGTTTCAAACTGTGACACCTGGTTCACATGTTTATACACAAAGCTCTAGTTTCACACTGTGACACATGGTTCAAATGTTGATACCCACAGCTATTGTTTCAGAATATGACATCTGGTTCACATATTTATAAACACAGATCATGTTTAGACTGTGACACATGGTTCACATGTTTATACACACAGATCTAGTTTCAGAATATGACATCTGGTTCACATATTTATAAACACAGATCTTGTTTTGACTGTGACACATGGTTCACATGTTTATACACACAGATCTAGTTTTAGACTGTGACACATGGTTCACATGTTTATACCCACATCTGTAGTTTCAGATTGTGACAAACGAGTCACATGTTTATACTCACAGCTCTTGTTTCAGACTGTGACATGTGGTTCACATGTTTATACACACACCTCTAGTTTCAGACTGTGACACATGGTTCACATGTTAATACACACAGCTCTACATTCAGATTGATACCCATGATTTACATGTTTATACACACAGCTCTAATTTCACACTGTAACATAAGGTTCACATGTTTGTACCCACAGCTTTAGTTTCAGACTGTAACAAATGTACCACATGTTTACACCCACAGCTCCAGTTTCAGATTGTGACACCTGGTTTACATGTTTATACCGACAGCTCTAGTTTCAGACTTTGACACATGGTTCACATATTTATACACATAGCTCTAGTTTCACACTGTAACACATAGTTCACATGTTAAAACTCACAGCTCTTGTTTCAAACTGTGACCAATGGTTCACATGTTTATATCAACATCTCTAGTTTCAGACTGTGTCACATGGTTCACATATTTATACCCACAGCTCTAGTTTCATACTGTAACACATAGTTCACATGTTTATACCCACAGCTCTAGTTTCAGACTGTGACATATGGTTCACATGTTTATACACACAGCTCTTGTTTCAGTCTGTGACATATGGTTCACATGTTTATACCCACAGCTCTTGTTTCAGACTGTGACATATGGTTCACATGTTTATATCAACATCTCTAGTTTCAGACTGTGACACATTGTTCACATGTTGATACCCACAGCTTCTGTTTCAGACTGTGACCTCTGGTTAACATGTTTATACACACAGCTCTAGTTTCAGACTGTGACACATTGTTCACATGTTTATATCCACAGCTTTAGTTTTAGACTGTAACACATGGTTCACATGCTATACCTGCAGCTCTAGGATACAGGTACTTAGCAACATTAATAAATGAACATGGGATACAGGTACTTATCAGCATTAATAACTGTACTCTGTACATGGGATACAGGTACTTAGCACCATTTATAACTGTACACAGGATACAGGTACTTAGCAACATTAATAAATGTACTCTGTATACAGGATACAGGTACTTAGCAACATTAATAACTGTACTCTGTATACAGGATACAGGTACTTAGCCACATTAATAACTGTACTCTGTACATGGGATACAGGTACTTAGCAACAGTAATAAATGTACTCTGTATACAGGATACAGGTACTTAGCAACATTAATAAATGTACTCTGTATACAGGATACAGGTACTTAGCAACATTAATAACTGTACTCTGTATACAGGATACAGGTACTTAGCAACATTATTAACTGTACTCTGTATACAGGAAACAGGTACTTAGCCACATTAATAACTGTACTCTGTACACGGGATACAGGTACTTAGCAACATTAATAAATGTACTCTGTATACAGGATACAGGTACTTAGCAACATTAATAACTGTACTCTGTATACAGGATACAGGTACTTAGCCACATTAATAACTGTACTCTGTACACGGGATACAGGTACTAATCAACATTAATAACTGTACTCTGTACACAGGATACATTTACTTACCACATTAATAACTGTACACAAGATACAGGTGTTTAGCAACATCAATAACTGTACTCTGTACACAGGATACAGGTATTTAGCAATATTAATAACTATACTCTGTACACAGGATAAAGGTACTTAGCAACAATACTAACTGTACTCTGTACACAGGATACAGGTACTTAGCCACATTAATAATGGTACACAGGATACAGGTAATTAGCAACATTGATAACGGTACAAAGGATACAGGTATTAAGCAACACTGGTAACTGTACATGGGATACAGATACTTAGCCACATTAATAGCTGTACTTTGCACACAGGATACAGATCTCCCTAAAAAAACAGATTCTACCAAACACAAGATGATATAGTTTGGTAGGGTAACTTGTTACCAAGATTCACCCTTGCATATATACTATACTTATACTGATATTATATACATGAGTTAGTAGTTGTTACTGTCGCACGCGCTAATATGTAACGAATTTCTTTCTCGCTGTCAATATTAAGAGGCTACCAAGGGTTTGGAGGGTTTTGTTTAGTACAAATGTGCTTGTATTATTTTACCCGTATGTGCCGATGGCGGACCAACTCTAAAAAAATCGACGCTATCAACTCACTCCTACCACCCCCACCCCAACCCCCTTTGTACACACACATAACTGTCATGTTATATTAAAACTTTAAAATTCACTGTTTTCCAACTGTCCGTTCAGATTTTGCGTTGCGCCCCCTAAGTACGCCTCTATAAACTGAAATCTTGATTTATAATCAGATGTTCACTGGGGGTGAGTAAGTACGCGTTTTTTTTATAGAAACTTGCATAAAACATGAATATTGCAAAATATTAAAACAAAATCCATGGAAATAGATATAGATACCAGAAACAAACTGAATTAAGAAATATGTTACATTAGCATTTGTTTTATGTTACGATTTCATTTTTACCTTTTTGTTGAATGAATTTAATGTTCAAAACCGAGTCACGGAACGGCATACAGCCGACGATGATACGGCATCCGTGAATTTTCTAATAAAATGGTACCGCATCCGCCAATACTTCGGTACTTTTTAAACGTTAATTTTATAGGCAATGTGCCATTCATTCATATGAATACATTACGGTACCATGTCATTACGTGTGCACCCACCTGTTTAAGCTTATTTATTTTACTTCGATTGTGAAACAAGTTCTTACAACTTAGACAAATCACGCTCAAAGTCTTCATTGGTAGAACCAGTACAAATCATATGAGGAAAAGTGTCTTGTTCAAGTACACCATGCATAGCCGTGGCGGAAGATCGAACCACGACCCTCCGATCAAGGGTTTGGTGCTCTACGACTAGACCACGTGCACCGACATGTGCATGTTTAATGAAAAAAATTCACATGTTTAAAATAATATTTGATCTTGAATATATGAAAACAACACGCCGTACACATGCTTCTGTTATGACCACAAGGAATCCAAAAAACATATTCCAATTTGGAAAGCACTGGTGGAACACTATAACCTAGAACACATTCACCAAAGACTCATATTCTGAACGAGACTGGATATTAGAATATCAACAAACGTTATAAACGTGTCCCTTTCTTTTTCTTTGTCAGCAGTGTACACTCACTGGCCGGGAAAAACTCTCTTATTTATAAGTTACGTGACCCTACTTTTCTCTTATTACATTTTCGTAGTGCAGAGGTCGACAAACAATAAAACATTCGTTTCTTTCATTTGGGTCTCTCTATGAATGTCAAGCGTACAAACTTATTTAATCTATACCTACTATATATCAATGGTTTGTTCCTACAACAGTACATAAAAGGACGCTTACATTTTTTTTCACGGTTGCAAAAAAATCGCGTACTGGCTCTGTCCCCGTGATATTGCAATTTTGAGTGATCACGTGCTAACCAGAGTTTATAAATTGGCGTGAGAGACCGGAAACGGCCTTCATTCGTTCTCGCGTCTGATCAAGTTAAGTAAAAGTTCTACAGATATCTCTGGTTTGCTTTGTTTAACTTCCAAAAAAAAACCTCTATTTTCTAAGTGATTTTTTGTGTGTATTAGTGCATATTCATTATGGGTATCCGCAGTTTTGTCGGTAGCGTGGTTAAAGCAGTTGTAGATGTAGTGACGTCAGCAGCAGGAAAGTTACTCAGCTTGGTAATTATAAAACATTTTATTATTTTATCAAATACGATGTGTGTATATCTATGTTCATTTAGCCGGTTTGCATTTGTTATATCCAATGAAACAAATCTGTGGAAGCGACAAATCTTTAAAATTATATATGTGTAACCAGAACACGAAGGTTCCGCTTTGGTGGGAAAAATGGCGGGAAATGGACAGCAAAGTTTTCTTCGAAAAACACGATTTATTTTTTGTAGATTTGCTTTCAATTTCATTTTGTAGAAGGGGCTGGGAATGGCTCGAATAAATGGGAAGTGATTGTGTTCAGCAGGGGTGTAGTCTGGTCGATTTAAAAATGCAGACTGGGGTGGGGGAGGGACACTCAATAGGTCTATATTTTGGTTAGTACATATGTCGCTGTCTTCTGGTGCGTAGCTGCCTTCAGATCGTGTAGGCCCTGGCCTATACTTTTCAGAGAAAAGTGTAATAAAAACACCAAAAATGCAATAAAAAGTGATTGGGGATAGGTCTTATGGTTACAATGAGCTGAGAAGCTGTGTTTATATAGTTTGATAATGCTCTAAATTAAGTTTCTGTGTATTTTTGCATGTGAACGTGCTCAATCACCGTATGAATGATCCATGAGTAATAACTGTAAATATGTCTTGAAATACACCGGAAGCCACAATTTTCAGGGTTTATATTTAATTTTTTTTATAGGGGTGCATGCTCCCCAGACCACACCCCCTCCCTTCACATCCGACTTAAGCCAGCTACGCCCTTGATTTTTACGCCTTTTCTTGGACATAAAAAATTATGATGTAGAGTTTTGACCCCTATAATTTCTTTTGCATAATGTGATGTAAAGCTTTGACCCTCCTTGCTGACCCTTACTTCAATATTTTATAAAAATGTTGAAATGTATAGTTGTGTCAAAAGTTTTCACTGCAATACATTTTTTTCAAATACAAACAAATATTTTGTTCATAAGACGCATACAAGTATTTTATTCTTAATGAATAAAGAATAATCATTTATGGTGAAATTACACTTTAAAACCTTATAAAACTGTATATAGAAATCAAATGGTCATTCGAATATACACACTGCAAATTGCGACAGTGTTCATACAGATAAATATTCATGAAATGCTTGTAAACATTTATGTGAGGCAGTTTACATGGTGCAATTGCATCATATTTACATGTCAAATACTATTAAAATATGGTTAAATATCCCATATGATGCTTTTGCACCATAATGGTGCATTTGGGCCATCTCCCTGACCTGCTGCAAGGACATGTGTATGCATTTTAAGTGCCCCCGGGGAGTCTGTTCCCTGAATATCTTGGTGATAGACATTGTTCCCCAGATCCCCAAAAGTGTTTGCCATAGTGCACCAAAAGTATTTGCCCCAGATCTCTGAAATTAGGACTTTGATCCCTGTTTCCCTGAAAGTAATGGCCAATGTTCCCCTGGTCTCTAAAAATAATTGGCCATGTTCAACACATCTGCTGAACCCCTGGGAGGGCCTCAGATTAACAGTATGTTTCTACCTTGCCGAAAGGATAATTAGTATTTAAATCACAATGTGTTTTAACCTGCTCTAAGATTTCTGACACTATTAAAACACCTGCTCAAGATGCCCAAGTCAGTTTAGTTAGAATTGTACACAGCCAATCATTGTCATCACTAGGGGATCCAGGGGGTGGTGTGCCATTGTATGTGCCAAGATTATATTTGGCAAGTACCAGTGCACACTAACAACCCACCAACAAACCCATTAAAACAAACACACTACAACCAGGAGCAGATGATCTACTGACATCACTAGGGGATCCAGGGGGTGGTGTGCCAGTGTATGTGCAAAGATTATATTTGGCAAGTTAATGACTAGTGCACACTAACAACCCACCAACAAACCCATTAAAACAAACACACTACAACCAGGAGCAGATGATCTACTGACATCACCAGGGGATCCAGGGGGTGGTGTGCCAGCGTATGTGCCAAGATTATATTTGGCAAGTTAATGACCAGTGCACACTAACAACCCACCAACAAACCCATTAAAACACACACACTACAACCAGGAGCAGATCTACTGTCATCACTAGGGGATCCATTGGGTGGGGTGCCATAGTATGTGCCCAGTTTATATTTGGCAAGTTAATGACTAGTGCACACTAACAACCCACCAACAAACCCATTAAAACAAACACACTACAACCAGGAGCAGATCTACCATCATCACTGAGGGATCCATGGGGTGGGGTACCATTGTATGTACCCAGCTTATATTTGCCAAGTTAATGACCAGTGCACACAAACAACCCACCAACAAACCCGTTAAAATACACACACTACAACCAGGGGCATATCTACTGTCATCACTAGGGGATCCAGAGGTTGGGCATGGTTTCTTAATTAAAGATTAGATGCACCATTAATATCAATATCAAAAATTGTACGCATCACATAATAGTCCCACTCAACCTGATTAAATAGGTGTGGATGGGCAACTTTTTTATTGTTTTAGGTATTGAAGATGCAAAATAAAAAAGATCTACAAAAGGCTCCATAATAATGTGCAATATATATGCAACCGCTACTAAAACTCCCCTGATGACAGAAATAATACAGCTAGCTGTTCAACATAGCTAGCTGATTCTGTCACCAGGGTCATATTTGGCTAAGATGATTATTTCCTGAGAGGAGATTATCAGCCAGCCAATTGTTGATTATACTAATAATGCAGTTTCTTCTGAAAGGAAACAATTGGAATACAATTAATTTGTCAATCACCGAGTATAGTTAAGGAATAAAATCAAGAAGGAAAAGCAACTGATTGATATTTTGTGAATGCTTGCATATTCATACAAAATCTCGCAGTATCTTGTTTTCAGTTATCAAGGCTTCCATTCATACATTGCATAATGAAATTCTAATTCAAATGATAAACCATTCCCAGCAATTTGTGAATCTGATTTTAAAATTTGTAATATACTGCACCTAAAATGACACCAAATTATGAGAAATTTTACTTCAAACTGCAATATCTTAAATTCAAGATCTTTTTTCTATGATCGCAACATTTTAAATCATCTAAGATTACATACATCTTACAACTTATGTACAAGAAATCAGTTGCCTGTGCGTTGTGAATGATTATTTACCAAATGATTAACCCTTTGATTGACCCCCCTCTAATTTTGAATCCTGGATCCGCCCCCTGATACATATGCTATAAAAGGTCTACATAGCAACAACATTGCTAAATAAAATATATCAATGAAACTATCATGTCTTTGAGTTTCAAAAAATGTAACACAAATCTCTAATGAACAAATTAATTGGGAATATTTTCAGAAAATTATTTTGAATGCAGACAGAAATACATGTAACAACCTTTTTATAATGCACCACTTGCAAAATCAAAATTTATAATTGTATCAGTGCATGCATGTCCCACATTGGCAGCGATTAAAGTGATACAGCTTGGCCTCATTTACCTTAAGGTGTAAACCCACCATTGATTTTTGTTCTTTATTCTATAGTAAATAATAAAAGTTTGAAGGCTTGTCATTCATAGAGAACCCCAAATGAAAAAAGTGAAACCTACATTACACAAACCCATTAAAACAAAACATACTACAACCAGGAGCAGATCTACCATCATCACTGAGGGATCCATGGGGTGGGGTACCATTGTATGTACCCAGTTTATATTTGCCAAGTTAATGACCAGTGCACACAAACAACCCACCAACAAACCCGTTAAAATACACACACTACAACCAGGGGCATATCTACTGTCATCACTAGGGGATCCAGAGGTTGGGCATGGTTTCTTAATTAAAGATTAGATGCACCATTAATATCAATATCAAAAATTGTACGCATCACATAATAGTCCCAACTCAACCTGATTAAATAGGTGTGGATGGGCAACTTTTTTATTGTTTTAGGTATTGAAGATGCAAAATAAAAAAGATCTACAAAAGGCTCCATAATAATGTGCAATATATGTGCAACCCTCACTAAAACTCCCCTGATGACAGAAATAATACAGCTAGCTGTTCAACATAGCTAGCTGATTCTGTCACCAGGGTCATATTTGGCTAAGCTGACTCTTTCCTGAGAGGAGATTTTCAGCCAGCCAATTGTTAATTATACTAATAATGCAGTTTCTTCTGGAAGGAAACAATTGGAATACAATTAATTTGTCAATCACCGAGTATAGTTAAGGAATAAAATCGAGAAGGAAAAGCAACTGATTGATATTTTGTGAATGCTCGCGTATTCATGCAAAATCTCGCAGTACCTTGTTTTCAGTTATCAAGGCTTCCATTCATACATTGCATAATGAAATTCTAATTCAAATGATACCATTCCCAGCAATTTGTGAATCTGATTTTAAAATTTGTAATATACTGCACCTAAAATGAAACCAAATTATGAGAAATTTTACTTCAAACTGCAATATCTTAAATTCAAGATCTTTTTCTATGATCACAACATTTTAAATCATCTAAGATTACATACATCTTACAACTTATGTACAAGAAATCAGTTGCCTGTGCATTGTGAATGATTATTTACCAAATGATTAACCCTTTGATTGACACCCCTCTAATTTTGAATCCTGGATCCGCCCCCTGATACATATGCTATAAAAGGTCTACATAGCAACAACATTGCTAAATAAAATATATCAATGAAACTATCATGTCTTTGAGTTTCAAAACATGTAACACAAATCTCTAATGAACAAATTAATTGGGAATATTTTCAGAAAATTATTTTGAATGCAGACAGAAATACATGTAACAACCTTTTTATAATGCACCACTTGCAAAATCAAAATTTATAATTGTATCAGTGCATGCATGTCCCATATTGGCAGCGAATAAAGTGATACAGCTTGGCCTCATTTACCTTAAGGTGTAAACCCACCATTGATTTTTGTTCTTTATTCTATAGTAAATAATAAAAGTTTGAAGGCTTGCCATTCATAGAGAAACCCAAATGAAAGAAGTGAAACCTACATTTTACTGTTTGTCAACCTCTGCACTATCAAAATATGATGAGAAAAGTAAGGGTTATGTGTATATAAGAGATTTTTTTCTGGTCAGTGTTTTCACTGTTGATAAAGTGAAAGTAGATTTCCGAAATCATGAAATCATACCCCAAATTCCAAGCATCAATGTTTTTTTTCTAAATTCACAATTCAAACCTGACAATGCTATCAAAATGTTCAAAATACATCATTAATGCCATTCAATTAAAAAAATGAGCATTAAAATAAGGAAAATGTATTTTTAAAGAAGAAGAATCGAGGATTATTTATAACGCCATTATGTGACTACCCCATGAAGCACTTCCTTGTTCCTATGGTGGTACTATGCCTTAAAGGGAACATATCATGATTTTTCAAAATTCAAAGATATTTTCCCCTCCAATATATCCTGCCTGTATGATAATACTCAATGACCCCTTATTGCTTAAAGGGACGATGCCAAAATAATTGATTTCCAGCTTATAATTGCAAAACATGAATTCATGTTGATTTCAGTTTGAACTGTTAAACAGGTGTATATGTTATAAAATTATTTCATCTTAAGAAAGACAATGAACATGCACATGCAAAGAACATTGAACTGTATTGAAGTGATGTCTATTTTTAGAATAGGGATTCCTTTCAAGTTTACCTCTCCAGTTTGCCACCTTTTGGTGGATTTGAAATGCCAAACAATTAGTTTTTTTTTTATTTATAAGCAGTTTACTATAATGAGTTGATATTTATCCATTTTAAAAACATTTTTATATTTTTAGTGTTTTTTCCCTTATATACTTACTTTAATCCAATTGAGTTCCAGTAACACGAGACATTTTTTCACCACCACATATTTTGATGCATTTGTATCTGAATGTTACCCTTGTTTTAATGAGTTTGAATCCCAGCAATCGGGTGCACATGCACCATACTGATATAATTGCAGTGTTTTTTTTTCGGCCATTTTTATAGCCGTTATTGGGTCATATTCCCAATGGCAAATACTATATTTTTTTCCCAATTTAGTGGTAAAAATTCCCAATTGAAAGCTTCAATAATTATTAATTGAAACTTGCCATAATTCCTTGATAAAATAAACAAAGTTTTCCCCATTCTGAATTGAGTATGACATTGAATCTTCAATTAAATGGCAAGCGAGGCAAATGTACACATTTTTATGAAGTTGAACAAATATATTTAATGCAAAAGTTTTCCCAAATTTAATGAAAATGCCGCTAAAATTCCCAATTCCAAGGGTATGGGTCATCTTCCCAAAATGGTGAAAAAAACACTGAATTGTGAAAACTAATTTAGCTGGTGGTGCATTTCATAAAATGTATAGCTATGTAGGGTGAAAACTTATCAAAATACCATGTGTCACTTTTAAAAGATTTTGTGAGCCCTGTAGACAAGGAGCGCAAACATATATCATCTGATTAAAACAGCTGAATATAATATTCCACCACCCGCTCCTCATAAATATATATTCATGACTTGATTTGCCACCACCCATTGCTTGCATAGTGAAAATCTGTTAAAAATTTACTATGCATTCCAGTCAAATGAAATCTGAATCCTTCACAGCGAAAACCCTTCCTAATCTGAAATCCAAATCTCCTTACTAAAATCTTGATTTTATTGTGATTGCCAAGAAAAAAACAGTTCATTGTGTTTTTATTTCATTCATCTAGTGAGCAAAACTGTTTTTTAGCATATGATTGATTGATTGATTGAATATTTAGCATCATTTTTATGCCATCGAGGGCTAACAGACGAATAGATAACCTAACCACTGTTTCCTGGGATTAACCAGTACTCGAGCACACCCCATATCCGCAAGTAACTGATAACTTTCCCACTTGAATCAGTGGTGAGAGACGAATGATAATGAAACACAATGTCATATATCAATCATCACTGAGACTGTTGCCGGGCGGAGGATTTGAACTCACGACCCCTGAATTGATAGTCAGAAGTGTAACTGACTGAGCTAATCGGGCCCATTTAGCATATGAGTTACAAAAGTTTAATCTAAAGAATGTCGGCTGTATAACTATATAACAATATATATAAAACATTTCCAAGACTCATTGAGAAATCTTTGGATAATACAGATCAAAAGTTTTCTTCTATCTGAAAACTATCATGGTGGTCTAGTGGTAGAGTGCCTGCTTCACATCTAGAAGGTTATGAGTTTGAACCCCTGGTGTTTTATACCAAATACTTGAAAGCTTCGTCGCTTGGTGCTCAATATTAAGAGGATAGTTACAGGCCTATTGTTGGTATAATGTGACTGTTGTTGGTATGTGTATTAGGAGAGGGTATCGTACCATGTGTCCACGGTAGGTTACTCCAGTGTGGCAGGGCTCAGAATACTGTCTCTCATGTAGACACCATTGTGACATGACTGAAAAATTGCGAAAAGCGTCGCTTAATACTCAATCCAACATACAACAATAACATCTAAAACTTTCAGTCAACAAGAGGTGCCATAACAAAGCTATCAAAGTACAAGAATGATTTCAGGCCAAAGTTGTTAAATTTGATGTGACCAGCAAGCTAAGACCAACATTAAGATAACTTTTTCTGCTCACAAAAACTGGATAATTTATCAGTTTTGATTTTGTTTTGAAGTCAGGTGTTGATTTGAAGAGCCATCAATCATGTTCCACAATATATCTAGAATGGTGTACTTGTAACACACTTTCACAAACACCTACTGAATACAGGCACAACCAAATATCAGACCAATATTTACTCTTATTATAAACTGGATTATCCACAAAACAAAAATGGAGAAAACCATGAGTAAGTGGGGGATTGCAGAAGATCAGAAACATGATTAAGGGTGGTCAAGTGGTATATAATAGCAAGCCTTGTGGAGGACCAAAACCCATACATTCCCAGTTTGATTCCTGCACTGGTGGGATTATTTTCTAGGTTTAAGTTATACTGGCCAAAGGCCACCAGGGCACATGTCATGCTAAATTGTCCATTGTCGATCCGTTAACCTTCTTGTAGACATGATAGCATATTCATCTTAGATAAACTTGCACATAAGATCTCGGATGAATTCTTGAACCACTGTGATTTGACCACAAATGCCTCTGCCACAGAGCTTATAAGCACATTTTAAGTGAAGCTTATGGAGGTCCCTTAAAAGATTTGTTGAAGTCTGGTTCCTGGTCAAATTTAGGGCTACCAAATATATAGTTATATAGGGAAAATGTTGTCCATGCTATAGCACCTTCATTTTTCATTAAATCTTAAACAATCTTGCACAGCAGTTATGTAACCACAGGATCTGGGACAAGTTATTAATGATGTTGAATCCTTATTTTTTACTGGCATCCAGTTAAGTTCTTTAAATAAAGGCTCTAAGGCTGAAAGAGGATCTGCATTGAGGATAATTCTTGTTGCTCTTTTCTGTAATTTTAGTATTCGATCAAGCCCATCTTTAGTGCAGTTACCCCAAATAGTGCAACAGTAATCAATTAAATGTAGTAATCAATTAAATGTAGTATATTATATCCGCTGTAATAATTCCTTTGCTTCAAGATGTAGATAGTTTCCTATTTTTGACATAAGGTATATGCATGATGAAATGAAAGTGCATATATGGTTTATTTGACTAGATCAATTTAATAATTTACAAAATCTCTGCATTCATGGTAAGAGTAAGGCAATCTGTTTAAACTGATAGTTTTTGTCTTGTTCCTATTGCCATACACGGATTTTTTTCTGTATTAATGTACATAAAATTTCTTGAACATCATTTACCAGTATTTATAGAGGTCTGGTCAGCTTGTTATCTCTGCTGAATTTCTCAAACAGTTTTTACTGAAGTGTCCTATGTGGAGTTCTCAGCATACATACCAGTTTCACTTTCTTTTTTTTTTGTAATGGGAGATCATGAAAGGCTCATTAAACTTCCGAAATGGTCCATATTAGTTTTAATTTAAGTCAGTTTCACTCTCCCAGATGATAGAATACTTGTTTATTTGATCAATGAGAGATTTTGCATAAACACTTTCTGCAGAAAACAGAGAGTTACGAAGCTGGTAAGGAAACGCGTCTGTCGGTAATATATGATCAACTCACTTCAGAGAGAAACATAATATATAGTGTTGGGAACTGTAGGGGATGCGGTTTAAAATTAAAAACAGCTTGTTGTAAAATAGTATTTAAGAACATCCCCTTTATTCCCCTCAGTGTATTAATGAACTGGAACTAATGAGCTAATTTATTGCACGAAGGCGACAAATCGTTCATATAAAATTATAATTATTTTTCTAATAACTGTACTAAACAAACCTACCTTGGTAGCATCTCAATATTGGCTGCTATAAAGTAATTTGTGATGTAATAGTGCGTGCGAAAGTATCACGCATATATGCAAGGGAGGATTCTGAGCAAGAGTTACTAGACGAAAATAGTATTCTGTACTTTGTTTTTCAGTGCCTATAAACAATGGAGTGTGTACTTAGTTTGATACAGTTTTATTGCAGACATCAATATATTTAAAAAAAAAAAATCCTTTCATTCCATCACATGTGTTTCCAATATTGAAAAACAAAACTGGGACTAAACCAATATATGACGTTTTAAATAGAAATAATGAGAAACCAACAAGCCAGAATAAATGGAATGAAATGTATGATATAAATGAAAATGATTGGAATATATACTATGACATTCCTTTCCAAGTAACAAGAGACACTAAACTCCAGTGGTTACAATATCGACTTCTACATCGAATTCTCCCCACTAATAGGTACCTCACTTTGATAAAGATTAAATCAAATGAAAAATGTACTTTTTGTAAGAAACAGACAGAAACATTGCAACATATCTTTTGGCATTGCTCTCATACACAAGAACTTTTATCAAATGTAATAATGCATCTAAATAATATAAATATTCAAGTACAATGGAATGAAACTCAGCTTCTATTTGGGATTTCAAAAAATGATAAAAGAACATTAACAGAAAACTTGTTAATTCTTGAGATAAAACTATACATTTATGCAAGTAGATGCTTGGAGGCCACTCCTTCCTATAAAGGACTCCTGATGAGTATGAAATCCATGTTTGACGTAAATAGATGTATATCTGTTAAGAACGGACTATCTGATAAATTTGAGGAAGACTGGAATATCATACTTAAACTTATCCTGTAAAATAACCTATTTATATATAGTCTGTTTTTGTTATTGTTTTTTTCTCTTTAATTTAAAAAAAAAAATCAAACTTGGATGTGGACTGTATATGTCTTTGATATTTGCTTCAACTTCTTTTGACACCCCCCCCCCCCCCACCTTATCCCCAATATTTTTTATTATCATTTTTATTATCTTCACATTTCTTTTCTCTTTTTTTATTATTTATTCTCCCCATTCTTAATAGAGATCAAGTAATATATATACAGTTATAAAGTATTATACATTGACAAAATTGAATTCTTTGAGGAATGAAAGATGAATGAATGTGGTGAATTATTTTATATGCTATTGATATAGATATATATATTTATTTTGAAATTGTAAGGTGTGTAGGGGGATGGTCCTCCCTGACCCCCGCACACCTAGGACGGGGAGAATAAATGGGTCATCCAAATGGGTGACTGAAAAAACAAAAAAACAAAAACAACAATGGAGTGTGTACTTAGTTTGATACAGTTTTATTGCAGACATCAATATATTTTAAAAAAAAAAGAAAACCCCAAATAGATACATAATATTAGTGAAACCATAACTTTTCTTATCTTGTTATAGAACCACTTATCTGAGGATCTTAATCCTCACACTACCACTGCAGTATTCATTTGTGTTCTCCAGAACATTGACAGAAATACAGTCGGAAAGTAACCATGTCATTAGGGAATTACAGAAATGTAAACAAAAGTTAAAAATTCGGACGGCTCGGTTAAGAAAATAACATTTCCATTGAAGTTATTTATTTTCTCGCTTTTTTAAAAACAGTCACTAAGTGGTTTACAGGAATGGTTTTAGCAATACTATATATAATCACATTTAATTGCAATAATTTTTGTTAATATCAAAAAGTGTGCATTTAGTTTAATGAGGCTTTAATATATGAAATGAAAAGTAATGGACCAAGTATGGAGCATTGGAGAACTCCATGAGAAATAGGGGCAGATTTAGACTTAGCATTTCCTACTTTTATCTGCTATTAATATATGATTCAAACAACTTCGGGGAAGTTTCAGTACAACCATATATATTATGCTTTTGGCGTAAGAGTTTGTGATCAACAACAGCAAAAGCTTTTTTCAAATCCAAGAATACTACTCCATATATGTTTTCATTATTCATTTCTTGTAACCATTTGTCGATTATATTTATTATAGTTGTGCTGTTTGACAGGAGTGATTAGGACTAATCAAAATTTAGATGAATGTAATAGGTTAGAATCTGACAGATACTTATAAAGTGATTTGTAGATATGTTTTTAAATTAACTGATAATGTTGGTAGTACTGATATTAGTTGCCTCAGATTTATCTTCCTTTTTGTGTATAGGAGTTATTTTTACATTTTTAAAGGTTCAGGGAACTTTCCGCTATCTATGACTCTAATTTAACAGAATCGCTTACAGTTCATTTAAAACAGTTGATTAATTAAATATGTGATCTAAAAAATGCTATAATGCTACTGGTATCAAGGTTCTAGGTTCATTTATCTGCCATTTAGTCAAACTCTTGCTGGGAACCTTTGTTTAGTATATAATTCCAATATGCTGTTGTTGTATGTGGGCATTCCATTGGTGTTGTGTGACATTCTCAAGTTTGCATCCACCAAAATGATTGGCTCAAGTGACCCATAAAAACATTATTTTTGTAAATTAAGTGCCAATTATTATGTACAATACAAATGATGTTTAGAGGGAAAAAACTGCAATCCCGAAATAATTTAACTCCTGCCTCAAAACTTCCCATCCGTATAACCATACATACGAAGATATTAAACTGAGCTAGCTTGGGTCCTCCATGGTCGAGTGGTCTAAGGCACTGTAAGATCACTTTCCTCTCACCACTAAGGTTGTAGATTCGAGTCGCACTCACTCCAGAAAACTTATACGAGAAAGTTTGCCAGTTATTTGCGGAAGGTCTGAGGTTCTACTCGGATTCATTATGAGGTCTTCCTCCACCAATAAAACTGGATATATGCCATATATAACCTGAAATATGTTCGAATGGTGTTAAACCCTATTAAAAGCAAGTATACTAGCTGTCTTAAAATTTAATGTTTAATAAATTGCTATTATTCGATTTCATCTTTTAGTAAACAAGAGTAAAAAAGAATCCTAAATTTGTTCCAAACTACTGCCTGGCTGCCTGGTTAGTTCTGTTGGTAGTGCATCTGTCAGCATCCGACTATCAATCAAAGGTTGTGAGTTTGAAAACCTGTAAGGCCACAGATTCCTATAATATACAACATTGTATCTTATTGTCATTCATCTGTCATCGCTGATTCAAGTGAGAAAGTTATCAGTTACTTGCGGAGATGGGTGTTCTTGTCTACTGGTTAATTTTCCAGGATAGTGGTAAAGGTCAACTTATAACTGATCTTTGTTATATTGCGTAATGAAAAAACTCAACATTTTAACCTTTTCTGTTAGCATTTGGTGGCATAATAATTATGATGCACAATATTCATTTATTCAATCTAAGCTCACTGGAAGTTATTGCAACAGGAGTTGTGCAAATATTACTATGTTAAAACTTCATTTTGTTTTACCCTAAACATGACCCTAAGGCCTTGCAGAGGCGATCAACACATGGATCTATCCCGGATTCAATAATTTACCACTTGATGTCAAAAAAATTAATGGATGAAAGAACAAATAAACGAGTAATTAATGAAGCCGGTCATGTCAATTTAATGCTCTTTAATGAGCATGTTCGTATCAATATATATGTAAGATTTACAAACAACATGGTTAAGTAACATCTATTACCTAATAATAAAAATATGGTTTAAAAAAGAATATGATGAAAAAGAAACATCTCTATTTACAGCAATCCTACTGATAATATGTATCACAAATGTACATGCAGTATAAAGCAAGGGGGGGGGGGGGGGGACTTAAGAACATTTGGTATTCTTCATTTTAACTCAGAATATAAAAACACATTACAAGTACACAGGCCCCATGTTGTCAAATGTGTACAATTCTTGCTCTTCAGGTAAATGTTACCTTTACAGGGGTAATATTACATAAACAAATTTGTGGTGAATGTGAGCTTGGGCAATTAATGTGTGAGCAGGGTCAAGTCAATTATTTCTCCATCTACAGGTGTGATTGAGATGATTGAACTGTTTTTATGCATCTTGGAAATAATTCAATATCACATATGAGAGCATTGAATACTGATAAAAAAAATCAGAATTTACATACTAATGAATTTAAAATTGTACAAAATGTAGTTTGCAAACTTGTTAATTTTTAAGTAATTTTTAACCAGTTTTACCACCATGCCTCATCAAATACCTGCCTGGCATTGTCATTCAACATATAACTGTTGATATAAATCTTAAATTTCATTTTTAGGAGGTTTGTCATCTATTCATTCATTTTTTCATTTATTCATTATTTATTTTTTATTTTTTATCTATTCAAACAATCAATTGTTATGCATTTACATTCATTCTTCATTTGTTCATTCACACATTTGTACATCCATTCATTAATTTTTTTTATATAATTTTTTTATCTATTCGAAAAATTAATCATTCATTCACATTAATTCATTCTTCATTTGTTCATTCATTCTTTCATTATCCCACCACCAAAGGCGTAGGGTGATATGGTAATGGTCTCCGTCTGTCTGTCCATCCGTGCGTCTGTCCAAGTTTAATACTTTAGTCAAGCATAACTACAAAGCTGTTCCAGCGATTTCAGTGAAGTGCAGTGTACAAGAACCATAACTCTACTTTGCTTATTTTTTTAATTATCTCCCTTAATTATTTGACATTTTTGTTCAAAACTCCAAAACTATTTTGTTGATTGTTACACAATGACAGAGGACACAGAGAGGAAGTGCAGCGTATGAACCAAAACTCTACCTTGCTTACTTTTTAATTTATCTCCCTTTATTAATTTACATTTTTGTCCAAAACTCCAAAACTATTTTGTTGAGTGTTCACACAATGACAGAGGACACAGAGAGGAAGTGCAGCGTATGAACCAAAACTCTACCTTGCTTACTTTTTAATTTATCTCCCTTTATTAATTTACATTTTTGTCCAAAACTCCAAAACTATTTTGTTGAGTGTTCACACAATGACAGAGGACACAGAGAGGAAGTGCAGTGTATGAACCAAAACTCTACCTTGCTTATTTTTTTATTTATCTCCCTTTATTAATTTACAATTTTTTCCAAAACTATTTTGTTGAGTGTTCACACAATGACAGAGGACACAGAGAGGAAGTGCAGTATATGAACCAGAACTCTACATTGCTTATTTTTTGAGGGGCCAGATTTTCTTGCATCTCATTAGTAATTAGGATGGAAAATTAAGCTAAAAAAATAAACTAATGAAGTGAAAATGTGTTTGAGTCTTAATTTTGATATTTGATGTCTCCATAGGATTTACTATGAACCTGAAATGTAGGAGTGTCCATACTAATTAGCATATCACATATCAACAATGAAAATAGTCCAATAAGCAAATGTAAAATTACCAGCTTTCTTCCTGTCGTCAAGTATGGTTGGTTTCAAATTGATGTTAGATTCAGAAATGTTAAACATTATTACAGAGAAGTTCTGTAATATGCTGCAATAGGCCCTAGGTTGTATATATTCCGATCAGTCCATTTAAAAGTATGTAATAAAATTTGTAGGTTATCTGGAAGATTGTCTCTTTCATTGATCTAATTTAAATCGTAGTGTATTATTCAGAGCATTTTACAAGTTAACAAAATAATGCAATCATCGAGGGTTTTCTCAGCATTTAATTTCAACAAATATAGGATAAAAATCACCACTTGAAACAGTTTATTTTGTAAACAAATTGTAGAATTTGTTTGAAGCAAAAGATGTGGAAATACCGTAGGTCACTCAACTTGAGAAATCCAGTCTAAAAGTCTTCGCCTTCAAATGTCGGACGCTAAAAGTCCGCACCTTGGTTACTGCAATCACGTTTGCTATAATATATTCACCCCCCACTATAATATTTTCACCCCCCTAAACCCCAAAATTTTATTTTTTTCAAAATTGATCACCACTACTTATTATGATAAAAAAGTATCAATCTTCAATGTTAATATGCATTTAGAAGAAAAGAGAGGTGGGTGAAAATATTATAGAATTTTGCTATAATGTTTTCACCCCATCTCCCTCTTAAAAATACACTTTTATCCCAAGTTGATTATCTACACTATAATGACTATATTTGAACAAACAAAAGTAATCATATTGAGACAGTTACCAAATGTATTTTGTAAGAATAGAGGGGCGGGTGAAAATATTATAACCCAATATTCACCCAGGTGAAAATATAATGGCTATAATATTTTCACCCCCCTCTGTTATTTTTTTTATATAAGTTTGCTTCATCATAAATGCAAGTTTTATGCTTTTTTTATCCAGGTGAAAATATTATCTGACATTGGGCGGTATCTAACAATGCATTAAAATACACAAAACTTAAAAACTTTTTTTCAACACAGGATGGCATACCCATCCCATACCCACCCAATCCCATTTCTTGTTACATGTGTTTCTAAGAGTAACAGTCTCACTGTTATATCTCTCACTGCTGATTCAAGTGGGAATGTTACCCGTTTCTTGCTGAGATCGTGTACTCCAGCACTGGTTAACCTAGTTAAGACCCCAGGAAAGAGAAGTTGGGCTGATCGTCTTTTAGGCCTAGATGGCATAGCAATGACTCTAAATATTCAAACAAATACAGTAAACAAATTGTGCCTTTCAGGACTTTGAGTCCTTCGATTTAATTATCTCCCTTTAATAATTTAAACTTTTGTCTTGAGCATAACTCAAAAACTATTCAAAGGATTTTGTTGAATCTTCACACAATGACTGAGGACATTGAGTGGAAGTGCAATATACAAGAACTATAACACTGACTACTTTGTTTACTTTTTGAATTACCACCATTTATTAAATTTATTTGTCGTGGGCATTACTCTAAAAGTACTGAATGGAATTTATTCAAACTGCATACAAAGACGGAGGACATTAAGGGGGAGTGTATTGTCTAAGAATCATAACTTTTACCTTGCTTCATTTTTTGATTATCCCCATTTATTACTTTTAGTATACTTGTCATAAAAGTTACTCAATTATTCCTAGTCCATAAATCAAAGTTAGAGGTGGGTATACTGGTTTTACTTATGTCTGTCCATCTGTTATGTTATCTGCTGCTACTGTCCAAACTGTAATTCCTTCATATATATTTGGATCTCTTCCAAATGTTCCATAGTGTTTGCACATGACTAGGACGAAGACTTGGTCTGATAAGGGGATTGAATTTCTATGAGGTGGCACTATACATAGTTTCTCATCAAATTACAATGTTGTAATAACATGTAAATAATAAAACACATAAACACATAACAAATTGAGTAAATAACATGCACACATTTTCACACACACGCACGCACGCACACACGCATGCATACATACATACACTCTCGCAACCCACCACACGTATTCGCTCTTACTATCGACATTTCAATACTCATATCTATTAGATATTGTATAATATACTCAAATTTTCTTTTACATCAAATAAATTTTTTGAGGATGAACACATTTATCAGTTATTTATTATGGAACGTCGTTTTACAACTGCTTCGTATATAAATTTGCATTAATTAACAATTTCCGATTTATTTTTTGATTGAAGAAGATTAATAAATTTAAACATATTTGGTCTACGGATATAATGCTTATGAATATATTTGCATCTAAGTTCATGGTAAATAGGACATAGTAATACAAAATGAAATTCGTCTTCAATTTCAGCACTGTCACACATTTGGCAAACCCTTTCATGTCGTTCAAGTCTTTCTCTTGAATAGCTTCCTGTTTCAATTCTTAAATTGTGAGAAGATATGCGTAATCTTGTAATACAACTTTGAAACTTTCTGGTGCTTAGCATATTTAAATATTGTTCATATTCAAAGTTTGTTTTAAAAAATTTGTATAATGTTAATACTCTATTTGATTCTAGATCTGAACTCCATTGTTGAACAAAACTATCCACAAGTCTTTGCTTAAATAACCTTGTAAAGTGTTTGTGATTTAAAGACATAGGATTATTCCACGCATACATGAAACCATTTTCGAGTAAAATAGATTTTACACAATACACCCAATTTTTACAACCTTTCTCGCAATACTCTAACGCAGACATATATACATTTTTTAGGATAATATTTTCAGTCATTAGTATTGATATAGCAAATAAGATTTGATTCTATAAGACTTGACATAAGTGTTGGGCTCAGGAGGGTCCCCTAAAAGCTTAGAATTGAGATTTTTCAGACCTCTCGTCATCTGCATCATGGTCAGTCAAAATTTGTTTAAACTGTATTTTTCCCATACAAATGCTTACCCCAAATAAATGGTTGTGGTCAAATTTAAAAAAAAAGTTATAAGTGAATTGAAATGTGTATTTTATTACAATTAGCGAACAATATTTTTTGTAAAATCTCAGACACACATATCCCCCTATACAACCATTAACAAACATTTAATTGTTACACATTTCATTGAAACTTTTCTTTTTCTATTTCCAGGTGACTGGTACCCGTACCATGCCAAGTGAGGATCCACGTCCAGTTGCTGATGAGGTATCTCAGGTAGTTGTCTTAAGGGCTCCTGTTTCTGTGGCAGACCCCACCCCGGTAGGTCCGTGTGTCTCTGTCCGTCGCTGTATCCCTCCGTCCGCTACTGACCATACGGCTGTATGCGTCAGCCCCACAGCCTGTGTTGCTGTCCCTAGGACTGCTTCTCCTCCCGCCGTTGTCCGTGTCAGGCTTGCTGAGCCTGTTCAGCTTGCTCCAGTTCAGCTTTTTGTTGTTCAGCCTCCTCCCGTCCGTGAAGCAGTCCCTGCACCACCCGCACCCCTTAGGCGCTCTACTAGAGCTAGACGACCCCCCCTCAGATACAGCGACATTCCAGTTAGGGTTAGGGAAGTTCTGGCCTCTGTTGTAGAGGTTAGAACTAGAATAGGCAGGGTGTCTCGCCGTCCAGACAGGTTGTCGTACTGACGTTTTTGTAGGGGATTTCTGTGGCTGGGAAATAGGTTGGGTATTATGCTTAAGAATTCAGCATTTTTTTTAGTAAGATCATAGGGTTATGGGTATGATATATTTCTACATTTATCATACATTTTATTTCCTGTTTTATCTTCATTTAGCCATAGATTTCCCCTATGTATGTAGTCTGTTATTTGAATAGAAATCTTGAGTTGCAGATTGAATTGTAAAGTAAAGGGATCACTAAAGTGTCTGTTTCTTAATTTATTTGAATTAATGTAAGTTTTTAGTTGCTTGATATTATAAAGGGTTTATCGCTTTGTTTTTTTTTAATTTGCACATACTTAATGTAATTTTATAGAATGTTAGGCTGTATGGGTTTTCACTTACTGAAGATTCCCATATACTATCTTAGGGTTAGTTTTGATACTGTCTTGAGGTGTAATTACTGTGACAAAAATGGTCATTTTTATATGTATCTAAGTAAAAAGGTATTTAAAAGAAAATGGATTTTAACTTTCATTAACAAGTAGATAATAGTTATTTTTTACTTTAAATGGTATATGTGTTGCGGCCCACAACACTTGTTACTTTCATTAAAAAAATTTTTAAAACTTTTAAGATTAATATTTGTTAATTTTTTGTGTTTATAATGGAACAGTTAGCGTGTTAAAATATATTTTTTATTAGCAAAATAGTCTAAATAGTTTTTTTTTCTATTTTCAACTTTCATTAGAACATGTAGGTAATTATTGTTTACATGGTACATTCAGTGTCAAGATCCATGTCACTTTATACTGCCATTGTTAATTTTTACCTTTAGGTTCTTTTATGGTGTCAGTATCCATATTTATTGACAAGTATAATATTAAGTGAGTTCTTGTGTTTTATGGAACTGTTTCCATAGACAAACATTTTTTTCTTCACAATACATGTAGTCTTAAAATAGATTTTTTTTTCATTCCTATGATCATAGAATAGATTCCTATGATTCTGTCACAGGCTTAAAAGAGTTGGTTCTGATAATTAAACAGAGTTGTCTGAATGGCACGCTAGACAGATTTCAGTGAAGCTGTTGAGGCCCCTTTGTCAATAGTTTCATTTCAATGAGTCTATGCAATGAAGATTTCTCTGCATATCATTATCTTCTCTTTTTAGAATGGTGAAGTTTTATAGTCGCTATTTGATTGTTCACATGGAAAAAATGGACTCCATACTAACTTCTCTGCTCTCTTGGGAAGTTTTACTAAAATAAAGATTAAGTAGGACAATCAAGCTTAGATTTTAGAGTCCATTGTTCACTTCCCTTTTCTCTGGGGAGTTTTAATCATGCTGTAGTTATTGTAGTAGTCAGTGATTTCTTATGTTTTATGAAATCATTTGCCTAATACTCAATAACTTAACTGTAATTTTTTTGTAAAATATTCTAGTATCAGTTTTGTTATTCCTAAGATAATAGAATAGATTTCTATGCTTTTTGTCACAGTCAAGTCACCTCTGCATATCATAATCTTATTTTTTTTAATGATAAATGTTTCAGTAATAATTGTAGGTCTTCACTCACTGAAGACTATAATTATGAGGTGTTTAATCTGCAACAATGGGTTTCTGTTTGATAATGGAATTTCTGTTTTCAATGAACTATACTATTGTATTTCATTGTGACAGAATGTAGTAGTATTGTAGTAAAGGTATGATGTACATTGAAGGCAGATAGTACTGTAAAAATTAAAGGTTTTTTTGGTAACATAATTAAATAGTATTGCTTGGACAGTTACGTATTGTAGATTTTAGGAATGGAGACGTTATTATGCTTATGACAGTAACGTTGTTGTAGTGTATTGTATTGTTATTACATTGTACTTTAGTGTATTGTCATTTTTAAGAATACATATGTCATTATGCTTATGACTAATGTTGTAGTAGTGTATTGCAGTAAGTATTGTAATTAATGAAAAAAGTAGTGTATTGCACAATAGTGTATTGTAGTTTACAGTTTATAGTAATGGGAAGTATGTGTACTACTTTTCATTGTATTTGTATTAGGTCTTATTTGTTTAACTCTTACTTCCATGTTATTTTAGTTATACCGAGGTGCCACCTTCTGAAATGGTTGAATGGTCTGTGTAGGTTCATGCTGGAAACATGGTATCTGTAGTTAATATAATAACAGAAATATTATTACTTTGATAGTATGTGGTATATTGCATAGTTTTGTACTTCATGTGTATTGTAGTTTGTAGTTATGGAGGCGTATTGTGGCTTTGACAGTAATGTTGCAGTAATGTATTGTACTTAAGTGGTTTTTTATCTTAATGTATTGTAAGACCGCGGCGTGGTCTAGTGGTAGAGCGTCCGCCTCGCATGCGGAAGGTTGTTGGTTCAATCCCTGGCCGGGTCATACCAAAGACTTTAAAAATGGTACTAGAAGCTTCCTCGCTTGACGCTCAGCATTTAGAGGAGAGTTCTAGGTCTGGTCGTCCTGGTGTCAGTATAATGTGACTGGGTGGGGTATCATACCATGTGTCTGCGGCATGATATTCCAGTGTGACAGTGCTCAGAATACTGTCTCAAGTAGACACCGTCGCGATATGACTGAAAAATTGTTGAAAGCGATGCTAAACACCATACAACATAATGTATTTTAGTTTATGGTAATGGTTGAGTATTGTGGTTAAGACAGTAATGTATTGTACTTTAGTGTATTGTAGAATTTAGTGATGGAGGTGATTGTGGCTTTGACAGTAGTGTATTGTAGAGTATTATATTGTGTTGTTGTTTATGGTAATGGAAGAGTATTGTGGTTTTGAACATAAATCCTTGTTTCAACAAACATTTTTTTCAAAAGAAAATGGATTTTAATTTTCATTAACAATTAATAATTATTTTTTACTTTTAATGGTATGTGTTGCGGCCCACAACACTTGTTACTTTCATTAAAAAAAAATTTAAAACTTTTAAGTTTAGTATGTGCTGTTTTATTTGTTAATTTTTTGTGTTTATAATGGAACAGTTAGCATGTTAAAATATATTTTTTATTAGCAAAATAGTCTTAAATAGTTTTTTTTCTATATTCAACCTTCATCAGAACATGTAGGTAATTATTGTTTACATGGTACATTCAGTGTCGAGATCCACATCACTTTATATTGCCATTGTTAATTTTTACCTTTAGGTTCTTTTATGGTGTCAGTATCCATATTTATTGACATATATAATATTAAGTGAGTTCTTGTGTTTTATGGAACTGTTTTCCATAGACAAACATTTTTTTCTTCACAATACATGTAGTCTTAAAATAGATTTTTTTTCATTCCTATGATCATAGAATAGATTCCTATGATGCTGTCGCAGGCTTAGAAGAGTTGGTTCTGATAATTAAACAGAGTTGTCTGAATGGCGTGTTAGACAGATTTCAGTGAAACTGTTGAGGCCCCTTTTCAATAGTTTCATTTCTATGAGTCTATCCAATGAAGATTTCTCTGCATATCATTATCTTCTCTTTTGAGAATGGGGAAGTTTTATAGTCACTAATTCATTGTTCAAATGGAAAAAATGGACTCCATACTAACTTCTCTGCTCTCTTGGGAAGTTTTACAGAAATAAAGATAAAGTAGGATAATCAAGCTTAGATTTTAGAGTCCATTATTCACTTCCTTTTTCTCTGGGGAGTTTTAATCATGCTGTAGTAATTGTAGTAGTCTTTGATTTCTTATGTTTTATGAAATTATTGACTAATACGCAATTACTTAAATGTAATTTCTTTTGGAAATTATTCTAGTTATCAGATTTTGTCATTCTTAAGATAATAGAATAGATGTCTTTGCAATTTGTCACAGTCAAGCAACCTCTGCATATCATAATCTTTTTTTTTTAATGTTTCATTAATAATTATATGGTCTTCACTCACTGAAGACTATATGAGGTGTTTACTCTGCAATAATTATATATAAGGCTTCTGTTTGATAATGGAATTTCTGTTTTCAATGAACTATACTATTGTATTTTATTGTGGCAGAATGTAGTAGTATTGTAGAAGGTAATGATATATATTGAATGTAGATAGTAATGTTATTAATGTAAAAAAAAAAAGATTTTTTTTTACTAAAATAACATAATTTAATTCTATTGTTCTGATTGTAGTGTATTGTGTTGTATTTTAGTGTATTGTAGTTTATAGAAACAGAGGCATAGTGTGGCTTTAACAGTAACGATGCAGTAAGGTATTGTACTTAAGTGTATTGTTTTTTAATGTATTGTAGTTTATGGTTATGGTTGAGTATTGTGGTTAAGACAGTAATGTATTGTACTTTAGTGTATTGTAGAATTTAGTGATGGAGGCAATTGTTGCTTTGACAGTAGTGTATTGTAGAGTATTGTATTGTGTTGTTGTTTATAGAAATGGAAGAGTATTGTGGTTTTGAACATAAATCCTTGTTTCAACAAACATTTTTTTCAAAAGAAAATGGATTTTAAATTTCATTAACAAGTTATAATTATTTTTTACTTTTAATGGTATGTGTTGCGGCCCACAACACATGTTACTTTCATTAAAAAAAATTGGTACATTCAGTGTCGAGATCCACATTACTGTATACTGCCATTGTTAAGTGTTTAATCTACAACAATAGTTTTCTGTTTGATAATGGAATTTCAGTTTTCAATGAACTATACTATTGTATTTCATTGTGACAGAATGTAGTAGTATTGTAGTAAAGATATGATATACATTGAATGTAGATAGTACTGTAAAAATTAGAAGATTTTTTTGGTAACATAATTTAATAGTATTGCTTTGACAGTTGTGTATTCTAGTTTTTAGGAATGGAGACGTTATTATGCTTATGACAGTAATGTTATTGTTGTGTATTGTACTATTATTGTATTGTACTTTAGTATATTGTAGTTTATAGGAATGGATATGTTATTATGCTTTTGACAGTAATGTTTTTGTAGTGTATTGTACTATTACTGTATTGTACTTTAGTGTATTGTAGTTTATAGGAATTGAGATGTTATGCTTATGACAGTAATGTTGTAGTAGTGTATTGCAGTAAGTATTGTTATTAATGAGAAAAAGTAGTTTATTGCACAGTAGTGTGTTGTAGTGTATAGTTTATAGTAATGGGGAGTATGTGTACTACTTTTCATTGTATTTGTATTAGGTCTTATTTGTTTAACTCTTACTTCCATGTTATTTTAGTTATACCGAGGTGCCAACTTCTGAAATGGTTGAATGGTCTGTGTAGGTTCATGCTGGAAACATGGTATCTGTAGTTAATATAATAACAGAAATATTATTACTTTGATAGTATGTGGTATATTGCATAGTTTTGTACTTCATGTGTATTGTCGTTTGTAGTATTAGAGAAAGGAATATGATGTCATAGTGGTATATTGCATAGTATTGTACTTTATGTGTATTGTAGTTTGTAGTATTAGAGAAAGGAATATGATGTCGAAGTGGTGTATTGCATAGTATTGTACTTTATGTGTATTGTTGTATGAGTGCTTCTGTATACTTATCACATAAAGTGTGTTAACCACATGTATATATAGATCTGTGTACTGTAAATTATTTTAAATACATTGCAGTGTATTTACCAATCGTTTACCAATTCTGGAGTGGTGCTGTGGTGGAGAGAGGCTGTGCCATGGGTCCTGCCAATTGTGACATGCTGTGCTGGTTGCAAGAGACGGTATCACGGGTCCTGCTGGTGTGGTGCTGTACTGGTGGAGATATTGTGTGTCTTAGTATTGTTTTCTATTTGTATTGTAATTATTATAATAGCTACAATAGTCTGTTGTTGTAGATATTTGTTGTATTGTATACAGCTGCTGCAATAGTATATTGTAATAGATATTTTATTGTATTGTGAAGTAATGTACACAGCTACTGCAAAAGTATATTGTAGTAAATATTGTAGTATATACAGCTGCTGCAATTGTATATTGTAGTTGATATTTATTGTATTGTAGAGAAATGTATTCAGCTGCTACAATAGTATATTGTAGTAGATATTTATTGTATTATAGAGTAATGTATACAGCTGCTGCAGTAGTATATTGAAGTAAATATTGGATTACATACAGCTGCTGCAATAGTATGTCGCAGAAGATATTTATTGTATACTGCTGCTACAATAGTATAGTGTAATGGATATTTAATATATTGTAAAGTAATGTATACAGCTGTTGCAACAGTATATTGTAGTAGATATTTATTGTATTATATACAGCTGCTGCTATATTGTAGTTGATATTTATTTATTGTATACAGCTGTTACAATAGTATGTTGTAGTAGATATTTATTGTATTGTATATTGCTGCTGCAATAGTATATTGTAGTAGATATTTATTGTATTGTAGAGTTATGTATACAGCTGCTGCAATAGCAGATTGTGGTGGATATTTTTTATTGTATACAGATGCTGCAATAGTATATTGTAGTAGATGTTTATTGTATTGTAGAGTAATATGTAAAGCTACTGCAATAGTATATTGTAGTAGATATTTATTATATTTTAGAGTAATTTATACAGTTGATGCAATAGCAGATTGTGGTGGATATTTTTTATTGTATACAGATGCTGCAATAGTATATTGTAGTAGATGTTTATTGTATTGTAGAGTAATATGTAAAGCTACTGCAATTGTATATTGTAGTAGATATGTATTGTATTTTAGGATATTTATTTATTGAGTACAGCTGCTGCAATAGTATGTTGTAGTAGATATTTATTGTATTGTAGAGTAATGTATACAGCTTCTGCAATAGTATATTGTAGTAGATATATATTGTATTGGATACTGCTGCTGCAGTAGTATATTGTAGTTGATATTTATTGTATTGTAGAGTATTGTATACTGCTGCTGTAGTAGTATATTGTAGTTGATATGTATTGTATTGTAGAGTATTGTATACAGCTGCATCAATAGTATATTGTAGTAGATATTTGTTGTATTGTATACTGCTGCTGCAATAGTATATTGTAGATATTTATTGTATTGTAGAGTATTGTATACAGCTGCTGCACTAGTATAGTGTAGTAGAAGTGTAATGTATTGTAGTGTTTTTGTTTTTTTTTACATCTTTTCTTTTCCAAGTAAGTTGTACAAGAACTTCTTTATACTTTTCAGCCCGTGTTGTTCCAGCTAAGAATAGAATCACTGTCAATCTCTGCAGATGGGTAGAAATCCTCCGAATGGGTGTCATGTTCCATTTTATCATTTTTTGTCATGCTCACTATTGTGGTTAAATTATCAACCCCTGTGCTTCCAGGGAGCCATGAGTGATGGCAAGAATGTCATCACTGTGGCTTATGTATGTTGTAAGAAGCGACAAATTGAGTAATACAATAGCATTTGCTGAAACTTTGCAGTTCTGCAGGTATCATGGTTCTAGGCTCATTCTGCATATTCATTTGTTGATGTATTTATTTTAATCTGTATGTTAATTTGTTGTTTTTGCACATGTAGAGTTAACCTGGAATCTTCCTTCCTGTTGGTGTCGAATAACCTATAATGTTTTGGTAGGCCGTAAAACCCTATTCATTCATTCATTCATTCATTCATTCTGTATTTTTTTCATAGAAAGTGTGTAAAACACACACACACACACACACACACACACACACACACACATATATATATTTGTGTACTGTACATGTAATTTATTTTAGATATATTGCAGTGTATTTACCAATCATTTACCAATACTGGAGAGAAGCTGTGCCATGGGTCCTGCCAATTGTGACATGCTGTGCTGGTGGTGAGAGACAGTATCATGGGTCCTGCTGGTGTGGTGCTGTACTGGTGGAGATATTGTGTGTCATACTATTGTTTTCTATTTGTATTTTAATTGTTATTATAGCTGTAATAGTCTGTTGAAGTAAATATTTATTGTATTGTATAAAGCTGCTGCAATAGGATATTGTAGTAGAAACTTATTGTATTGTATACTGCTGCTGCAATAGTATATGGTAGTTGATATTTATTGTATTATATACAGCTGCTGCAATAGTATACTGTAGTAGATATTTATTGTGTTGTATTCTGCTTCTGCAATAGTATATTGTAGTAGATATCTGTTGTATTGTATACAGCTGCTGCAATAGTATATTGTAGTAGATATTTATTGTATGGTAGAGTATTGTATACTGCTGCTGCAGTAGTATATTGTAGTAGATATTTGTTGTATTGTATACTGTGGCTGCAATAGTATATTGTTGTAGAAATTTATTGTATGGTAGAGTATTGTATACTGCTGCATCAATATATATTTTAGTTGATATTTATTGTATTATATACAGCTGCTGCAATAGTATATTGTAGTAGATATTTATTATGTTGTATTCTGCTTCTGCAATAGTATATTGTAGTAGATATTTGTTATGTTGTATACTGCTTCTGCAATAGTATATTGTAGTAGATATTTGTTGTAGGATAGAGTATTGTATACTGCTGCTGCAGTAGTATATTGTAGTAGATATATGTTGTATTGGATACTGCTGCTGCAATAGTATAATGTAGTAGATAGTTATTGTATGGTAGAGTATTGTATACAGCTGCATCAATAGTGTATTTTAGTAGATATTTGTTGTATTGTATACTGCTGCTGCAATAGTATAGTAGATATTTATTGTATTGTATATTGCTGCTGCAATAGTATTTTGTAGTAGATATTTATTGTATGGTAGAGTATTGTATACAGCTGCTGCACTAGTATATTGTAGTAGAAGTGTAATGTATTGTAGTGTATTGTTTTTTTTTTACATCTTTTCTTTTCCAAGTAAGTTGTACAAGAACTTCTTTATACTTTTCAGCCCGTGTTGTTTCAGCTAAGAATAGAATCACTGTCAATCTCTGCAGATGGGTAGAAATCCTCCGAATGGGTGTCATGTTCCATTTCATCATTTTTTGTCATGCTCACTATTGTGGTTAAATTATCAACCCCTGTGTGGAACCAGGGAGCCATGAGTGATGGCAAGAATGGGATCACTGTGGCTTATGCATGTTGTAAGAAGCGACAAATTGAGTAATACGATAGAATTTGCTGAAACTTTGCAGTTCTGCAGGTATCAAGGTTCTAGGCTCATTCTGCATATTCATTTATTGATGTATTTATTTTAATCTGTATGTTAATTTGTTGTTTTTGCACATGTAGAGTTAACCTGGAATCTTCTTCCTGTTGGCGTCGAATAACCTATAATGTGTTGGTAGGCCGTAAAACCCTATTCATTCATTCATTCATTCATTCATTCTGTATACTTTTCACAGAAAGAGTGTTAACCACACACACACACATATACATATGTATATATATATTTGTGTACTGTAATTTATTTTAAATATATTGCAGTGTATTTACTAATCATTTACCAATACTGGAGAGAGGCTGTGCCATGGGTCCTGCCAATTGTGACATGCTGTGCTGGTGGTGAGAGACAGTATCATGGGTCCTGCTGGTGTGGTGCTGTACTGGTGGAGATATTGTGTGTCATACTATTGTTTTCTATTTGTATTTTAATTGTTATTATAGCTGTAATAGTCTGTTGAAGTAAATATTTGTTGTATTGTATACAGCTGCTGCAATAGGACATTGTAGTAGATATTTATTGTATTGTATACTGCTGCTGCAATAGTATATGGTAGTTGATATTTATTGTATTATATACAGCTGCTGCAATAGTATATTGTAGTAGATATTTATTGTATTGTATTCTACTGCTGCAATAGTATATTGTAGTAGATATTTATTGTATTGTAGAGTATTGTATACTGCTGCTGCAATAGTATATTGTCGTAGATATTTATTGATTGTATTGTATACAGCTGCTGCAATAGGATATTGTAGTAGATATTTATTGTATTGTATACAGCTGCTGCAATAGTATATTGTAGTTGATATTTATTGTACTGTATACAGCTGCTGCAATAGTATATTGTAGTAGATATTTATTGTATTGTATGCTGCTGCTGCTGCAATAGTATATTGTAGTTGATATTTATTGTACTGTTTACAGCTGCTGCAATAGTATATTGTAGTAGATATTTATTGTATTGTATGCTGCTGCTGTAATAGTATATTGTAGTTGATATTTATTGTACTGTTTACAGCTGCTGCAATAGTATATTGTAGTAGATATTTATTGTATTGTAGAGTATTGTATACTGCAGCTGCAATAGTATATTGTAATAGATAATTATTGTATTGTATACAGCTGCTGCAATAGGATATTGTAGTAGATATTTATTGTATTGTATACTGCTGCTGCAAAAGTATATTGTAGTTGATATTTATTGTATTATAAACAGCTGCTGCAATAGTATATTGTTGTAGATATTTATTGTATTGTATTCTACTGCTGCAATAGGATATTGTAGTAGATATTTATAGTATTGTGTACAGCTGCTGCAATAGTATATTGTAGTAGATAGTTATTGTATTGTATACTGCAACTGCAATAGTATATTGTAGTAGATATTTATTAAATTGTATACTGCTGTTGCAATAGTATAATGTAGTAGAAGTGTAAAGTATTGTAGTGTATTGATTTTTATATCTTTTCCAAGGAGATGTATAAGAACTTCTGTATGTTTTTCAGATAAAATATGTAAACCACATAATAAAGATCTGTGCTGTAGTTTACTTGCAGTGTATTTACCAATTGTTTACCAATACTAATGGAGAGGGGACAACTGTGACAATGTAGAGGTGGACAAGACGGGCTGTACCATGGATCCAGCCAGTGGTGATGGTGCTGGAGAGGGGACAACTGTGACAATGTAGAGGTGGACAAGACAGGCTGTGTCATGGATTCAGCCAGTGGTGATGGTGCTGGAGAGATGTGGCGATGGTGCTAGAGAGGGGACACAACTGTGACAATGTAGAGGTGGACAAGAGAGGCTGTACCATGGATCCAGTCGGTGGTGATGGTGCTGGAGAGGGTACAACTGTGACAATGTAGAGGTGGACAAGACAGGCTGCACCATGGACCCACCTAGTGGTGAGCTATGAAATTTTGTGTAATATTATAAACATTTTAATCTGAAAGAAAAACATTGGGAAAAGGTCCATTTTGAATGGTATAATTTAGTGATTGAATATTTATGTCACAGTGTGTATGTAACCTACTAGGACAGACATGTATGTAAGTGGTCCCGTTAGCTCAGTCTGTAGAGCATTCGCCCTGTAAGAGAAGGGTCTCAGGTTTGAGTCCCGGACTGGCTACATATTTTTCTCATCCTGTTGCATTGGCACCAAACACAGGACTGTGACTTATAAATATTACAAGAAACCTTCACATGATTCTCTAGTCTGTAAGGAAATTCGTAGACAAATTCAAAATTTGTGAGGGATTATGTCACAGTTCGTATGTAATCTACTAGGAGAGAAATGTATGTAAGTGGTTTGTTGTTATATATGAAATAGCTCAATATAGCTATTTACAAACAACTGGTGAAAGAAGATTAACCAAACCTTGTAGATCAGTCGCAAATAAATAAAGAACGTATATAAATGCTTGTGATGCAGAATACATTTCTTTGATTGTTGTGATATTCTATACTATGGTTTTGTTTTTTTCAACAGTTGTATATTTTGTCTACTTAACAGACTCTGTGATAGTTGTGTCAAGTGAGTGCCACAATATCTGTGGAGTTGCTGCTTACCGGAATATAAGGCAAGAAAATACAGGTGAGGAGATGAACTGATTATATATATATATATACATATTATATCATACTCTATTTAACATGTGTGGCAAACAAAATGCCTGATCAAGTTCGCTATTCTGGTAAATGAAATATGTTTGGTGCAGTTGGATAATCTCATCTTAAATGTGGAAGAGACAGAAAAAGTTAAACTGAGGTAATAAATACTAACAAACAGAAAAAGACAAAAGTTACTTTCACATAATTAAGGTACTTGTAGAGCAGCCAGGCAATGCTAGCTCAGTTGGTACAATGGTCATAATCAATCCAGTGTTCATGAATCCCATCCAGCCAGTCTCACACCTCTGACATGTGGGCAAGTTGCAAATCTCAGGAACAATAATTACCTGTTCAGTAACTGGAATACTGTTAAAAAAAGGTGAAATTGATCCTCATTGAAAATATGCCTTTTAAGAGTATTTCAAGTTGATTGGTTTGGAATAGTTGAGTATAACTGATCTTTTTTTTAACTGCAGATGAGCATATAAGTCTTGAAGAACACGTGTAAAGATGAACAGAACAAAGGCTGCCTTAGACAAAACATACAGCGAAGATCTGAGCCTTGGGCAATACATACAAAAATGACAAGCAGAATGGAGAAGTGGTCCAACACATAGAGATGTGAAGAACAAAGCATTTGACCACTACATATAGAGTCAAGCAGACCAGAACCGTTGCCAACACTTGCAGATATGAGCCAAGTAACCAAAGGTAAGAGACAACACTAGATTTAACTACAGATCCATGGCAGCTCAGTAACGACCACTGGCTACCAGTAAAATATGGAGAAGCATAAAAGCTGAAAAACTGTGGAATATAATATCGGTTCATTGGTAGAGCATCTGGAGAGCAAAGATCCAAGGGTCGTGGGTTAAAAACCTGCCATCGCCAATTGTGGTATCCTTGAACAATACACCTGTGCTTATATATATGCTTACATATGCTTAGTGTACTGGTTCTGTGATTTATTTAAAGGATCATTAAATTTCTGAAATGGTCATTCTTAATCATAATTCAAGTCCGATTAACTCTTCCAGGCAATAACTGTTTATTTGACCACAGAGAAAACATGCAAATGAAAAAACAATGATAATGTACATTACCTTAAATAACTGTGAACAGATGTTTATTTACAAATCAATGGTCGCCTCTTTCTGATAAAATGAGGAGTCGCAAAGCTTGTTTGGAATTGTGTTGGTTGGAAATTTATGCACAGTATATGTAGTTCTATGTATACAGCATGGGGGAATGTAAGGATGTTGTTAGAAGTATCAAGCTGCTTGTTTTAAAACACTTCTCCTCCATTCCCAGCATTGTATTATTGAACTGGAACCCACAAGTTGATTTATTGCACGAAAGTGACAAATTGTTCTTATAAAAACAAAGTTGAGGTAGCCATTAAATATTGACAGAGAAAGTGATCAAACACAATTGAATCAAATACATTTGTTATATAATGGTGGGTACTGAGTAAAATGCCCATACGTAATGGGCAGATGAAAAATGTGCTAAAACATGCTTAAAATGCATCAGTTGTATGGTGTTTAGCGTCGCTTTCAACAATTTTTCAGTCATATCATGATGGTGTCTACTTGAGACAGTATTCTAAGCGCTGTCACACTGGAGTATCATGCTGCAGACACATGGTATGATACCCCACCCAGTCACATTATACTGACACTGGGCCGACCAGACCTAGAACTTTCCTCTAAATGCTGAACGTCAAGCGAAGAAGCTTCTAGTACCATTTTTAAAGTCTTTGGTATGACCTGGCCGGGGATTGAACCCACGACCTTCCGCATGCGAGGCGGACGCTCTACCACTAGACCACGCCGTGGTCTAAAATGCATCAGATATTACCATATTGTACCATTAATTTAAAAATATTCAGGGGAAAAGTCAATAGACCAAACTAGCATAATATAGCACCTTCTGCGCTCAATGGGTGTACATAGTTTATAATGACTGTGCCCTTGAATATGGCCCATCAGTTTTAGTGGTGGAGGAAGCTCAAATTTCAAAGGAAATGGAGTATAACCACCATCCTTTTGCACTTTAGTAACTGGCAAACTTTCTCATAAGGTTTTGGGACTAAGCTGGGCTTGAACCCATGACCTCAGTTGTGACAGGTCACAGTGCCTTGGACCACTTGGTTAAGGAAAACCCATTTAATAATTGGATAAAGTATTATATTAATAGAAGAAAAAACTTTCAAAATAATTCATGTAGGGAAGTCAAAAATTGACATACACAACTATGACACACACACACAATCCCCAGATCTTCATAAAACTGATTGTATTAAAATAATGGTTATATTTTTAGCTAGTCTTTTTGAAAAATACAAAGAGCTATTGTCATGATTCTGGCGGCGGCGGTGTCCTCTGGTTAAATAAAATTTTATGTTTAGCTCAGCTTTTTCTCTGTTTCTGAACAAACAACTCATGTTACAGTGACTAAACTTCATAAATACATTCATTTCTTGTTATACAAACAATGTAAATAGCTAACTTAACTGAATTTACATACTTTGGGCTCTAAAACTTTAGGTTAAAGATTTTTGTTTAGATCGGGTTTGGTTAAAGTTTTATGTTTAGTTCAGCTTTTTATCTGTTTCTGAACAAACTACTGATGTTTTGGTGACTAAACTTCATAAACACATTTATATTATGTTGTTGTAACAATGTATGTAGCTAAGTTATATAAATGTTCATATTTCGAGCTTTAAAACATTAGGTTAAAAGCTTTTTGTTTAGCTCAGGTTTGATTTTTACTATTAATTCTGTAAACTGGTTTTGTATTAAATCAAATACCTCCCCCTCCAACTTTTTTTATTGTATTAAAACTGCACAACCCTGTTTATTAAACCTTGGCACATACACCCCCACATCCACACTCAGATTTTAAAATCAAATCAAATACATTTCGACTAGCTAGCCTTAGCCAGACATAGCCATATTGTATATTCTGCTCTAATAGTCCTACTTGCACATACATGTATCTACTCTTTTGCTAATATAAAAGATAGTTTAATCCATACAGACATATCTGTTTTCAGATGGAACATTATAAAATACTGTTCTGTGACAAGGCTAGAATAAAGATAACACTGTTCTTCGACATCTCTATTTTTTGTGATTTTTTTTTAAATCTGTTTTATTTTTTCAGTAATATTATTGATTAAACTTATCACCATCATGTTTAAAAAGTTTGCTTCACTGACTTTGACCTACTTAATATATTTGGTGAAAAGACAAGCATCTTTTACCGCTTGCGGTGCTCTTGTATGAATTAGCATGCATCAGAACTTGTTATAGTTACAGTAAATTGATGTTTATTGAATAAAGAGCAAGTTCAATGATATAGTTGGAAGTTGTGTCCCTTTAATGTAATATCTATTGCACTTGAAATTGCTGTTGTTGATTTTTTTGCAGTTAAGGAAAGACTGGTAAAACTGATGACTTGGAGAAAACACAGAGACCACACTGGAGACAAGAGACGACACCGGTTTCCAAAGATGACCTCCTTTACTGAATTTCGAGATTCTTATGAAATTATTATGGTAAATAAATCTGTAAAAACCTTAATGATACCTCTTACTAATTATAAACATACAGAGTTGAAAGTATGACATTAATTTACATTTTTGAATGGATTCGTGAAAGTAATAAAACGTATATAGTTTGATAAAAAGCATATAATAATTTGCAGAAGGACTGTGGTTCTACACAGTCCAACTCAGTCCAACTCAGTCCAAGGTCTCCCTCCACCAGTAAAACTGGATATGCCATAATTACATAGCCTGAGCTACTTGCTGGAGGACTGTGCTGTGCTTCTTTTCAAAATTTATTTTCAGATTTTCCTACACCAATAAAACTGGATGCCACATATAACGGTAATCGGTAGTTTGTTGAAACATATGCCACGATAGCACAGTTGTTTAAAATAATTCTCATATTTCTGTTTACAGGTGGTCAGACTAGAGCATGTTCAGGAGTTCTGTAGACAATCTGAAGAGATGGAGCCACTAAATATTTTGGAGCTAGGCCTGGCTGTTTAAAGTCATTATTGAGGTTCTTTTTAATAGTATATTGAACTGATTAGTGGATTTAATTATCTTTTGTAACTTTATTAAACAAATGATTTAGAACTGTGAATAAGCGATACTGTGAATAAGTGATACTGTGATACAGAAATACTGTGATAAAAAGATACTGAGATAAATAAGTGATACTGTGAAGAAATTTGACCAGTTGAACTGTGTCCTCAATGATAGTTGATGTTTATGGTTTGTTAAGATTGTTTCAAAGTGTGTTTATTTTTTACTTCATTCAGTGTTTTCTCCAGAGCAGATATCTTGTGTTTTTGGTACAAATCAATCTTGTTTGTTCATGTGTCCACTTTTACTCATTCTTAAAAATACAGAAATTCGAATTACGCGGATTGGTTGATGTGCAATCCTTCCCAATCCCTTGATAAACAGAGTTATTAAAACTGTTTTATCAACATTTGTCAGTACATTTTAACACCTTTTAACTTTTTCATTCAGTTTAAGTAAACAGTTAAAGACCCCCAGATTCTTAGTCAGTGGGTTGATCATCAATAACCCTAAAAAAATTGGAGCTGGACAAAACACTTTCAACTTGTATCTCAAAAGTTTTGGCATGGCTTTAATTTTATAAAAATACCTCAAATGTGTGGCTAGTGTCACACATATTTATTTTCTTATAAAGCCTTATTCCAATGTGCCAGGCCCGATTAGCTCAGTCGGCTAAGCGTCTGACTATCAATCCAGGGGTCGCGAGTTTGAATCCCCACCCGGCAACAGTCTCAGTGATGATTGATATACCACATTGTGTCTCATTATCACTTGTCTCTCACCACTGATTCAAGTGGGAAAGTAATCAGTTACTTGTACTGGTTAATCCCAGGAAACAGTGGTTAGGTTAACTGATCGTCTATTAGCCCTCGATGGCATAAAAATGACGGTAAATATTCAATCAATTATTCCAATGTAATGGTGACTTTTTTCAAATTAACAAAAATTCTTAAAAAACAAACAAAAAAAGTTTTTTTTGCTCTTGTAATAAAATGCACATCATTCATTACTTTAACACTTCAATACCCATTTCTTTAATTATCAATTTTAAAATTTCATTATTTTGAGTAAAAAAATCTTCATATGAAATAGATATACTCGGGTCTGATTTTAATGCGCTAGTTGGGATCCACGGAATGAAACCGCAACATAAGCGGAACCGTGTTATAGATATCCAAAGGTGCACTGCACTACATTATTTAGCAATACTACTTGCGGTTGAAGTACTGTAAACAAACGCACAATAACATGATAAATAGACAGACCATTGTCTGTCAACGTAAATCAATTAAAAGGGATATTGTTTATAACAATAAGAACTTATTTCTCATTTCATCAATAGAAATAACTTAAAATAGGATGTTAAAACTATTACCATTATAACCTGTATCAGATAATTCTGCCTCTAAGCTATTAATATACATAGATAAAAGGAAAGGACTCGCCCTGGTGAACACCTTATAAACATTCAGAGCTATTTCTTTTGATTATTTTACCCATTAAGCATAGATCAGCATTTCTTAAATTTTGATGTAATGCAGCTTCACTAAAAATCAAAACTAATATTGAAGTAAATGGGAGAGTGATTGTTAATGCTTGGGATGTAACAGATGTTGAAGATGAACTTATGTTTAGATTATGTGCCAAAGTCTGTTTTAAAATAATACAAAATTGTAAAGGCTAATCATACAATTAATGTCAATTTAACTTTTTAGCATTTCACCATAATACTTTGTACTTGATTTAAAACATATTTTTTCAAATCTTAGGCTGATTGAGGCGATATAAGATTTTTTTAAAAACATTTATAAGTTTTGAAATAATGCTTAACAGTTGTACATATTTTATGACAGTTTTAGATGGAAGTTTAGATTAGTGGTACTTTTTCCAAGTTTTTTATTATTTTGTAAATAGACTTCTTTTTTTGTTTCATTTTTTTTTGTAATGTGTAAGTCACCTAAAAGATAATAAATTGGCCTTTTATGTACCAAGTCAAACCTGTGTAAGCAGTCACCTCTTTTGAGCAGCCACATGTCTTAAGCATTTTCCATTTTTAGCTCGTCTTTTGAGAAAAAAACAGAGCTGCCATCATTGGCGTCCACTTTGCTTGTTTAGCTCTGGGTTTGATTTTTTTAGCTTGCCAGGACGAATGTCCAAGGAGAGCTATTGCCTTGACCCTGGTGTCATCTGCAGACACCCAAGTTAAACTTTTGCGTTTAAGTTTAGGTATTTGCTTCCAATCTCAATCTTTGCATAAGTGGCGAGTTTTATCTCATAGGCGAGCTTTGTTGTCTTCTGACAACTCTTGTTCAATCTATTTTGTTTTTAAGCAATAGGTATTGATTCTGTAAACTGATTGCTATCATTTTAAAATAAGTTTACATCACTGACATTGACCTTCATAATGTATTAAAGTTTTGTGTTTAACTCCATTTTTTCTCCGTCTCTGAACAATGCATGTTGCAGACAATAAACATCATAGACTCATTTATATTGTTTATACAATCAATGTTTATCACTAAGTTACCTTAGTGTATATGCTTTAGGCTCTTAAACCTTGGGATCAAGTTTATTGTTTAGCTCGAGTTTGAATTTGTTTCTTTGTTTTTAAATCTATTTTGTTTTTAGTAATATGTATTGATTCTGTAAACTGATCACTATCAGGTTTAAAAGATTTTACTTCACATACCTTGATCTACTTAGTTAATACTAGTTAATACTTGAGATGTCAGGTTGAAGTTCTATGTTTAGCCCAGCTTTTTCTATTTCTCAAAAAACTTCTAATGTTATAGTGACTTAAATTCATAAACACATTTATATGATGTTAGAGAAATAATGTATATAGCCAAGTTACCTAAATTTCTGTACTTTAGACTCAAAAACCATAGGTTATATTTTTTGTTTACTCATGTTTGACTATTTTTTATAGATCTATTTTGTTTTTCAGTATTTTGAGTTATCAATTCTGTAAACTTCTCACCATCAGGTTTAAAATGTTTTTGCAATACTGACCTTGACCTACTAGATGAACTTTAAAGAGACGAGTGTCTGCACCCGCTTGTGGTGCACTTGATATTCTTTCTGAGCAAATTAAAGTGCATCAGTCAACAACCTTAAATGGTCACTTGCCTCGACTGGCTCCTTAAGACCAGTTGTAGTGACAATGACAGAACAATGGCACTACAGTTACATGTTAATTTTGGTCTATTTCTTTTTATAATGGCATAATTTATTATGTTGTTCATATGTAATTTGTTTAGATAGTTTTCTATAATTGTATATTATGGTGGGATGTTGATAATATATCAATTCAATCAATTAAAAGCTTCTCAAACATATGTTTTTAATGTGATATTTTAAATGTCTATATTTATAAATATGTTTATATATCTTTGGATTTTGTTGATACTTGGTACAAATGATCAACATTAAATGACGATGTGTCACGAGTAAGACACACACCCATACCTCAAAGATCAAGGTCACAATTTTAACTTGTTTGAATACACTTTGAGTCTGAGATTTCATGTCCAGTCTGTAACTTTGTCATGCATAGATGGTTTTTAATGATACTTGCTACAAATGATCAACATAACATGATGACATGTTGCGAGTAAAACCCACTACCGTACCTCAAGGTCACAATTTGAGTTTGACAACACTTTTCAGTCGGTTTGAGATTTTGTGTCCGGCCTGCAACTTTGTCATGCATAGATGGATTTTTATAAATACTTGTTATAAATGATCAATATAACATGTCAACATGTTGCACTTAATACCCAAACTCCCATTTCAAGGGCATGGTCACAATTTAACTTTGTTTGACAACACTTTGTCATTTTGACATTTCCTGTCCAGTCTGTCATCTATGGATAAATTTTAAAAACACTTGGCTCAGTTGATCAACATGACATAATTAAGTGTCGCATGAAAGACCAAGAACCTTTCCTCAAAGATCACACTTTCAATTTGTTTGATATAGTGTGTCTTGTCTGCGACTTTGCCTTTAATTACTTGGCTCAATTTATCAAGATGACATGACAACATGTCATAAGCGAGACCTAGACCCATACCTCAAAGGTCAAGGTCACACTTTTAGTATGTATGACAACACTTTGAATCTGTTTGAGATTTCAAGTCTGTCCTTTAACTTTATCATACATGGATGGCTTTCAAAAACAACTGGCTCAATTTATCAACAATTGATCTGTAACTTTGTCTTACATTTAGGGATTGACACAAGTGATCAACATGTTATGATGATGTTTCAGCAGCATTTAACTGTTGAAATACCCGGATCATTACATCATATGTTAAGGTCAAGGTTATACAAAGGTCAAGGTCACACTTTAATGTAAAAAACATGAAATTTGCATGTCTAGTCTGAAACATCAGTTCAGCTTACTCTTTATATTCATGGATACATCGCTACCTATTATAACATAATTATAATGTTATTTTTCAATGACCATTTGAGGGACATGCGACACTTACCAGTGACATTTCTTGTTTTTTTTTCATTTTCAATCCCAACTCAGTATGACCTTTGCTATTAAGTAATAAATAAAATGAAACCCCATTCATTTAACAAATGAAGAAGGACAAGGAACAACTATTTTATATTTTTATATTACCCCCCATCCCCCACCCTCTGGAAATTTTATTAATTAACTATCTGCTGAAAAACAAGATTTTGTGTGCCTGTTCAGATTTTGTCTTGTGCCCTAACATTGACAGATTAAACATGTGTGCCTGTTTGTGTTGCACCCTAAGTATGCCCCTCTTAACTAATATCCTGGATCTGCCCCTGTATAAGGTATTACATTGACAGATTAAACATGTGTACCTGTTTGTATTGTGCACTAAGTATGCCCCCTCTAAACTAATATCCTGGATCTGCCCCTGTATAAGCTATTATTACATTGACAGATTAAACATGTGTGCCTGTTTGTGCTGTGCCCTAAGTCTGCCCCCTCTTAACTAATATCCTGGATCCACCCCTGTATAAGGTATTACATTGACAGATAAAACGTGTGTGCCTGTTTGTGTTGTGCACTAAGTCTGCCCCCTCTTAACTAATATCCTGGATCTGCCCCTGTATAAGGTGATAAAACATGTGCAGGTATCATTGTGATGCTGGACATTTGTCTCATTTTACAGTCACTGTGTTTATATACCTAAAGTGTGTGTTTTCTCATTACTAAAGTTTATGGTATATTTCGGACAATGTTGTACAACATTTACATTAAATTTTATGGAACTGTGACTTTGCAATTTGTACTTTAATGAGACTAAGTTAACGTATGTCATTGAAACAGAAAATAATGTTTAACCATACAAATATGAATAATGAATATAAAACAGTAAATTAAGTAATCTGTGATATTATAATTATGATGTTAGTGTATGTCTTTTATGTGTATTGATTGCTGTATTTGTATATTTCAGAGATTTTTTTGTTGTTTCATAATACCATCTATACTTTGGAATAAACTGTTTATATATACTTAGTTATGTTGGGAATGTGTTAGCAGCTAGCTAAGATCACAATATAATGATGATTTGTAATTCTGCAAAATGTTTTAATATCTTGAATTTTATGCTTACCACATAATAATGTACTGTATATGTATTATCTGTCATTGCTATGAAATAAAATGTACAAAAAAAATTAATTAGACTGGAAATATTTAATTTAACCCATTGCTACAGTGTTCCGTTAGGGCCATCGTGCTATTGCTTTATCAACAAGCAAACGCGATGTCACGATAGCATGATGACACGATGGTGATGACACGATAGCACGATGACACAATGGTGATGACACGATAGCACGATGACACGATGGTGATGGCACGATGCCACGACAGCACGATGACGATGACGCGATATTACATTGCATCATCGTGCCATCACCATCATGCCGTACCATCACCATCGCGTCATCGTCATTGTGCCATCACCATCGTGTCATCGTACCATCACCATCGTGTTATCGTACTATCGTGCCATCACCATTGTGTTATCGTGGCATCGCCTTCCTGTAAGACATGCGCAAAAAAGTAAATAATGGAAGACATCATGGATTCAAGTATTCGGTGTTAATATGTGTCTGGTTAAACATACCCTGAGATACAAAATGCTGCTGAGCACTGAAAAGGGAATTTATATCAGATAAACAATAATGTTTTTCTTTTTATATTATAATCACTGAAAGTGAGCTATTTACGCGTGCAAATATTACGTGAATGACAAATCATTGAGACGGTACACATTATGATTATAGTCATTCCGGCAGATTCACAAAATGTTGAACAACAGACAAAATGTTAAATGATACAATAGTTGGTGTATATGATACCGATGCGTGGCATAGTGGTGTGTAGAGTTGACACTTTTACTAATGCAACAACATCTATTGTGGGTTGAGTTTTCATTTGCTTCCTTTTCATTCGTATCATTTCATTACGTGTTATATATATATTTTAAATATATTTGACTTGGAGGTTGTGGGTTCGGTTTTTAAAAAGAATCCAACTGAATATGTATTGTTTACACGACAAAAGCATATACTGTATATAAATGCGGGCTATATCACACACCCAGAAAGCCCCTCCAGAACCTCTATGTGAAAATGTTTGCCGGTTATTTGCGGAAGGATGGTTGTTTTACTCAGATTGATTTTTGAGGTTTTCATCCAACAATAAAACCTGATATGTCATATATACTTTATCAGGTGCTGAAAATGGTGTTAAATCCCATTAAAAAATGATACGTAAAGTTCTGTCATTTATAAGTTGAAAACATGAGAAATACAGTGACCAAATTGCAGTGGAAAGTCATTGTTGTCATCATTTTATTGTTGTTCTTTTTCCATCAGTTACCGTTAGCTGAAATGTCACTTACAGAGATAAGGACTGAAGCGACATCATAGTTGGAACTCTAATCAGATTCAAGTTGCCATGCACGTAATAAATAGCATATCACAATACATTTTGTCACACAATTCACTTTCTTTCACTACCAAAAATACTCTATTCAACATCATATTATTTACAATTAAAATACGATTGTTTATAAATTAGTATTTAACCAAAGTTAAATTTTGGTCACTGTAGAAAATTGTGAAGGTATGCACTTTAAATATGAATTAGTACTGAAAGATAAACTAGTTACATGCTACACAACCATCTCTAATTTCACACACACACACACACACACACACACACACACACACACACATGTTCAAGTTATAATGAATAAAAATATGCTCTGTTCTGCTCTTTACTAACATGTCTGTCTGTCTGTCTGTCTGTCTGTCTGTCTGTCTGTCTGTCTGTCTGTCTGTGTTAAGGAATTACTTGATACTCAGTTTACTTACTCGACAGTTAGAAAGCATCTATCCGATTTACAAAGAATAGTATAAACAAACTTTATCATTATAGTTTCAATGATCTTTTTAGTTCAATTTAATGGAACGACATTATTCCAATGTCCAATATTTTATCAATAAATTGGGTCCTCCTTGGTCGAGTGATCCAAGGCACTGCCGTCCAGTGACCACAATGTCTTGAAGAAGAACGGTGTTTCTACTCAGATTTATTCTGATGCATTCCTCCAACAGTACCAATGGATATACCATTGATGATAATGTTATGTGTTGAAAATGACATTAGACCCATTTATGATATCCACATACTATCAAACTTAATTTATATGTGTAGTAAATAAAAAGCAACGCTTTGTTTCGTGTAAAATATTATTTAATATAATATAATATTTATTTCTTGTAGTGAGCACTGAAGTGGATATGTCATAAATGGTAAAGACGGACCCTGTTTGATCAGTTGGTGGCACGTCTGACTGTCAATCCAGGGGTCATGAGTTTGAATACCCGCCAGTAATCTACAACGCATTCTCCGTGATGACGGATAAAAGACTATTAGTCTCATTGTCATTCCTCTCTCACCACTGTTTCAAAAGAGTTATGGACAAGTGGTCCCAAAGACAACTCGTCCCACATTTCGAGACAAGTTTCGAGACAATTTGTCCCCTATTTAAAGACAACTCGTCCCATCAAAAGACAAGTTGGCCAAATTGATTATTTATTTTACAGTTTCAAACGGGAAAGATATCAGTTAGTTGCGCAAATGAGTTCAACTGATCGTCTGTTAACAACTACCTAAAATGTATTTATTTCACTTTGATTGTGACACAAGTTATTATAACAAATCACATTCGGTGTACTCATGGGAAAAACAGTACTAAGCATATACGGATATAGTGTCGGTCTCACACATAACCATGGCGGAAGATCAAATCCACAACCCTCTGCTCGTCTGTTAGCTCTCGATGGCATAACAGTTACGCTAAATACTCAACACAACAAACAAGTGGTAAGGGAAGAGTGAACAAGTTCAGTTTACAAGTGATATTTTAATACATTGTATTGTATTGTTGGGTGTTTATTGTCATTTTCAACAACTGTTCAGTGCTGGCACACTTGGGTATCATGCCGAACCAAAGACCTTCTAGACAATTAGACCACCACATCGGTTTATATTATGACAGGAAACAGCAGCAACATCATTTATAATCATATCACTATTTCAATATGGAAATTAATTAAGTAATTCACTGCGAAAACTTTGGAATTCATTTAGATACATTAATTATTTTATTATATACATATTCATTGTCATGTTAAAATAAAGTACATGAGTAAGTGTTCCCCTTGATTTTCCATTTATAGTTATAGAAGAAGTAGAAGGAGAAAAAGAAGGAGAAGAATAAGAAGAAAAGAAGACTATACAAAGTTTCTCATCAAACTACAATGTTGCAGTAATATGCATATACAAACACAAAATGAGTTGAATGACTAACATGTACATATTTTAATATATAGACATAACTAACACTTCCGATACTATTATAAAAATCCCACTCAAATGCAGGAAGGCGATGCTACGATAGCACAATGACACGATGGTGATGGCACTATAGTACGATAGTACGATGGTGATGGTACGATGGCACTATGACGATGACGCGATATTACATCGCGTCATCGTCATCGTGCTATCGTGGCATCGCTTCAACACCATCGTGTCATCGCGACATCGTCATCGTGCTATCGTGTCATCACCATCGTGTCATCGTACCATCACCATCGTGCTATCGTACTATCGTGCCATCACCATCGTGTCATCGTGCTATCGTGGCATTGCGTATGCTTGTTGACAAAGCGATAGCACGATGTCCGTAACGGAACACCGTACATTGCAGATGTTGAATTATGGAATATTTTAAATACAATATTTTGTCATTCTAATTTGGATGCAGGTACATAAATTTTAAGCCAGAAATTATATTACCCATCTTTAAACACCTACAGTTTTTACCAACTCTTATAGATACTGCTTGCATGTTGCAAATTACAAGCTATGGTTTAGATATAAAGTCTGTTTATATACCGGCATTCATTAAGAACTGTTTAACCATATTCAAGAAAGTTTATTTTACATTTTTTCCACTCTACTTGAAGTAAGTAGACTGTTTCATTAGAACATCAGTGCATTAACTGCTAAAAATATTTGACACAATATATCTTCATTAAAAAGACGCAAGCTGGGCCCAGTTAGCTCAGTTGGTTATGCATCTAACTATCAATCCAGGGTTGTGAATTCGAATCCCTGCTGTCAACAGTCTCCATGATGATTGATATAAGACATTGTGTCTCATTATCATTCGGCTCTCACTACTGATTCAAGTGGGAAAGTTATCAGTTACTTGTGGAGATGGAGTCTGCTCGAGTACTGGTTAATCAGCTTTCAGATCCCAGGAAACAGTTTTTAGGTTAACTGATTGTCTGTTAACCCTTGGTGGCATAAAAAATATGCTAAATATTCAATCAATTAATCATTAAGGACTATGGTCATACTGTAACTGCGATTTTTTAATTTTATTCTGACTGCTGCTCAAATATGTTAGGTTTTAGCGAAATATTCATATTATATTAATAGATAGGTTGTAAAATGCAAACTGTGAGGGAAGATGCATGCTAGTTGTGTACCATTATGTATATGGGAGATTTCAAAGCCCTAAATTTTGGTACATTTGTTTACAGAAGTGACAAAGTTTAAAATGATGGAACCTGTAACAAGGTTAAATGCCCGTGTAGATGCAATGAGCATTGATTTTTCCTCATAAGTCACATAAACAGTTTATTTTGAGAGTGATTGAAAATGACACTGTCATATTTCAAAATGACACTCATTGATTTTAAATAAAAATATCTTTCTATATGGTTTGTGACAAAGGTGATGGGATGCCTCATTTCAAAGAAGTATTGTCCACCATCAATCTTGGGGCTTTTCAATCACATTTAATCTAATCCAAAACATAATCATGACTGTAATGATATTTTTCATTACACAATATTTTGTTGACAGTAGCCTTCTAACTAAATTGAGGCATTTGTATAACTCCGCAGAATTTTGAACTACTTTAAAAGATTGTCATTTTTCCAGAATAGAACCAAACCTGTCTTAATCAGCCAGTCAATGAAAGGAGCAATAGTGGCCTTTTAAAACAGGGTATTACTTAATACAGGGTAATTTGCTTTGAAAGCATATGGACAGAAAATACCATTTAATAGAGGTTTGACTTGAAGTTTCTTTAGTTTTAGGTATGCTCATATCTCAGTAAACACTACCTATCAGTACCAATTGTACCCATCGCCATATCACCCTGAAAACTTCTGTAAAAGACTCAAAGAGTAAAGTGGAATAACTTCATTTTTAGTTCAGGCAGAATTACGGCCCTTTTATACTTTTATAAAAAAAGTGGAAAAGTCAAATCTTCATCTCTCTCTTTTTTCAAAACATTTTGTTTTGAATCAATAATCTGCCTCTTTTTCAAAATTCTTGTCTGAGCCCCTCAGATGGCTCCCACCCTTGAATTATATTTAGAAATTATAAATTATGATCAGGCTGCAATCTCTGCCCCAATATAATTTTGGTACTTGTCAAAGCACAAACTCCTCCACAACCACCCCATCTCTTTTTGTTTAAATTTTGGTTTTAACTTATATGAATACTTTTTTCCAACTGGTGTGGTACCGGATAAGAATAGAATCACTGTCTTCATGGTCCATCTCTGCAGAGGGGTAGGAATCCCATGAATGGGTGTTCAGTTTATCATATTTTGTCATGTTCATTATTGTGGTTAAATTACAAACCTCTTATGGTTTCAGAGAGCCATATGAGTGATGGCAAGAATAGGATAATTGTGACTCATGCATGTCGTAAGAAGCAACAATTTGAGTAATATGATATATTTTGCTGAAACTCTGCAGGTTCATTCTGCATATTCATTTGTTGATGTGATTTTTTTAACATGTATGTTAATATGTTCTTTTTGTACATGTATACTGAAATTCTGGAACCCTTCTTCCTGTTGGCTTCCATCTTCCTGTTGTCGTCAAATAGCCTACAATGTGTTGGTATGCTGTAAAACCCCATTCATTCATTCAGTCATTTTCAACTTTAGTACCTTTAGTTTCTGAGCCTGAAAGAATTTCAGCTCAGTTTTGATTTTTTTTCTTTTGGTTAGTAGACAATTATTTTATGGTTGACTTTATTTCAAGAAAACAAATTAACAATCATTCTTTGCACAATGAAATTCTCTACAAAACGAGACTAGATCAAGATCTATTTCCTGTAAATTGTGTTTAAAATTGTTGATCTAGATCTAATCTACTTGAAAGTTCACTTGGCCTGAAAATGGGTACATATGTGCCCTGTAAACTTCAGAACAAAGGCACAAACTCTACATTGCAGCTTAAATATTGGGCCAATACTCTTCATTCTAACCAATTATATGAGAGTCAAAACTCTACAATTAATATAAATAAAAGCTTGTTTACTCAATGTCATAAGCTCTTGGATTTCAATAAGAATAAAAACGAAGAGGTTCCTGACCTAAAGTTCCTAGGCAGGACGGGATAAGAAAAAAGGTCAAAAGTCTACATTAAGTGTCCAGAAAGGAGGGTCAAAGTTCTGCTTCACAATATGCAAATGAAATATGGGTCAAAGTCCAAAAAGAGGTACATATGTACATATAGGGATTGCTCCTCCCTCATCCCCCCAATATGAGGTTAAGTACCGTCTGAGTTGAGCCTTGTTTTGTATGATGGGTTTATTCAAAAGAGGCTTTGATTAATTTTGAGGAGTTTTTGTGTTATGTTACAAGACTTAAAATACTTTTATACTGTTTCATGTCATGGGCGCAGTAGCGTTTCAGTTATTGGGGTCCAACCTGAGGAGAGAATGTATGAATATGTACTTTCAGGCACCAAGGATATGCTGAACCTGAATACTGGGGGAGGAGGTGGCTGGACCCCATTGCCGTCCCAACCCGGCTCAAACGATTATGAATTTTCTAAATGCAGCTGTATTAGAACAGCACTCGGTCATTTCCGCAACGTAGGCGGAAATATCCGAAAGAGTTTATGAGTGCATAAGGAAGAAATCAAACTAAGCCGAAATTCGATAACAGTGACCTTCACCTGTAAACGCGGCGATAGCACACACAGAAAGATTTTAAAACAGTTTTACTGCCTCGGGAAGGTGTTAATGTGTGTCAAATCTAATTAAAAGATTATGTATTACGTACAATATAAGGTAAAGCAAAGACGTGGACTGCCACTTGTACGCATTGTCCGATATTAATTTGTTTCTCAAATCGATTTAAAAATAAAATGGTGCTGTAACCTGTTTTCGATCACAACATGAGTTTGATTACTGTCGAGACGTGTAATTCATTTTCCTGCAGAAATGTCAATATTTAAAACATTATCCGCCTGGTGATTGAACGTAATGAAAATATATAAAACAATGATTTACGATATAAGTTAGGCCATTATAGATTAATTGCTAGATTATCTTCCAATTTTTTCTTAAAAATGGGGGTGGGTGGGGAATAATTTATTATTATTTTTTATGATAATTATAGGACGGCGATGATAATGCAACAATAATTCATAATGGCCCAAGAATCATTTTATGATGGAGCCCTGAAAAAAAAATGTGTTTCACACTATGTCCATCTTTCAGTTTACATTAAATCTTGCCTGATTAAATAAGCTTTTTTATTATATCTGTAACTGGGGTTGGAAGGTATTTGATAACAATTCCATGGTTCTTGTTATAATTGTAACCGGGGTTAACTCTCTCTATGGAGTCCTGGTCATTTGATTTATAACGTTATACTTTCTTAGTAATACATGTCATGTTATTTCTTGTAGGTTTCTTATTGTCTCTGACAGCCTGAATCTATGTTCTAAGTATAACAGAGTCTCCTTGTATTTTTCTCCAGTCTCTACATGTATATCCTATAGCTCCATCTGCTTCTTCATCATCATTAGGAATGTCTGCATCTAATATTAAGCAACAAATGTGGTTCAACATGAATATTATTACATATTGCTTCCACAAAATCGTTTCTAATCGTCTTTGTGGGTACCGGTAGTCTACTAAGTGCGTCAGCATCTTGGTTTCCTTTACCTGGTCTGTACCTAATTTCAAAATTAAAATTAGCTAATGCAGCTACCCACCTATGTCCTGTGGCATCTAGTTTAGCTGTGGTTAAGATATATGTTAGGGGATTATTATCTGTTAATATCAGGAATTGCTGTTGACCTTGTAGGTAATCTTGAAATTTCTCTGTTATTGCCCATTTCAGACAAAGAAATTCTAACTTATGTCCTGAATAGTTCTTTTCACACTGTGTTATTCCTTTGCTAGCATAACTCACAACTCTCTTCTCGCCATTCTGTATCTGATATAAAATTGCACCCAACCCTTTACTAGATGCGTCAGTGTGCAGTTCAAATGGAAGAGAAAAATCTACAAATCCTAAAATTGGGTAAGAAATAAAACATTCTTTCAATGTATTGAAAGCTTTATCTTCTTCTTCACCCCATTTCCATTGTCTTGATTTCTGTTTCGTCTTCTTTTTCTGTTTCTGTTTCTTTGCAGTTGTTGGCATCAGATCTGTTAAAGGCTTAGAAATTTTGGCAAAATCTTTAACAAACTTTCTATAATAACCTGCTAAACCAATGAAACTGCAAACTTCTTCTGGTGTTGTTGGTTTCGGCCAATTTCTTATCTTTTCTATCTTTCCAGGATCAGGTTCAATTCCTTTCTCTGAAACTACGTGACCAACATAAGTTACTTTTTCCTGCAAAAAGAAACATTTCTTGGGAGAAAGTTTAAAATTATGTTCTCTCAAACGCTGCAACACTTGGGCTAATCTTTCTAGATGTTCCTCGTACGTTTTGCTAAAAAACGATCAGGTCATCTAAAAAGATAAAACATGCTTAGATTTAATTCTCCTAGACAATCTTCCATCAATCTTTGGTACGTTGCTGGGCTGTTAGCTAAACCAACAGCTAGTCGATTTTATTCATAGAATCCTAGTGGACCTACAGTAAAAGCTGTTCTTTCTTTGTGTTTTTCTATAATCTCAACCTGATGGTATCCACTTTTCATATCTAGTACTGTAGAATTTGCATTACCTGAAAGTGAATCAAGAATTTCTTCAATTCTAGGTAATACATAAGAATCTTTTATTGTACGGTTATTGAGCATTCTATAATCAACACATAGACGAATTTCGTTGTTTTTCTTTCGGACAATCACTATGTTCAAACTCCATGGAGAGTGTGACTTTCTAATAACACCTGCATCTTAAAGTTGCTGTAAATGATTTCTTAATTCTTGATAACCAGAAGGTGCAATATATCTGGTTTTCTGTTTGAAAGGAACATCATTAGTAAGATCTATTCTGTGTTTTACTGATGTGTTGTGTCCAATATCTGTGTCATTAGTCGAAAAAATATCATTATATGATAAAATAAGGTTTTCTATTCAACTATGTTGTTCTTTAGTTAAACCTGTGGACTCAATATGGATATCATCAAGTAAAGAATTTATATCTTGTGTTTGTTTTGTATTAACTTTCTCGTCAATATCCGTAACAGAAACAGGATGTAACTCACAAAGTACATCTTATGGTTGAATTATCACAGTTCTTGTTGTTATATTTGAGATATGAACTTTAGTAAAACCATTGTTTTTATGTCTGTAAGAAATCAATGTTGGTTCTATATCAATATCATTTGGTACTGTACTATGTATTGACTCTAATCTAACAAAGCACAAGTGTCTGCATGTGGAATCTCTTTGTCTTCTGCTCCTAAAACAACAATTGAACTATTAGGAGACAAAGTAACTTTGTTTCGTTCCGCACATTTAACAATTCCCAGCACATCTTTAGTTCTTTCAAGTTCCATCTTGCTGATGGTCATGCATCTGAAAGCTAAATACAATGGAACTTGTTATGGTGTGGTTTGCACAAACTTCACACCATGCTTGGTTTTACAGTCTTGCATAAAAATATTTAAAATATTTGTCCCTAACAACACTGGTGTTTTATTGGATGGCCCTTTAATATCTGGTATAACCAATATAAGGCATTCTGTTTCCATATCAGGATCTAAACCTGGAATACAAACATTTACAACAATAAAACCCAAATATGGTAAAATATTCCCATCAGCATATTCAACTGACAAAACATGATTCAATTGCTGTAATTCAATATCTGAAAGGTAAGATTTATAAAAACTTTCTATCACTGTACTGACACTAGCTCCAGTGTCTAACAAAGCAACCGTTTTATTTCCATTTAATCTGATGGTTGATTCATTAGAATTTCCAACTAATCCATCTGGAACAGAAATATTATTGTTAGTGGGCAAAACATTATTAATGGTAAGGCGGTATGTATTGAAGTCTAAGGATTGCCCTTCTCCATGGACTTTTTGGAGTTTAAATAAGCTCCATGCTGTCTTGAATGTTCAAGGTTTGCTCTACAACCAAACTTTACATGACCTTCTTGGCCACATCTCCAACAAATCACTTTCCTACGCTGTCTGTGCTTGTTCTGTATCTTTCTCATGATGGTATGCCTGTGTATTGCCCTGTGTATAATCTGTAGAAAAAATTCTATTAGTTTCATATCTATTAGTTTTTAATTCTTTAACTTCAGCTTTTAACTTTTCAATTTCTGTTTTGTTCAACTGTCTGTTTGACACTATGCTGTTTCACTGTTGCTGTTTTAGGACCATGTTCTTGTTCAATCTTTCTAATCTCGAACCTGAATGTATCAAAATCTGTGTACATGTTTTTCATAAAAGTACATATGTCTTTTAAATGTAGGTTCAAACCTAAAAACAATTGAGAACAAAGAAGTTTCTGACTATCTTCTCTTTACTACATTGCTGTCAATTGCATGCTGCATTATCTCTTCGAGATTACTAGAAAATCTTGTAATGTCATCTTTTCCTTGAACTGTGCTGAAAATTTTGTTTAGTATCTCTGCACCTTCATCTACACAACCATATGCTGAATCAAATTTCTTTAAAATTAATTTGATTGTAGTATCTTGACCTAACATACGTAAAATTCTGGCAGCATCTCCTTTCACTGAATGTCTAATTGCTTGTTTAATAGATTCTTTTGAATGATCTTTTTCTGGAACTAAACAATTTATTTCATATTTCCATGTTTCATACTGAGTGTGATCTGAAAGGTTTACAAGTCTAGGTGGTTGTACATGTTTCTGAACAACAACTGAGGTTGAAGGTGGTGGTTCTACCTTCACTGACGATACATCTTTCATCCACTCTTGCAATTCCGTTGCTGTATCTGTTTTTGGCTTTAAACCCAACTCCTTAAAAGCTTTAACTAAATTTGCTATCTCCTCCGCACTCCACTCTGATGCCATGTTGCTATAAAGTAATATACAATAACTATCAAACCACTTTTAAAATAAATATAGCAATCAAAACATTCAAGTAATAATATAAACTTCGCACAAAGTCATAATTCTGAAATAAAGTGTTAAATTAACGTCAATGTTATCCAAGAGAGGCAACCTGTACTAACTAAATATCACCAAATGGGAGATAATCCTGACTCAAAAGTAATCTTTCAAACATATACATGTTTAATTGAATAACAAACCAATACATTATAATAAATAAATCAAAATATTTAATTGATATCAATGTTCCGCTATAACCTGTCAATATAACGTTTATTAAATCTCTGATAAACTCTGAAAATAAATACTATCAAATTAGTCCATATTAAATATAAACTGATAACTTTCTACTGTAAATAAATAGACAAAGTAATTTAGCTTCAATATAATTGAACACAAGAAACAGCACGCTGACTATTTACTAAGAGTACACAAGCTTTTATGTTGTGAATCGGACATTCGAGGTCAATCCTCCAAAACAATAATTTATAATTAATTGTTAGCTGTTTGGCACTAAAAACTGAAGTCAGTTCTCCAAAAAAATTGAAATAAATTTTCTCAAGTAATAAAGTCAGTTCAAAAAATTAAAATTCAAAAAAATTCTTGATTAATAAAGTAAATTCTAAAAAATAACAAAATAACAAAAATTTTCTTTTTATATACAATTTTCTCAACTATATAATATGTGTTGATCTGAATATCAGTATCTATGTAAATTATTCCCCAATTTATCCAAAGATGACAACTGTCATGTACTCATCTATATTAAACTACACCTGAAAACATGTACATACTACACACAAAAAAAATTTCAATGCACTACCATTGGTCACTTACATAAACAGAAGGTCACTTAATACAGGTTACACAACTCACATGTCACACCTCTTAAATCTTCAGGTAATTGTCAACTTGGGTAAAACTATTCAGCTGTCAAAACATCAATTATCTGCACCTGTATATTGTTGGTTAAGTATCATCTTGCTGAATCACATTTAAACTGGTCTTAATTATGTTAAAAATGGAATTGCTGAATATCATGATAAAAATTAGTTTTGTTGGATATCATGATTTAAAACTGGTTAAAATGTATATCAGAACACTTGAACATAATGCAAAACACTATGTTGATTATATGTCTACTCACAATCACTCACTGTTGATGTAGATTCACAATCTTGTGTCCATGGAACATTTGGATGGGTTCTTGACTTTATTGGGCACCATTATGTAACCGGGGTTAACTCTCTCTAAGGAGTCCTGGTCATTTGATTTATAACGTTACACTTTCTTCAGTCTTGCAGTTTTATTATTACTGCCTGGAGTAATTTTAAATATATCAAGTGTCTTTGTTGATGTCTAGAAAAAGAATGCTGTAAGCAAGGGTCCCAGGTTCGTGTCCCGGACTGGCTGCATATTTTTCTCGCCATAAAAACAATATCACAGATCTAACCAGGATATTCCGATCAAATAAATAAAACTTTGCAGTTTTATTATTACCGCCTGGAGTGACAAAATATACTATGAATATATTTAGTGTCTTTGTCGATGTCTAGAGGGTGAATGCTGTAGATTGTTAGTTTGGGGATAAGGGTATGGATGTAGTGCTGGGTGTGGCTTAAAGGGGAACGCAACCCTGTGTATAAAATAGGATAATATGAATAGCTACGAGTTCAGCTTTCTATTAATAGTATTATTATGCATAAATTCGAGTCCATAAAGATATATCAGCTCGTTTTATAACGGTCATTTTCGCACATCGACTTTGTGGTGGAAGTCGCCATATTGGATACCTGCGTGACGTCATAACTGCACTTCCGGTTTAAAACATAATTGATTTATACGCTACAGCAGATATAGAAACGTGCAATTATAGTCACCGGCAAAAGTACTCGCAAGAATAATAAAACAGATTTTAGTAACGGAGAAGGACTTGTGGCCTGCAACTTTGAACCAGAATTTTCGGAAGCAGAGTTAAATGAATTAGAAGTCGAGAGAAATATTGAGCCGGCACAGTTGTTCACATATGTGAAAGATTTTTGCAGCTGTGAAAACTGTGTAATGATGCTTTCCTCTGACGAAAATACGTGCTGCAGATGCAATGACCATACTATTGGAAATTTAGAATGTATCACAGAAATAATACAGAGAAACACAGCAATGTCTTATGAAGTTTTCACCCAAAAAGATGATAACTGTTAAACAGTCACACCGATCATGAACCAGAGATCAAACCCGAAACCCATCAATCACGACTCTGACATCTTATCATGTAGCCTGACATTGATTCAAAATAGTAAAATTACCCTTAGCTAGATAAAAAAGTAATTATTGCCGTCAGCGTTGATGTAGATCCAGGCGAGCCTATACCTTCATGCTGTACTATCAGGGTATATACTGTTTGCAACTCAGTCAATACATTATAAAAAAAACACACAAAAAAACACTTATTAGACCAGGAATGGAATTTAAGGGAAAATGTTTTGTTACATATATTTACCTGTCTAAGAGAGAATAAGAAATAATATTATATCTCTTTTCTTATCGTGTTTAGCTGGTGCGGCCATTGTTGCGTACTGAGAAATGGCTGATAAAATTTTGATTTCATACCCTTTTCAGTAAATTTAGATGTAGCATGAATGAATTTGTTGTTTTTATTTGTGTTGTTTTACATAACTGGCACTGTCTTTTGGTTATTCAAATGGTGTTACTACCCAATTTGATATATGATGATTATCTATTCTACCAGTTCCCTGAACATGTATGAATGTTGTTACTTATAGGGAGTGTCATATGGAATATAATGTCTATAAGCATATTGCACAAAGTGTATGTTACTGTCCAGGCACCCTGCTTAGCTTTCATAATTCACAAACACCACATTCACACCATGTGGTAATGAGAAATACCCTGGCACAGTGTGCATACTGTACCCTAATAAGCGTAATCACCCCAGTTTTAATGACCCCAGGGTTTATGACAGGATGTTATATCACATAGTATTATGCCTTATTACTAATTTAAACATTTTCAGTTAATTAGAGTTTCAATATCAATGCAAACTTACAAGTAAAAAAATTATGTTATATGATTTTATGAATATTTTTCATAAATTGTATACCAGAACACTATTTTAACAGTAAAAAAAACTTTTCATGTATTTATGAATAAATAAAGGAACAAAGGTTTTACTTTATCTTTTTTCATTACGAAGTAGAGGTAGTTCAAATGTCTATTCAATAATAATGACCTAGTTGACTGTGAAAAAGCCATATATCAATAAACTAAATTGCCTATTAATTATAAAATTGATAAAATGAGTTTATGAACAATTAATGGTTGACTGAATATTAAGCATCATTGTTTGCCATCGAGGGCCTACTGTACAGATGTTCAGTTAACCTAACCACTGTTTCCTGAAAAGTTAACCAGTACTCCAGCACACCCAACAACTGCAAGTAACTGATAATTTTCCTACTCGAATCAGCAGTGAGAGACAAATGATATTGAGACACAATGTTTTATGTCAGTCATCACAGAGACTGTCGCCGGTAGGGGATTCGAACTCGAGACACCTGGATTGATAGTTAGACACGTAACTGACCGAGCTAATCGGGCCTGTCAATATCAATTGGCCTTAATTAGTATTTTAATAATAACTTTTAGATACCATGTCGTTTTCACACCTTATGTTTTGGCATTAACCTCTTGTTTTTATTGTTAATTGGATTATCACACCTGTTTAAACTGCCTGCAATTATAAGATTGTGAAAGTTTGCTATATCAATTTCGCAATATTTTGGAAGAGTATATAAAATATAAATATATAAATTTCAGAAATCAGTTGAGCTATATGTTATAAGCACATTTTTAAGAGCTTCCCACTGGATAATATACACTAAGTCTATATGTATGTCGCATATGGTCATCTTCGTACTGAAATCATCAAAAATTGTATGCTTGGGTAGTAGTGTACGCCAAGGCATTGGTACGCTTCATTCTGCAATCTTAAGTCCTACCCCAAAGTATGAAGGCGTTTTGCGCGTGATGTCACCAGAAGCTTGACACTGAGGCAATGTGAAATCACATATTAGGAAAACTAAAAACAACGCTGCCCACAAAACATATCGCATTACTCCACCCACTTATTCCGCTAAAGAAAACAATGTTTATGAGTTAAATCCTTCAATTCAGAATAGTTTTCGCGTTTAATTGTCTTCCTTCGATGTTCGCTAATGTACTGTATATCTATCTATCAATTGTTTACGTGAATTAATGTATATACAAAAGAGTATCAGTAGAGAGCAGCCACTAACGACACAATAAAATTTTTGCGAGAACTTGAACGGAAGTGCAGCTATGACGTCACCGAAAACCTCCAACATAAAAGAGCTTTAAAATGGCGGCGCCCATGATATATAGGAAACACTTGAAATCATGATATTTAATATCGTTTTTCTCACTTGATAAATTTCGTTCAATTAAAATTTGTTGATTTTTGTGTTAGTTACGTGTCTATTTAACGATAAATGGCCATTTATATTCTGACATGCGGTACCCTTTAACTTGCATCACTAACTTGTTAATCAATGTCACTCCTAAACTAATTACTAACTCACATCGTTCATTTGCCAATCTGTCATTCCCAAGCTAACTCAGTTCACATATATACAAAACAAAACATGTACAATAAACCAGTTTGGGTTAACTATTCTGTACTATAGAAGTAATGATTGTTTTCCAATACTTTACAGTTAAGATGTACCTGTATGACTTTCATGTATAAATTTGATGATATAATTATAGGTTTAAGACAGTGTTATCTCCCTTGAACCATAAAATGCTGGAACTTTAGAAAATGAATTGGTAACACTGGGTGACATATATATGGATATCCATTCTGCTGTCCATAACAGGAGACGCAAAATAAAAAATCTTTAAAAGGCTCCTCAGACGTGCAATATGCCGCACTACATAAAACCGTGACAAATTCTGTTTTTTTTTACATATATCAATTCCAAACATGTCTGCTGAAAACTGATGCAATACACAGGCAGTGGTTATTGGTAAGTCCCCCTACCCTATCTGATTTTAGTTTTCATTTTTTTTTTTTCTTCAAATCTGTGTTATTCCATCATATATAATATTAGTGTCAAAACATCAAACTGCTGACTTATTGCAATAGAAAATGTTTTCATAGTTTCTACCTCGATGCAGCAAAATAGGGCGACATAAGAATTGTAGCAAAATATGACAACATGAAAATTAATGTACCCAAAGATCCCAGTCACCCGTGCACTCAGACTTTATAAACAATAGTAGAACTGAAATCATTTCATAGTATTGGAACCAGAGTTTGTGTGTTTTAAGCCCTGCATAGGAAGTTTTGTATTGTTCATTTTGAGATTAATCTGTTAGAAAATACGCCTTTCGCCTCTAATCAACCATAACGGATCTATCTAAGGCATCTTCACAACCTATAGATCATCCAATGACAATCAATAGAATTTGATATATTAAACATGCAGTAGCCGTTAATGTCACTATATTTGTCTTTCCATAATTATTTGTTATACTTATTTTCTCTTGAAACTGATGTATGGCTCCTATGTTGTACCTTCTAGATACATTTTTTTTTCATTATAGGGTCATTAATCGAATTGTGTTCATCATCATTTTTTTCAAGAAGTTGCGCAACATGTAGAAATGCACCATAAGTTTTCAGGCCTTCTAAAATTCCAAAATGCAAATCGGTCCAGGTTTTTTACTACCGTAAGAATTGCACTTATTTTAAAAAAATCACTTTGGTACCGGTATATGCCAAGTTACATATTGCATTCCCCACCCACCATGTCAGCTGCACCATGTATTTTCTCCATTTATTCATTTATAGGGAACTATTTCAAGTTTATTTGTGTATTATTTATAACATACTTTATCACAATATGTACATTTTAATGACGGACATTATGTTTCCGCTTTACTGAATAATTTTCATTATATTAAAAATGCTCGATAGCTAGCCACTAGGTACAATTACTATAACCAGCTCGTATATATGTAATTAAAGTTATTTATTAAAAAAATGAAACAAACAAGTAACACTGCATGTTTTATCAGATATTTTAATGACACAAACAATATTTGATCCAACCGTCCCAGCTTTGGCTAGCAGTATATCAAAGAAATTACAGACGCAAACACAATGGTTTGATGAACCGAAAGAATTTTATGGGTCACTGATCACATATAGCAGTAGACTCTTCCAATAAATTCCCCCTAATATCGTTAATGGTTTAGTCAAAATTGATATCATTTTGCACAGCAGGTGACAAAACATTCGGATTATTGGGTCAAATGATATTGCCGCAAGGCGTATTTCACAGGTCATTATGGCATGGTAAGAGCAATTTATGAGATTTTATACGACCGTTAGAAAATATCTGGACTGATTTTTTATTAAACTTTGAAACGAAAACCGATTTTGAACTAAAATGAAAAAAAAAAATTTAATTAGAAAATCAAAAGAAAATGAATGCTCAAATACGTGTATAACCAATACAATGAACGGCCTAAACTTAATATATGTCCGAAATAATTATGAAGACAAGCTATTTGCATGTTTTGCCGAACAAGTAAACTGTGTACAAAACAACATCATAGACTTGCTCAGTCTAAAACCTTTTTAACTTTAACTGTAACATTTGTGGTGATGGATACTCTATGCATCGGACACATTTCTTCAAGTGGTATGCAAGGCTGGATCGCCAAATCAATACATTGCCACAGTTTTTTGCAAAAGTTTCCCTTCTGGTCGTGAACATCCTTGGTATGTTCCTGTAATATGTCTTAGGTCACAAAGTCATTGGGGGTACACAGGACATTGAACTCTTTCAGCAGTAACGCTACACATATTTTGATGCTTTAGAAGACTTTTCCTAAAGTCAAATGTTGCTTTACATGTCTTGCATCTTTCTTTTAGCGCTGGATCATGCTATGCCATATGCCCTTTATAGATCCATAGAGTGTTATATCCTTTCTGACACAAATTGCAGGTGAATCAAAAGATCCTTTTATGACTTGTCCTGGTATGTTGTCTTAGTCCTTTTGCAGATATTAGTTTCTTCCCACAATCATTACACATAAACTTTTTGTTGATGATGACGAAGATCCCGGCAATTCATTATTGTTTTTTTCCATCAAGATTTTCGTGTGCAGTCTTTTCGTGTCTCTTTAAGATTAAACATCCATTTTGTACTGTATTCACAGTTTGAACATCTATATTCAATGCCCACTTCAATGAAACACTCATCTATGCCTTTAAATTCAAATAAATCGTCTATTTTGCGGTGATCTGCATTAAACTACAACGTATGAAACAGTAATTTAATTATTAGGGCTCACAAGCGATCGTACAGTGAACTCACAAGTGACATTACAGTAGTTGTTTTCCTTGTAAAAAAGACAAGACAAATGACCGTACAGAGTTTCTTTGACCCTGCATGGAAATAAATAGATATAACTTCCAAAACAGAACATTTGTTTTAATACCATATGCAGATATTGGTCTAGTAATATCAGCACTATTAACGTGTTAAATTAAAATTGTCATAGAAAGAGTTTTTTTAAAACAAAAATGGCTGTTTCATACCATCAAATGGAATTATTGTAAGTGAGTAAACGGTATGAAGGGTTCGGAAAAATATCGATATTGGCAAGAAATCCTATACATTCATTGATAGGAAACACAGGCAATGATAACTGGTTCATTGGAATGCTACTATTACAATTTAAGTCAATTATTACAAGTGGAAGTCTTTGAAAACGTTGAAAACATACCTGCACATCTGCCGAAACTTTCGAATGTTGTTGCTTCATTACTCACAAATGACTGTACTAAACTCAATATTTCCAAGTGACTGTACAATTCGTTTATACATTGTGATTAATAGATTTTGCATTAGTATATGAGTCGCCAGGTCTTGAGTACATATTGACCTGGTTGTAAAGTTGCATTATTATTGTACTCTTTGCTAGCTCTGTTGATACCCTCAGAACCTTTAACGCTCAGTTTTATATTATCTTAGTAGGCATGTGTATTCTTCTTTAATCAACAATAAACAACTTACAGAAATCTATGATTGTACAATTGAATGTGTATAATAATATAAAATAACATTAATTGATACAGCATATTAATCAGTTATTAGTAATGTTGCTTGAACAATACCGGATAATGACAATACACCCACAGGTATTAACGAGGCTTTATTTAGAGAAACAATAGTGATAGGAGTGTTTCTAAATTCAATGCTGACATTATAAGCTGCACCATTATTTATAAAAAAAAATACTAAAATTGATGTATTTCCGTATATAAATTGAATAAATTCTGATTCGCGGCATATTTCAATCTGTCCAAAAGTATAAAATACAGTTCAGAGTTTTATTGTCCTATTTTCATTTCTGTGGCCAAATTAAGTAATAGTTTGAAAAACTGCAAAAACATTTTCTGTTGCAATTTGTCCAAGGTTAACATATTTTGCCGGGCCTGATTAGCTGTCGGTTAAGCGTCTGACTATCAATCAAGGGGTCGTGAGTTTGAATCCCCCGTCTGGCAACAATCTCCGTGATGATTGATATATGACATTGTGTCTCATTATCATACCTCTCTCACCAATGATTCAAGTATGAAAGTTATCAGTTACTTGCGAAGATGGGATGTGCTTGAGTACTGCATAATTTCACAGTGGTTAGGTTAACTGATCATCTGTTAGCCCTCAATGGCATAAAAATGATGCTAAATATTCAATCAATTAATCAATCAACCATCTATAACACAAAAAAAAAGAAAGAAAAAAATGACAATATAAAGTTGAGTTTGATGAGAAGTAATAATATTTAAAGGGAGTTTATCAGAATTTTTCAGACTTTCAAAAGTGGCTGAAAACATTTTTTTCTCCAATACAGTAAAACCTCACCTAACGACCACCCCGATATAAAGACCACCCTGCTATAACGGGCATTTTTTGGGGGACGGAATTTTTCCATCTTTATTCAATGGTCGGTAACCCCGATAATACGGGCACCCCGCTAATCCGGTATTACGACCACCAAATCTGTCCCAAGTGTGGTCTTTGTTCTATTTTCACACCCTTAATTACAACCAAGTGTTATCAAAGATGCCTAGAGGAAAAAAAATTCGCTTTTATTTTAGCGAGCAAATTTGCGGTTGTTGTAAAGGTGTGAAAAACGTCAATCAAAGTCAAAACACAACACATTTGAAATTGTGTTGTAAAATCATACTTTGTGACTAATAGAATATGCAAACTGTCAAAAAAAACAAGTGTCTATGGAGAAATAAAGTAAGTTTGCTTCTTTTTATTGCTTAATTATGTTGTTTGAGTGATATCGATGGTTGTTCTTTATTTGCTGTTTTACTGTATATCATGCATGTATATACTCATTAACTCAATAAAGATATATATATATTGACCCCATATTGTGGAAAGGGTATTCAAACATGCCAAAATAATAATTTTTCCTAACTTGGACTACGGGCCTAAGTAAGGCTAAAATAGATTTCCCACTTAAAATTGCAACATATGATACTATTTTGTGACATATCAAATGTCACATGATTTCAATTGACCTGTTATACAAGTTTATTCTTAGTAAAAGTAGTTTCATCTTAGAAAGAGTCCAAATGACAATGAATCAATATTCTATGCTTTAATTGAGAATTTCATTTATCACTCCAATTTAAATATTGATTCATCTCATTTTAGTGGATTTAACATACCAAACCATTCAGATTTTATTTATTAATGATAATAAGATGCTATTTTATCCATTTTTATAATTATTTTATTTTTTAAGACATTTATAGCAGTTTTTCCTGATATTCTCCCTTTAAGAGTACCAACACATTGTAGGTTATTAAAATCCAACAGAAAGGAAGATTCCAGGTTCACTCTACACATACAAAAACAACAAATAAACAGATTAAAAAAAAATAACATCAACAAATGATTATGCGGAATGAGCCTTAAATCTTGATACCTGCAGAACTGCAGAGTTTCAGCAAATTCTATCGTACTATGGATCCTCCGAAAGGAAGAAAATGAAAATATTATACTAATGTCTATATTAAACTCTTTTTTTATTCAAATTTTCGCTTATGAATTAGCCTTCAGCAGGAAAATAGCAATATTTTTGTATCTATGACTAGTTTGAAAAAAAAACACCAGAGTTTAATATAGACATTGATATAATTTTATTATATTTTTAATCATTATATAAAAAAGCATTTAGTGTCAACCTCTGTTTTGCATTGAAATATTTGATGGCGATTCATAAGTGATCGAAAACTGATAACACTTTCATACTTGTGGAGAACTCCAGATAAGAATTGCGTATCTGCGTATACGACACATTAAAAATTTGTGGATACGCACCAGATTTGTTTTACATGCATATCAATTACGCATAAGCAACGAGTTTTACACTAAAATCAATTTCTATACGTGTAAATAAGTTTTATTCTCTGAAAATCGATCTTCATTGCACTAATTTTTTAACTTATCCGTGTAAATAAATAGCTGAACGGTTTCATTTAAACTCACTTCAATGATAAATTTTACCAGTTATAATGGTAACCCAGTCTATGCAATTAATAAAAAATGTGGCCAAGTTGCTTGTTTTTTTCTTGACAGGACACAGACTTTGGAAAGCTGAGAGTTCTGGCGGGATACCTGTAATTCCCAAAGCTGTTTTAATATTTTAGGTATATCACTGGTTGAAAATCCTATTCAACAACATATTGAGGTTATTTTTATATAATATATGCTCACTCGTCGGGTTAAATCATAAATGACTGTCACGTCATGACAATTTTATTTTGTAATTTAAGAAAACATCTTTGAAAAAAAACGTACGCTGCAACAATATTACTAATATACCCGTTTTTAAGTTGTTGGTATATTAAGATGAAATGTGGAAATCATGAAACTTTGTTTAAAAAGTCATGTTATTTTATTGTTTAAAATGTACAGACGATATACTCTGAGAAATTTTTTATTTTGAATGTCCTATTTTGTTATGTAAGGTATCGAGACGCGCATGCTCGACTTTCTAATACCAGTTTAAACATTGGCCAGTCTATGTTTCTACGGCACCCTTTTCGGTTTTCCTGGTGCCGTTTATTTTTCTTTAACAGATGTTAAAAGGTTAAGAAATTAACGTTTAGAAAATTATGTTCATTTTGAGAGCAAATTATGCTAAAGAATGAACATAATTTGAGAAATTAAATTAACAATTGAAAAGTTCATGGCTCTGTGACCATGTTTATAAAAAATTAATGTCACATACTGCATTAAATGAATTCCATATTGTGCAATGTGCATGCTAAAACTATATATTTTTTTACTTATTCTGTTTGCATTTTGGTCAGTTATGACATACATGCTAAGAACGAATAAGCAGCAGAAAACTTGCTAATTTTGTGTACTAATAAGTCAATATAATTATTCCACAGTACAATGTCTTGTTCCTATTTTTCTACTGCGTTGGTATACCATTTATTTTTTAACATCTAAACTGTTATTTAACTATTCAGCAATGGTCTAAGAAATCCAAAATTGAGCAGTAAAATGACTGATATAATATAAAAGGCAAAATAAAAAATTTGATGTTTATTTGAACAGCTTAACACAAAATATCGTAGCATTTTAGCAGGAGTTTGCAATTACCTCTGTTATGAAGCCTCTTGTGTTAAGCAGCTAAATATAGTAGTTTTATATTTACAGCCAAACTTTGTCTGTATTCAACAACCACATGCTCCAAGGGGCCATTATAGTACATCCCCACTGTATGCTGCAACTTAACACAGGTTTGGTTGTATATCATATGTGCATTACTCATACTATTCTGAAAAAACTCAAGAATACTCATCTACTCTGATTCTGATGAGTATTTACTCATCGGCTTAAAAAATTATCTGGAGCTCTGCTTGTGATCTCTTTATTAAATGCAGCAAGGACGCTTGTATTATGTAATTTGCTGGATTAGAATTCAACTTTAATTTCATGAAAAGGAAATAACTTTGAAAATTTATGATAAAGATAAATTGATTCACCCTGATTAATCCCCAAGATGAAAGAAAAAAACTAAAACACTGTCAAGATTTTAGCAACCAGAAGTTGGCGGAATACAGTTTTTAGTTAATTCTTGAAAACGGGGGGAAAAGTCAACAATTAAACTGTTTTACAAGTAAATGTTTCTTTTTCACAATAGTCACCTAATTTCACAGGTTAATTATCACATATGTAATACAATGACTATTCAATTTGAAATACATGTAACATTTAAAAAACAGAAATGGGCTGAATTAATTTAGAACTAGTAAAAAATAAATAAAATGAAAGTTGACAGCAATGATTCAAATGTGTCTAGAAAAAATAATCAGTACTAAGGAATTATTCCACCAAAATGTTTTGAAAAGACGACAGTAATAATCAACATGTGGCTGTTGTTGCAGATTGAATTAATCTGGGTAATCTTTGTTCCTTGTTTCAGATTTAGAGAACAAGAACATTGTATCCTTGAGGCTGTGACAGTATGACATTTTAGGTGAAGATCATCTACTTTTAACTCTGAGGACTTGCGCCACTATTATCTCCCTTGACTGCTCTGGACCTAAAGATTAAGAAGGTAGTAGTCACAATATTCCATTTTTGTTCTTTTTCAGGACATTGCATTGCAGAGTTTTTTTTGACTTGTTTGAGAAGATGACCAATACCCTTGGTATTGGGATTTTTAGTGGCATTTTCATTAACACTGGGAAAACTTTTGCATTAGATATTCATGTTTTACTTCATAAAATGTTTAAACTTGCTTCTCTGGTAATTTAATTACAGAATCGATGTCATACTCAATTCAGAATGGGAAAATTTTATCAAGGAATTATGGCAAGCTTTCAATTAGGAATTTTTACAACTCATTTGGAAAAAAAAGATACTATTTGCAATTGGGAATATGACCAAATTATGGCTATAAAAATGGCTGATAACATGAATAGCTATGAGTTCAGTATCAATATGCATAAATTCGAGTCCATAAAGATATATCAGCTCTTTTTGTAACGGTCATTTTTGCACATTGACTTTGTGGTGGAAGTTGCCATATTGGACACCTGTGTGACGTCACAACTGCACTCCTAGTTTAACACAAAATTTATTTATATGCTGTAACACTACAGCAGATATAGAAAAGTACAATTATAGTCACCAGCAAAAGTACCCGCAAAAATAATAAAATGGATTTTGATAATGGAGAAGGTCTTGTGGCCTACAACTTTGAACCAGAATTTTCGGAAGCAGAGTTAAATGATTTAGAAAACAAAGGAAAAAGTGAGACGGCACCGGCGTTCACACATGTGGAAGATTTTTGCAGCTGCAAAAAACTGTGTAATGATGCCTTTGTCTGAAGAAAATATGTGCTGCAGATGCAATGACCTTACTTTTGGAAATTTAGAAGATGATTTAGAATGTATTACAAAACACCGTCACTTCGAAACAATTGTGCTTAATCCAGTAGTTCTTGATGTTGCCTTCATACAGATAATGGCCTATAAGGGGAGTCCTGGAAGAGCATCAGATGCATTAAGCAACACGTACATTATGGTTTGTGGTGTTTTTTTCCATTTCTTAAAAATAATTCAAACTGGCTAATGATAAGGGTAACTTTTCTCATCTATAAATCAAAGTTAATAAAACACTAATCAATACTGTACTTGAGAGAAAAACAACATATAGTCACCCATCATGAAATGTTGTTGATGCCCTTTCAATATACAGTATAACTTCCATATATCGAAGTTCAGGGGACTGTCATGAAAAGTTCGATATACCAGGATTTCGATATGTGCATGTCTGGATCACTCGATGGTAATGGTAAAAGTTTGATTGGTAATGAGATCGCAACATGTATATGACTGTAGGTCTACCTGTCATACTTTTACTAGTAAACCTAAGTTGAAAAAAAACATAAATTGAATCGTGTTTATTATTTATTGAATCTCTGCATGCCATTTAAAAATCAATATAACTAAAGCACTACAAACATGAACAAACATAAAAACTTACAAGGAGCACTTCCGGTATACGAAAATAAGCACATGTACATGTACATGAATATTCCATCAGCACATCAGTTGGTACAAACACACATGAACAAAACATCAACATACATGTACAATAAACATAAATAAATGTTCATAAATTACACTTGTAAGATAACATGATACGAAACTAAACGTCATACAATGCGTGCGATTTACACGTTCGTTAGAATAACCGTTATCCCGCTCGTAAGGCCTGTATGGATCTAATACCATTCTTACGCTTATATACAAGTGAGATGACATGTCAAGTACAATCCATTATCGAAGATTTATCAATTAGCCTAATGTTTAATTTTAAATTGAATATTAGCCATAATTTGGGTAGTTAACAGCGCCTGTCAGTAATTAGCCGTTTTCAGTAAATTGGTGATATGACACAGCCGCCATGTTTGTTAAAGTTAATGTGTTTTATCAGTAAATTATCACCATTCTGACTTTAAGTAATCAAATATTTATTAAAGTGTGACTCATAACAAACATTTATCCAAGCACTCGAAGGGACTTTACGCTATATGATCAGCAGGGCCTTTGTTCCTACCATCATCACACTGGCGCACCACAGGTGTGAAATACATGTACATCACTCCCGCGAGAAATTTATAACAGGTAATCAATATTCGATACTTAAATGGTTAATGATGTGTAAAATGACTCTTTGGGGCCGTGGAAAAACTTCGATATACTGAAAAATTCGATATGTATAACTTCGATATATTTGCAGGTTTTCCATATAGATTTAGAAGGAAAAAAGTTGGGATTTGAGAAGAAGTTCGATATACCGAGAAATTCGATATATTGAAGTTTGATATATGGAAGTTATACTGTATATGTGGTCTATTATGTACGTATGTATATATACTGTACATGTGTACACGTAGCATTAAAGCAATCAGATATTGTTGTAGATTCATGTCGATTTCAGTAGACATATACAGACATGTATTACCGATGTTGGACTGTGCAAAAATGTGGGGTTGATTCCTATTCTGATCATACCAGTCTGGAAAATTGTTACTAGATGCATCCTCACTTGGAGTTCAGAAGAAAAGGACAGTTCTAGGTTTGACCAACCAGGTGTCTTTATTACTGGGTGACATGATACTCCAGTGTGATAGCACTTTGAATAAGGTCTCTGAAAGTGTTTTGATAGGGGCTGACATTTTTTGGCAATACTGCTATATAATTATGTAACATTACTAGTGGATAAAAAAAATAAACCAGGTCAGGTTAGTGTAGCTGGTAGCGCATCTACATACCAATCATTGGGTCGGGAGTTTGAATCCTTTTCTGGGCCACAATATCTGTGATGATTGACATATGGCATTGCGTCTCATTGTCATTTGTCTCTCAAAGCCGATTCAAGTGGGACAGTTGTCAGTTAACTAAACCAGTATGGCAGACGAAATCATGTGAGGCAGTCTCTAACAAATAAAATGCTGGCCATGCTCCTATCTACTCTGACACTCAAAACTGCAGCTACCTAAATTTTTATTGACTTTAAAATTTGAATTGTTTTTCATAAAGTCACAAAATATGTTCCAATTTTGAGCCGAAAACATATTTGTTTTCTAACCTGGAACTGTAGGCTAAATTGGGAAATTGGAATATTTGAATCTATCCTTTAATATGTCAAAATTTTAAATATATGTTTTAAAAGGAGGCATTGGTCACTATTTTACGAGGCATAAGTCGTGAATCGTAATTTCATTTTTCTAATAAGTTTGTATTTTGATGGTGCTGGTGTTGGTGGTGTTTTAACCTGCTCAGTTTTAAACATACATACTTATGATTACTTTTGTTTTTTAATTCACTTAACCACCTATTAAAATTCCCCCGAACTCCCCATTTATGCTCATAACCCCCCCCCCCCGAAAAAAAAACAAACAAACTTGCTGATCGATATATCTGAACATAACTTGTTTCACTGATTGAGGAAATGTCTGACTTGGTATAAATATTTCTGTCTGTTCCGTATATCCATGAACAGACTACCAACATAGATTTACTGATGTGTATGTGCAGACCCTTACTTTTGTTTCTAGGGACAGAACTCTTGTATACAATTGAAAAAAATGGATTTATCACTCTATAAGAAAATGGTTAACGGACGGACAGTCTATCATGACATAAAGCCTTTGGCCAGTGGAGCTTAAAATGTAACACATATTTTCATCAGTTTTTATCAGTATAACAATTTGAATTTTTTATGATTTTTTATTATTCTCATATTATCAACAGCGAGAATTTGTGTTTATTGTACAGTTCTGCCAATTGAAAGATTTAAAGTGTGAAAACTTTTTTTCTTATACATACTTATTCATTCTCAATTATTTAAGATGAATATATGGTGTTAGGTATACATGTAACTTGATCTTCCTCACAGTATAAGATTGTGTTTACCAGTGATGTATCATCAGTACATAAGGGGATCTCATTTTCTTTACTGGAAGTCTTTCCTCTATCATTTGTAAGTCTCTCTTTCAACTGTAAAAGATAATATATATACTTTTAATTTGATACATAAAAAATCAATATTTTTGCAGATTCAAAATAACTTTAAAATACACAAAAACAACAACAACATTGTAGATAAATCTGATGGTCACCTCGAGAATATTAGGAGTTACTTGATAGGGCAACAGTGTACATGCGATAGTGGATCCAGGACAAAAGTTACTGGACCAGTCTAGATTTGGGTTCCCATTGTTTCATAGTGCAAATAAATAATATATTACGATTGTGAAAATGATACACTTTTATCGCCAAAAAGAATCCAAGCAATTAAGCCTAGTTCATAATCCAAAAGACAAGATGTAGATCTATGTGTCGTAAAACACAAAAGGGCACATGCCAGAGGGTACCCTGTTTATTTTCAGCCATAAGGGACCCTCAAAAATCATTAAAATAACAATTTCAGGCAGAATTGTAACGATGTTACGATTTATCAATTAAGATAGATAGCTAATTGAAAATTTTCATCCAATTTGATTATCGATTGCGAAATTATATTATCAATTACAATCAAAAATGATATTTTTTAGGTTATATGGCTTGTAATGTGATAATAGGAAACCTAGTATTACTAACGTATTGTATTAGAAGCATAAATAAAGACTGTATTAGAATAACTATAATAAACAACATGTTATTATGTGCATAGATAAGACTATAATATCTATAAATAGACCAACAAAATAAAAAGTGAGCCTAAATAACTAATGAACTCTTAGTTTTCAGTGCAAATTATGATTGTCAGCTTCTTTATAGGGGCAATTTTTGGAGCAAGGTGTTCTCAGACAAAGTCTCTGACACATTAGCTTTACAGACTCGGACATTTACATTATCAGCGCCTGTCTGTCTTCTCCTCTAGATCTGCTGGAACTCTGTCTGTTGTCTCCTCTGGATCTGCTGAATCCCCTGTCTATTATCTCTCTGGATCTGCTAAATTCCTTGTCTATTGTCTCTCTGGATCTGCTGAATCCCCTGTCTGTTCTCTCCTCTGGATTTGCTGAATCCCCTGTCTATTATCTCTCTGGATCTGCTGAATCTCTTGTCTATTGTCCCTCTGGATCTGCTGAATCCCTTGTCTATTGTCTCTCTGGATCTACTGAATCCCCTCCTGTCCTCTCTTCTGGATCTGCTGAATCCCCTGTCTGTTCTCTCCTCTGGATCTGCTGAATCCCTTGTCTATTGTCTCGCTGGATCTGCTGAATCCCCTGCCTGTTCTCTCCTCTGGATCTGCTGAATCCCCTGTCTATTATCTCTCTGGATCTGCTGAATCCCTTGTCTATTGTCTCTCTGGATCTGCTGAATCCCCTGCCTGTTCTCTCCTCTGGATCTGCTGAAGCCCCTGTCTGTTCTCTCCTCTGGATCTGCTGAATCCCCTGTCTGTTCTCTCCTCTGGATCTGCTGAATCCCCTGTCTATTATCTCTCTGGATCTGCTGAATCCCTTGTCTATTGTCTCTCTGGATCTACTGAATCCCCTCCTGTCCTCTCTTCTGGATCTGCTGAATCCCCTGTCTATTATCTCTCTGGATCTGCTGAATCCCCTGTCTGTTCTCTCCTCGGGATCTGCTGAATCCCCTGTCTGTTCTCTCCTCGGGATCTGTCTGAAGCCCCTGCCTGTTCTCTCCTCTGGATCTGCTGAATCACCTGTCTATTATCTCTCTGGATCTGCTGAATCCCTTGTCTATTGTCTCTCTGGATCTGCTGAATCCCCTGTCTGTTCTCTCCTCTGGATCTGTTTGAAGCCCCTGTCTGTTCTCTCCTCTGGATCTGCTGAAGCCCCTGTCTGTTATCTCCTCTGGATCTGCTGAATCCCCTGTCTATTATATCCCGAAAAAAACGAAGTTTTGAGGGGGTATACTGGAGTCACCCTGAGGTCGGTCTGTCGGTCTGTCGGTCGGTCTGTCCGTTGCAATTTTCCTTGTCCGGAGCATCACTTGAAAAGTACTGGATGGAATTTCATCAAACGTCATACAATGGTAGAATATAATGAGAGGAAGTGCAGTGTACAAGAAACATAACTCTATTCTTGCTAATTACAGAGTTATTGCCCTTTGATATTTTTTCTTGTCCGGAGCATAACTTGAAAAGTACCGGATGGAATTTCATCAAGCTTCATACAATGGTAGAATATAATGAGAGGAAGTGCATTGTACAAGAAACATAACTCTATTCTTGCTAATTACAGAGTTATTGCCCTTTGATATATTTCCCTTGTCTGGAGCATTTCTTTTAAAGTACTGGATGGAATTTCATCAAACTTCATACAATGGTAGAATATAATGACAGGAAGTGCAGTGTACAGGAAACATAACTCTATTCTTGCTAATTACAGAGTTATTGCCCTTTGATATATTTCCCTTGTCCGGAGCATTACTTTTAAAGTACTGGATGGAATTTCATCAAACTTCATACAATGGTAGAATATAATGACAGGAAGTGCAGTGTACAGGAAACATAACTCTATTCTTGCTAATTACAGAGTTATTGCCCTTTGATATATTTCCCTTGTCCGGAGCATTACTTTTAAAGTACTGGATGGAATTTCATCAAACTTCATACAATGGTAGAATACAATGACAGGAAGTGCAGTGTACAAGAAACATAACTCTATTCTTGCTAATTACAGAGTTATTGCCCTTTGATATATTTCCCTTGTCTGGTGCAGTACTTTTAAAGTACTTTTAAAGCCATCAGTAATAACAGTTTAATAAAGTTTATGAAAGAACCAAGTTGATGAATACATGGAGTTGGAGCAAAGCAGGTTCGATATTGTATTCCTAGTGCTCTTGTTTGTTTCTTATCCATAAAATTGTTGTCCCTCAACATAACTCGAAAAAGTATAACATTTATTGATTGCCATGAAAGCTTGTACACTGCACAATAATTAAAAAGACCGTTTTTAATTTTAACAAAACCATAAAAAAATTAACAATACAAACAACTCAATCCATAACATTCTCTTTTATTAAGAATTTTTTTGCCTGGAGCATAACTTTAAAACTATTGGATATAATTTAATAAAACTTCATACAACGGTTAACCATTTTCTGTCATGGCGGCATTCGGGGGTATTCATCACTACAGTGATAGGTCTAGTATCCTCTGGATCTGCTGAATACCCTGTCTATTGTCTCTCTGGATCTGCTGAATCCCTTGTCTATTGTCTCTCTGGATCTGCTGAATCCCATGCCTGTTCTCTCCTCTGGATCTGCTGAAGCCCCTGTCTATTATCTCCTCTGGATCTGCTAAAGCCCCTGTCTGTTTTCTCCTGGATCTGCTGAAGCCCTTGTCTGTTCTCTCCTCTTGATCTGCTGAATCCCCTGTCTATTATCTCCTCTGGATCTGCTGAAGCCACTGTCTGTTCTCTCCTGGATCTGCTTTAGCCCCTGTCTGTTATCTCCTCTTGATCTGCTGAATCCCATGTCTATTATCTCCTCTGGATCTGCTGAAGCCCCTGTCTGTTCTCTTCTGGATCTGCTGAAGCACCTGTCTGTTATCTCCTCTTGATCTGCTGAATCCCCTGTCTATTATCTCCTCTGGATCTGCTGAAGCCCCTGTCAATTCTCTCCTGGATCTGCTGAAGCCCCTGTCTGTTATCTCCTCTTGATCTGCTCAATCCCCTGTCTGTTCTCTCCTCTGGATCTGCTGAAGCCCCTGTCTGTTCTCTCTTCTGGATCTGCTGAAGCCCCTGTCTGTCGTCTCCTTTGGATCTGTCTGAATCCCCTGTCTGTTATCTCCTCTTGATCTGCTGAATCCCCTGTCTATTATCTCCTCTGGATCTGCTGAAGCCCCTGTCTGTTCTCTCCTGGATTTGCTGAAGCCCCTGTCTGTTATCTCCTCTGGATCTGCTGAATCCCCTGTCTATTATCTCCTCTGGATCTGCTGAAGCCCCTGTCTGTTCTCTCCTCTGGATCTGCTGAAGCCCCTGTCAGTTATCTCCTCTGGATCTGCTGATGTACCTGTCTGTCATCTCCTCTGGATCTGCTGAAGCCCCTGTCTGTCCTCTCCTCTGGATCTGCTGATGTACCTGATACTTCTCCTTTTGATCTGCTGAATCCCCATGTTTAGCCTCTGGCTCTGCTAATGTACCTAACTGTCTTCTCCTCTGGATATGCTGAAGCCTCATGTCTACACCTTTGGCTCTGCTGATGTACCTGGCTGTCCTCTCCTCTGGATCTGCTGAAGCCCCATGTCCACCCTCTGGCTCTGCTGATGTACCTGACTGTCCTCTCCTCTTGATCTGCTGAAGCCCCATGTCCAGCCTCTGGCTCTGCTGATATACCTGACTGTCCTTTCTTCTGGAGCTGCTGCAGCCCATGTCTACACCTCTGCTTCTGCTGATGTACCTGACTGTCCTCTCTTCTGGATCTGCTGAAGTCCCATGTCCACCCTCTGGCTCTGCTGATGTACCTGACTGTCCTCTCTTCTGGATCTGCTGAAGCCCCATTTTCATACCTCTGGCCGTGCTGATGTACCTGACTGTCCTCTCTTCTGGATCTGCTGGATCCCCATGTCCACACTTCTGGCTCTGCTAATGTACCTGACTGTCCTTTCTTCTGGATCTTTTGAATCCCAATGTCTACACCTCTGGATCTGCTGATGTACCTGACTGTCCTCTCCTCTGGATCTGCTGAATCCCCATGTCTGCACCTCTGGCTCTGCTGATGTACCTGACTGTCCTCTTCTCTGGATCTACTGATGTACATGACTGTCCTCTCTTCGAGTTCTACTGAATCCCATTGTACACACCTCTGGCTCTGCTGGTGTACCTGACTAACCTCTCCTCTGGATCTGCTGAAGCCCCATGTCCACCTTCTGGCTCTGCTGATGTACCTGACTGTCCTCTCTTGTGGATCTGCTGAATCCCCATGTCCACACTTCTGGCTCTGCTGATGTACTTGACTGTCCTCTCTTCTGGATCTGCTGAAGCCCCATGTCCACCCTCCATCTCTGCTGATGTAACTGACTGTCCTCTCCTCTGGATCTGCTGATGTACCTGACTGTCCTCTCCTCTGGCTTTGCTGATGTACCTGACTGTCCTCTCCTCTGGATCTGCTGATGAACCTGACTGTCCTCTCCTCTTGCTCTGCTGATGTACCTGACTGTCCTCTCCTCTGGATCTGCTGATGAACCTGACTGCCCTCTCCTCTGGATCTGCTGATGAACCTGACTGTCCTCTCCTCTGGCTTTGCTGATGTAACTGACTGTCCTCTCCTCTGGATCTGCTGATATACCTGACTGTCCTCTCCTCTGGATCTGCTGATGTACCTGATTGTCCTCTCCTCTGGCTCTGCTGATGTACCTGACTGTCCTAGCCTCTGGATCTGCTGAAGCCCCATGTCAACCCTCTGACTCTGCTGATGTACCTGACTGTCCTCTCCTCTGGATCTGCTGATGAACCTGACTGTCCTCTCCTCTGGATCTGCTGATGAACCTGACTGTCCTCTCCTCTGGATCTGCTGATGAACCTGACTGTCCTCTCCTCTGGCTTTGCTGATGTAACTGACTCTCCTCTCCTCTGGATCTGCTGATAATCCTGACTGTCCTCTCCTCTGGATCTGCTGATGTACCTGACTGTCCTCTCCTCTGGCTCTGCTGATGTACCTGACTGTCCTCGCCTCTAGATCTGCTGAAGCCCCATGTCAACCCTCCGACTCTGCTGATGTACCTGACTGTCCTCTCCTCTTGGTCTGCTGATGTACCTGACTGTCCTCCCCTCTGGATCTACTGATGTACCTGACTGTCCTCTCCTCTGGATCTGCTGAAGCCCCATGTCCACCCTCTGGATCTGCTGATGCACCTGACTGTCCTCTCCTCTGGATCTGCTGAAGTCCCATGTCCACCCTCTGGCTCTTCTGATGTACCTTACTGTCCTCTCCTCTTGCTCTGCTGATGTACCTGACTGTCCTCTCCTCTGGCTCTGCTGATGTACCTGACTGTCCTCTCATCTGGCTCTGCTGATGTACCTGACTGTCCTCTCCTCTGGCACTGCTGATGAACCTGACTTTCCTCTCCTCTGGCTCTGCTGATGTATCTGACTGTCCTCTCCTCTGGATCTGCTGATGTACTTGACTGTCCTCTCCTCTGGATCTGCTGATGCACCTTACTGTCCTGTCCTCTGGATCTGCTGATGTACCTGACTGTCCTGTCTTCTGGATCTGCTGAAGCCCCATGTCCACCCTCAGACTCTGCTGATGTACCTGACTGTCCTCTCCTCTTGGTCTGCTGATACCCTATGTCCACCCTCTGGCTCTTCTGATGTACATGGCTGTCTTCTCATGGTCTGCTGCAGCCCGATGTCCACCATCCGACTCTGCTGATGTACCTGACTGTCCTCTCCTCTGGATCTGCTGAAGCCCCATGTCCAGCCTCTGGCTCTGCTGATATACCTGACTATCCTCTCTTCTGGAGCTGCTGAAGCCCCATGTCTTTACCTCTGCTTCTGCTGATGTACCTGGCTGTCCTCTCCTCTGGATCTGCTGAAGTCCCATATCCACCCTCTGGCTCTGGTGATGTACCTGACTGTCCTCTCCTCTGGATCTGCTGAAGTCCCATATCCACCCTCTGGCTCTGCTGATGTACCTGACTGTCCTCTCTTCTGGATCTGCTGAAGCCCCATTTTAACACCTCTGGCCGTGCTGATGTACCTGACTGTCCTCTCTTCTGGATCTGCTGGATCCCAATGTCCACACTTCTGGCTCTGCTAATGAACCTGACTGTCCTTTCTTCTGGATCTTTTAAATCCTTATGTCTACACCTCTGGATCTGCTGATGTACCTGACTGTCCTCTCCTCTGGATCTGCTGAATCCCCATGTCTGCACCTCTGGCTCTGCTGATGTACCTGACTGGCCTCGTTTCTGGTTCTGCTGAATCCCATTGTACACACCTCTGGCTCTGCTGATGTACCTGACTGTCCTCTCTTCTGGATCTGCTGATGTATCTGACTGGCCTCTTTTCTGGTTCTGATGAATCCCATTGTACACACCCCTGGCTCTGCTGATGTACTTGACTATCCTCTTCTCTGGATCTACTGATGTACCTGACTGGCCTCTCTTCTGATTCTGCTGAATCCCATTGTACACACCTCTGGGTCTGCTGATGTACCTGACTGTCCTCTCCTCTGGATCTGCTGAGCCCAATGTCCACCCTCTGGTTCTGCTGATGTACCTGGCTGTCCTCTCTTCTGGATCTGCTGAATCCCCATGTCCACACTTTTGGCTCTGCTGATGTACTTGACTGTCCTCTCTTCTGGATCTGCTGAATCCCTATGTCCGCCCTCCATCTCTGCTGATGTAGCTGACTGTCCTCTCCTCTGGATCTGCTGATGTACCTGACTGTCCTCTCCTCTGGCTCTGCTGATGTACCTGACTGTCCTCTCCTCTCGCTATGCTGATGTACCTGACTGTCCTCTCCTCTGGATCTGCTGATGAACCTGACTGTCCTCTCCTCTGGATCTGCTGATGAACCTGACTGTTCTCTCCTCTGGCTCTGCTGATGTACCTGACTGTCCTCTCCTCTGGATCTGCTGGAGCCCCATGTCAACCCTCCGACTCTGCTGAGTTACCTGACTGTCCTCTCCTCTTGGTCTGCTGATGTACCTGACTGTCCTCTCCTCTGGATCTGCTGAAGCCTCATGTCAACCCTCCGACTCTGCTGATGTACCTGACTGTCCTCTCCTCTTGGTCTGCTGATGTACCTGACTGTCCTCTCCTCTGGATCTACTGATTTACTTGACTGTCCTCTCCTCTGGATCTGCTGAAGCCCAATGTCTACCTTCTGGATCTGCTTATGTACCTGACTGTCTTCTCTGGATCTGCTGAAGTCCCATGTCCACCCTCTGGCTCTTCTGATGTACCTGACTGTCCTCTCCTCTGGCTCTGCTGATGTACCTGACTGTCCTCTCCTCTGGATCTGCTGATGTACCTGACTGTCCTCTCCTCTGGATCTTGTGATGTACCTGACTATCCTGTCCTCTGGATCTGCTGAAGCCCCATGTCCACCCTCAGACTCTGCTGATGTACCTGACTGTCCTCTCCTCTGGCTCTGCTGATGTACTTGTCTTTCTTCTCATCTGGCTCTGCTGATGTACCTGACTGTCCTCTCATCTGGCTCTGCTGATGTACCTGACTGCCCTCTCCTCTGGCTCTGCTGATGTACTTGACTGTCCTCTCATCTGGCTCTGCTGATGTACCTGACTGTCCTCTCCTCCGGCTCTGCTGATGTACCTGACTGTCCTCTCCTCTGGCTCTGCTGATGTACCTGACTGTCCTCTCCTCTGGCTCTGCTGATGTACCTGACTGTCCTCTCATCTGGCTCTGCTGATGTACCTGACTGTCCTCTCATCTGGCTCTGCTGATGTACCTGACTGTCCTCTCCTCTTGCTCTGCTGATGTACCTGACTGTCCTCTCCTCTGGCTATGCTGATGTACCTGACTGTCCTCTCCTCTGGATCTGGTGATGAACCTGACTCCTCTCCTCTGGATCTGGTGATGTACCTGAATGTCCTCTCCTCTGGATCTTGTGATGCACCTGACTGTCCTCTCCTCTGGATCTGGTGATGTACCTAACTGTCCTCTCCTCTGGATCTGGTGATGTACCTGACTGTCCTCTCCTCTGGATCTGGTGATGTACCTGACTGTCCTCTCCTCTGGATCTTGTGATGTACCTGACTATCCTGTCCTGGATCTGCTGAAGCCCCATGTCCACCCTCAGACTCTGCTGATGTACCTGACTGTCCTCTCCTCTTGGTCTGCTGAAGCCCCATGTCCACCCTCCAACTCTGCTGATGTACCTGACTGTCCTTTCCTCTTGGTCTGCTGATGTACCTGACTGTCCTCTCCTCTGGATCTGCTGAAGCCCCATGTCCACCCTCTGGCTCTTCTGATGTACCTGACTGTCCTCTCCTCTGGATCTGCTGATGTACCTGACTGTCTTCTCCTCTGGATCTGCTGAAGTCCCATGTCCACCCTCCGACTCTGCTGATGTACCTGACTGTCCTCTCCTCTTGGTCTGCTGATGTATCTGACTGTCCTCTCCTCTGGATCTGCTGAAGCCACATGTCCACCCTCTGGATCTGCTGATGTACCTGGCTGCCCTCTCCTCTGGATCTGCTGAAGCCCCATGTTCACCCTCTGGATCTGCTGATGTACCTGACTGTCCTCTCCTCTGGATCTGCTGAAGCCCCATGTCCACCCTCTGGCTCTTCTGATGTACCTGACTGTCCTCTCCTCTGGATCTACTGATGTATCTGACTGTCTTCTCCTCTTGATCTGCTGAAGCCCCATGTCCACCCTCTGGCTCTTCTGATGTACCTGACTGTCCTCTCCTCTGGATCTGCTGAAGCCTCATGTCCATCCTCAGGATCTGCTGATGTACTTAAATGTCCTCTCCTCCGGATCTGCTGATGTACATGACTGTATTCTCCTCTGGATCAGCTGAAGCCCTATGTCCACCCTCTGACTCTGCTGATGTACCTGTTCCAATCCAGATCTGATGTGTTTTATGTACAAATGATGTTTGACAACAAATCTTCTCTCTGTCTACATATTTCATACAAAACCATTAATGATGAAGCAGAGATAAACAAATTTCTATTGTCACATTAAAACTCATCACTTTGGTCATTTTGAAGAAAAAAGTCTTAAAAATTCATGTCAACACTTAATCAAGTACAATAAGTGAATGTGTTTGGTGGTGTTTTTTTCGTAACATGGCGATTTGTTGATCTCTCTGGATTTCAGTTATATAACAGCGATCAGTGCACATAATCATCATTTCTGGGGTTTGCTAGGTGGTTAACCAGACACCTTAATATGATCTCTGCACGTCACTGATTACTTCCCCACATACTTCCCCACATATCAGAGATTCACATCCCAAAAACATTCATGGACAATCATCACAGATATTGTGACCGAACATTGATCCAAGCTTAAAATCCCTGGATTGACAGTCAAATGCATTAACGATGAGTCATTGGAACCTGGCACAAGTGGAACAAATTTAAATGGAAACTCAGAAAGAAAATTACAGCAGTGTTTATCTGTCTAATAGTATTACGCAAATTCTTGGGGAATCAACATTTGTAAGGCTGATCTTTTTAACAAACAACGGTTGGATGTTAATTTTTTTTTTTTTAATCATATGCCACAAAAGGTGTCAGAATGCACCATTGTTTATCAAAGACTGCAATTTTTTTCTCAAGGTAGGCCCCCTCATACCCTAACCATTTTCCAGTTTCTCTACACTTAGTGGCTTGTTATTAGTATGTTTAATTTCTTCCTGGCTACGTCTCTGAATATTGCCTGAACAGTGTACTTTCCTGTTTTTGCACCACACCATAGTATATTAAAGTCACATAGGTTCACCATATATTATTATATACATGAAGTTTATCTTCTAATTGACATTGACATGTAATATCTCAAGGTTTGCACAGATTTGAAACGTGCTTGATTTTCAACCTCTCAAATGAGAAGTGCTTATTTCTTAAAAACATCCTTGAATAGTGCTTATTTTTAATGTCAGTGGGAAAAGTGCTTGAAAATTGCTTGAAAATGAACAAAAATCATTGAAAAGTGCTTGAATTTAAAAGAGTTTGAATTTAAAAAATAGTAACGGAGGATATTAAATGCCCATCTTCGCCATTTATTTTACTCCCGTATTTTACTATAATTATGCAAGAGAAGGGAGACATGACAAATTTGACAAAACTGTTTCCCAGCAGTATTGTTCAGTGCAGCATGCTGGGAACCAGTGTGCACCTGTTACAATTTTAAAAATAGATACGGTGTGTTGTCATCTAAACAAATAATTGCATAAACTTAACACAGTTGATTAACTATTTTCCTGTAATCCGCTCAGAAAAATCTTTGTAAAAGTTACATACTTCCTGTCATAATATAATGAGTTCAGCATAATCACGTGTTTCAAAAGGATTCAAATTGCAAACGTTGAACTATGAAGTAAGCATGTTGTACAACACACTTAGGCATATGTAACAATGCGAAAAACACAGCTGGCATTGTCAGTTATGACGACAGTTGCCTCTAGACGTATATGAAAGATTAACGACTGGTCCCTAGTAGAATCGGTGTTGCTTTGTTTTCATTGTTGGTCATATGGAACATATGGTCAGCTACCACCATTGAGAGGAGCTCTCTGATCGGCTGAAAAAAGGATAGGGATGTTCAGGGTGTATATTTTAATAGTAAGCTTAATTTTGGTTGTATGAAAATGTCAAACTGGCAAAAGATCACAATAAAATATAAGTTTATCATGTTTGGGTCAATAAAGAATCAAAGTTATGTTTCTGTGACTGACTAAATTCATTTTATCAAAGAAACTGTGTGGAAAGTAAAATTGGTGAAATTTACTTTTTTTCATGCTGAAAGTGGCGGTACCCAACTTCAGGGGGTAAAAAGTGGTAAAAAGTGATACTTTTGACCCCATTTTGGGGACATTTTATTGAGTTGAGGATAGTACTTTTCTATGATGAAGAACTTTTTGGTGGAGCGCGTGGTCTTGTGGTAGAGCACCGAACCCATGATCGGAGAATCGTTGGTATGATCCTCCGCCACGGCTATGTGTGGTTTCCTTGAGCAAGACACTTTTCTGCATATGCTTAGTACTGGTTCTAACCAGGAAGACTTTGAGCGTGATTTGCCTAAGTTGTAATAATTTGTTTCACAATCAAAGTAAAATATATATGTTTAAACGAAACATTTTGGTCCGCGAATGGTAGAAATAGTGAAAATTAGGTCAAACGTTATAAAATGGTGCAAAACTATTGCAACTAGGTTTTTGCAAATTGTTCAGGATGATGAAAAAAATGATTTTTATTCTTCTTTAGATATTTTTGCTAATATTTTTCAAATTTCAAATGAAAACTGCATTACTAACAATATTAACATATTTAAGTTTTAATATAACTTGATTTATTTATAAAAGTTTGAGGTACATTATATTGCCTTGAAAATTCAATAAAACTGAATTTATATTTGGTGCAAAACTATTGTAACTCAAGTAACAATAGTTTTGCACCAAGTTTTATGAGATAAATAATTAATTTCAAAGTTTAAAAAAATTGTAACTCAATATACAATTGTTTAGAATTATGTTATAATTAATCCAAAACCATTTTTAATTATATTAAATGATCAAAGAAACACAAAAGAAGTTTTGAAAATGAAGAAAAACATAAATATTAATACAAGTACAAAATTAATATATTTATATATATATCTGTTATATATGTCTGTTATATATATATATGGTTGGTGTTGTTTCTATATTGAAGTGAACTTGATCAACATTGATATACATTTATTTCCTTTATTAAAGTCTATGCATGGTCCAGTGCTATAAAACATATTAGTATTAATTTTCTTTAAGTACTAATCCAATGTTGTTTTAAAGTATTGATGTAGATATAATTATAAATATTCGTATGCACCTTGCTTATGAAATTCTGTACTATTCTGACTAATTTAATACATTTAATTAGGTATCATCTATGTACATACTGCTATTGAACATACAGCTTTAGCATGCAGGTTTGTTACAATCCGGTGACTGTAACTTGCCTGATCTGACTCTATAACAGGAGCAGATTGCTTATCTGTCCCTGTAACAGGATATGGCTCTGTTACAGAATCTGGTTCTGTAACATCATCTGATTGCTTATCTGGCTCTGTAACAGAAAATGGCTCTGTAACAGGATCTAATTGCTTATCTGGTCCTGTAGCAGGAACTGGCTCTGTAACAGGATATGACTGCCTGTCTGTCTCTGTAATATGATCTTGCTCTGTTACAGGATATGACTGCTTGTCTGTCTCTGTAACAGGATCTGGCTCTGTAACTTGATATGACTGCTTGTCTGTCTCTGTAACAGGATCTGGCTCTGTAACAGGATATGGCTGATTGTCTGTCTCTGTAACATGATCTGGCTCTGTAACAGGATATGATTGCTTTTCTGTGTCTGTAACATGATCTGGCTCTGTAACAGGATATGACTGCTTGTCTGTCTCTGTAACATGATCTGGCTCTGTAACAGGATATGATTGCTTTTCTGTGTCTGTAACATGATCTGGCTCTGTAACAGGATATGACTGCTTGTCTGGCTCTGTAACATGATCTGGCTCTGTAACATGATATGACTGCTTGTCTGTCTCTGTAACATGATCTAGCTCTGTAACAGGATATGGCTCTGTTACAGAATCTGGTTCTGTAACATCATCTGATTGCTTATCTGGCTCTGTAACAGAAAATGGCTCTGTAACAGGATCTAATTGCTTATCTGGTCCTGTAGCAGGAACTGGCTCTGTAACAGGATCTAACTGCTTATCTGGTTCTGTAGCAGGAACTGGTTCTGTAACAGGATATGATTGCTTGTCTGTCTCTGTAACATGATCTGGCTTTGTAACATGATCTGGCTCTGTAACATGATATGAATGCTTGTCTGTCTCTATAACATGATCTAGCTCTGTAACAGGATATGACTGATTGTCTGTCTCTGTAACATGATCTAGCTCTGTAACAGGATATGACTGCTTATCTGTCTCTGTAACATGATCTTGCTCTGTAACAGGATATGACTGCTTGTCTGTCTCTGTAACATGATGTAGCTCTGTAACAGGATATGACTGCTTGTCTGTATTCATAACATGATTTGAGTCTGTTACATGGTATGACTGCTTGTCTGTCTCTGTAACATGATCTGGCTCTGTAACATGATATGACTGCTTGTCTGGCTCTGTAACGTGATCTGGCTCTGTAAAAGGATATGACTGTGTTTCTGTCTTTGTAACGTGATCTGGCTCTGTAACAGGATATATATTACTGCTTGTCTGTCTATGTAACGTGATCTGGCTCTGTAACAGGATATGACTGCTTGTCTGTCTTCGTAACGTGATCTGGCTCTGTAACAGGATATGACTGCTTGTCTGTCTTCATAACGCGATCTGGCTCTGTAACAGGATATGACTGCTTGTCTGTCTTCGTAACGTGATCTGGCTTTGTTACAGGATATGACTGCTTGTCTGTCTCTGTAACATGATCTGACTGTTTATCTGGCTCTGTAACATGATCTGACTCTGTAACATGATCTGACTCTTTAACAGGATCTGACTGTTTATCTGGCTCTGTAACATGATCTGACTCTTTAACAGGATCTGACTGTTTATCTGGCTCTGTAACTTGATTTCGCTCTGTAAATGGATTTGACTCTGTTACAGGATCTTGTTCTGTAACAGGATCTGTCTGTTCCTCTGTCAAATTTCCTCTAAAAAAACATCACATTAAATCTCACAGGAATTTCTGTTCAATATCAAAATAAATATAGAAGATAAATATGAAACTGACACAAAAGTAAGATACTTTATAATCACATGAAACTAAATAGTATGTTTTACAAAATATTAACGATAACCTCACCATTTTTTTTTTCAGAAAATTTCACAAATTGTCAATAAAAATGTTGACATCACCTGCATGTTTTCATTAGTTTGAATACATTTGACTTCAATGATCAATATTTAAAGCCATTTTCAACACAGCAAATTATGTTATATGCCAATCAGTTAACCTATCCGTGTTTCTAGATTTCTTACCAATACTAACCAGTGCTGTGACAGTAAAAATTAAAGTTGTAACAGCAGTGGGATACTAATTATCATTGTTTTTATTGTTGTTGTATGGTGTTTAGCGTCGCTTTCAACAATTTTTCAGTCATATCGCGACGGTGTTTACTTGAGACAGTATTCTGAGCGCTGTCACACTGGAGTATCATGCCGCAGTCACATGGTATGATACCCCACCCAGTCACATTATACTGACACCGAGCCGACCAGACCTAGAACTCTCCTCTTAATGCTGAGCGTCAAGCGAGGAAGCTTCTAGTACCATTTTTAAAGTCTTTGGTATGACACGGCTGGGGATTAATTATCATAAGACACAGTGTTTAAGATCAAAATTTATAATCATTCATGGAGACAATGCCTGCATGGCATGGAAGGCCAAACTAATAATCAAGTGTCTTATCCACTGCACCAGCCAACTCAACAATAAGCAATTAACATTTTATGATAAACAGACATGTAAAAGGCTGTAGTTCTTACATACATGTATGACATGTAAATAAAAACACAAAGAACCAAAAGATTAGTTTTTTAACACTAACAGTTTATCAGAAGCAATAATTTTCCGCTAGAGTAGTCAGTAGGTGGTATGCTTGGTCAGCTGTCAAGTTTTCTCTAAACAAATGTAAAAATATTTAACACAAATGCATAATAAATGCAAATTTTAGCTCTGGCAAATAAATTACTGAAAATGTATGCATGCACAGTTCTAAACATTTTCCATTTAAATAATTTTATAAGATCAACCTTTGTGATACCATATATGTGCTGTATAAGATCAATCTTTGTGGTACCATATTTGTGCTGTATATGAAGAAGAAGCACCTTATGTAAGCAACAAGTGTGAACCAAGAACTGCTTATCATAATTATCAGTCTGATCAGGTCTACACTTTTTGCTATTCGTACATTTAAATAGCACCTTTAGTAAACATATTCAGTCTGTGTTTACACTGGTCACAAACAACAAATAAATACTTGCAATCCAGAAAACATTTCTTCATCAAAACAATCAGCATGGCCTTCAAGATTTGGGCTTTTAGGAGCCAGTTGTCTGAATCAGTCAATCGTCTGCTCCTCTTCAAAACCTATTCATGAGTAAATAATTGAGTACTTGGCTAAATATGTCTAAAATAGACATTTTGACAAATTCAACATCTAAAGCTTTTTAGGTAGCAAAAATATGATCACAGATCTGTTTGATTTAATATGTTTGTTTATTTGAATATTTATTGTCATTTTATGCCATCGAGGACTAACAGATGATCAGTTAACCTAATCACTCTTTTCTGGGATCCTGGAAGGTTGACCAGTACTAAAGCACACCTTCTCTGCAAGTAACTTAATACTTTCCCACTTGAATCAGCAGTGAGAGACCAATGACAGTTAGATGCAATGTCATGTATCTATGCAAATTAGATGCAATGTCATTGTGGACACGCACAAAATGACGTATTTATGTATCGACATGCCGTAAAACACCATTCATTCTATCATTGTGGCCAGGTGGAGATTTGAACTCTCGGCACCTGGATTGATAACCAACACTCTGTCCACTACACTACAGCCCAGCTTATGACAATGTTTGACATAAAATAAACATATCCTTTACATTTAACACATACAAAATCATTCACAAGTTTAGGTTTATTGTAATGATGTAATGTGGTGCATTTAAAGATGGAAGAAATATTTTGCAGTATTTATAGTAAGGCCTAAAAAAATAAATGATGTGTTTAAGGTTTCATGCTGAAAAAAAATTGGGTCGGTAGGTAGGACTATTTTTTTTTTTTGGCTGATTTTTTTAGATGCAAAATCAAAGGGTCGGTGTTTTTTGGTTATTTTTTTCTTCATTTTCTCTCGCAGTTACTCAATTTTGAATGTGAAGTAATGACACCTTTTTCAAAAGCATTTGGTTACAACATAATTATTGTATACTTTTGTAGTTTGTCTGCTTTTGTAGTTTGAATGTTTTCCTTTCCACTTTCAATATATTCTCATTTGTTCTGCACCATGTGCACCATATTGCAATAGGTTAGATTGGGTATTCAACAGAATCTGTTAAAAAAGTATTATTAAATATATAAAAGGAATTTAATTTTATATATTTAATATATCTGTGAAAATATTTCAAAACTACCAACCAATTTTGACACTTGGACATAATCCTGAATTTCAAAGTTTGTGCCAGAGTTTGTGTTCGTTTCACATGTAAAAACGCTTCCTTTTTGGCCTTCCTCAGGTGCAGGGTGGAACAGAAAAAAGACCCGTTCCACAGTGAATGAATAGTTAATTGGCTGAATAACCTTTTTGCCGGCGGTATGTTCTTATATGTGAACCTTTTTGGAAAGCAATGAGGGAAACCTTTTTTTACACCTAGCATTGTAACTTCCTAATAAGTATTAACAAGTGCTTATGTAGATAAATATCCGCTTTGATCCCGCGATTTTCCCGTCCAATAAAAAAACAAGGCAAATACCGGAAAATAGTCCGATGTTTAAACCGAGATTAGAAAGTTGCGCATGTGCGCCACGATACCTTATACAAAAAATGGCAAACAATTCGCGATGAATAGATTCCTTGGAGATTCAACAAGAATTTCCTCGTGTTATAACTTATTGCCGAGGAACATTCAATGTCTAGTTTGCAAATGATTAAATAATTATAATTGCGTTGAAATGTAGAGAGAATAAATACTGTAACCATTTCAGAAACGAATTTGTGTCATTTCTTTTTCACAGTTTTTCAGATTGTTTACTTTTGGTCTTCAGGCACAGTTGTGCTTCGAATTTCAAGTCGCACTTTTCTAAAAGTTTCGTCTTTGGTATACAGTTTTATATATTGGTGTTTGCCCGATACTTGGAGCACCTGAACATCCCTAACACGACAGTTGGCGAATTTTTTTAATTTTTTTTTTTTTCGAAAAAAAAAATATACAGTCGGGACCTTTTACTATGGGTCGGTCGGGAAACCATAAACACAACATTTATTTTTTTAGGCCTAACATTTATTTAGTTCTTTACTGGGTACAGGATGATATTATATACTCTTGCTACAACCATGTTACCAGTTCAGATGTCATGGGCCAAAGGCCAGAAGTGCTTATGCGATGGCGCGTTGTCTGTCATCCGTCGTCTGTCATCTGTTGTCTGTTAGCAGCACTTTCTCTGAAACCACTAGGCCAATTAAACTGAAATTTCACATGCATGTTTCTGTTGCATAGGAGACTATACAGAAGATTTTTTTTTTCGATCTGAAATTCAAGATGGTCGCTGTTACTAAAAATAGTCCAAAACTTAAGGTAGTAATGATGACATATATAGTTTTGTTAAATTTGTTCAAAGGGTGTCCCTAGGGTTAAATATGACCCTGCCCCGAGGGTTCAATTAGGGGACACATGTCGTTATAATATATATATATATTTTTTTTTTTTTAAAATGAAAATGATTTTACCTATATCTTCACAGAAGCATTGTTTGGTGAAGGAGATTCAGATTTGTAAAAATGAATGGGTTCCTATGTCTTAAGGGGTCAGGAGGGGCCCAAAAATGTTACAAATTGGGAATTACTAAAATTGTTTTTTTAACAACCGGTATGTCAGATTTGTTCATATTTTGCATAAATTATCCCTATGTGTAGGGGTTTGATTGCAGATAAGAATTTAGGGGCTAAAATTTATAGGGGCTTAGTAAGGGGACTTAGAATTTTACATACTGATACTATGGGAAAACATAACATTCTCTTTTTCTTTCATCTGTTCTTAAACCACTAGGCCAATTAAACTAAAACTTCACATGGGTGTTTCTATTGCATAGGAGACTATACAGAAGATTTTTTTTTTTCAATCTGAAATTCAAGATGGCCGCCGTTACTAAAAACAGTCCAAAACTTAAAAAATCTTCTTCTCATGAATGGCCCAACAGATTTTCAAAATGTTTATGTAGTAATGATGACCAACTATAGTTCTGTTAGATTTGTTCAAATGGTGTCCCTAGGGTTAAAAATGACCCTGCCCCGAGAGTTCAATTAGGGGACACATGTCAATATAATATATATATTTTTTTTTTTGTAAATGGAAATAATTTTGCCTATAACTTCACAGAAGCATTGTTAGGTAAAGGAGGTTAAGATTTGTAAAAATGACTGGGTTCCTATGTCTTAAGGGGTCAGGAGGGGCCCCAAAAAGGTACAAATTGGGAATTACTAAAATTGTTTTCTTAAGAACCAGTATGTCAGATTTGTACATATTTGATATAAATTATCCCTAAGTGTAGGGGTTTGATTGCAGATAAGAATTTAGGGGCTAAAATTTATAGGGGCCCTGTAAGGGGACTTAGAAATTTACATAGGAATACTGTGGGAAAACATAAAATTCTCTTTTTTTTTCATTTATTCTGAAACCACTAGGCCAATTAAACTGAAACTTCACATGGATGATTCTATTGCATAGGAGACTATACAAAAGATTTATTTTTACTATCTAAAATTCAAGATGCCCGATGTTTCTATTGCATAGTAGAATTTCAAAAAGTGCTATGGCCACTATGAGTCAGTAGAGCGTCCTCAGGCCCTCTAGGGCGTCTTGTTTTCTGATGGATGCATAATTGCTTCATGAACTTATTTGTTCTTGAAAAACTTTCGACCCCAAGTCTTGGCTTTTTTTCCAGTCCCTCTACATGTAACACACAAGGGCCGAATGACTGAGTATTTTTCAAGAAGCTTTACAACATATTCATCATAGTCATTAAGAAGATTGTCATTTGAACCACAATAAGTACAAACAGGTGGTAGAAATTTTTTTGCTGTGCCACTGTAATATGCTATTTCCATTTCATAGATACAGCTAACAGTCAAATTCATGAATAGTCCTTTGTCTGTGAAAATATCTTCACCGCAAATGTATGAATTATCTTCTGATTCTTTGTTGAAGCTCATCCTTAAAACAGAGATATTAAAACATGCTGGAATAGTTGACATATAATTCATTTTATCCAAGGCCTAATTGTTTCTGTCCAATTTAATTAAAAAGGCATAACCATGATGACCTATCACTTTGTGTTTAATAAAAGATGTAAAGACTTAAAGTTTGTAAAATACAATTTCACATATAAATATGGAGTTGTAATTAGTTATAGTGCTTTAGTAAAAATAAAGATATAGACCTGGACCCAGTTGTTCAAAGCTTTGTTAGCTTAACTCTGGGTTAAGTGCAATTTTCAAATCACGATATTTGGAGATTTACAACAATTTATATAATTATTTTATTGAAAATTATAAAAAAATATGTCATTTTGTTTTTTAATATGTATTTAAATTGACATAACATCATAAAGCATAGAAAATATTGAAGTTATAAAATTTTCCTTAACCAGTGGTTAAGTTAACAGAGTTTTAAACAATTGGGTCCAGGCCTCTTTAATTAAATGTGTTTCTCACAATTAAATAGCTTTGGAGTACAGTGGGCAGCTAGATTATTTTAATGTAATGGTTTGTCCAGTTCAGGGTTTTTTCATCAATATTCTTCATGTAATGTGGATATAATTTTTGAAAATTTGATGAAAATATGACAAAGTTATAGGCATTGTAAGTATGAGATAAAGTGCAGTGGTTAACTCACTCGCTTCTTACCAATTCAGCCCTGGTTCGATTCCCATCATTGGCTTAGTATGTGAGAGGGTACAGTTTTTACTTTAAAAAGTTGTTTTATATAAAACATTCAAGATAAGTTAATCACCTGAATAAACTTTATTTTCCGGATATCTTTTGTTTTGGAAGAAGTTGTCAATGGAACTTCAGCAGGTATATGTAATCCAACTCGGACTATATCAAGTGAGTCCTCCACTGCATCATCAGACCTTATAGACCTTCAGTTTCTCCCCTTTCAGGCTCATTCTCGAAAATCTATCATTGACTTTATCAATGACTTTCTCAATACTTGTTCCAAAAGCTGGCTTCAAGTCAGTTTTTATGGAAGCCAAATTTCTAACTGCATTTAAAGAGGACTTATGTTTTACCATTTTCTCGAGCATCCATCTTATCCTGACTTAAAGCAACATGTTGGAGGGCAAGATTTATTATCGACATACATCTTTCAGGAGGATTCATCCAACTGTTGTTTGGAGCCGTTCGTATAGCTATCAACATGTCCAGGTCAAGATGCATAAATAATTCTACTAAACAAATTTTAACAGTCTCATATGTCAATCTATGGTCTGGCCCCCCATCAGTCATTAAATATAAAATTGGCACTTGTAAATCAACATCATTTTTTGAGTAGTATTGACTTAATAAACGTATAAGCTGAATGTCGAAATGGGCTAGATGGCTTGAATACTATATCTTTTGTTGTGACAAATATTTTATCCTTGAAAAACTGTCACATGGATTATCCGGAATTTCCATTACAAGAGTTATAGAAGGTACTATACCGCACAAATGAAAGTCATGATCAGTAGCAACTAGTCCTGGTCCATCTGACGGTGCCAATACTCGGTTATGACCCCTAACACCTGTCGATATCGGTATCCCTGGCTCTCCAATAGGAACAATAGCTTTATCATCTAAACAAATAAACAGAGAGAGACTGTTCTTTAAACATTACACAAAATTCATTTAGATATTTCAAATATGTTGCCACATAACGTACATCAGGGTGGCGAACTCTGGCCATTCGTGTTTGAACACGAAATTTGACATCCAAGCAGCCAGTGTATCTTAATATTTATTTTTTGAATTGCAAGCGAATAATTTCATTGCTGGGAATAGGCATGTCTTCAGTGACTCTTTTCTTGATTTGAGATCTATGATCCTCAATAGAAATGGCAAAAGGTAGGTACATTTCATTTCCATGTCTATGTTCTTGAACTTGAAGTAATTGTTCATCAAAGAAGCGTCCCATTTCTTCATAGAACACTTCAAAGTGTGACTTATTTCCATTCATTGCCCTCAAATCAAGTTAGAGATCGGGGTTATCACTACCTAACAATATTTCCACAGCTCTGTCGTCAATAGAGATTTGTTCTTGTGATTCAGATGCTGGTTCAGTCTGTGTTAAATCATAAAACATACTTCTTAACACTGACTTTGGACATTTAACATAACCAGAATACTTCTCAATGAAATCTCTTCTCATCGCTCGAGTTGAAAATTTTGGGAGTGTCCTTGAGATATCAGATATAACTTGAGAATTTTTCTCAGACGTGATGGAGAATCATCTATAGGTACACTCCAGACAAAGTTAAGAGTTCCTTGACTACCACCATAAGCCATCCTATACAACATCACTGATTTTCTTCTTTTCATCTGATCTGATGGTGAAAATATATCCATATCAATAAATTCATAATCACCCTGACGTTCAATCTCTGCATTAATGCTATAGTATTTATCTTCTATTTAGTGTTTTGGTGCTATAAAAATGCAGTTTGTGTCTTTGGTTGATTTAGCCTGTGTCTCTTTTTTTTATACAGTTCATTTTGTTTCATTGTATAGTCTGTCTCTGTATTTTGTCATGCATTGTAAAATGCTTTCTATGTGAGATACTAAAATTGTGTTCCAGTTTTCATTCATAAAAGGAAATAACAACACTTTCACTAGATCATTACAAATTTCAGTCAGTTTTACACATGTTACTACAGGTAGCTTATGACGTTACTTTGAGAGACTGTTATAACCTTGGAATTTTTCAAAGCCTTTTGGAATTGAACATGCATTGTCAGAAAACCTTTTATGGCAGCGGTCTATGTACCAAAGTGCATTTGTCAATTTGCTTATAGCACATTTACCTGTTTCCATTGCATCAGTTGACTAGCCATACCCAACATATCAATTAAATCACATGTAATTTTTTGAGGACCAGTCAGTTTTCCATGTGGAGGGGCACTAGGCTTATTTGGCATTCGTTTGCTTTTTATTGGCTTGCATTAGGCTCTAAAATGCACAACATCCTTTGACACTTGAATGTGCAGGACTTCTTTCTGACAATAATTCAAATTCTATAAAATGGCAATTTAAATCAACCGCCACCTGCACTTTCATATCTGGTGAAGAAACTGAAACAGTTTTGGCTGACGCATTTTCACGAATATATATGTTTTTAATAGACTTGTGAGTCAATATTTTATTTGCAACTGTTGAAACCTTTCCAAAGACGTGCAAAAATCTGTCATCAGACTCCAAAATGATTGCCATTTTTGCAATAATGGTTGTTTTGTCGTCTCTTGCAGACAACACAAAGACTGACATTTTAAACTTTTTTTATCAACGTGGTGTAGTAGAACCAGAGACATATAATTAATCGAGTAAATGTCGAGTCTTCGTTAGAAAATTATTTCGACATACATGTATTTATATATCGATGGTTTTTGTGGCAAAAGTTTGATTTCTCTAATACACTCTTGGTGCATTTATTTTTATTTAGAACATATTCTCATCTTTGAAGGACGACTTGAAGTTAAAATTAAGCAAGTATGCACATTTACTCCATGTTAATTAAACGATAATGGCAACAAACGCTTGAAAGGGAAGGTCATAACCAAAATTAACCTGCATACAGTAGCCAGTCTACGAACTGGAAGTAGAGTGAGCCAGTCCCTGGAGTTTGAACTTAAATAAAAGACTGTTTACAGAAAATACACATTTATTTTTTTTTAAAATTCTTTCTCAAATAGGTGTGGGATATTTATTTATTTTTTATTTTTTTCTAAAAAAAGTGCACTTTTTATGCAGTATTTTTTTTTTTTTTTTTTTCTCAAAACAAATTTTACAGGGGCGGGAAATCCGATGAGCAAGACATCAATTTGGCCTAAGGCAATTTATTTCTAAAGCAAAGATGAACTTTCCAAATGTCTCAAATGGTTTTTGTTTTGTTCTACCTGCAGTGACCTACATACCATATTTGGTTATAGTATGATATAACAGAACATTTTAATCATTTGGTGCAATATTCTGACTAGTACAATAGCCAGGTTCCCTATATAAGCAGGTGTTTGAGAGCAGTCATCATTCTGCTTTATGAGACTGCCAGACTCCCTATATAAGCAGGTGTCTGAGAGCAGTCATCATTCTGCTTTATGAGACTGCCAGGTTCCCTATATAAGCAGATGTTTGAGAGCAGTCATCATTTTGCTTTATGAGACTGCCAGGTTCCCTATATAAGCAGGTGTTTGAGAGCAGTCATCATTCTGCTTTATGAGACTGCAGGCTCCCTATGTAAGCAGGTGTTGGAGAGAAGTCATCATTCTGCTTTATGAGACTGCCAGGTTCCCTATAGGTCTCACTGAACAATTACCTCCCTTGCATGACGGTAGCAAGATTATTACGCCCAAGAAATTAGAGCTGTGTAAAGCGGTTGGGTAATTTTTTTTTAAAAAATGCATAAAATGTCATATTTCTTTGTGCATATGGGAACATTGGAACATTTTCATGATTTCTGCAAGGTTTGGGTGACCCTGGGAACTGTTTGATGATGCTATAACAGTTTAAAGATGCGTAGTGATACACTGCAACAAATGGGCAGAATTGTCAAAAATGAAGGGGTGCCATCAAACCATCGAAATTGTGAAAAAGCAACCTGGTCAACCCCATGTTTTTTTCTGCATATTTGGACCAACAGAGGACTATCTATAGGAATAAGGCACTTTTAGAACCATTGGTAATGTATCCAGTGTTCCAGAAGTGCATGTCTCTATATGTAGAACAGTACAAAATTAATTGGTGTGTGAGACGTTCAAGAATTAGATCATTTTCGGTAGACGCTGGGAGGAAACTGCATCTTTGTGATTCAGATTTACTTTCTTTTTGAAAATATGTCACTTTCTATGGGAAATACTGTATTTGAAACCTCTAAATGGAAAAAATGAATGTATTTTTTGTGAAAAATGGATGACTTTGAGTGTAATAGAGAAGTGTCACACAGGCAAAACCTAACTTGAAGCTAAAACAGTAAAGCAAATAGGGCAATGAGACTGAGCAGCTGAAAATTTGTCATGGAAATGTTGGAATCAGGATTTATTCAATTCAATGGAAGGAACACAAAGTGAGATCATCTATTTAACTGAAAAAGAAATGATCATGTATGCAAATATGCTTTGCTGCATCATGTGATAAGACTTGATTTTAGCCATCTGTCTCAAAATCCTGGCTAAAATGAATAGAAGTTTGCACTTAAAAACACTTGAAAGTCATACAGAGAGACAGTGATGCTAATATATCACAACAAAAGCATGTCTAGAGCATTCACTGCATCCAGATTTCATGATTCATGTAAGTTAAACCATTTTTTTGTGTTAGAAACTCATTATTTATGTATAATTCATACCCCACCCACATAAAAATGGTAACATTTGTCGCGATACTGTTTCCACTCTTTAGCGCATGCTTTTTGACAATACGATTGGTCGCGTATAAGCAATATTGTTTTTATGTCGCTGTTAATCAATTAATATTATATTGATCATGAATTATGGAGAAATTTCCTGTTTCATTATTTTGTCATTGATATTTGTTATCAACAGCTCTGTATCCAGTTTTTGATATACCGACCACCAAACTGTCGCGTTTCATTTTAATGGTATGGCGTATGACTGCCTTTTTTGTTTTACTGTCATTTTTTTCTCCTCATTGTTGATATTTATGCGGCTGGTCTGGCTTATACACAGTATTTACCTACACTTGGACATTAAGGTAAATTGTAAAATGCGACATCTTTGAAATGACGCGAAACAGATTCGCGTAATAATTTCTCAGCGTTTAGTTAACCTGTGCTTGAAACTTTTGTACCATCATCTGATTTCTTTCGGTTGTTCTTCTTACATTTTTGTCAAATAAAAATACATGATGCTTGCTATAGAATATAGATTTTTCTCATTGAAGATGATGTTTTTTCAATGTCTGTTATTGAATGTGTACAATATTTTTCTCCACATTCAACAGTATAGCATTCTCCAATATGACAATTTCTAATTTTCATATAATTATTGCAACAACTCTATTTTAACTGCCCATTTTTTTATGCCAGTTTTGGAAAATCTGTAAAGTAACGAGTCATCTCGCGACAAATATTTCTTATCGCGATATTCTTTGATATATTTATTTCAAACTAATTTGTCGTAAAGAGATGCGCTTTAGCAAACCGTCTTTTTGCAATGAGCTTATCGGTCCAGCCAAATATGCTGTATCTGTCTCATTTTTATTCATCGTTTCATTTTCTTGCTTTAAAGTGATTTTCATGAACACTTTACTTTCATTTGCAATTTTTATTGATAAAATAAACAAAATAGTATTGGAATTTAATATATGCCTAATAGGCCGTGAGCTAAACAAAAAATTGGTACCAATTTTCTGGCAAATTCCCCCTATGATTTTTTGAAAGATATATATCTCTACACCAAAAAAATTCTGGGGGGCCATATCTTTGGCACAGCTTAATGTCTGAAAATGAGCAATACCAAAATGGCTTCCAAAATGGCCGCCAATTTCTTAAAAAATGTCATTATCTATAATATACACCCGATTTTCAAATTTTAACTGCATAAATGTATGTGTTTTAAGTTACTTATCACATTAATGTATGAAAATTGTAATGTTCTTCATTAAAACACACTCTGTTGAAAAATAAATGGATTTTTGTTAATAAAAACTAAAAACATCAACACCAAGAACACAATTTTGCATTAAAATTGTATAAATTTTATGTTTTTTATATGTTAGATGGTATATGTCCTAATATTTTAATCAGATATGATATAAAGTTAAACAGAACAATAGATTTTATCAAAATTAGGTGTTAAAATCTCTCTTTTTTGCGAATTACAGCAAAATCAAAGTGGGTGGGGTAAATCGCACAATATTTACACAATTTGACAATTAGTCATAATTTATATACATATATTGGTTAATCATGTTGAACATTTATTTCTAATGAAATTAATTCATGAACACTAAAAATTGATGAAAATACAAACTTGAAATATTTATACATTTGTTTTAAACAAGAAGCCCATGTAAGTCAATCACCTGAGTAAAGAATTGACCCCTGTGGAGGCCCTAAATTTGACAAAAGGAGTCCAGACTGATCAAGTTTTATACAGGACTACCAGACAATACTAGATAAAAATATTCAAACTCCATTCATTTTGTTTATTAACACTTTGTAAAAGTTTAATCTCTGGAAGCCCTTAATTTCACCCCAGCAACCCAGTTTGAACAATTTTGATAAAGGACTATAAACCATTTATTAGAATAAAGAAAACTCTATCATAGTGATATTCTATAGGAAATAGGAAAACATTTTTGAGTTGAAGCTTTTCGAAGATTCACATTTTCAATTTTTCTAATGAAAGTGGTAGTCTAGTGATAGAGCTTCTGCCTCGCATGTGGTAGGTCATGGGATCGATCCCCAGTCGGGTCACACAAAAGATTTAAAATGGTACTAGAATCTTCCTCACTTGGTGCTCATCACTTAGAGAATAAGTCTGGTCGACCTGTTGTAAGTATCATGTGACTGAGTGGGTATCATGCCGTATGTCTGTGACATATTTCAGTGTGACAACGCTTAGAATATTGTCTGATTCAAGTAGACACCATCTTGATATGACTGAAACAATTTTGAAAGGGACGCTTAACACCATACAACATTAATCCTCTTCTCTTCTACCCCTGCTGGTCCCTTATTGATATTTATTCCTCTTTAAAGGACCGAGTCTCAACCACTTATTAATGCTCAAGATCTGTAGATGATACTTTTGAAAATCCACAATTCCATCCGTTTTTAGACCCCTGCTGAAACTTTATGGAGATCATAAGATCACAGTTAAACAATAGAGTTCTCAAGATGAATAAGATATAATTCCAAAAATAGATCAGAAAAATATTCAGCTCCATGGGTATCTAACTAACATGTCAAAATATCAACACTTTCGTTGGTTATATTTTGCTGAATGCAAGCCAATCCCTGGTCTGTATTTAATTGATTATGCTATTTAAAGAAATACACTTTTTATAGCAGGCTGAAGATATATGCACTCAATCCCTTAACTTCAGTGTGTATATTCTAATAAAACCAAACGTCCATAGAAGAATAAGGGTTAAAGGACACAGTCGCCCCAATTGTTATGATTAAACAATGATTCAGCTCTTAAGATGATCAAAATAATTCCCTTTTCTGGGGCCCCAATAAGTCCTAACCCTTTCATTTGAACAAACTTGAAACCCCTTTTCATAGTGATATCTATACTGAATAAAAATGAATTTGGCTAGTCGGTTATTGAGACTTTATTAAATTAAGATTTCTCGTGGCCAGGGTCTATGATCATAGCATAAATAAACCTGAGAGATACTTATTGCAAAAATCAAAGCCAGGTATTGCACTTTCCAAGAAGAATATTGTTGAAATTTTGAATAAGAAAACAACTGATAAGTCTCTGGGACGGGTCCAGTCATGGCACCAGGGTCTTGATTTGAACAAACTTCGCGTAAGAATGCTTCACTTAAAATTTGGTGAAAACCTATCGAGCAGTATCGGAGGAATGATTTATAGAAATTGTCGATAGACATTCGAGCTCATAGGTATTTAAGTGTTCACTAGCCATATAAAAGCATCTTTTAAGTAATTAGAAACAGTTGCATATTTTTTTCATCTGTTTTTCAACTGTCAAAAAAAAACTTATCCTTCCTAAACCATAGGCATTTAAATACCCATACGGACAAATCGGACAGACAGGCAGATGTATGGATGAAAAGAGATTCTACTAGCTAATTTAAGACTTATCAATGTTGATCTTGAAGCACAGCTCATTCAAAAGGATGACAATTTAGACCAAGAAATATACTTGAGAATAAATGGTTGTGCTCTTTTATTAACAGCTACAGCAATATCTACTGCCATTGTAATGATTTTTTAAGTGATAAGGAAAGGGAAGAGAATGGTTTATATATGCTTTTACATAATTATCAAGAATACAATCTTTTGAATGAAAATCCATATGATTTGTTTAACGACATATTGCGAAGGAAACACCTAAATATATTCGGTAGCGTTCAGAAAACAAATTAAAATATTTTGTAAAGAATGCATTCTCGAGGTTGATAACCAGTTATTTGGATACATGGTTTTGGTAGCATCTAGCTGACATTTGGTTGTGAAGGAAGTACTTCAAAATCCACCAGGACCATTAACCTTGGCATTGGCTAACTGTCATGGTATCCTCAAGAAAACAAATAAATCTGCACTTGCAAGGAACATGTCCAATAGACCAGTATGTGTTAGTGATGCTATGATGATTGTCAACAAAGTAAGTGTTGAGAACCTAACGTTTGGAGATCTGTACAAAAACACATTTGATACTGGAACGCAAGAATAGCTTTAGATTTATTGTGGTATTTGATGTAAACTATAATGCAGAGATGAATAATAGAAGCTCGGGTAGTCGATTGTGGATCTGTAATATCAATAGAGGGCAACCAAATCAGCAATAGAGATGCCTCTAAGGTTTTCCAGAAGGCAAGACAGCATTAACCAATTTTCTTGTTGATACTTATAGTACCTTGCCGTTCTAGGTGACAAAGAGATGTTTGCAACATCAGAAAACAAATGTTATAAACTAACGTATGATACTGTTTGTCATGTGGAAGAGCAAACATCTTCACACGAAAAACTGAGACTCGTACGGTGCTAAATGCTGCTACATGCCAGTCAACACTTTAACTCTATTGCCATTGAATCAGAAGATGTGTTTATGCTATGTCTGGCACTTTACAGGGAGATCGAGCATATATTTATCAGATGTAGGACCAAGAATAGACAGCGATACAGAGATATATGGAAACTCTCTTAGTGATAATGGAAGTTTTTCAAGTATTTACCAGATGTGACCCAGTGTGTGCTTTCAATGGTCATGGAAAGGTGTCTACAATTAGATTTGTTATGAAGTCCAGTGTATTCCAATCAGCTATGTTAAAGTTAGGTGAAGAATGGATTGTACTACTTTGCGAGCTGATTGCATCTCTCCTAGACTTCAAATGTAGGATATATGCTGCAAAGGCTACTGATACTAAAGTGAATAGCTTGTGCAACAAGATGTTTCGGGTTTAATATCTTGGTGTTGAATCAGGAAAACTTCCACCCTGTGAAGGCACATTATATCTCCACTCATTGCGAGCAAATTATCAGACATCTGGCGTAGAAGCCTAATAAACTTTACTGAAATTCAAGTCCAAAAGATCACGGATGGTTCATGGAAGATGGTTAGTTGGAAGCTAAATGGATGAAGTGATATTCTGCTACACAGGTTGTTATAGAATTCATGTCTCCTGCAAGTACGCTAGATAATGTAAATTACCAACATGTCATTGTCTGTTAAATGCAGTAAAATGCTCATCCGTCTCATTAAGTCGAGTAAGAGTTTTGATACGGAACATAGAGATAATGGTGAGAATGGAAGTAATGATGACATGTACACTATAATACTACTTCTTGTAACAACGGAAATGTACAGAATGGATTAAAAACACATAGTGTTTTATTACAGTATAAGATTATGTTACTTTAGAATTCAAAATTGCTTGAAACAGAAGTTTATGTTGTGTAAAATTTTCCTAAAACCACATTCCATATTTTGCGAGTGTACCTATATGTATCGTCATTCTTATTATGTTATATGGAAGTCATTAGCAGGCTTGTATGATTTAAATTACAGTTCATATGATCATATGATTTAAACTTGATAATTATATTTTAAAAAATGAATAAATACTACTTGTAAATGTTACGTTTCACATTTTTGTAACATATTTTATGTTTTATAAAGTTATAAAAAATTGTTTGTATTGTACAAACATGTGTCCACAGAACATTTATAAAAGCATCAGAGCGAGACGATACCATTTGGGTGTTAATATGAATCAAAGCATGCAGGCATTTGATCTGATCCAATTTAAACTTGATAATTATATCTAAAAAAAATGAATAAATACTACTTGTAAATGTAACATTTCACATTTTTGTAACGTATTTTATGTTATATGAAGTTATAAAATTGTGTTTGTATTGTACTAACATGTGTCAACAGAACATTATATTAAAACATTAGGACGAGATGAAACCATATTTGTGTTAATATTAATCAAAGCCTGCAGGAATTTGATATGATCCAATTTAAACTTGATAATTAAATTTTAGAGAAGTGAATAAATACTACTTGTAAACGTTACATTTCACATTTTTGTAACGTATTTTATGTTATATAAAGTCATAAAAATGTGTTTGTATTGTACTAATATGTGTCCACAGAACATTATACAAAAGCATTAGGATGAGAAGAAACCATATAGGTGTTAATATGAATCAAAGCCTGCAGGAATTTGATCTGATATTTTAAGATGATTTTTGGAACGATTATATAACTGTTTTTATCAGATGATTGTAACGCAAATATTGTTTAGAAGAAATAATTTATAAAAATAAATTACATATAACATTACTTATCTGATACACTTGTGTTTTATTATGTATTTTTGTTTATGTTAATTTAATACTTTATAAACAAATCTAAGAAGGGATTTAAATAGAAATATCGGAAATCAATATTACTTCTAAAAAGTAACGTCAAATGTAATTGTAACGTAAAAATACAAAATGATTACAAAATAATTGCTTAATGTGGTATTTTATATCAGAAGAACACTTCTGCTCTTGTTTAAACACCATTGGATAACACATATAACAATTATTCACTGCACTAATGCAACTGTTTTGTATACCAAAAAATAAGAAATTATTTGTAATGATTTTAATGAAATTACAGTTACCATAGAAACTCACTAAAATCAGACACTAAGCTGTGCCTCAGAGGTGGCCCCCTGACTTTTTCATATACCACAGACATGTATCTATTCAAAAAATAGTATAGCAATTTGCCAGTCTGATTGGTACCAATTTGTTAAATTTTGGGTCTTAGCTCACGGCCTATAATAGATACCTCAATTGGTAAGGAATATATTCATAGTTGATAATGAATCTAATGCATGTACAAAAGTATGTTATTCATTCATGTATTGAAAAAGGGGGCATGGTTAGTGTCAGTGACATGCAAATTTATGCTGGGCACCTTCAAACATTAATATTTGTTTGTTATAGATATAAAAAAAGTCAAATATATAGTTTTGCAACAAAACAGAGCATTATTTGAAGCAAAAACAACTATTTATCCATATATGGTCATGTATTTTGACACTTAAGTTATGTAATGTTGCATGAACAATAAAATGAATATGCAGTCAGATAGATACACCATAGGAGGCAATACAAGGACATTTTCAAAGTATTTCTTTTTCTAGAATTATTTTTATTAAAGTACAATGGCTAAAAAAATTTGGCAGTTTTTCCTGTTTTCGAGTTGTCCGAAACTGATTTATGCATGTGTGACCGCCATCTTATTTTGGTGCATGAATTCGAAAACAGTTGCGCGATGAATTAAAAAGGCGTACTTTTATATTTAGAAATGGTAAAGGTTTGTTCGACAAAAATTTCAGTCACATGTCATGACAATTTCTACTCTTCAAGGTCTCACTGAACAATTACCTCCCTTGCATGACGGTAGCAAGATTATTACGCCCAAGAAATTAGAGCTGTGTAAAGCGGTTGGGTAATTTTTTTTTTAAAAATGCATAAAATGTCATATTTCTTTGTGCATATGGGAACATTGGAACATTTTCATGATTTCTGCAAAGTTTGGGTGACCCTGGGAACTGTTTGATGATGCTATAACAGTTTAAAGATGCGTAGTGATACACTGCAACAAATGGGCAGAATTGTCAAAAATGAAGGGGTGCCATCAAACCATCGAAATTGTGAAAAAGCAACCTGGTCAACCCCATGTTTTTTTCTGCATATTTGGACCAACAGAGGACTATCTATAGGAATAAGGCACTTTTAGAACCATTGGTTATGTATCCAGTGTTCCAGAAGTGCATGTCTCTATATGTAGAACAGTACAAAATTAATTGGTGTGTGAGATGTATATAAGCAGGTGTTTGAGAGCAGTCATCATTCTGCTTTATGAGATGCCAGGCTCCCTATGTAAGAGATGTTTGAGAGCAGTCATCATTCTGCTTTATGAGACTGTCAGGCTCCCTATATAAGCAGATGTTTGAGAGCAGTCATCATTCTGCTTTATAAGACTGCCAGGCTCCATATATAAGCAGATGTTTGAGAGCAGTCATCATTCTGCTTTATGAGACTGCCAGGCTCCCTATATAAGCAGATGTTTGAGAGCAGTCATCATTCTGCTTTATGAGACTGCCAGGCTCCCTATGTAAGCAGGTGTTTGAGAGCAGTCATCATTCTGCTTTATGAGACTGCCAGGCTCCATATATAAGCAGATGTTTGAGAGCAGTCATCATTCTGCTTTATGAGACTGTCAGGCTCCCTATATAAGCAGATGTTTGAGAGCAGTCATCATTCTGCTTTATGAGACTGCCAGGCTCCCTATATAAGCAGATGTTTGAGAGCAGTCATCACTCTGCTTTATGAGACTGCCAGGCTCCATATATAAGCAGATGTTTGAAAGAAGTCATCATTCTGCTTTATGAGACTGTCAGGCTCCCTATATAAGCAGATGTTTGAGAGCAGTCATCATTCTGCTTCATGAGACTGCCAGGATCCCTATATAAGCAGATGTTTGAGAGCAGTCATCATTTTGCTTTATGAGACTGTCAGGCTCCCTATATAAGCAGATGTTTGAGAGCAGTCATCATTCTGCTTCATGAGACTGCCAGGCTCCCTATATAAGCAGATGTTTGAGAGCAGTCATCATTCTGCTTTATGAGACTGCCAGGCTCCCTATATAAGCAGATGTTTGAGAGCAGTCATCATTCTGCTTTATGAGACTGCCAGGCTCCATATATAAGCAGATGTTTGAGAGCAGTCATCATTTTGCTTTATGAGACTGCCAGGCTCCCTATGTAAGCAGATGTTTGAGAGCAGTCATCATTCTGCTTTATGAGACTGCCAGGCTCCCTATGTAAGCAGATGTTTGAGAGCAGTCATCATTCTGCTTTATGAGACTGCCAGGCTCCATATATAAGCAGATGTTTGAGAGCAGTCATCATTCTGCTTTATGAGACTGCCAGGCTCCATATATAAGCAGATGTTTGAGAGTAGTCATCATTCTGCTTTATGAGACTGCCAGGCTCCCTATGTAAGCAGATGTTTGAGAGCAGTCATCATTCTGCTTTATGAGACTGTCAGGCTCCCTATATAAGCAGATGTTTGAGAGCAGTCATCATTCTGCTTTATGAGACTGTCAGGCTCCATATATAAGCAGATGTTTGAGAGCAGTCATCATTCTGCTTTATGAGACTGCCAGGCTTTCTTTATAAGCAGATGTTTGAGAGCAGTCATCATTCTGCTTTATGAGACTGCCAGGCTCCCTATATAAGCAGGCGTTTGAGAGCAGTAATCATTCTGCTTTATGAGACTGCCAGGCTCCCTATGTAAGCAGGTGTTTGAGAGCAGTCATCATTTTGCTTTATGAGACTGCCAGATTCCCTATATAAGCAGGTGTTTGAGAGTGGTCATCATTTTGCTTTATGAGACTGCCAGGCTCCCTATATAAGCAGGTGTTTGAGAGCAGTCATCATTTTGCTTTATGAGACTGCCAGGCTCCCTATATAAGCAGGTGTTTGAGAGCAGTCATCATTCTGCTTTATGAGACTACCAGGCTCCCTATGTAAGCAGATGTTTGAGAGCATTCATCATTCTGCTTTATGAGACTGCCAGGCTCCCTATATAAGCAGGTGTTTGAGAGCAGTCATCATTCTGCTTTATGAGACTGCCAGGCTCCCTATATAAGCAGGTGTTTGAGAGCAGTCATCATTCTGCTTTATGAGACTGCCAGGCTCCCTATATAAGCAGGTGTTTGGGAGCAGTCATCATTCTGCTTTATGACACTGCCAGGCTCACTATATAAGCAGGTGTTTGAGAGCATTCATCATTCTTCTTTATAAGACTGCCAGGCTTCCTTTATAAGCAAATGTTTGAGAGCAGTCATCAGTCTGCTTTATGAGACTGCCAGGCTTTCTTTATAAGCAGGTGTTTGAGAGTGTTTGGTTGCTTGGTATAGAGATGAATAGTAAATATAATTTATAAATTACAGTTAAATCACAAAATACAGTTTCATGATTTTGCATTGAACCCATCATACAGTTTAATCATTGGATCTGACAAGTTTTACTGGTACCCATGTCTGTTTAAATGCATGCTTGTTAAACCGAGCCAAGTAAAGACTTTCAGTGAAAGAAATTTTGAAATTACTTGTCTAAATTCTTAGAATATAAATAGCAATTTTGCTAGTCACTATCAGTGTTACCTCAGACCCTGCTGTGGTGTTAGAATAGATAAATAAATGTAGAAATCTTGCTTAAGCAGGGGTTACTTATTTAGCAAAGAAGGGGCTGAGATAAAACTGTTTATTGATACATGTAGGTCCTTGTAGGTTAAGGACAATAGGTTGTATATAATGATTTAATAGTTTAGTCTTGTTTAATTAGCTAGTTTTAGTTCTTTTGATTAAAAGATGTTTTCATGATCTTTATTGTTGTGTTTGTAATGTTTATTTTGCTAGGTTAACCCCCTCATAAAACCCACTTTCATTTACTGAGTTGAACATAAACAACTAGTGGTGTCATCCTGACAGATTACGTAACTGCCCACATTACGTCATTGTTTATGCTTTAGTTTTGGTCTATAGTTTAGTCTCAGTCAGTCTGACACCAAGACACTTGCAATTCATAAGTCCCCTACCGGTTTACTAATTTTGTTGCCATTGTAATTAAAAAAAAAAATACCTACATTATCTCCTTATTGCCTTCTATCCAAATGCAAATTTCACAAACTTAGTTTGATATTTTTTAGCAATCTTTCTGAATGGATTGACAAAGTCTGTATTGATATGGATGTTACAAGTTGTTTTAGTATTAATGTTGACTATTACACGATACACCAAAGTGTATTGATATTGTATACCACAAAATAAACACCCATGAAGGCGATGTATTTGCAAAAAAAAGGGTGTTTATTTGGACTCCTGAGAAGTGAAATTTTAGATTTTATTAAATGTGTATAAAATGCCATTAGAATAGCGATAGGTAATGAGGCATTTATTCAAATTAAGAATGTTTAAACAAGACTTGAAATTTACATTAATTAAAGATCAACTTTTATAGTATGTGGTAAGTCATTTAATTTTTCCATAAAAAATGGAAAAGGGGTGAATTTATTAGAGGGGGAGCATTTATAAGGAGGTATATGGTAGTATTCAAAATATTCTAAAGATAATGTTTTCTGTTACTTTTCACCTTGATATTAATGTACTGAATAATCATGTAGCATTTTTGTACTTGCTTTATAATTTTCTTTCACAATTATTAAAAAGATTGATGCATTTCATCTGAAACGAAATGAAAATCTAGAAATTAATATTGTTAAAATTCTATTTTAGGGGAGGTTACTGCAATGAAGATTCTGGAATCAATTCATGAAATAATGGAAGAGGTAGAAGTTGAATATCTGATACTGTGAGATTTTAATGATCACAAAAACATGCCATGGTTCCATGGACTGTACCTGAGACCCATGGAGGTTAGTATTTATTGAAAAATATGGGGTTGTGGGGAGGGAAATATGGGAATATCATAAAATATTAGATACAACCTACTGGTTTTACAAATACAGCTTGGCCTGGTTAGTTGGTAGTGTGTCCGTCCATGAATCATTAGTTCGAATCTCCACCTGGCCATCATCTCCATGATGGTTGATATATGATGTTGTGTCTCATTGTTATTCATCACTTACCGCTGATTCAAGTGGTAAAATTATTAGTTTTTGCAGAGATGGATGTGCTTGAGTACTGATTGACCTTCGAGGATGCCAGAAAAGAGCAGTTAGGTTAACTAATCGTCTGTTAGGCCTCGATGGCATAAAATGATGCTAAATATTCAAACAAACAAATAAACAATCTAAACAAACAAGATTATCAAATGTAATTTGTAAAAGTTATACTAACAAATATTTCAAGTGATGTAAAATAAAACATTTAAGTGGGCTTTATTGTTTTCAACTTTTTATATATTGTGCATGACACCATGTTTTTATTGGTGGAGAATTGTTGCATTGTGTTTAGCATCGCAATTTTCAGTCATATCATGACACATGTCTACTTGAGACAGTATTCTAAGTGCTGCCACACTGGAATATCATAGTCACATGATATGATATCCCACCCAGTCACATTATACTGACACCAGGCCAACCAGGCCTAGAACTATCTTCTTTTTTTCAAGGCTTTGGTATGACCCGGCCAGGGATTGAGCCCATGACATTCTACATGCGAGGTGGGCGTCTGCCACTAGATCACTGCTGCGGTATATTGGATGAGGAATACCACAGATATAATATACACATGAGTCCAGATATAGTTACCACTGTCCTCATGTTAAAATTACTGGCAAACCTTCTCACAAAAAGTTTTGGACTGAGCTAGTACTACACTGTTCTGTAGATGTTGTCGATAAAGAATATGTATAGTAAAACCTGTTTTAAGCAGCCAGTCAAGGGGAGGATCAAAATTGGACTTTTAAGACAGGTTGTTGCTTAAACAGGTTGATTTACTCTGAAAGCATAGAAATGGGGAAAAGACAATATGGTTGCTTAAGGCAGGTGACTGATTAATAGAGGTGACCACTTACACAGGTTTTGACTGTACAGTCAAACCTGTGTAAGCAATCACCTCTGTTGAGCAGCAACATGTGATTTGTCATGTTTCTATGCTTTCAGAGCAAATTCACCTGAATTAAGCAATGACCTGTCTTAAAAGGCCACTTTTTCTCCTTTGTTTAACTGGCTGCTTAAGACAGGTTTGACTGTATTTTTTTTTAAAATGTTCTTTGGCTGTTGCAGTGCTGTACCCATGGATCTGTGATTGATTGATCCAAATCTTTGGTAGAGAAGGGATAGAAAATGGATGAGATTCTTCTAGCTTGTATTCTGAAAGAAACATTACAGGTTAGGCAGTTTATATCTTTAAAAAAAACAACATTACCAGTAATGAGGTTTATATCCTTAAAGAAACATTACCGGTAAGGAGGTTAATATTGTTAAAGAAACATTACCGGTAAGGGGGTTAATATTGTTAAAGAAACATTACTGGTAAGGAGGTTTATATTCTTAAAGAAACATTACCAGAAACATTACCAGAAACATTACCAGTAAGGAGGTTTATATTCTTAAAGAAACATTACCAGAAACATTACCAGAAACATTACCAGTAAGGAGGTTTATATTCTTAAAGAAACATTACCAGAAACATTACCAGAAACATTACCAGTAAGGAGGTTTATATTCTTAAAGAAACATTACCGATAAGGAGGTTTATATCATTAAAGAAACATCACTGGTAAGGAGATTTATATCCTTAAAGAAATTCAAAAAGATAAAACTTATTTTTTTAGACAAAATTTTATTAAAATACAATTGTAATGGATCTCAATAAATCATCAAATAATCATTATATTTGGAAATGGTTAAATGTGTGATAATATCCTTTTTTAAACTTATTACATGGCATCTAGTCTAATCACTGGAGGAACATCTCTTGGGGAACATATACTGAATTTGAGTACAACTGCCGTCCTTGTGCAAGTAAATGGCATTCTCACATAAAGTATTTCCATCTAGTTGGGCTTGAACCCACAACCTCAGTGGTGAAAGGGCAGTAGTGACCCAGGCTCGATCCCACCACCTCTAGATAAAGACAACACTCAGTGCTGGTTTTACCCAGGAAATGGACCCAAGTAGTATAAACTTAAAGGGAATATATCAGGGTTTTTCAAAAATTCAAATTTGGTTAAAAACATTTTTTTCCCCCTATATATCATGTCTATATTCACTCAATGACCCTGTATTGCCAATGGAATATATTTTTAAACATGCCAAAATAATATATTGAAAAGGGGTTTCCTAACTTGGGCTATGCGTCGAGGTTAGACTAAAATAGATATCCCCACCCCCCCCCCCCCCCCCCCCCCCGCTTAAAATTGCAATACATTTTGTGATGTATTAAATGAGTGACATGATTACATTTTGATTTTGATTACATGTTGATTTGTTATACAGATTAACACGTAGTAAAAAATGTTTCATCTTAGAAAGAGTCTGAATGATGATGTAAAGGTCAGCAAGCAGTATTTTAGTACTTTCTATTTTTAGAATGGGAATTTCGTTTTAAGTTTACTACTCCAAATTAAATATTGTTTTTGTTATGTTTTGGTGGATTTTACATACGAAACTATTCAACTATTATTAATTAAAGGTAATGAGATGCTTTTCATCCATTTTAAAAAATATTTTATTCTTTAAAACATACATGTATTTATTTATAGCATATATAACTCTGATTAAATGATTTCTTCCAGTTACATATTGATCACAGTCTGTTAAAATTATAATTGTTTTTCATGTTCTCAACTTCCTTCACAAAGCCGATGTGATTCACTGAGACATAAATGGACACCACATTCTTATCACAGAGCAGGGAGACATCAGACTGATTGATTTTGGTATGTCAGCGGGGTAACCTTTATTTACACAATATTATCATGAATACTTAGCGTTTTTTTATGCGCTTAGACACAAACAGACTAGCAGTTAATCTAACCACTCTTTCTTAAGGTACTCCTGGAAGATAAACCAGTACTCTAGCTCACCCCATCTCCGCAAGTAACTTATGACTTTCCCACATGAATCAGTGGTGAGAGTTGAATGGCAGTGAGATGAAGTGACGTATGTCAGTCATCGCGGAGATTGTGCCCGGGCATGGATTTGAACTCACAATCACTGGATTAAAACTCAGACACACTACTGACTGAGCTAAATGGATCTGGTGTGAAAAAATAAACTTGAAGAATCTTCTGTCTGATTGACAACCTTACTCTGTCAGTTGTGATTCAAACCCAGTATGTACTGACGAGAAGTGAATGCGCTCCCAGTTACTTTCATTAGACAGCGTTATTATTTGATATTGTCAGAAGGCATTTACTAGATATATTGCAGCAAATGCTGTTTGAATCCAGGTGTTCCTACTTGATTGATTTGAATCTTCCTAATGATTTGAAACAAATCCAAACTAGAATGTGAATTTTTTCAAATTAGTAAAAAAAAAGAAGGTAGTATAGTATGGTTTATTTCACAAGCAACAAGCATCCTGCCTTTTCATTGGATGAGATTGGTCACATGGTGATTAGAGCTGTTGGTGTCATTTAAAAACAATACAGTAGACCCTAGTAAATTCGGTAAATTAGTATATAGATTGTTTGATGAAGTAACAGGCTATTATTGAATACTTTCCAACCATCATTGTGTGTTTCACGGCATTAAGTTATTTCAAAACTGCAATGTTGTCAGCAACGTGTCAGCCATTTGTTTGGTGACTTATTTAAACATTAACAGTGTATACTAGTAATTAGCTGTAAATACAACTTGGAAAACACCCAGGTTAGAACATGATGTAAACAGAGGGGTGTCATTTATTAGCGTTAGTGTACACGTTTACAGAAATCTGTAAACTTGACAGCCCTCATGGTGACCCCTACCCCACCACCACCTAGTGTGTGTAACTATGATTCCATTTATTAAAGTTGTATTCAAAAACTGGGAAAAGGGCCTTAATGAAAGGTGATCTATTTAACACCATAGTGCCATGTTCTCGCTCTGTTTTCACCATTGCTTAGTTACATTGATCTAATTTTGAAGCCAAGCTTAAAAATTAACATTCAGAAGTAACAAATTGTGTTTTTAAGGCCCCTCCAAAATTTTTGGGGTGGCATATAGTAATCGCAATGTCAATCTGTCTGTCTGTTGATTTTGATTAAAATTGATAGGAATTATAAACATCGCAGTGCTCTGGCCTGATGAATTTTAAGAGTTATAGCCCTTTGGATGTGTCTAAAAAGAAATCTTGTCTGTCTCATCACCTCCTTAATCACTCATCAAATATTTATGAAACTTTATAGAAAGTGTCAATATGAAGTTTAGTTGGGTTTAAATCAAAGTTATTATACAACATTTATTATTCCTACCAGCAGCTCCAGACATATTTATGAAGATAAGTCGGAAAGAGCCAGCTAATCACTTATTCCATGTTCATGTTAGATGTTGAAGGTAATTTGTTATATATATGTACAAATCATAAGTAGGCCCATGTAGTCTAGTTATGCGTATCATAGCAGTGTTCAAGTCTGGTGATTTTTAAGAAAGTTATGCCCTGTTCAGTATCTTATATAAATCTTGCACTTCAATTCATAAACTGTTGGATTTTTTTTGAAACTTTGTTTTGCATATAATTGAGGCTTTCTGGTCTTATTATACCCCCGACAAACGAAGTTTTGAGGGGGTATATTGGAGTCACCCTGAGGTCGGTCTGTTGGTCTGTCGGTCGGTCTGTCCGTTGCAATTTTCCTTGTCCGGAGCATCACTTGAAAAGTACTGGATGGAATTTCATCAAACGTCATACAATGGTAGAATATAATAACAGGAAGTGCAGTGTACAAGAAACATAACTGTATTCTTGCTAATTACAGAGTTATTGCCCTTTGATATTTTTTCTTGTCCGGAGCATAACTTGAAAAGTACCTGATGGAATTTCATCAAGCTTCATACAATGGTAGAATATAATGAGAGGAAGTGCAGTGTACAGGAAACATTACTCTATTCTTGCTAATTACAGAGTTATTGCCCTTTGATATACTTCCCTTTGATATTTTTTCTTGTCCGGAGCATATTAACTTGAAAAGTACCGGATGGAATTTCATCAAGCTTCATACAATGGTAGAATATAATGAGAGGAAGTGCAGTGTACAAGAAACATAACTCTATTCTTGCTAATTACAGAGTTATTGCCCTTTGATATATTTCCTTTGTCAGGAGCATTACTTTTGAAGTACTGAATGGAATTTCATCAAACTTCATACAATGGTAGAATATAATGACAGGAAGTGCAGTGTACAAGAAACATAACTCTATTCTTGCTAATTACAGAGTTATTGCCCTTTGATATATTTCCCTTGTCTGGAGCATTACTTTTAAAGTACTGGATGGAATTTCATCAAACTTCATACAATGGTAGAATATTATGAGAGGAAGTGCAGTGTACAAGAAACATAACTCTATTATTGCTAATTACAGAGTTATTGCCCTTTGATATTCTTTCTTGTCCGGAGCATAACTTGAAACGTGTCCGATGGAATTTCATCAAGCTTCATACAATGGTAGAATATAATGAGAGGAAGTGCAGTGTACAAGAAACATAACTCTATTCTTGCTAATTACAGAGTTATTGCCCTTTGATATATTTCCCTTGTCCGGAGCATTACTTTTAAAGTACTGGATGGAATTTCATCAAACTTCATACAATGGTAGAATATAATGAGAGGAAATGCAGTGTACAAGAAACATAACTCTATTCTTGCTAATTACAGAGTTATTGCCCTTTGATATATTTCCCTTGTCTGGTGCAGTACTTTTAAAGTACTTTTAAAGCCATCAGTGATAACAGTTTAATAAAGTTCATGAAAGAACCAAGTTGATGAATACATGGAGTTCGAGCAAAGCAGGTTCGATATTGTATTCCTAGTGCTCTTGTTTGTTTCTTATCCATAAAATTGTTGTCCCTCAACATAACTCGAAAAAGTATAACATTTATTGATTGCCATGAAAGCTTGTACACTGCACAATAATTAAAAAGACCGTTTTTAATTTTAACAAAACCATAAAAAAATTAACAATACAAACAACTCAATCCATAACATTCTCTTTTATTAAGAATTTTTTTTGTCTGGAGCATAACTTTAAAACTATTGGATATAATTTAATAAAACTTCATACAATGGTAAACCATTTTCTGTCATGGCGGCGTTCGTGGGTATTCATCACCTTCAGTGATAGCTCTAGTTTAAATCTATTTTATTTTTCAGTAATAGGTATTGATTCTGTAAACTGATCACGTCATGTTAAAAAGTTCACATTGATAGAAATTTTATCATTTAAGGATTAAAAGCCGAATTTTGAGTTTTCATCGGGTGTAAACTAGCCTAATGTTTTTCATCACCCAATGAAACCTCAAGATATATAGTTCATTAGTTTAGTTTAAACATATTTTATTTCAACATGAAATGGGGTTGGGCCACAAGTTCTTTCAACATTAGGTTCGGTCCGTCCTCTACATTTTTTACAATGTTTACATTAAATATCAAAATGACATGTTTTAACAATTTTTTCTTAACCAATAACTTGAGAATAGAAAAAGGTAGGAAAGGAAAGAAAGTAATACATAGTAAAACAAACACATATCATTTCATCTTTATGTCGTCCATACGCATGCGTCCTGTGTCCACATTTCGGTAGCACCCGAGTGAGAATCAGATTAGTAAATAAGAAAGCACAAAAATAAAAACAAAGCTATGCAACTTAACATTTATATAAAATGGGCAAAATAGTTAAATAATTTACAAGATCGAAGTAACATAGTACAGTTAAAAACAAGACAGGAAAACATAAATAAGATTATGCAAAGCGCTTAGTTTCTTTGATATAGTATTGTACCGCTTTGACTATATAATATTGCTAACATGAGATAGTCTTTCATCTCCGTATAGAAGGCGATGTGTATTTAGACGGTGAAATGATCTTGTAGAGTTGAATAATGTTAATCTTTGGGTTCTGTATGTTGTGCATTTGAAAAAATAATGCTCAGCATCTTCAATATGACCACAATGTGGACAACAAGAATCAGTTCTAATATGGTTACGGAACAAGTCATTATTTAAATTACTGCAATTATTTCTTAATCTTGCTAATATAACTGAAAATTTTCTATTTCCATAATAAAAGTGTTGAGGTATTGTAATATTATTTTGTTTTCTCATGGAGTGTTTAAACGCAGTTAAAGAAGTGGCAGACTTAAAGTTATTATCTAAGTGGTTCCATAATATAATTGAGGAAGGTATACATGACTTTCTCATGATTTCAGTTCTCGAAAACGGTATAGTGATGTCTCTGCTATTTCTTAGATTGTACGCTGTTCTTTCATTTACATTTGGTGGGAACAAATCAACTATGTAAGATGGAACCATATTTTTGCTTACCTTATACATAAAGTAATATTGCTGTAATGTTCTGCAATAAGAAAGAGTTTCCCATCCACATTCTATATATAATTTTTCAATAGATACTGATCTGGTTAAGCCAGTAACTATACGTGCAGATTCATTTTGTAATTTATCGAGTGAATTCGATGTTTGATCAGTGCAGTTGTTCCAGACTAGAGAGGAATATTCAAGAATTGGTCGAACATACGAAATGTAAATTTGATTGAGGGATTTACGACCGAGTGAGTATTTAAGGCGATGCATTATACCTATAGTTTTTGAAGCAGATTTTAAAATATTATCAATATGATCGGTCCATTTTCCGTCTTTACTTAAAGTTACACCTAGATGTTTATGAGATTCTGCAAATTGAATTTCTACGTTATTAAATGTTATATAAGGTAAGTAATTGTTATCTCTTAAAGAAAAAAACATAGCTTCGGTTTTGTTAGGGTTGAAATTTACTAGCCATTGTTTAGCCCACTGGGATATTTTTAAAAGATCATGATTAATTAAACCTTCAATATCACTTACTGATGAGGCTGAATAGTATAATGAACTGTCGTCAGCATACAAACGTGTCAAACTGAGTAAATTGTTAGCTATATCATTAACATAAATTAAGAATAATAAAGGTTCAAGAATGGATCCTTGAGGCACACCTGCATTAAGAGATTTTAAATTGGAATATGTACCCTGAAAAACTACCCGTTGGGATCGATTTGTTAAAGGGGAACGCAACCCTGTGTATAAAACAGTATAATATGAATAGGGTATACGGACAAAAGCCCCCCCGGACATAAGCCCCCTCCAACAGGTAGGGCGGACATAAGCCCCCTTGATGTTTTTGCAAGGCGGACATAAGCCCCCTCGGCTAATCTCAAGGGGCGGACATAAGCCCCTCGACCATTTTAGCAGGGCGGACAAAAGCCCCCTCGATCCCAAAAAATATGGGGCGGACATAAGCCCCCTTACCTCGTGTACAGAGCGGACAAAAGCCCCCCTCAATCCGTATAAAATAAAATAAACTGTTTGCCAAAATAGCGTATCAGACACAGCGTCACAGACGACACACCTAATGCACAAGTTATAATAATAATTATTATCGGTAATTTTTTCCCCATTGAAGCCTTTATTTTTGTTGAAAACAGCTTCAATTTACTTATGTGAAAATAGTCAGACAAAATTAAGAAAGAGGTTAAATAAAGACTAACAGGGAAACCTCCTATCAGACACAACGTCTCTTTTGACGACATACCTAATGCACAAGTACGAATAACAATTATTACCTTACTCTTCCACTGATCGCCGACTGCAGTTTGTAAAGCTTGTGTCTGGCAGCGAAAGGGTTAATACGTAAATTTTGCAAACAGATTGGATCCAGATCAGATCTAAGTTGTTTCACAAACGGAAACAATTAAATAAAATATGAACATTTTGTAATAGTCGAGAGGGCTTTTGTTGTTCAAAACCGTTGTTCCACGACTCGCAGATGTTGTTGGTCCTGGCTGTATCCTCCATCGTCGCCTCATGTACATTCCATGTGTTGGGCTCGAATCTCTCAAAATTCCAGCATTTATAATATGATCGCATGTTTACAAACTTACAATTATTAACAACAACATAACATTAACTTTAATCACCCAGGATTTGTACAACATCGGGATAATTACGGTGTAACTAATCAATATCATGATAGCCGAGTAGTGGCTTGATCAGGGTCTGCTCTGTTTGCAGTAGTAGTGCGGATCGTTATAATTTATTAACCTTATTGTTGGGGCTTATAAACGCTTTCATCACCAGACATAAAAAAAAAAATAATGGGAAAAGGCGCCGAGTAGGGTTAAGTTTAACAATAAAAACAGAGTGTGCATTAGGTATGTCGTCAATAAATGACGTTGCGCATTGAGAGTTATAACGAGTACTCTCCCTTGCTTTAAACCAAATACGCTATTCTTTTTTTTAAGATATGTTTAACCATTATTGATTCGGAAATTGTAAAGAAGATAAACATTTGAGCAGACCTATGACCAAAAACAAAGGTGAAGGGGGGGTTTATCAACTATATTACTCTAGGTAAGGGGGCTTTTGTCCGCCTTGCTTAAATAGTCGAGGGGGCTTTTGTCCGCCCCAAAAAATTAGACGAGGGGGCTTATGTCCGCCTTGCAAAAACATCGAGGGGGCTTATGTCCGCCCTACCGGTTTGAGGGGGCTTATGTCCGGGGGGGCTTTTGTGCGTTCAGCTTTCTATTAATAATATTATTATGCATAAATTCGAGTCCATTAAGTTATATCAGCTCGTTTTGTAACGGTCATTTTCGCACATAAACTTTGTGGTGGAAGTCGCCATATTGGATACCTGCGTGACGTCATAACTGCACTTCCGGTTTAAAACATAATTAATTTATATGCTACAGCAGATATAGAAACGTGCAATTATAGTTATCGGCAAATGTACTCGCAAGAATAATAAAATAGATTTTAGTAACGGAGAAGGACTTGTGGCCTACAACTTTGAACCAGAATTTTCGGAACCAGAGTTAAATGAATTAGAAAACGAGAGAAATAGTGAGACGGCACAGTTGTTCACACATGTGAAAGACTTTTGCAGCTGCGAAAACTGTGTAATGATGCCTTCGTCTGACGAAAATACATGCTGCAGATGCAATGACCATACTAGTGGAGATTTAAAAGATTTAGAAGGTATCACAGAATTAATACAGAGAAACACATCAATGTCTTATGAAGTTTTCACCCAAAAAGATGATAACTGTTAAAGAGTCACACCGATCATGAACCAGAGATCAAACCCGAAAGCCATCAATCACGAGTCTGACATCTTATCATGTAACCTGATATTGATGATTGAATTTCAAAATAGTAAAATTACCCTTAGCTTGATAAAAAAAGTAATTATTGCGGTCAGTGTTGATGTAGATCCAGGTGAGCCTGCACATTGATGATGATTCGTGGTGTACTATCAGGGTATATACTGTTTGCTACTCAAGTCAATACATTATAAAAAAAAACACTATTTAGACCAGGAATGGAGTTTAAGGGAAAATGTTTTGTTACATATATTTACCTATCTAAGAGAGAATACGAAATAATATTAAATCTCTTTTTCTTATCGTGTTTAGCTGGTGCGGCCAGAGTTGCATACTGAGAAATGGCTGATAAAATTTTGATTTCATACCCTGTTTAGTAAAATTAGATGAAGCATGGATGAGGTTTTTTTGTGTGTGTTTTTACATTGTCTTTTGGTTATTCAAATGGTGTTACTACCCAATTTGATATATGATGATTATCTATTCTACCAGTTCCCTGAACATGTATGAATGTTGTTCCTTATAGGGAGTGTCATATGGAATATAATGTCTACAGGCATATTGCACAAAGTGTATGTTACTGTCCAGCTACTGGCACCCTGCTGAGCTTTCATAATTCACCAACACCACATTCACACCATGTGGTAATGAGAAATACCCTGCCACAGTGTGCATATTGTACCCTAATAAGCGTAAGTCACCCCAGGTTTAATGACCCCAGGGTTTATGACAGGATGTTATATCACATAGTATTATGGCTTATTACTAATTTAAACATTTTCAGTTAATCAGGGTTTCAATATCAATGCAAACTTACAAGTAAAGAATTATGCTATATGATTTTATGTATATTTTTCACAAATTGTATACCAGAACACTATTTTAACATTAAAAAAAAAGTTTCATGTATTTATGAATAAATAAAGGAACAAAGGTTTTAATTTATATTTTTTCATTACGAAGTAGAGGTAGTTCAAATGTCTATTCAAGAATAATGACCTAGTTGACTGTGAAAAAGCCATATATCAATAAACCATATTGCCTATTGATTATAAAATTAATAAAATGAGTTTATGAACAATTAATGGTTGACTGAACATTTAGCATCATTTTTGCCATCGAGGGCTTACTGTACAAATGTTCAGTTAACTTAACCACTGTTTCCTGAAAAGTTAACCAGTACTCGAGCACACCCAACAACCGCAAGTAACTGATAATTTTCCCACTCGAATCAGCGTTGAGAGATAAATGATATTAAGACACAATGTTGTATGTCAGTCATCACAGAGACTGTCGCCGGGTGGGGATTTGAACTTGCGACACCTGGATTGATAGTTAGACACATAACTGACTTAGCTAATAGGGCCTGTCACAATTAATTGGCTTTAATAATTTGTATTTTAATAATAATTTTTAGATACCATATCGTTTTCACACCTTATGTTTTGGCATTAACTTCTTCTTTTTATTGTTAATTGGATTATCACACCTGTTTAAACGAGTGTATGTCAAAATCCCCTCAGTCAAAATCCCCTCACCCTGAAAATGGCATAGTAGTCAAAATCCCCTCAACCAAAATGATAGGGTAGTCAAAATCCCCTCGACCAAAATAATAGGGTATTCAAAATCCCCTCGACCAAAATGATAGGGTAGTCAAAATCCCCTTGATGGGTATTCATAATTCGCTCAATCTAAGATCATATATTCTATTGTAAAGCTAAATGTAAATTTAAATATAGTACATCATTTCTATTTCATTTTTAACTATAATAAGGAATTTGCAAACATTTCCTTTTACAGTCATCTTAGTGATCAGTCAATAATTACCCGTTAATTGCATGTTAATTCCCTTAAAAAGAATGTAATTGATTGCATACTGCCTTAGATAATTACTTTAAATACTTAAGTTAATGATTATCCTTTAATACATGTGATTCCTCTCCGTCTTAAGATCTTTTGTTATTGTTGCTGCTGGTCCAGTCCAACTATTGAAGCAAACTGTAAGACGTGCTAAGAGGGGTAAGGTACAGAAGAACCCATCTACGATCAGAGACATTCCTATCCCATTCCCAGATGAGTTTTCAACCAATATCATCTACGACAATGAGTTGCTAGAGAGTCGTATTCTTATCTTCGCCACGGATGATGCAATGTTATTTTAGCCTTAGACACCTTGGATATCTCGTACTGTCATACATTATGATTACCCTGCTAATCCTATTGAGGGGATTTTGACTACCCTAACAATTTGGTCGAGGGGATTTTGACTACCCTAACATTTTGGTCGAGGGGATTTTGACTACCCTAACATTTTGGTTGAGGGGATTTTGACTACCCTATCATTTTCAGGGTGAGGGGATTTTGACTGAGGGGATTTTGAGTGTCTCCCGTTTAAACAGCATGCAATTATAAGTTTGTGAAAGTTTGCTATATCAATTTCGCAATATTTTGGAAGAGTATATAAAATCACAAATTAAATTTCAGAAATCAGTTGAGCTATAAGTGTTATAAGCACATTTTTAAGAGCTTCCCACTGGATAATATACACTAAGTCTATATGTATGGCGCATATGGTCATCTTCGTACTGAAATCATCTGAAATTGTATGCTTGGGTAGTGGTACGCCAAGGCATTGGTACGCTTCATTCTGCAATCTTAAGTCCTACCCCAAAGTATAAAGGCGTTTTGCGCGTGATGTCACCAGAAGCTTGACACTGAGGCATTGTGAAATCACATATTAGGAAAACTAAAAACAATGCTGCCCACAAAACATATCGCATTACTCACCTACACTTATTCCGTTGATGAAAACAATGTTTATGGGTTAAGTCCTTCAATTCAGAATAGTTTTCGCGTTTAATTGTCTTCATTTGATGTTCAGTAATCTACTGTATATCTATCTATCAACTGTTTACGTGAATTAGTGTATATACAAAAGTTTCAGAAGAGAGCAGTCACTAACGACACAATAAAATGTTCGCGAGAACTAGAGCGGAAGTGCAGCTATGACGTCACCGAAAACCTCCAACATAAAAGAGCTATAAAATGGCGGCGCCCATGATATATAGGAAACACTTGAAATCATGATATTTAATATCGTTTTTCTCACTTGATATATTTCGTTCAATTAAAATTTGTTGATTTTTGTGTTAGTTACATGTCTTTTTAACGATAAATGACCATTTATATTCTGACATGCGGTACCCTTTAAGTAATCAGAAACCCATTCTAAAAGTTGACCATTAATACCGTTTTCCTGTAGTTTAAATAGTAAACCCTTATGCCAGACTCTGTCAAAAGCCTTCAATATGTCATAAAATACCATACATAAATACTGTTTGTTATCAAAGGTTTGACAAATGTGATGATATATGTCTATAAGTTGATAGGTAGTTGAGTGATTTGGCAAAAAGCCTGATTGGTATTTATAAATCAAATTATTATCAAGAAAAAAGTTATACATATTCTTAAAAACAAACCTTTCAAAAAGTTTTCCGACACAACTAAGTAAAGACACAGGTCTGTAATTTGACACCAATGAATTGTCTCCCTTTTTAAAAATAGGAGTTACGTTTGCAATCTTCCACAAGTCGGGAGATATACCTTCACTTAAAGAACGGTTAAATAAAATTGAAAGTGGTTTTGCAATTGCTTTTGACACAGATTTCAGCATTCTGTGACTGATCATGTCATGACCACAGGCCTTATTTACTGGTAAAATACTAATAAGTTCAGATATATCATTCTCAGTTATTATAAAATGTGAAAGGGAATTATTAGTTTTGTATAAAATATCTGGTAAAACAACACCAGTATGGTTCACAGTCGATATTGAAGCAAAATAATCATTAAGGCAGTCAGCTTTATTCTGATTTGTTATATGTAAAATATTAACATTAATAAAATCATTTAAAGGAGGTATATTTGATGACGAATTATTTCCTTTGACGAAATAGCGAATAATTTTCCAAAAACTACTTTTGTCATTTGTTTGTAAATCGTTCAGTGTTAACTCTAAATTATTAAAGAAATGTTCTTTGGCATATTTTTTATGGTTATTAACTTTATTTCTAGTATTTTTATATTTATTCCAGTCTTTTGATTTGCCCGATTTTGCTGCATTAGTTCATTAAGGCTATTTGCAGTACGAATGTTAATATTAGCTGTTAGTAAGAATAAAGACATGAAAGGTAGAAAAATTAATGAAAAGGAAAGAAAGTCTATTTGCATCCTTCGTTACCGATGAATTGGAAAAAAACTTTCAACAAATTTCGTAAAATATCTAGTCTCAAATTGAACCTAAATAAATCCACAGTATTAAGAGCAGGATTTATAAATATACAGACAAAATAAAAGTGATTTTTTGAAGATTTGACAGGAGTCCTAGGAAAACTACACTGAGATTTCTATCGTCCAGATCCCCAACTGTCAGTTAGTTAGACTGTCGTCTTGCCATTGGAAATCCGTTTGTACCACTGATAAAAATAAGACTCTGGGATAGACCTTCTGTTGAACAGTTGTGCAAAATAAACATCATGGTAACCTGTGGGGTCATATTACACTGAACAAAGTTTTTTATCACACTCCAAATTTCCTCTCTAGGCTTGATATCGCCCATTTTTTCACTATTCAAATTTGCTTTTGTTGTTGAAATAATCACAATCTAGAATTAATGAAAATGTAATCGGTGATATATAGCTTTTTGTCCAGTTCAGATTTTCATAGGAGTCATTCCATTTTTGTTGAGCTTTGTAATATTGGTAGTTGTTTTTGTTAAGCTTTGCAACATTGGTAGTTGTTTTTGTTAAGCTTTGTTACATTGGTAGTTGTTTTTGTTAAGCTTTGCAACATTGGTAGTTGTTTTTGTTGGGCTTTGTAACATTGGTAGTTGTTTTTGTTTAGCTTTGTAACATTGGTAGTTGTTTTTGTTAAGCTTTGTAACATTTGTTTTTGTTGAGCTTTGTAACATTGGTAGTTGTTTTTGTTAAGCTTTGTAACATTTGTTTTTGTTGAGCTTTGTAACATTGGTAGTTGTTTTTGTTAAGCTTTGTAACATTGGTAGTTGTTTTTGTTAAGCTTTGTAACATTGGTAGTTGTTTTTGTAATGTATGTCTCATATATAGTTTTATTTTAATTCATTGTCAATCTGACTGGCCATTCCACTGTATCACTATGTATATTAAAGCTGTTATATCTTACCAAAACATTCTTAAAGTTGTCCTATCTCAATACCAAAAGGTTCTTTAAGCTGTCATATCTTACCAAAACATACACATTGTTACCCAAATCTGGCAGAATTCATGAGGTTTAATCTTGTAACCTAAAGAGAAATATGGTGAAAATTAGCAATCTTTGGGGGAAAAAACACAAAAAAATGATTAGCACAAGTCTAATTACTCTGGCACAGGAATCTTACTGACATTACTAAGAAGAGGTTATTGTCCATTCATTGAGACCTCAAATTATTACAAATACATTTCCCACACATCCCCAAAAATACACAAAATTCCATAATTGTATGTCAAATTCATTAAATGTTTCAATATACAAGCAGGTACATAAATCACATACGGTAATGAAATATGCTAAAAATATAAAAATTATTAAAAAATTTATTTTCTTTTCAGACATAAAGAACTTTCCTCTGATGGTATGATTAACCAGGTACGGGAAGTGTTTGCTGAAACAATGACATTGGTACCCCATTACATGTAACGTGCCATACACAAGGTATGTAATGCAAATATAACTGATCACATAATGACATTGCAGGTGTCTTATAAATCCATGACATATTTTAATTCACCTGAGTCGAAGGCTCACAGGTGAGCTTATGTGATCGCACTGCCCCAGGAGCTGAGCAATTTTTTAAAAAAAAATTTTGGGAGGGGGGGGGGGGGGGGTCAACTTTTCAAAAATCTACTCAGGTAGTGCAAAGTATTATTTGAATCATCTCAATGTCTGTAGCATTGTTTGATCAGAACACTTGAGACCTTGTCCTTTTTAATGGTTTTAATATTCATAAGGGGTCAGCAGGAGCTCAAAAAGGGATAAAATCGTGAATTTCTAAAAATGTTCTCTAAAGCTGATGAACAAAAAATTTATATTTGTTTAAGTAATCCCAATAAGTTTCAAGATTATCAAATAATTAATATCAGCTGATTTCAGTATAAAAACAGTTGTATTTTTTTTGCATTCCAACCATCAATTTTTTGCAGAGTTATTGCCCTTTGATAATGTAAATTGTAAATCTTGGGCGTGCTTGATTTATTGTCCAGAATATCATCAACTGAATATAATTATTTGTAATGACATAGCTCTTCTATAGGTAGAATAATGGAAATTCCATAAGCTTTACTTGTTTTGATATTTAGCATAATTCTTTATGCCATTTATGCTAACAACGATCAGTAAACCTAACCACTATTATCTTGGATCTTGGACGGTTGAACATTACTCGAGCACATCCATCTCCACAAGTAACTGATATCCCACATGTATCAGCAGTGAGAGGTGAATGACAATGTGACATAAGGTCGTATATCAATCGTCACGATAACTGTGTCTGGGCAGGGATTCAAACTGATGACCACTTGATTGATATATATTGTAGAAAGTAATAATGTGTCTACTGTCATTATTGTAGATGCTGCACAAATTAGGAGTTGTGGATTTGACCATTAGCTTGATTCCTGATAGATACAAGGTAAATAATTGAAGACTATATAGTAAGACAATCCATAGACACCTACTAGGCAATTTTCATATTGTTAATAAGTATATTGCTGTATATGTATACACTGGTATATGTCCTAATTAGAATAAACTTTATTTAACAAGAAGATGAAGTTCAATCTTCCCTGAAGTCCTCAATATCTGACACTTCACTATCAGGATGTTCTTATTTATACAAGAAAGTTTTTTGTATGTTGTTGTATGGTGTTTAGTTTTGCTTTCAACAATTTTTCAGTCATATCGCGACGGTGTTTACTTGAGACAGTATTCTATGCGCTGTCACACTGGAGTATCATGCCGCAGACACATGGAATGATACCCCACCCAGTCACATTATACTGACACCGGGCCGACCAGACTTAGAACTCTCCTCTAAATGCTGAGCGTCAAGCGAGGAAGCTTCTAGTACCATTTTTTTTAAAGTCTTTGGTTTGACCCGGCCGGGGATTGAACCCATGACCTTCCGCATGCGATGCTCAACCACTAAACCACGCCGCGGTCCCTAGAAAGTTTGTAAAGTTGGAAATTTTAATATATAGTACCATTGTTATACAACATATAATATGTAAATATACCAATATGCTTTAAAGGAAGTATTATATATCAGGAAAATTTTTATTAAAAGAATCTCTATCATTAATATGTAAAGTCCCAATTGTATGTGAAATCCACAAAAATGTGACAAAATAGATATTAACTGGAGTGGTAAACTTGAAAGAAATCCTGTTTCTTTAAATAAACAGCTCTTAAATACTGCTTGATGACCTTCAAAGCATCATTCAGACTCTTCCAAGATCAAACAAATTTAACAAAATGTAAAGCTGTATAGCAGATCAAATTGAAATAAAAATTAAATCACATGACTCAAAACAGGATCAGTCGGTATATATAGGCATGATATATTGGAAAAAAAGCTCAGACAATTTTAAAATTTTGAATAATCCTGATATACGAGGGGCATTTAATAAGTAATGTTATATTGGTGATAAAATGAAAACAACAAATACATTCTTGATAATATTTTGTCCACACCTTCAAAGTAATCTCCTTAACAGAAATGCACTTTTTCAGTACCTTAACTACTTCCAGAAGAAGTCTTCGTAGACAGTTTTGTATTTATATATATACCCATCACACACTGAAAAACAGCCAATCCATCTGCTTGTTGGGAAGTGTAGTGGCATTCAACATAATATTTATTTAACATAGGAATTGATATTTTTCAACACATGCCAGGTTATATATCCATCATTTCTATTCGTGAAAGACCTGGCAAACTTTCTCACATATATTTGGATTGAGCTGGACTCGAACCCATGACCTTGATTGGGTCCTATATGTGGCTGAAGGGGTGTGTGATGATTTCAGATCGCTGGTTGATGTTAACAAACCTTTAAATACTTCAACCTAAAGAAAATGGCATACCTCATAATTATCACATTTCTTTTGGAGATACCTATCTTTGATGAGCCATATTTTACAGCCATTCTTTATGGTCTTAGCTCGAAATAGTGATCCAATATTTTATTTTCTTTATATTGTATATATGAAAATCTGTGAGCATTTACTCTACTTGTGGAAAAGCATTCATGTAGCTCCGTATTTGAGCTCATTTAGCAGCTCTTTTCCAACCATATTTGACTACAGTGTATATGACTGTGGTCAAGACACATAAAATGTCTTCTGGAAATCTAGCAAACTGTTTGCTGGTATCAACGATGCACAACAAATAAATCTGATTGTGAAATTTCATGAATTACATTTTACAATTTATGATTTATGTTATGAATAATATTACTTATTAGATGCCCCTCTTATTCCTTTAAGATATTAATTGTTTTTATTTCTAGGATGACATCATCAATCAACAGTAAGGCTGGGAATTGCTGTTTGGGGTTTTACCGCTCTGTACCTCTACTCTGTTGTAAGTGTTAGGATGTCGAGTCTGCTGTTTAAAGTGGTAGCAAATGTTAGAGGAATATCCACAAGGACAGATCAGAGCTCTAAGGTGTGCTGGGACAAGTATATGACAAAGAAACTGTCATCTACCAGACTTCTGTAGATAACTTTATGGTGTGCTGGGACAAGTACACTGCGGTCCCGTTATAACGCGGTCCGATATAACGCGAATTCAGTTATAACGCGGTTTTTGCTTGGCTCCCATTTTTTTGGCAGGGGGGAAAAGTCGTGATATAAAACTTGAAAATCTGCGCGAATGATCAAATGACAACCAAACAATAGATCATCGCCATGTTTTGATTTGACAATCGCTCATCTTCTACTCACCAATTAGCCTTGATTATAACAATCTATTATAACCATTACCTCATGGTGGTTTAAAGGATAGTTTAAAGGATTGATTCATGCCAGCATTGACAATTAACTGTTTGTAATAATCCCGAGTGCTTCAATAAATGCTGACACACGCCAAACACGGAAGCCATATGCAAAACTTTGTTATTATCGAGTGATCACGTGATCAAGCAACGAAGCGGTTGACAGGTATAAATATATTGCGGGTATCTTATCGGATCATAAACACAAACTTATTTTTATTATTTTATTGTTGTTAATACTTCAGATTTATATTTTTAATATTTTATACTAACAGCGTTGAGTTCAAATTGAAGCGCGATTTTTTATATAAACACCGTTTTTTCTTCTTCTCGGTTAAACGGAAATGGCTGCCACTTTTAGTATAATCAAAACACGAAAATGTTTTTCTTTCTTTCCTTTATTTGTATTAATTTTATACTTATCTAAGTGTATCTATTGTAACCAAAAACGCGTTGTATCATATTACAATGCAAACAATACCATTCACTTAGTGTCGGACAGCACGATAGGTGTGAATAACCGACATCGATTATTTTCGAGGTAATTATCGCTATAACGCGGTCCGCTTATAACGTGGTTTTGTTTTGTGGACCCCAAGAACCGCGTTATAACGGGACCCGAGTATATATGGAAAGGGAACTGACCACTGTCAGACTTCTGTAGACAACTTTTTGGTGTGCTGGGACAAGTATATGGCAAGGTAACTGACCACTACCAGACTTTTGTGGATAACTTATGGTGTGCTGGGACAAGCACATGGTAAAGGAACTGACCACTACCAGACTTCTGTGCCTCTGTGAATAACTTTGGTGTTCAATACTAAATACAATTATAAGATATTAAGGTTATGATTAGCACACACACATATATATATCAATGTTAATGAAGGGTTAACTGTATTGAACATTTTTTTGTGAGGGAGTATGTGTTCTTTTAACAGTCTGAAATTTTGTTTAATGGCAGATCCATCATAGAACATTTCCAACTGTTAAAAGAACCATAATACTCCCCAAAATGAAATATTCGATGTGGTTAACACTTTTATAATGCACTTAACTATTATATATATTAACGCTCATTTAAAAAACTTTAGATAGGCCTTAAAACTGAATTTGATACCGGTAACTGCTTTACTCAATACAGATGTCCACTACTTGCTTCTAATATACAACGAAATAATTCCACATTTTATCTCTGCTTGAATTGGTTTTGGTTTTTTTAACCAGAAAGTGATATTTAAGAACTAAAAAGATACATTTAAACAAAGAGAAATAAATTTAAAAACCATAAGGCTAAGTCTATCTGATGTTGTATTGAGAAACATAGAAAAATTAAACGCAATTGAAATACATATAGAGTTTAATATTTTTAGTTAAAATCTCTCCTAATTGTTTACACACCTTTCAGCAATGTGATGGTGTTTATATGAAACATTACTAGTAGGAAAAATACGCTAAATGAGGCCAGGCATTGTAAAAATTATAAAAGCTGCTTTGATTCAAACAAATCAAGTATATTCTAATTTTGTAACTTATTGTTTATAAAGGGGAAATTCCATGTCAGACAGAACATTACAAAAATGGATACTGTACTTGTAATTTGCAAAAATATAATGACATTGTGGTTTTAACTGTCACAAATATTTACCTTGAAACCAATCAGAATGTTAGATATTTATAAAGTGGATTTATAATGTTCGATAAACAGATTCATACAATCATCATTTTGTGAATACAATTTGTGCAATGTTTTATCTAGGTTTGATTTCAGGGGATCATTTTGACATATTGATGAAATCAGAATATCTGGAACAATATTTCTTGACCTATCTTTGAATGATCATAGTTTGCTGCTTGAAAAACGCGATGTCTACCATTCCCATAAAGATGTACAAAACTGGTTTAAATCTTTTTGCTTGCAAAAAAGTTTCAATATCTGGTGCACTTTCAGAAAGTAGATCAGTAACATGAGTGGTACCCCAAGGTTCTGTGTTAGACACACTTCTTTTCATTATATTTATCAATAATATTCCCTTATGCACTCAGTATTAAAAAATAAACATGTTTGTTGATAACTCCTCTATCACTTCATCAGGAAGTTCAATATCAGATATTACCGAGTCTCTGATAATGATTTATAAAGGGATTATATTGGCAAATTATATATACCGGTACTCATTAAGCTTCAAATGGAGACTTTCTCTATATGTTATGCACATAAATTAGTGCTGGTATACGGATTCAATGCCATAATTAACCTAGGAGTTATCAAAGTAATGCTAATCAAAATATTGACAATAGTTAATTTCCGGATGTGAAAAAAGTATTGTAAATATTTACATTATTAACATTCAGAACATAGCTTCACATTTCCGAAAAATATGTGTGCACACACCTGCATATACACAGGCAATTGTCACAAAAGATAATTTAAGAATAGACTTTTAATATTATATATTTGGTATAGGGTCCATGCGGAAGTCGCATACTATGTCAATAATTGAATGGAAAGAAAGAATTGGTTTTGACATGGTAGTATTTCTTGTAAATTTTTTACATAAGATTGTAGCAAGGGTGTCGTATGTCAAACGAAAGGACCAATGGTATTATGTAATGTGTGCATATGATTAAAAACATTCAAACCGCTATGTTAGTGATCAGATGTTGTTTTATTCAGTTGTTGACATTTTCTCTGGGATTCATTGGCTTCCTTACCTATAAAGCAATTATATATGTGTCAGTAATTTTCTTTAAAAAAGTTTACCCATTACCTGAAAACTATGCATTTGTACACAAATATTAACACCGTCCCGGTTTACGATGGTTGATCAGAATACCCAAGACAGTTCATTCAAAATGGAACGTACCGGTAAATAAATAAAATGATTAAGCTTCTGAAAACTGATGCATATAATAAAGTGTTAATATATAATTATATACATTGCGTTCATAAATACAGTCAAACCTGTGTAAACTGTCACCTCTGTTAAGCAGCAACTTGTCTTAAGCAGCCACATTTGCCATTTCCCATTCCTATGCTTTCAGAACAAATAAGTTTATGCAAATCATGCTCAGTCTTCCTGGGTGGAACCAGTACTAAGCATATGTAAACAAGGCTGTGGTGGAGGATCAAACTTACGATTGTCCAATCATGGGTTCGGTGCTCTACCACTGGACCACCCCCTACACATATCCTGTATTAAGCAACAATCTGTCTTTAAAGGCCACTTTTGCTCATTACCATGACTGGTTACTTAGGACAGGTTTGACTGTATGTAACAACAATTTAATTTTATCTTTGTCTTATAATCATTAAACTGGTATCCTCAGTGCAGCCTACTTGATTTTTATCTTGTTCAATCATTGATTTTAAAGTTGACTGTCTAAATATATTTGTAGTGAATAATTCATTTGCAAGTCTTAGTGTGAATAAACCATGTTTTTGTAATGTTTTTGATTATACTACATGTGTATCATGACTTCCCTTGGTATAATAGATATATAAACAAACATTAGCCATTAATAATATAAATATGAATTGCTAATTGATACTTAAACAGTTATAATTCAATCACTATTATTGTTTATAAAGTTGTCAAATTGTATTGAATCTGTTGAATAATTTTGCTGTATAATTTTGTCGTTATTCACTTTGTTAACACATACAGTCAAACCTGTGTAAGCTGTCGCCTGTAATAAGCAGTCACTTGTCTTAAGAAGTAACATTTGCTATTTCCTAGTTTTTTTGTTTTCAGAGCAAATTAACTTGTATTAAACAACAATCTGTCTTAAAAGGTCACTTTTGTTCCTTCCCTTGACTGGCTGCTTAAGACAGGTTTGACTGTATATAATAGAGAACCACAGGGAAGATTGCATATTGTTCCAACTGTGTTTCCTCTTTAAATCAAAACATTATTATAATATTGTTATTATTATACCCCCGACGAACAAAGTTTTGAGGGGGTATATTGGAGTCACCCTGTGGTCGGTCTGTCGGTCTGGTGGTCGGTCTGTCCGTTGCAATTTTCCTTGTCCGGAGCATCACTTGAAAAGTACTGGATGGAATTTCATCAAACGTCATACAATGGTAGAATATAATGACAGGAAGTGCAGTGTACAAGAAACATAACTGTATTCTTGCTAATTACAGAGTTATTGCCCTTTGATATTTTTTCTTGTCCGGAGCATAACTTGAAAAGTACCTGATGGAATTTCATCAAGCTTCATACAATGGTAGAATATAATGAGAGGAAGTTTAGTGTACAGGAAACATTACTCTATTCTTGCTAATTAGAGTTATTGCCCTTTGATATATTTCCCTTTGATATTTTTTCTTGTCCGGAGCATAACTTGAAAAGTACCGGATGGAATTTCATCAAGCTTCATACAATGGTAGAATATAATGACAGGAAGTGCAGTGTACAAGAAACATAACTCTATTCTTGCTAATTACAGAGTTATTGCCCTTTGATATATTTCCCTTGTCCGGAGCATTACTTTTGAAGTACTGGATGAAATTTCATCAAACTTCATACAATGGTAGAATATAACGAGAGGAAGTGCAGTGTACAGGAAACATAACTCTATTCTTGCTAATTACAGAGTTATTGCCCTTTGATATATTTCCCTTTGATATTTTTTCTTGTCCGGAGCATAACTTGAAAAGTACCGGATGGAATTTCATCAAGCTTCATACAATGGTAGAATATAATGAGAGGAAGTGCAGTGTACAAGAAACATAACTCTATTCTTGCTAATTACAGAGTTATTGCCCTTTGATATATTTCCCTTGTCCGGAGCATTACTTTTGAAGTACTGGATGGAATTTCATCAAACTTCATACAATGGTAGAATATAATGAGAGGAAGTGCAGTGTACAGGAAACATAACTCTATTCTTGCTAATTACAGAGTTATTGCCCTTTGATATATTTCCCTTGTCCGGAGCATTACTTTTAAAGTACTAGATGGAATTTCATCAAACTTCATACAATGGTAGAATATAATGACAGGAAGTGCAGTGTACAAGAAACATAACTCTTTTCTTGCTAATTACAGAGTTATTGCCCTTTGATATATTTCCCTTGTCTGGAGCATTACTTTTAAAGTACTGGATGGAATTTCATCAAACTTCATACAATGGTAGAATATAATGACAGGAAGTGCAGTGTACAAGAAACATAACTCTATTCTTGCTAATTACAGAGTTATTGCCCTTTGATAAAAAATTTGTTTCTTGTCAAACTTTTGTCTATGAAATTGTTGTCCCTCAACATAACTCGAAAAAGTATAACATTTATTGATTGCCATGGAAGCTTGTACACTGCACAATAATTAAAAAGACCGTTTTTAATTTTAACAAAACCATAAAAAAATCAACAATTCAAAAAACTCAATCAATAACATTCTCTTTTATTAAGTTTTTTTTTTGTCTGGAGCATAACTTTAAAACTATTGGATATAATTTAATAAAACTTCATACAATGGTAAACCATTTTCTGTCATGGCGGCGTTCGGGGGTATTCATCACCTTCAGTGATAGCTCTAGTTATCATTATTATTATTACATAGTTACTTTAAAATTGGGAGTCATTTTAACACAGGAATTACACAATTGGGGATCATTTTTTTACAGTGACTTCAGAGTTTGGTATCATTTTGACACAGTGACTTGAAAGAAGGGGATCATTTGAACCAATAGTGGGTTATATTGACATTGTGACTTTCAAGTTAAGTGCCATTTTGATGCAATTAGTGGTCATAAAGGTATAAATTTTCTAAGTATTGAAGAAAAACTACAAAACAATATTTGCTTTCTACACACTAGTATATAACTGTGAGTTTGAAACTTTGATGCCTTTAATCAATTTACAAGAATTACGACCTTTTTCAATATAGAGACAAAAGAAAGAGTATGCATATTTCAATATCATACCTGCACCATGTAGATATATAATATTGAGATCTAGTGTCAAGTGAACATTTACAATATTGCCATGTGTCCCTATAAATTAATACTATTGTACTGGAAATCTCACATAAAGTGATATACCGGTACTAGTTGTCTATACTTTACTTGAAGAGGCAATCTAGTTATGGTAAAAGCCTAGTTCAATGTTTATCTCTGCAGACAGATAGGTCCTCCACAAGAGTGTCATGTCCATTATTGTGGTTGAGTTATTGACCTCTGTGTGGGCCTCCAGTGTGCTACATGAGTGAAGGCAAGAATAGGACCACTGTAGGGAAAAATGTCTTATAAGGTATTAGATAGAATCTGCTGAAAGTTCTAGGTTAATTCTGCATAATTTATGATACTTCTTTCTCTCCATTTCCTTGACCATTTTTACACAAATTTTATATAGGAGGTCTGGGTCCTATTCACCCAAATTTAATAATGGAAGTCTGGATCTTTTTCACACAAATTAAAAATCAAGAGGCTGGTTTCACATCTTGAGCTGAGCTCAGTCGACAATGTGTCTGACAATCAATCCAGGGGTTGTGAGTTTGAATCCCTGCCCAGCCATGATTATTGATATACAACATTTTGTCTCATGGTTATTCCTTTCACAGCACTGATGCAAGTGGGGAAATTAACAGTTACTTGTGGAGATGGGTGTGCTTGAGTTCTGGTTAGCCTTCCAGGATCCCAGGATAGAGTGGTTAGGTTAACTGATCATCTGTTGTCCCCCAATGGCATAAAATGATGCCAATTAGTTACTTTATTGTTACTTGAATTCTTTAGACATTAAATGTCCACACAAATATGAAGTCACAACAGATCTGTCCTCATTAGTAACGAATGACAGTCAGAAATGATCATTGTAAATAAATTCATAGCATTACAAAAGTTTGAAGAAAATCTCAAATTGATCATTTTTGTCTTGCCGCGATGAAGGAGCGAAAGCAAGATTAAGGGGTTGCTTTTCCGTCAACGGCGGAAGCGACAGCAGCGGCATCAAACAATAAAAATTTTATATTTAGCTCCAACGTTAAGTTTTCATTTTTACACTATTTCACAACAAGTACAAGTGTTAGGACACTCATACTTGGATCATAGTTACAACTAACACCCTGCATTACATACTATAATGCAGATGCTGAGTACTTTTTTTTCTTCTTTTTTTTTATTTTTCTTTTTTTTTTTTTAAATGTTTTACTTAGAAATACTGGTTAAAGTTAAAGCTACGTAAATTATGTGATAACTATTTCTAGATTCCTTTTCAATTTTAACGCTCCAATTCAATATTGTTGGTATTTTTTTGGCATGTTTTGCAAACTTAAAAAACAAAAATAGCAAATCATTGGTATTTCATTTATAAATGATTTTAAGAACAATTTGTAGTCAATTTTAATTTTTAAATAAAACAAGCCACAAATATCTCATTAATGAGGATGGAATCAACCATATTTGAATATGACCTTCCTCTTAGTAACACATGTCCAAAAAATGCCAAATATGGTTTATTATGGGTTTGCATGCATCTTACTTTTATACTTTCTTTGTGGAGAAGACTTATTTTCCAGAAGAGTGAAGATTTAATAGTGATCATTTTGCATTTAAGTGAAGAAGCTGGACATTATTTTCAGAAGGTTTAAGTCAAGCAAATATGTTTCCATTAACAGCATTTTATAAGTAAATTAAAAAAAGATATGCAGAAGAAATTAAGTTTGTTATGCACCTTGCTCTCACATTCACTTCAAAGGCAGAAGCAGTACTAAGTTTTTGATATATATATATATATATCATAAGTCTTACTGTGTAATGTGTATATGAAAACTTACATGTTTTGTTGCATTTTGTAATTATTGATTATTGTTATTGCAGGTAAAGAAAATGGTGTTAAAACTGGCATTAAGAAATGCAATGTTGAAAAAGACACAAGCATATCTGAAGGTAAATACTATAACTTTTTATTAACCACTAAGTCTTGTAACAAATTGTTCTTCCAGTCCGGATCAATATATGGTATGAGAATTAATACTATTTAATACTCCGTGTACATTACTGTCTGCATTATTTTGTCAAAAAACCTCTGTTTTGGTCATTCTGTGCATATAATAGGATTATAATATAAAGAATTCTGTCAGAGTTGCATATATAGATATATTTATGACACACATGCTCTTTTCATTATTTTATACTGCAAGAAACTCTTCTCTACAGAAGAATAAATTATATATGATATTTTCAGGGGTGAGCACCTTTGTCCAACTGAGCCTCTTGAATCTCATACATCTTTATTCCTTCAATAAATCTTTTTATCAATCAATCAGTCCGGTTCAGTTTAAGATTTTAAAATGGCACTTCCTAGGACATCACTATAGACATTTTGAAATTAGATATATTTTAAGACATTTATTTCACATGGCGCAGTATATTGACTGAATTATTGAACTTTGTGAAAGTATTTTATCCTGACAAAGGGAGAAAAAATGCTGTAAATGTCTATCAAAATGGATACAAAGCATCTATATTATCTTTAGTAAAAAAATAATCAAAATAATGTGTTATAATGACAAAAATTGAAAATCCCCATGCTAAAACTAGACAGCACTTAAATATTTTCTGAAATCCTTCACATCATCATTCTGACTCTTTCTAAGGTGAAGTGGTTTTAGGACATGTAGACCTGTATAATCAAAACAATATGCTTGTTTAATGCCACAGAATACAATGCCATTTATAGCAGAAAAGCTATTTTTGTCTTAACCTAGACACGTAGCCCAAGCCTTTTTCAATATATTATTTTGACATGTTTACATAGATATCGTGTTAGCCAATTTTAAAATTCTGTAAAATCTGAATTTTTTTTAAGTGACTGCATACAAACAAACGTACATTATTTGAGTATTTATTTAAAAACAAAACAGCTTCTTTTGCTCATCTGGCTAAGACAAATTTGATGGCCAAGTTGGGATATTTGCTTGAAAACATTAAATGTTTTTTTTAAAAAAATGCTGTGGAGCAACTTTCACAATTTAAGAACATGCAGTAATTGTTGCTGTAATTATTCAGAATATCCCGAGGAAGAGGCATCTGTAGCTATGAAGGTCCTTGGTATGGGGAGAGAAGTGACCCAGCCACTGTCAGAAGTATCCATGCCTTCCCCAGTTCTTCCAGTGGTGAATACTAGCAGTAGTTTAAATAGGGGTTGTTATCAGCCACCAGTGTCAGCATATACCATGAACAATCCAGCTCCTCTTGCTGAGGCTCCCATCTGACAAGCAGTGAACAGTGAACGTCGTGTTACCAAACCCCTTGTGCACCACCCCCGGCTGTATTTGTTGGCAACAACCTACCATCCTAGCTATGACCATTCACCCTCCTACATAACCTATCCACTAGTGACACTGGCAATTCTTTATTGGGAGCTTTATCTGAAGCAATGGACAGTGTGCATGACCACCAACTGTACAACTATAACAGCAAAGATAACAGTTGTCATGGTTGCTGCTCTAAACTAGAGACATTAATGAAAGAGATCACTGATTTGAAACAGCAGGTATGAATAATATATGAATTATATATGCTGTATGTTGCTACAGTTTACAGATTTTTTGCCTGTTCATAGATTGAGTAAAGAAATAATTATATGCATACATAAGCTGGTTCCCATTGCTTATGTTACCAATGATGACATGAGGCTGGTTTGGTGAACTATCAGTTGATAAAGGGGATAATTTTCTTGATACAAACCATAAAAAACTTGATATGCATTGCATCCTGTCAGAATCAAATTTGATCTGTGTTTGTTTATATAAAACTGAACATATCACAGAAATGATACTAGAACTGCATTTTATTCACTAGGTTCGAGGGTTTTATGGAAAAAATATTGTATCAATTCACCCTGGGTTCATAAACCTTTTAAATACAATGCTGTAATATTATTAATAAATTAATACTTCATTAATTCAATCGTCTTTGTGTTGTGATTCTAATAAATGTGTAGGTTCATGTTTAATTATCAACTAATTTTTTTATAGATGAGGAATTTGTCTCCAGACAACGCTTCGAACCCATGGCCAGTCAAGTCATTCTGTGATGCGGCAGCACGAACCACTCCCAAGAAGTCACCCTGTCACATCCACGCCAATTCCCCCCTATCTAGCCAGGTGCCTGATGGATGTTCTCTTATGTTGGCTCTCACACAATTAGATGATCTTAAAGTAAGATGTTTTTTCTATTCTATGAATTCTATTGTTTACTCTCCCTGGCGTCTTCATACCACCTGCATTGTAGTTCAGGTGCAAGCTTTTCATAAATGTACATGGCTCGGTTATTGCAGCCTTGAACTTGCCGTTACTACAGTGTATCTTTAAACATTAACAGTCACTTCATTTGATTTAAGCTATTTTAGCTATACAGTAGTTTTATTTTTTATTCATTGATGGCTACAATAGCTATAGATGATTCTTTAACCCTTTACTCCATAGATACGCGTTTTCCCGCACCAATCACAGAAGGCCTTTGAAAACAGTGCATGAAGAGTTCAGATTGCTTGTTACGTAACAAGTAATCTGAACACTTCCTGCACTGTTTTCCACTCTGTCAGTTAATATAAACATAATTTACCCATTGTTGATATGTGGTGAATTAATGCTTTCAATATTAAAAGGCATCTATATGAAGTAAATGGTTAAGGTGTTAATGCTTCTTGCCATCATAATTCAATCAATAATTCAAACAGATGAGGTTGTTGTGTGGTGTTATTTGTGGACAACTGCTGTGGTCAATTTATCTTTGTTATTTTTTTATTGGTCACAATTAAATAGCTTTTTGTTATTTACAGAACCAAATCAAGAATTCTGTTAAGAATGAGAAAAAATTGTCAAGGGCAGTACAGAGAGGCATGAAAATTGCCTTTTCAGTGAAAGAGCTAACCAGCTGCACACTTAAAGGACATCATACAAACAAGTTCTTGGAGAACCCAAAACCAGGCCTGTCTACAGACAAACGTTGTGCTGTTGTTGGTTAGTATTATTAATCTTTTTGATAATTATGTCAACAATTTTGACATGCCATTGAACAATTACAACATATGTAAAGGTTAAAGACAGGTCAAAGATTATGGTCATACAGCATTGTTGTTAAGGTCAGCTATATCAGCTTTAAGTTTTCAATGTTGTTATAATAAAAAAGATATCAGATTATTAAAGTTACACTGATTTGTTATTAATTTGATAATCAGATTAAATGAGACTAATAGTTCATATTGAAAGAAATGGTCAATTGTGTATTTCATTTCTTTTGTTTCCGACAGGGTTCGACATTAACCCACATCCGACCAACAAAGTCTAGTAAATACTTGGTCCGGTTGTGTTCTGCTGGAGTGTAGGTAGCCCGACTGGTGGTGTTAAATTAAAATTAAGAAATAAGTTAAAAAGCAATGTTTATCATTGAATCAATTAAAATGCACCTGCTGACGAGCATGTAATATTATTGATTATCGATAATTTGTAGCGTTACGGCGAACACGAAAACACATAACATAGAATTACTAAGATTCATAACTCTAACCTGTTCTAATGACGCAACATATTAAGCGGCCTAACTCTTCCAGGTACGATCAGCTTCAGTTATTTTTCTTCTTTATTTTATGACATTAGAAGACCAATTTATGATTTATTGATATTAACATCAAACACCACCTTTTGACATGTCTCTATTCAATTTTGGCTTCATCGGGGGAAAAGATTGGGATGATAAGAGTGACAAAAATACAAAAGGCAAAACAGAAACAAAGAAAACTTATGAGAAAGCTCTGATTGTGACCAACTTTCAGTACTATGTCCGGAGTCATTATTATGATATTGGTCTCGGCTTGTGAAAGTTTGGTCAGGTCTAGTTGTTTTACTACTTTAAGAGTTACTAGCCCGGTGGTCTAGTGGAAAAAAAAGTTAATGTCGAACCCTGTCCGATCAGCCGGGCCCAATTAGATCAGTCAGTTACGGCCTGATCCAGCGATCTCGAGTTTGAATTCCCGCCCGGCAACAGTCACCGTGATTTATTCATCTCTCACCACTGATTTAAGTGGAAAAGTTATCAGTTACTTGCGTGCATTGGGTGTGTTTGAGTACTGGTTAATCCCAGGAAACAGTGGTTAGGTTAACTGATCGTCTGTTAGACCTTGATAGCATTAAAATGACACTAAATATTCAATCAATCATTGTTTCCGATCAACTGAATTGTGACATATATTTATTTAATTATGACACATCCCATACATAAAATACAATAAAATATATTAAACATATTGTTTTTTATTCAGACTGTATTCGTGATGTGATGAGTATCAACTGATGATGTCAAGAGAAAGATGCGGACTGTACTGAGAAGATTTGAAAGTGCTTTCAATGGGATAAATAATGAAGATCAGTGATGTTTGGGCAAATAGTGCTTATAAAAAAAGAACTGTATAAAAACATGATGTTTGGGCAAATAGTGCTTATAAAAAAAAAAATGTATAAAAACAAAAGTTATTCTTACTCTAAATATATTGTTGCACATCATTTATTGGTTTTTCTTTATAGTTCTGATAGATTCACATTGTTTCACATTGTACAGTGCACACAATTTACTGTTATTAAACCTGCTCAATAGAAATAATTTCATTAAAATCAGATAAACTTTAGCTTCAATACTCTATGTACTGTAGGTTAATAGTTTCATCCACATTTGGCATCGATAGATACATTTTAAGATGTTTTGATAAAGTTTAAACCAAAATAACTGGATTTGGCCGTAGTGATCGCCCTTTGTTGTATAAATAAAAAATGTTCCTGTATTGTCACCTATTTCTGAAAATTGCCTACGTTTCATTGGTGCAGCCATGACTTTTTGTCGTATAAATCGCACATTATATAGCTTAATAAAGATTTATTTTGGTAAATATACTTTCACTTGCAAAATCTTGAAAGCAAGACTCTGATTGGTTGGCGGAAAGGTCATTCTCAGGTGACCCGTTATACGTGGCCATCAGATCTACTGTGCTAGATTATATGAAGCTAAAGTTGATCTGAATTTAATGAGATTGTGCTAGAATTTGCATGCACTGAAATGTTTTATTATGATTTCGCAGTACATTATGTTATTTAATATATTTATTTAGAAATATCACCCTGCTAGGGTACCACATTTGCTTTGTTACTAAAATATAGATCTTGTTTCAATTGCATTCTGCTAAAATGCAATCAATCTAAATGTTGTTCTAAGTGTCCTTCTTTTGCAAACAAACAGACAAAATAATAACATTTTGTATCTTTCTTTATACATAAATTTGGAGAACATTCTTTGATCTAGAATTGTAAAGAAATGACATTTTGAAGTTGTTGCACATCATTTATATGTTTCACATTGTACAGTGTACATATAATTATTCACTGTTACTTAACATTGGCCCTGCTATGCTTGATAATAAAAATGTTATTCTTGCTACACAATGTTGTTGTTTAATTTATCATTATCCATCAGTTTGTTATGATTTTTCATTCTTTCATTTCTATATTGAACTGTATGTATTTTAAACATTTGACATGACCATGAAATATGCAGCATTTCCACAGGCTTTTTTAAAGCATAAAAATAGCCTCGTATATGCAGCTTTTATGCAGCTAAAACGTACATAAGCTAGCACTATTGGCACCTTCGTAAACGCAGCTTTTGCGAAGGTCACCTTTGTAAAAGCTGCATATACGCAGCTAAAACGTATGTAAAAGCTAGCGGTATAGGCACCTGCATAAACACAGCTTTTACGAAGGACCTTCGTAACAGCAGCGTTTACGAAGAGGCTGCATAAAAGCTTGATATACGCAGCTTTTACATGGCTTCATAAAAGCTGCGTATACACAGCTAATACGCACGTAACAGCTAGCGGTATTGGCACCTGCGTAAACGAAGCTTTTGCACAGTTTTTTCAAAGACCTGCATGAAAGCTGCAAATACGCAGGTGCATATACCTATAGCTTTTACGTACGTTTTAGCTTCGTTTACGCAGTATTTTAGCTACGTCAAACGTACGTTTTATGTAGCATTTTTTGAAAAGGGGACCATCAGCCCTAAAATCTGCGACCATATTTTTCACGATGGTTCGGCAATTAAATTCAACAGTGCCACAAGAACAGGATAGCCTGATGCCGGGGGCTTGTCAAATCTGGATCCGGGCAGGTCCCTTTTTCAAAGTAACTTTCCCGTAGGGCACACTTGCGACATCCTACCTGGTATATACAGGTCAACAAACTTGTGACACCTTACTTATATACAGGTTAAAAAAACTTGCGACACCCTACCCATAAACAGGTCAACAAACTTGCGACACCCTACCCATATACAGGTCAATGAAACAATGCTCCAGATCTTACAATGAGTAAAATCAATTAATTAAATAAATGAGAAAAAGAGAATTACTGATGTCCCATAGTATTCCTTTGCAAAAATCAACTCCCTTACTTGACCCTAGTGAGCCCTAGTCCCAGTGCAAGAATAATTTCACATTGAATTGGCCATATCACCACAAACACTAATTCCTTGGTAACAAAATATTATTGAAAAGTAAAATGTGAAAGTTTATATCCAACTACAGTATAGATAGTAAATTAAAAAAAAACTAATGGTTTCCACAGCCATTTGTTATGTGAAAAAGTTTATATCCAACTCCAATATAGGTAGTACATTAAAAAATTAATGATTTTCACAGCCATTGGTTATTACATTAAAAAAACTAACGATTTTCACAGCCATTGGTTTAAAATGTAAAAATGTTTATATCTTACTCCAATATAGGTAGTACATTAAAAAATTAATGATTTTCACAGCCATTGGTTATGTAAAAAGTAGTTTGAAAATTAAGTATAGTGGCTAAAAATTACGATCATAAATCTATAATGGTAGGCAAATATACATGTTATGACTGTAACTTTAAAAAACAAATAAACCCTTTAATATCCAATTTCAAATTGTTTGAAAATATAAGTTATGTTATAAACATGTAAAAACAGTAACCTGGTACAGTTTTGTTATGGATACTGTGCTTGGTTATTACTGAGGAATTGCAAGACAATTTCTATTCCTGTCGTTGGTTGACATAAAGTCAGGATAATATTCACTAGTTGCAGTCAGTACTGGAGGATTGCAGTGTTGGTGGATCAAGTCTTGCAGTCTGATGGAGTCTCGGAGTATTGAGAGTTGGAGGCCTATCTGTGCACCGTGCAGTGAATTTATTGTCAATAGAATGTCACAACCACAGATGTATCCAGCCATGTTGACAAATACCAATGAAATGTACTTATATGCAGTTTACTAAAACTATAAACTCGTTACACACTTTTTATTTTAAACTTCTTTATAACTATACATCTGTGCTGGTCCCAATTGTTTTCAATATACTATGATACTGGTTACACTGGCATCACAACTATATCTGCAGGATTAATATTCCTAGTGTGTATACCACGACACATTAACAATGGAACCTCTGCTATTCTACACAATTCTTTTAACTTGTGTATAAAATAAATATCAAAGCACAGTCACTCTTGAAGCACAACTATCTCGGCACTATTAATGCAAATATCTGATTACAGTGGTGTTGACACAACTATCCGTACTTATCTTGATATGATTCATACCGTTTTCTTGTTCTGCTAAATTTCGCCTGTAATATATGTTGATAACACTGACACAATGACCAATACTTTAGGTTTTTACAGTCAAACTTGTACAAGCATCTATGTCTTCCAATTCTTCCAACTGTCTACCAATTACCAAACACGCATCTCTCTGTGCAACTTCATCTGTGGTGAAAATAAGATAGGATACATTTATAATAATAAAATGTTTTATATTTAATTTCTAAAATTATATTATCATTTCTTTATCATGATTAGTTTTACTGTAAATTTGGACAATAAATTATATGCATTTTGAATATATACATGTATATAATTATAATCTTGTTTTATGACATCCAAGGAAATGATTATATTCACTTTTTTCTAATATTTGTGGAATAAAAATTACTATTTCCAAGCAATGTAAAGTGAATGTAATATTCCCACTGTAAGTATTATTACAATATGGCTAAAATTAAAGTAATAATCACTAAAATTTATATCATTTATTATTGCATTTAACATTCACTAATACTGTTGGGGTATCGTATAAACTCGAGCATTCATTAAAACTGAATGATAACAATCACTAACATGAACATGATTGTATTATTAGATAATAGTTGGCAGATACAATCACAGCTCAGTGACGGAAAACCCCAGAGAGTTCTCAAATATTAGTGGAACCGGCCATGACTTCATTATATCCATAAAGTCCAGCTCTTATGGTATTAAATAACAATAACTACGCTAGTTCAATCTATGATGGCCATTCGCTTTTCTGCTAAGTCCCAAACGTATGTTGACCTGCAGAAGAGCGCTATAAGGTCCAGCTCACATGGCATGCATGATAATCGCTCCATGTTAGACCCCAAGGTTCTCACTCATGTTGGTCAGAAAATGCTAGCCAGTTCAATCGTGTCTAGCCGCAACTTAAAACGCTCCTCCGCAACAACTGCAGTCCAGCATGTGTTGCCTGCATTTTAATGAATAGGTCAGCAGCCAGTTCACCCAAACCTGATTCAAATAGAATAAACTTTTAGTATATTATATGAACTAAAACGGGAAAATTATGAATGAAAATGAGACCTCCCCGGAATTTTCCGCCACACGAACATTTGAGTTTTATATTATCAACACCTGTTGAGCAGGCTCAGCTGGTTACAAGTGCAGTGGGTAGAGAAGTGGCTACCAAGATGATGGGACAAGTGCAGTGGGTAGAGTAATGGCTACCAAGGTGATGGGTTCGATTCCACGTTCTATGCAATGGCCCCTCAAAAACAATGTTCAGTATAGATTCAACCCATAAAACGCACTCAATAGAGTAAAGTCTAAGCTTACTTCATATGTAAATAAAGTAATGTTGTTTTGGTAATGTCATATTTTTACTGTATGAATGATTATTTGAAAATCCTGTCAAAGATACCAATTAAAGTGCTGGTCATTTGAATTATGTATTTTAAAAATCAAGGTTCATAATATCAGAGTACATGTTCATGTATGAAATCCAATTGTTTGAATTAATACTAATAATTGTTTACAACAATGAGCTATGAATGAAATTAAATCTTCATGCAGATTGTCCACTTCAATGGAGGAATCCTCATCTTTGTAAAGGACTTCATACAAAGCACTAGGAATACCATCTTTCCCTGTTTATTGAAAGAAAATGCATAAATGTAGTGCATACTTTAGGAAACAGCCACTTACCAACATAAACGGATAAATTACTTTTAGATAAAATATTCATAATTATCCAATTAGTAGCATGTCTGACTATCAATATCAATGCAGGGGTCATGAGTTTGAATACCTGACCAGCCATGGTGTCCATGATGATTGATATATGACATAATCACATTGCAGTTCATTATCAGCCGTCCGTTGATTCAAGTGTAAAGTTATCAGTTACTTGTCAGGGGTTGCGGAGATTGGTAATGTTTTATCTTCCAGGATTTCTGGAAAGAGTGGTTAGATTAACTGATCATATGTTAGCCCTCAATGGCATAAAAATGACACTTAAATATTCAATAAGTCAATTCAATAGGTTTGCTTACTCTTTATTTTACATGTACCAATGTGTTGGTACAGCGGTAAATTATCCACCGTGTATAATGGAGAATGTTAATGTAATCCATGGCCGCCCGGTCACAACAAATATTTTACTGTGGCAACTTCAATCATATACACTCAACTCCAAAAGAAACCCTGCATATTTTATTTCACTTGTATGTCAGATACCAATAAAGGCAAATAAATGAATTTTTACACCTAGAAAGATTATTTGGTTTTTAACAAAATGTCAAAACATAACAATTGTTAATTTATAGTATTTTGATTTATTTGATTGACTTATTTGATTTTAAAAGTGACTACCCAATTACTCCATTTTCACAGTTAATATCAGCTGTGGCCACCACGGGCTGCTGCATTGCACGTATCATTGTTATATGGAATGGATCATCATTTTCACTTTATGTTGTGGGAAAGCGTCAGTTGTTAGTTAATTGTTAACTTGTCTTGTGATTGTTTTATACTGAACATGACTTTTGTGTTGTGCAACATCTTTTCATGTGCAATTCATGATAAGCCAAGAGCTGGCGATTCATATGTTGCGCAATATTCATGCATTGCATGCGTGCACGGATACATAATCCCAATTAAAAGGTGGCAATGGATACCCATTTGATAATTCAGCATAAATATAGTTTTTTAACGATATTGAATATGCAATGTACTAGATATTTGGGGGAAAAAAACTGTAAGGTTTCTTTTGGAGTTGAGTGTAGATTGCAGATACAACAGGTTAGCTACCACCATTACATTTCCCATAGACTTACATTATAGCGTTTGTGCTTAAAACCTATTTTTAAAACATTTGTTCATGAAAATGATCTACCTTGCATTCAAGTATCAACCTACATAAAAAAACAACAAAAAATAGGTCAAAAGTACCAATTTTAACGACTTTCGGTTCACTGAAGTTCATGACCCCCAGTCTCGCACTGAATTCATTTGCATTTACATAGATTTACCACTAGTGCAATTTGCTACATTAAATAGTCAAAATGAGCAAATATGTTTTTTTGGGTGTTTTTTTTTCATGATAAAAACATCCTATTTTAACAAATTAAGAAGAAAAATATTCATTGTGACATTTATATCTAACCAAAAACAAGCTTACAAACGTGATATATGCCCTTAACATCCCTATACATTTTTCAGCCAATCAGAATCCTGGTCTCAATGGTGGTAGCTGACCAACAGAAATACTGGTGAAAGTGACCATTGAAAATAGACCATAACAGAATTAACTATAATTCCAGAATAATATCAGTTTGTTAAGACTATCTTTAAAAAGTATATTGTTTGCCGTGCTCCTACCTACTCACTCAAAATTGCAGCTACCCAAACTTTTTTATTGACTTTCAAAGCATTTAATTTTTTTTTCATGGTTTCTGTCCATTTTTCTTTAAAATGACTATTCAAAATCAAAATTTGGCAAAAAATATAATTATCAAGCTACCTACCCACATGAAAAATACTGGGTCGGAGCACGGCAAACAAATATTTTTTTAAGGATGGCCTTTTATATTATTATTTATTGATGTAACAATATATAACATTAGGCTTGTACCTTTAATAACTTCCCAAAATGTTCCACTATACCATTCAGTCATGTTCATTTTCTCATCTTTGCATCTTTCATGTAGAAATCTGCGACCAACAAACGTTTGTTGGTGGGGTCACCCGGATCTTGAACTGTAATTCAGTATCTGAAATTATTTCAGATTAAATGTACAATACAATGTGATACAGCCATTACAGAAATGAGTATGAATTGTAAATGTTATTCAAATCGCCATACATACATGTTAACAATTTTTCTACTAATACTTTTATAAATAACATCGTGCCTAGATATACAGTCAAACCTGTCTTAAGCAGCCAGTCAAGGGAAGGAGCAAAAGTTGCCTTTTAAGACAGGTTGTTGCTTTATGTAGATTGATTTGCTCTGAAAATATAGAAATAGGAAACAGCATATGTGGCTGTTTTAAAAAGATTCATTGCTTCTTAATAAAGGTGTCGGATTGCATACAGTTTTGACAGTATTTGTTTGTCTGTATGGTGTTTAGCGCCACTTTCATAGAAAAATCAGCTATATGGCGCCAGTGTCTATTTGAGACAGAATTCTAAGCACTGCCACACCAGAGAATCATGCCGCAGACCCATGATACCCCCACTCAGTCACACTATACTGGCAACAGATCAATCAGACCTAGAACTATCCTCTAAATGCTGAGCACCAAGCGAGGAAGCTTCTAGTACCATTTTTTAATTTTCATGCAAGGTGGATGCTCTGCCCCACCGCTGCGATACGGTATGACTGCATAACAGAATATTTAAAAAATATGTAGAATTATTACAGAACATTTTTTTATGTTAATAAATTACCTTGATCTCTGCTGAGCTGGTAGATGGTATATGTATGTATTGGTGTACTGCACTTGTCTTGTAGACGATAGCTCCTTTTCTTGTTATTGTTTGGTTGGATTTTGTCTATCTGCAAGCACGTCAGATTCACTTTTTTTGTTTGAACTAAAAAGATATATAAAAGATACATAAATAATTATTTTATAAATATAACAAAAAATATTGATTAATGTACAATTTCCTATAAATTCATCTGCTATTTAGCTATCATAATATTTACAATTGTTTGTTTTGTGGATATCAATTTAAACAAGAGAGCCAGATTGGCCATAAAGCGCATGATACTCCAGTGTGACAGCACTTAGAAAACTGTCTCAAGCAAACACTATGATGATATAACTGGAAATATGTTGAGTTGAAAGCGATGCTTTACACTATACAACTCATAAACCTTTTCCAAGACAATCATTTTTATCTGCATGCATCCATTTTTTCATTTTAATTAAATACGAGATGTAAATAAAGCCAAAGTTCAAAGACAGATATGTTGTTGATCTGGTAATAACAATCTGTATGGTAACTTGTATGTTTTATGTTTGATATTGCATAAACATACATTAAACTTAAATACTGGAGAGTTTCATTAGTTCTATCCTAGGTACTTATTGACAAAATTATATGTAAATTACCTTCTTCAAGTTATGTATATAACAGTATGTACTTTGAATAAGTTTTTAAGCAGAAAATACCAACATACTGGTTAATTTTCTTTTTTTTAATAAATAACAAACTTACCTTATTTTGTTACAACCATCTCTCTTCATTTCAATCACTTTTTCATAGCAAAAGTGTTATAACAGCCTTAATAGAACAACCACACAACGTCTGAAACCACTACTAATTTTCTCATAAGCTCCAATGTAACAATTTTGTCAACAAAAATCAAAATCTGTAGTATATGTCTGGGCTCATTCTTCACTGGTTCAAGATCTGCAATTATAAACAAAAAAATATGTACCTTGACCAGGTTTTTTTTAAATTCAATAGTTTTGTGATAGCAGTCTGTTTTCAATGATTCACCATAGATACAATTCAAACCATCAAGTCTAAAATAATACAGAATTGGCTAGAAATCCGATATAAGCATAAAATTTCAGTTGTGATTTCTGAAATACTTAACATTTAACACATGGTAAGAATATATAAATCACTGCAATGTAAAGTCCTGAAAAAGAAGAAAAAGGGAACTATATTTTTGTTACTACCTCCTTCATCTGTCTGGAGTGTTCAAGGGAGATATAACAGTGGTGTGACTCTTGAAGAAGATTTTCGTATATGAATGCACTGAAAGTAACACAATATGTCATACAATTTAATCCTGATTGAGTAAATTTCCATGTGTATCTCTGCACCGATTCTGAAATAATTCAAGCTTAAGTAAAACATGGTATTGGTCCATATTCATGATATTGCCTGTAAAAGAAAGAAACATTTATATTGCTATACCTCATAGGGATTTTGTAATAACTTTGTCATTTGTGGCCATACATGTCGGAAACAAATACATGTTTATGTCTTACCTGAAATTATAACTAAGAAACAAACAAAATATTAACAAAAACTTTGACATTATTTACACCTTTTTTTAAAATAAAAATGGCAAAACCAGGTCTAAAAAATACTTAAAACATGCATGCATAATGTCAAACTTCTGAAAAAAAGTATGCCAAACTAAATCATGTACACTTGGTTCTCAGTTCTTGAATACTGCTGACATCACTATAGAAACAAACAAACATTGTGAAACAAAGTTTGTGAGTGAAACCCACAGACAATTAACATGACGGGGGGGTATGGGGGGGAGGGATTTTGAAGTGGTCGCTCTTAACACAGGTGACCGCTTATAAGAGGTGGCCTCAAGGTAAGACTGTATATAATAATAATAAAATTAGAGAAATATTTATCTACTGAAGAAAATCAACATAAACTGGCAAAATTTAACAGTGTACCAAATTTGAATAACAAAAATAACTACTTTAAATAGTTTTTTTCGCAAAAAGCAAGTTAAGAGACAAAGCAGTAAATGGTCTAATGATAACATCAAATGTATCATCAGGCTGGACAAGGAGGCTAATGGTGTGATTACTTTAGAAGATAGTGGCATGCAGATGGTTGTGACTGTTCACAGCCAGATACCAGCTTCTTCTTTACTGCGACCACGACAGTCTGAACAGACACTGATAGAAAAAGTGGCATAAAATGTTACTCTAACAAGTACTGTTAAACACTTACCAGCTTTTACACCTTAGAAAAACTGGACACATTCTATGGTGCATACACCAGTCACTGCACATATAAACCAACCTGCAATGCAAAATTGAAATTAGACCTCAACTATGAGGTAAAGTGAGGTTTTGCTTAGATTTGCCACCAAAGGAAATACAGTCCCAAAAGAGAGATGAAATGCTGCAAATATGAATTTGTCATTTTCTACTGTGTGAGTGCACGTATTTGAAATTCTTCAATTCATTGCAATATGTTTACACACAGTCCCACCAGCTGAAAGCGCCATGCAGAGATGTAGTAGTTATGTAACTGACACAGTAGAGCCGGTAGCTGAGAATGGTTTTGTTAAAGTCCAGAAACAGTTACACCTTATGAATGAAATGAATAAATCAAAGTCACAAATAAATACAATCATAAATAAATCAAATTAAAAAAGGTGTGGTCTGTTACAACACAGTGGCATTCCTGTTAGACTGTATAAGGTCTCACTGAACAATTACCTCCCTTACATGATGGTAGCAAGATTATTACACCCAAGAAATTAGAGCTGTGTAAAGCGGTTGGGCAATTTTTTTGTTAAAAATGCATAAAATGTCATATTTCTTTGTGGATATGGGAACATTGGAACATTTTCATGATTTCTGCAAAGTTTGGGTGACCCTGGGAACTGTTTGATGATGCTATAACATTTTAAAGATACGTAGTGATACACTGCAACAAATGGGCAGAATTGTCAAAAATGAAGGGGTGCCATCAAACCATCGAAATTGTGAAAAAGCAACCTGGTCAACCCCATGTTTTTTTTCTGCAAATTTGGACCAACAGAGGACTATCTATGGGAATAAGGCACTTTTAGAACCATTGGTAATGTATCCAGTGTTCCAGAAGTGCATGTCTCTATATGTAGAACAGTACAAAATTAATTGGTGTGTGAGACGTTCAACAATGCTCTGTTGATGAAAGAACACCACAGCAGCCAGCCACTCAGGTGACCACAACTATGGCTGAACAATGCAGTAAACATGAATAAATCATAGGCATGGAAACAAACTGATGTGTGGAAAGAAAAATAATGTACAGGAATCTGCTGTTATAGGAGATGAAAGATTAGAGGCAGACTCATGTCTAATATTCTATAAAGTGAGCAGCTGATACTTGTCGACAATTGCCGACGGATGGCGACAGTCAGGCACGTAATGGAGTGTCGGCAGTGAATGAAGAATACTGTTGTGAAGCTTCTACTGAGCGACTAGTCGGCATAACTTGTCTGTGTTAGACATGAAGTGTCATACTTCAGGGCTACTTTGCATGCAATATTTGCCAGAGTCAACTTGAAGTTTACAAACTTGAATTCTTCCTTAGAGGGAACATGACCAAAATGAAGAAATACTCATCTGGTATTGTAACATCAATATCACTCACCTGGTATTGTAACATCAATATCACTCACCTGGTATTGTAACATCAATATCACTCACCAGGTATTGTAACATCAATATCACTCACCTGGTATTGTAACATCAATATCGCTCACCAGGTATTGTAACATCAATATCACTCACCTGGTATTGTAACATCAATATCACTCACCAGGTATTGTAACATCAATATCACTCACCTGGTATTGTAACATCAATATCACTCACCAGGTATTGTAACATCAATATCACTCACCTGGTATTGTAACATCAATATCACTCACAGGGTATTGTAACATCAATATCACTCACCTGGTATTGTAACATCAATATCACTCACCAGGTATTGTAACATCAATATCACTCACCTGGTATTGTAACATCAATATTGCTCACCAGGTATTGTAACATCAATATCACTCACCTGGTATTGTAACATCAATATCACTCACCTGGTATTGTAACATCAATATCACTCACCAGGTATTGTAACATCAATATCACTCACCTGGTATTGTAACATCAATATCACTCACCAGGTATTGTAACATCAATATCACTCACCTGGTATTGTAACATCAATATCGCTCACAGGGTATTGTTACATCAATATCGCTCACCTGGCATTGTAACATCAATATCGCTCACCTGGCATTGTAACATCAATATTGCTCACCTGGTATTGTAACATCAATATCACTCACCTGGTATTGTAACATCAATATCACTCACCTGGTATTGTAACATCAATATCACTCACCTGGTATTGTAACATCAATATCACTCACTTGGTAGTGTAACATCAATATCACTCACCTGGTATTGTAACATCAATATCACTCATTGGGTATTGTAACATCAATATCACTCACCTGGTATTGTAACATCAATATCACTCACTTGGTAGTGTAACACCAATATCACTCATCGGGTATTGTAACATCAATATCACTCACCTGGTATTGTAACATCAATATCACTCACCTGGTATTGTAACATCAATATCACTCATCGGGTATTGTAACATCAATATCACTCACCTGGTATTGTAACATCAATATCACTCACCTGGTATTGAAACATCAATATCACTCATCTGGTATTCAAACATAAATATCACTCACCTGGTATTGTAACATCATTATCACTCACCTGGTATTGTAACATCAATATCACTCACCTGGTATTGTAACATCAATATCACTCACCAGGTATTGTAACATCAATATCGCTCACCTGGTATTGTAACATCAATATCGCTCACCTGGTATTGTAACATCAATATCGCTCACCAGGTATTGTAACATCAATATCGCTCACCTGGTATTGTAACATCAATATCACTCACCAGGTATTGTAACATCAATATCACTCACCTGGTATTGTAACATCAATATCGCTCACAGGGTATTGTATCATCAATATCGCTCACCTGGCATTGTCACATCAATTAGCTCGCCTGGCATTGTAACATCAATATTGCTCGCCTGCTATTGTAACATCAATATCGCTCGCCTGGTATTGTAACATCAATATCGCTCACCTGGTATTGTAACATCAATATCACTCACTTGGTAGTGTTACATCAATATCACTCACCTGGTATTGTAACATCAATATCACTCATTGGGTATTGAAACATCAATATCACTCACCTGGTATTGTAACATCAATATCACTCACTTGGTAGTGTAACATCAATATCACTCACCTGGTATTGTAACATCAATATCACTCATCGGGTATTGTAACATCAAAATCACTCACCTGGTATTGTAACATCAATATCACTCACCTGGTATTGTAACATCAATATCACTCATCGGGTATTGTAACATCAATATCACTCACCTGGTATTGTAACATCAATATCACTCACCTGGTATTGAAACATCAATATCACTCATCTGGTATTCAAACATAAATATCACTCACCTGGTATTGTAACATTTATATCACTCACCTGGTATTGTAACATCATTATCACTCACCTGGTATTGTAACATCAATATTACTAACTGGGTATTGAAACATCAATATCACTCACCTGATATTGAAACATCAATATCACTCACCTGGTATTGTAATATCAATATCGCTCACCAGGTATTGTAACATCAATATCACTCACCTGGTATTGTAACATCAATATCACTCACCAGGTATTGTAACATCAATATCACTCATTGGGTATTGTAACATCAATATCACTCACCAGGTATTGTAACATCAATATCACTCACCTGGTATTGTAACATCAATATCGCTCACAGGGTATTGTATCATCAATATCGCTCACCTGGCATTGTAACATCAATATCGCTCACCTGGCATTGTAACATCAATATCGCTCACCTGGCATTGTAACATCAATATCGCTCACCTGGTATTGTAACATCAATATCGCCCACCTGGTATTGTAACATCAATATCACTCACCTGGTATTGTAACATCAATATCACTCATTGGGTATTGTAACATCAATATCACTCACCTGGTATTGTAACATCAATATCACTCACCTGGTATTGTAACATCAATATCACTCACCTGTTATTGAAACATCAATATCACTCACCTGGCATTGTAACATCAATATCGCTCACCTGGCATTGTAACATCAATATTGCTCGCCTGGTATTGTAACATCAATATCACTCGCCTGGTATTGTAACATCAATATCACTCACCTGGTATTGTAACATCAATATCACTCACTTGGTAGTGTTACATCAATATCACTCACCTGGTATTGTAACATCAATATCACTCATTGGGTATTGAAACATCAATATCACTCACCTGGTATTGTAACATCAATATCACTCACTTGGTAGTGTAACATCAATATCACTCACCTGGTATTGTAACATCAATATCACTCATCGGGTATTGTAACATCAAAATCACTCACCTGGTATTGTAACATCAATATCACTCACCTGGTATTGTAACATCAATATCACTCACCTGGTATTGAAACATCAATATCACTCATCTGGTATTCAAACATAAATATCACTCACCTGGTATTGTAACATTTATATCACTCACCTGGTATTGTAACATCATTATCACTCACCTGGTATTGTAACATCAATATTACTAACTGGGTATTGAAACATCAATATCACTCACCTGATATTGAAACATCAATATCACTCACCTGGTATTGTAATATCAATATCGCTCACCAGGTATTGTAACATCAATATCACTCACCTGGTATTGTAACATCAATATCACTCACCAGGTATTGTAACATCAATATCACTCATTGGGTATTGTAACATCAATATCACTCACCAGGTATTGTAACATCAATATCACTCACCTGGTATTGTAACATCAATATCGCTCACAGGGTATTGTATCATCAATATCGCTCACCTGGCATTGTAACATCAATATCGCTCACCTGGCATTGTAACATCAATATCGCTCACCTGGCATTGTAACATCAATATCACTCACCTGGCATTGTAACATCAATATCACTCACCTGGTATTGTAACATCAATATCACCCACCTGGTATTGTAACATCAATATCACTCACTTGGTAGTGTAACATCAATATCACTCACCTGGTATTGTAACATCAATATCACTCATTGGGTATTGTAACATCAATATCACTCACCTGGTATTGTAACATCAATATCACTCACCTGGTATTGTAACATCAATATCACTCACCTGTTATTGAAACATCAATATCACTCACCTGGCATTGTAACATCAATATCACTCACCTGGTATTGTAACATCAATATCACTCACCTGGTATTGTAACATCAATATCACTCACTTGGTAGTGTAACATCAATATCACTCACCTGGTATTGTAACATCAATATCACTCATCGGGTATTGTAACATCAATATCACTCACCTGGTATTGTAACATCAATATCACTCACTTGGTATTGTAACATCAATATCACTCACCTTGTATTGTAACATCAATATCACTCATCGGGTATTGTAACATCAATATCACTCACCTGGTATTGTAACATCAATATCACTCACCTGGTATTGAAACATCAATATCACTCACCTGGTATTCAAACATAAATATCACTCACCTGGTATTGTAACATTTATATCACTCACCTGGTATTGTAACATCATTATCACTCACCTGGTATTGTAACATCAATATTACTAACTGGGTATTGAAACATCAATATCACTCACCTGATATTGAAACATCAATATCATTCACCGGGTTTTGTTGATATTGAATAACATACAATGTGTTGTTACATGGTAAACTCTATTCATTCATTCATTCATTCATTCATACATTGATATGTAAGTTATTAGTTTTATGATACAAAAAGTGATTCTAACAAAATCATCATATAAAACTACAGAGATCCAAAATATAAATACAAAAAGTCAAAGATGGAACAATTTTAGATATATAGTCAGTGTTTTTTAGTTAAAAAATGATGCTGCATTTAATTCAAGATTCACAAAAAAAGTTTTGTCCAACCTTGGTTGTTGGTTTGTGGAATATAAGCACAGACAAGATTTTTCATTGGGAAAATCAAAAGGTGAGCAATTTATTAATTGTAATATAAATTCAGCATGCTTAAGATACAATGACTCCAACATTAGACAGACAGACTGATTCAAAGTTAAAGATAGGCAGATACTAATATAAATTCAGCAAAATTGAAGGAACACTGATTCAAATGTTAAAGCCAGAGTGATTCTAACATAAAATCAGCAAATTAAAGACAAAGAAATTCAAGAAGAATAAAGTGTATAGTTACACTTCCTACCTTGATAGCTGTTGTAGACAGTTGTAACCTGTTGTGCGCAACTGTAACCTGTTGTGCACAGTTGTTAACAGTTGTACACAGTTATAACCTATTGTACACAATTGTACACAGTTCAAACCTGTTGTTCACAGTTGTAACCTGTTGTACACAGTTGTTCACAGTTGTACACAGTTGTAACCTGTTGTACACAGTTGTACACAGTTTTTATCTGTTGTTCACAGTTGTACACAGTTGTACACAATTGTAACCTGTTGTACAGTTGTTCACAGTTGTACACAGTTGTACACAGTTATAACCTGTTGTACACAGTTGTTCACAGTTGTACACAGTTGTAACCTGTTGTACACAGTTGCACACAGTTGTACACAGTTGTAATATTTGTACATCAGACAAACAGCACTGCTGACTGGAGGACTGAAGCTCAACCTCACAAGTACCACCAGATTCTGTACAAAACAATGGTACAGTATGTATTGTATGATACTCTATGTTTGTTTTACACAATATTTTTAAAGTCTCATCACACAAGTTCCCACCATTCAACACAATACATGTACAATCACTACAAGTCAACAACTGGAACTTTTTATATAAACACCGAGTATTAAGCAGGGAACCAACTTTACTGGGACACAGCATTTTTGATAAAATTTAAATTAACACTAGTTCAGAAAATTATATATTTACATACTAAATTACCAATTCAAAATACACCAGCATGTATGAAGCTGGCCCACCATTGATTTCACCGTACTATTAGCACTATAGACTGTCACACTTACAGTTGTACTCCAAACTCCATGAGAATTTCCAGAATTCATATTCAATTCAAGCAGAACACATTAAAAAGTTAAAAACATGGGCATTCACTGCTTCCAATTTCACAATTTTGCTCAAAGCGAAAGTAGGTGTAACTATTTCACATACAGGGGTCAAATTAGCCAAATTATGCAAAATTCTTACCGTCTAAGAAATAGTCCCATCTTTGTTTTATAGCTACCAGTCCACTCAATTTTGCACCATTTTCTGGGGAAATATATTTTCTATTTAAGTTGACATTGCAAATGTACCTGTGAAGTGCATTTTCACACTCACACCATATTGAACAACTACTGTCAATTTTCTATGGAATTACCTTCGTGTACTACCATTTTGACCCCCTGGTTCCTGGTCCATTGATTCTTACTTTTAAAAACACATGAGTGTGGTCTCCTACCTTAGGGTTAGTGTTCAGAGTAGATTCCATGCCTGTATCTCAAACATTGTCAATCACATTCATGTGCCAGTTGAACCTATGCAATAATGCGTCAAATTCAGGGGGAAATCCAAAGATCTAGCCATCTGCACAAACTGAAAACAGTATTACAGCTATTTTAGGCTAGAAAAAATACCACTACCTGCATATATTTATCCGTATATATTTATTATGTCTGAAAATTATAAAATAAAGCAATGCAAAATGGAGATATAAATTTTTTTTTATTTAATCAACTCTAGGAAACAAATTCCCAAAAGAAAATCTGGATTTGAAAATTGTCATATTAGTGTGCACATTAATAACTCATATATTATACATGTAACCATGGTAAAACATCTTGAAAGAAAGACAACATTTTTTTTACAGCCTTTTAACTTTTTCTGGTATTTTAAAAAATTGACCAAAATGGCTGAATACTGGAACAATATAGAAATTCTAAAAATTTAATAACGTTTTTTTATTCATGATTCAAACTTGATCAATCTTGCCAGGTCTTTAGTCAATAGTATTTACAATCTGAAAATGAAACTATTTCTGTGTCATACAAGTGAGTGGAAATATATTAAAACAACTAAAATTCGGCTATCAACCAAATCATTGAAATTTCAACTAAATCTCTATATTTATTTTGCATAATTATTTTTTTAATTTAAATAAAATGTATATTTTACTATTTATTTATCGTTCTAATGTTCTTAAATCATTTTGAATAAAATAAGTTCAACAGAAAGAAACAGGCTTCCATTCCAGACAAGTTGCATATTAAACATCAAACAAATTAAAAATTAAATTAACCTGCCTGTGTTCTTCTCATTAAACTTTCCAACAACAGTAGCTAAATAGACTTCACCTGAGTAAAACTAAATTACACTAACCATATTCCACTACGTGGACACTAACCTAGACTACTTTATGTTATACCATGCTTATTGCTATGTGAAAATAATTGCAACAAACCGTTAAAACTGTAACTCCACAAGACACACCTTGAACTGCCCATGTCTGCGGCACGTTGCAGCATACACACACGACTCCCTCTCATTGTTCGTTCCTAGTGGCTCGTGTGAAAGATGGTTAATGCACACCATTCTCAACTACAACACTACTCTTCTCTAGGTTTGTTGCAATATACTACTTGTAAGCTGCATCCATGTTGACAAATAGTCTGTAATAAAAAAAATAGCCTCAAAACTGCACTCATGGCCCGAGAAAGCACATAAACTTACCTCTAATTTACAACTGCATAATTTAATATTCGTTATTAACTGCCAATAAACACTGTGTATATGTACCTTATCTAATCAAATCACTGTAGTACAGATGGGGGCAGAGCATATAAGATGTAAAATGTCACTATTGTTTTAGACAAACAAGTCAGATTGCATACGTTGAAGTAGAATAATCCCGATTACCTTTGATTCTTATACAAGGTACAGAATCTACATGTTCTATGCTTAGCGTTGACTCTTTTCTGAGAAACGTAACTGAATGGTTTGCCTTTGAAAGTGTATTTCTGCTATAGTAAGAATATTAACTCTTAAAGGGCTAGGTTCACGAGTAGCCAAAATCGGCCCAATCTCAAAAATTTATAAGATTATATGTATGGAATCTTGAAACAATTTATTTTTCGTATTTGGTACTGTTTTTATTATATAACATAATATTATGTAAACACTGTTAATTTTAATACATGGTGTCGAAGGAGAAAACACGTTATTTTTGGCGACGTACACAAAATGACGTCGTGAACGGCCGTGATATTGACGTTCATTTAATTTTCATTGGGATTTTTTTATTTCGTTGTTTTGAACTCGATGACATACTCGTGTTTGAAAATCAATTTGAGTGAAAAATCAATATTTCGGCCTATTAAAATCGAATGTTTATGTTATATAATGTGTTCTAATTATTAACCTCTACCTTTACACAATGCGCCTCGCAACACGGGGTAATCAAGGTGTTTATTAGTGTGCATCTTTTGGTGAGGACGTGTACTAAAGTCGTAACCGCAAATTCACTCGTCGGATAAAAGTTTCCTCATGCTGGATAAAAGATCACTTGAAAGAAAATGTGTTTTTCTGAGGTTGAATGTACCGTCTCTTCAGTTATTGAATTTGGCATGTTCGTCTAAGGAACAGTCTATTTTTAGCATCTTACACTGTGACGAAAAATGTATACAAGATAATACATGACCTCTGACATTGACACGCATTAATCAGAGATTGCTGATTTTCTAGTACATTTTACTATTTTATATAATTTATTACTGTATGAATTATATACACATTGTGAGTGTCCGTTAGTAATCACCAGACACGCATGTATAATCAAAGTATATCCGTAAATTATTTCCGGTGTCCGAACGCTAAACTTGGTATTACTGTTGACAAACCTATACAAATACGTTATTAAAACGGCATCATATCGCATTTGCGAATGTTGTACGGAGAAGCCATTTTAAACGCCAAACACATTTGCGAAGTTTGCCGAGTTCCAGGTAATATACCAATGACTTAATTACATGTTTATATGTCTCGGACAATACGCATTCCTTTAAATGAAAAGGCTAACTGACGGATATTAAGAAACAACACAAATGTCATTTGACTTTGCTCAGATGATTATATTATAGCATGAATCACTCTGAATGTTTCGGATGAACCAACTAATGGTATTAATAATACATTTATTTCAATATTTCGCCAAAAAGTAGTAGATTGTTTTATTCAAAACTGGAATGCATATCTCATTTCAAATAGGGTTCTCAACGTTTTATACAGAAATGTTAAATCAACTTTTGGTTATGAAAACTATCTTGATTTTTTGTGTACTAAAACCTTAGGCAGCTTTTTAACTAAATTACAACTTTCTTTTCATTCACTTAGAATCGAAACTGGTAGATATTCCGGAGACAGATTAGATAGAAACGAACGTAAATGCCAAACGATATTGAAGACGAGTTTCATTTTGTTTTATTGAGTTCTATGTATACTGATATTAGAAATTAGTTAATAAAACAATATTATATTAGAAGACCAAGTATGGTCAAATTTGTAACCTTGCTACAATCTTCAAACAAAATTGAACTTGCTAAACTTAGCAAATAAATATCGGAAGCTTTAAAAATTAGACGCTCTATTCCGAACTTTATTTTAAATTAATGAATTAATAGTACATTCTCACGAAAGCTATGTCAAATGTTTTGTATGTGTTGTTAATAAATAAGCTGAATTAATTTATTATAATTGGGTGGGTAAAATACTAAGATTATATGGGTAAATCACATGTTTTTTGTTACTTAATATATTTTATTTAACAGAAACGTCTATAAACTAAACATTTTATACTTTTGCAAAATTTAATGTTTATAATGCTTATATCTGTCATGTGCAAAAATATTGTCAATTGTATGTATAATGATGAGAAACTGTAAAGTTTAAGTCAATAAAATATGTCTATGTCTATGTCTAATGTATCTGATATTGCATATATATACTAGTTTTAAATATTCCAAAACTAAACCCTATAACAACACTTCAACACAATAAACAAACAATATGTCATGCAGTTATCACAAAATAGTGAAACGAAAGTGTAGATGAAAAGAAATGCATTTATGGGAAGCCAATCGGGTATTCCGTAGAATCCATGTATATTTAGAGAAGTACTTCACACACAATGAAACAAGCATTTCCTGTTTAAAATATTTATACTTTATAAAATTATACTGCCGTGGTGACGAGTGACGGCAAGTCCCATAACTTCACTGTCATTTTAGTAATTTAATTGTAACGGCCGCATGGTATCAACTTATTAAAACTATACCGTTTTTACACACCCATTTACAAAAACGATGTCTTATATTGCACTCTCTCTCTTACACGCTTTACACAGCACAAATGTAGCAAAATAATTAAGTAAATGCATATTCATACATATTTATGCAATGCGTATGAATAAAAAACAGCAACTGTGGCTGTTTAACACAAATGGTTGCTTAATAGAGTTGACCGCTTATACAGGTTTTGCTGTATTTGTCCAAAAGCTGACAACAAATATTTACAGATCAAAAAGGTGGTAATTGGGTAATTTTATTAAAGATAAATAGCACATTCTATACGTTTGTTACAAACAACTTCGATTCCATAGTCATACTAATTTAGAGATCAGTTAGTCTGAGTCACAAGCTTCGCTGCCGGAATCCCAAGCATCAATCACTTCCGGTATGTTGCTCGCATCAAGCAAGTTCTCGCCCCAATTGCGAACACCAAATCCTCTCGTATCAACATACCGGTATCTGGCGTATCCGCTATAACATATAATTGACGTAATATGTGAACATACTCCCACTACGCGATAACCAGCCCTGCGTTTACAATACCACGCTGTCACTTCAGTCGGGCCGAACCTTAACCACAAAACGTACTGTTTAGCCGAAACATGACGACTGAAGTCGAACACGTATCAGACCACTCTCTCTTCTGTGTGTATTTGAATATTGCAGTTCCCATCTAAATGTTCCTGCACATAACTTGAACTTAACTTAAGCTTATACACGCCACAGGTAGGAGAACGTAATTGATACTCCCTTAATCTCGGGAAGTGATCAAGGTCTACTTCACTTACTGCTTTCCATATTGTCGACCGTCTTTCAAGATTTCGGTCTTCAATTTCGGATTTCAAGACATTTACTTGCTTTGACATTTTAACATATGTGCTGCTATCCGTTTGTCTTCATCCGCATTATCTGGACAATACACAGGTGGTAAGTATTTGTTTGAGATGGCACACACTATTTTCACATAATCACCAATGTAAGGAACTTGATTTGTAAGTAGAACCCTGTCTATGTATTTCCAACGTTTTATTCTGGCGTTTGCAGACTCGACAACCCAGCGTATCTATTGAAAATAAACCGAAAACAACATCAATCATTGTACAAGTCATTTAAATACAAATATATATATAGTCAATTAACCCTTTCCTTCATAAAGACGCCTTTGGACACCTCTAATATAGATGCCTTTGGACACCTAATATAGAAGGCTTTTGAATTATTGGGTGAATTATGTTTATACTAACTGACAGAGTGGAAAACAGTGCAGGAAGTTTTCAGATTGCTCATCACGAGCAATCTGAACTCTTCCTGCACTGTTTTCAAAGGCCTTCTGTGATTGGTGCGGGTTAACGCGTATCTATGGAGTAAAGGGTTAAAGGGTTTCGCGACAATGTTGAAATCGACATTATAATATATAGATACATGTAAATAATTTTCAGTGGTCATTGAAATAACATGACAATTGCCGTGCGTCCCATTGATACGAATTCAGTATTAATAAATAAATATATAAAGTTACATTATCTTTATTAATAATATACTGAACAGGATGAATTGTTGCTCAGCACCATGCATCATGGGCGTAGGAGCGTTTCAATTATTGGGGGTTGGGGGAGTGGGGGCAGCCTGAGGAGATAGTAAAATATTGAGATAGAGGCCAAGTATATGCTGGCCCCGCCAACTTAAACCAACCCCACCCCCTACCCTGGTTCCCGACTCCTACGTCTATGTGTATACATTTGAATACAAAAATGTAGCCTGTCAATCTTACCTTTGTAAATAATTTGTTGGAGTTTGCGTCTTCAGTTGGTATCTGCTGTTGTCCCTTGGTCATAAACGATTGCATTTCTGCTTTTATTCCAAGGTTCGCCAACAATTCTACAGCATCCCGAAATTTCCTGTCAGCTATAAATACATCTTCGGGCTGTATGTATGATTTAATATCTTAAATATTTGTCATGAGCATGTGGTTTAGTATTCTAGCATCGTTGTTTTTTGAGTCCGATAGATATGGACCTACAATTGTTACAAAATATCCTGTAGTCGACACCACTACCATCGGCTTTACAAGTGGTCTGCCCTTATGCATACTGTATGACCTTTGCTGGAAAACAAAATTTTTCCTTTTCTGTGTATATATATACAAGTACCGTCTAACACAAGAATTAATTTTGCAGCGTCACCGGATTCATCGGACCCAAACAATGACTGTGCTAGTGGGCGTGTGTGGGTATTTTTTTAAGTCTTCCCTTGCAATGTGATGAAGTCCAAAGTGTTTGGGTACGAATGTGTTCATAAGGATCTGTTGGACAGATGTGATAGCTCTCCTTATACTAGACTTTGATATACCGAATATTGTCCCTATTAATATGTTTGACATCCCTGACTTCAGTTTTAAAAGGAATATACCAACTGTAGTATGAATACTTCTGGAAGACGTGTTACGTATGTGTCCATCTACCAATGTACAAAGATCAGCAAAATCCTCTCTTTTCAAACCTGTCGTTTCGCTATATACTGTATCATTGAGAGAATCAAAATTGAATCTATTATTTGTCCGTAGGCACGTGTTCCTCATGCTGGATAAAAGATCCAATATCATACTTCCTTTGAGATACGATGTATCAAGCATTGGCATATCTTTTAGAGCTGCAGGCAACACTTTCTGGTCTTGGATGTGCACCGGACAGCATCTAGATCCAGCAGCAATTATCACATTTCTTTCCAAAAACGCAGCAAACCTTGCATCTGGTGCTATGACTACTAGTTTTGGACCACCTAGAGTGGGATTTTTTGGCGTTGATGGAATATTCATTGATTTCGACGGTGGGCTGGCCTTTTGAGCTGACCTGTGGTGCTGTCGAACTGTTTGTTCCGATACATAGTCTGGATCCGTTTGTTCAGTAACATCATTTCCGTGCTGCAAATTGGAATTTAGTTTAACGGTCTTCGTTTCGGCAATGTAGTATTTGTGTATGAGGTATAACACAATATGTCCCGATCTGATGCAGTTATTAAAAACTTCTTGGCTACGAATGATTTGAATGACCCATTCATTGGTCGTCTGTTTCTGCACACAATGCAGTTGTATGCTTTTCTGATCCCCTCAGGCATCCTGAAAAAAAAAAGTCAATGACGGGATTCGATGTTGATACCTTTCAGTCTATAATTAAACGCAGTACCACTACGCTATTGCCGCTTTAGAACAATAGGCAAATAATCAAGTTATTATTTATGAAAATAGCAATTTACGAAAAACTAAAATTGTGCTCTGCAGATTGCTTTGTATTTTTTTTGAGGTTGGGATCGTTCTTTCCATTAAAAAAATAATAATATAGAAAACAATGCAATTGCTTTTTCAAATCGACGGAATTATACATCGAGCATTGAGATTCGCTCCCGACCCTATTCATACTTTTACATTGTTGTATAAATCTATATATGGTTGCAAATGTTGCCTTTTGTACGATTTAAATAAAATATAAAAATAACAAAATAAGTCTGTATTCACACCATTTTTAATAATAAATAGTATTACACACATAAATTTAAAAAATACCTTCTTGAATTGTATGTGCCGGAACAGCATCCAGGTTCCAACGCAAAACTCCGTTGCCGACGAACTAAACATTACATCTTTATATGAATAAATGGTCACTTTAAAAGTTTAACATTGTGATGCATGTTAGCATTTATCGACACTGCCGTATAAGTAATTTGGAGTTTTTTAAATAAGAAAATAAAATGTTCTGGAAATAAAACGAACCATATCAGATATATGTGATATCCGAATGAACGCAGGTTGCTACAGACGCCAAGCATTGACGACATCGACCATTGAGCGGAAAACAACGCAAAATACCCAAAATTAAAAGGTTTTTTTTCTGTCACACAAAACATATAACTTAATAATTAATACTTTTAATGATATCAAACATTTTTATATTATGATTCCATTTTCCTAATGGATTACTGGCATTTATGTGTTCCTATCACGTGTGTTGAAACGGGAAACGGGCAAGAAACAACTAGGTTCGGGAACGATTTTTTAACTATTTTTATATGAGCGCAAGTGTCGCCATACTAGATATTTCTGTACATGTTTTGTTTTAATACCAGTAAATGTTGGGGAAAATTTCAAGAATGGCGAAGAATGCGCTCTATTTTAAAAAACACTAAATAATGGTTGGATATCCACGAAAATGGCCAATTTCCTTAAGTATTGGGTATATTTGGGGTTCAATAAAATACAACAACATACAATCAGCACAATATATTATATATGGTTGGATCATTGAGGTGTAACACAACAACAAAAAAGTGTTATATTATGGGTTCCGTTTATTTTATATTTTGTAAATGTATATTGGGTCGATTTTGGCTACTCGTGAACCTAGCCCTTTGGCAAATGTCCAACTTCAAGATATTAGTTCAACTCAATGATATGAGATTTGTATCTTCAACTCAACTCGTGATATTTTCAGAGATGCCAAGCTTTCTATCATAAACAGTATATATAAAATATCAAAGTACTCTGAATCTAGCACGATGAATTCCACTTTGAGTATATTCATTTACTATTTTCTTTATTGATTTCTCTAGCGCAACAGTGAAACAATTTGTTTAAAAGACGAAAAGTAGAAATGTGTATGTCAACATTAATAATTGATTCTTACAATTATATTTTCTAGGGCCCTATATCACCCTGTAAATGGAACCGCACTAACCAAAATGTTATGGCGCCGATTTTTAGACACATCTTGATGTTTGCAAGTCACATGATCAACATTAGCATATCTCTATTTTTAGAATGAGTATTGGTTGTTTATTGACATAAGCAAGGAGTATAGTTCCTTGGCATAAGGGACAGATTTAGAAAAGTTTCGTTACCGTACACATTTTTAAAATGATAGAAAAAAGCGAAATCAAACTCCCGAATCAAGTATTTATTATCTGAAGTCCTTGCCGAAATATACGACTCTTTCAATGTATGCATGTTGGCGATATAGTTCGTGACCTGGAATTTGATTTACAAAATGGCGTAACCTTTTGGTCACGTGACCATAGTTCAGCGCATCTGTATTCATGCGCTTTAATTCCTTTGTGCTGATTAATACTACAAAAGATAAACTTGGAATTTATACGATACGTAATTGTTTATAAGTATAAATCGTCGCTCTATGTTATAATATTAATGTTTTCGTTGAAATAGGCGAATCCACTGTTTATAATGAGTTTGAGCACTTATCAGGTGGAACTATTTGATAAGTGGTTGTTAGGTTTGCATTAACACGAAACACGGTTGTAGATTTGCGGTATTGAAAATAAAATCATGTTAGCTCTGAGAGAGGCTGCTAAAGCACCGCCCCCAAAAATAATAATTATATCAACCTACTTGCAGAAAATATTACCAATAGTTCCAATACACTGTTTACGGAGTCAGACCAGTCACTTTTTTGCCTATATGTTTCAACTGAAATTCTATAATTTTGGTGTTCTGTCACAAGTTTAAAAACGTTTCCACACATATAGCACAAGTTAATCCATGCAGGAGACCTATTTAGCAGTCTTTCTGTGTCTCTGTAATGCCATCATCATAATCTTGTTTTTTCACTACATGTATTCCCTTCGCTCTATCAAAACGGTAAACTTTTTAATTCTAAATGAATTACCCGTTGCCAGTCTAATATTGAAAAAGAAGACAGAGCTTATTTTCAGTCCTCGGCAAGCACTTTTTAGTATATTTTTGTAGAAGCATCTAAACTGGAATTTCTCAGAGTTTATGTGATGGATTTTTATGCACCTTCTTGAGTTTGTTTTTCTTTGTTGCCACATAAAGTAATAGAATTAATTTAAGAATCTCAATTAAAATCTGTAAAGTGTGATAAAAAGTGGTAAAAATCACATTTTTCTGCCATAAACTGGTATTTTTTACAGTTTGAAAATAAAACAGCATACAGAATGCATATATCTGGCATGTTATTTACATCTTCTATGTCTTAACTCTTTACTTCATAAAGACGCCTTTGGACACCTCTAATATTGAAAGCATTAATTCACCACGTATCAGCAATGGGTGAATTATTATATATTAACTGACAGAGTGGAAAACAGTGCAGGAAGTGTTCAGATTGCTTGTTACGAGCAATGTGAACTCTTCCTGCACTGTTTTCTAAGGCCTTCTGTGATTGATGTGGGAAAACATGTAGCTATGGAGTAAAGGGTTAACTATATGCCAATTAAAAATCACTCACTTACAGGGCAATGTATACCTAAATGAGCTGTAATTAGATAGCAACTGTAAGTGAAGAGGGGGGTAAAACACCTCCTTGTACAACACCTTCATCTTATCATAATCTTATTGACCAAACAGTATGCATCTACAGACTTAAACAACTATAAAAAGTGACATATTGTATACATCAGGCCACAAGTGCAATGAACAAGCTCAGATGAAATACTTTTTTTCTGCTTATTAACCAAATCTCTCAAATGTCTAGGAATGGTCATAGAAAATACCTCAGTTTTCAAGCCAAAAACACAAATTCGTACCTGTGAAAATTCAGCAACATGATGTACCAACAGCAGGTTGCAGCTCGCAGGCAGTTACAAAACAAAGACAGATTCCAAACCTCAAAACTGACATGCCAAAGCGGCCAACACGGCTATGCAATCTGAAGCGAGAAACGGAATTTGTGTTGGGCAATCGTAAAGTGAATATGGGGAAATTTATCAGCATAATAAATGAGTTGATTAGTTCACACAAAATTAACAATCAATTTGAATGTGAAAATTTAAACATGGAGCTAGTGAAAGTAGTAAAATGTTGATTAGCATGCAAATTTCAATTTCAACTGTAGCTTCATTTCAGAAGTGAACAAGTCATACACTGAAATCATGAAGCAGAATAACAGTGCAAAACCAGCTGCAGCAGTCAACAAAAACCTAGTCATGATTTTAATGGACACATCACTAGGTATTTCAAAAGCTAGACTTTTATTTACTGCTCTTGACATTCCACCACAAGTTAGGAGTCATATACAGACTTTGACCAACAAAGTCAGTGAGGAATTATCTCCCTTGCCAGAGGAGACATGTCGGATAAGTAAAAATTAGTGGAGCAGAATAATTTAACAAGAGTGCTGAAAACCTGAAATACACAAATGTTTCTATGGATGGCAGATATAATGGCAGAGCTTTCAAATCCTCTTACAAACCTGGCCAGAGCTCCTCACAGGCATACACAGTAGCCATTGAAAATATGACTGACCAATAGTACATTATCAGCATGACTGTGGAAAACAAACTTTGCTGGACTGGAGCCTGGCTGAAGAATCTAGGCTTTGACGTCATTTGTCTCGGAGGACATGCAGAGTGCACTGCAAACATGCAATACCTCGAGTCACATTCTAAGAGAAGAATGACATACGAGATCTTACCTCAGACTGCTAGACTTTTATAAGCAGCTAGACAGGACACAGGACACAACAAGCATATCCCTATCATTTGACTGTGCAATAAGAAACAAGAGGGCCGAGATGGCCCTAGATCACTCACCTGACTGACCTTGAGTCACCCAACTTAAGTAGATTATTATAATACATGTACACTCAAAATTCCAGAAAAACGAGATAGGCAAGCAGTTAGAATTTTGATTTGTTATGAAGATGTAACAGATGCGAAGAAGAGTTCAAACTTGGTAGAGGTTCACCCATGGTAAAGGTCAGTGAAATTACATCAAAATCAGGTCAGTAGATTCTGACAAGAAGGCTTTTGAAGTTTTTACTATAGCTACCTATATAGTAAACTAGCACGTCACTGTGACGGTCATGTTTTTTAACAAATCACAACGGCTTGAACAAACTTGGTATAAAGTGTCACCCAAGGAACATTTCTGCAAAATTGTTTTAAAATCGATCCAGTGGTTTCTGACAAAAAGATTGTTTAAGTTTTTACTATAGCTTATATAGTAAACTAACCCCACCCGCAGGCCGCCATGTTATTTGACAAATCGCTACTGTTTGAATGAACTTGGTTAAGGGTCCTCTAAGGAACATTTCTGTGAAATTATTTTAAAATCGAGCACATAGTTTCTGACAAGAAGATTTTTTAAGTTTTTACTTATTAAATTTGCCCCGGCCCCTGGTGGCCATGTTTTTTGACGAATCAAGATGGCTCAAACAAACTTTGTAGAGGGTCACCGAAGGATCATTTCTGTAAAGTTATATTAAAATTTGCCCAATGGTTTCAGAGGAGAAGTTGTTAGAAGCTAAAAGTTAACAACGGACGACAGACAACGGACACCAGGCGTTTACAAAAGCTCACCTGTGAGCCTTAGGCTCAGGTGAGCTAAAAAGGCTAGAAATGCTCAGTTTAGCAAGGAGATGGTGCCACATTTAAGTAGAAACAAGGAGAAGACAGCAAGCTTTTTCAGTACTTTCAAAAGATTTCAAAGCGAGATGCAGTGACAGTCATAATAAAAACTCACCAGACTCGGAAATGGAGACATCACCAATATACTCTCAAAACTACCATCAGTAAAGTCTGCCACTATAGAATGCTATTCCGGAAACTGTAGCAACTGTCCATCAGAATCATTGGTCTGCACTGGCCTCACAGAAGGAAACTGGTGGTTGAAGTCTGCTTTTCTGCCAACATATGGGATCACACTTTAAAACATTGACCTAAATAATAAGTCAATACTTAGTTATACTACAAATGAGTGAGAATGCTGTACGCAGTGTTAGTTCAACACATCAATTCAGAAAGTGGAAGCCTTCAATCAAATGACTCTGCCAACAATGCCCAAATAAACAAATTACTCAAGGAACTTCAAGGGTCGCCTGGCTGTGAATGTCCTAAAAGCAAACAACACTGTGGAAAATCTGTGACAACAAAACTCAGGCGCATTTTAGCCACAGCGCTGTCAAAGCAGACATCACATCATTTAATGCAGATTTCTAAAAGTACAGAATACCAAAAGGCTTACAAATCAACAAGCAAATAGAAGAGCAAGCGAATTGCAAACTGTGCAGGACTTGAACACGAGCACCATCTTCTAAAAGCAGCATGCACTGGTGCACCGGATTACAAAAGAGGCCAGTTTGATGATATCAAGCATGACTATGCATAAATTTGTGTAATAGTTGAAAAGTAAACTAAGTGTCACACCAGTATGTACAGAGACACAGATAACTTCAATGATACAGTGTTTAATAAATAACAACACAAAAAGAATATGATTTTACATACAGGAGTGTGCTCTGCCTAGGGTATAGCAACCCTACTGATGATGGCTTGATGCTAGCTGAAACAGAGTTTTGGGTTAGAAATATATATTCATGAACATAATATAAAGAAATGACCTACATCAAAAATAACCTATATTATAATATTTATAAGCCGACATCTGGTGAACAAGCAATATCCTAGCCTAGCCGCTCGCTTTTAACGAAACGACAAAAGGTAATCTTGGAGTCGAACCTCTCCAGTTAAATGACCCGTACACTGTCCATTACTGAAGCAGGTTTTTCGACTATTGTTGTCGAAATTACTCTCCAAAGTCAGGTGATCGATGTTGATGCACAATTTATTATTACATAAATGACTGGCCTGTTGAGATGGTGGCACATCGAGGTCACGCAATTTTAAAAATAGTGCCATTCTGTGACAACTTCTGGTTCGATGCTCAGCAGAAGGCGGGTCTCTTGGGTCCTGATACCTAAATAATCCATAACTTTTATTGGTGCAACCATATGAGGTGCCGTTTTACTTTTTAACCTCAGTAAGTGATATCACTTATTCGAATAGGTGATATCACTCATTTGAATAAGTGATATCAGTAATTTGTTTCCAGTAGATGATATCACTTATTTGAATACGTGATGAGTGATATCACTTATTCCAAATGAATTGAGACAATAATTTCTCCCAAGGATGTTAATATATTTAATAAAATATAGATATATATGTATCTATAACGAGAATAAAATGGAAATATCAAATATATTGTGTAAAAAAATATTATGTTATAAAATAAATATTATTGTGAATGTAGAATATATATTGGCTTATTCTTTAATCATTTTATAAGACCATTTATTTTGGCGACTGAGGGTCATATATTCACTGCTGGATCACATGTATCTATTCACTGCTGAATCATTTAAGCAGGGATCAGTCTGTTTCTTCTTGCTTGATAAATTGAATAAGTGATATCACCTATTCGAATGAGTGATATCACCGATTCATTTCGAACAGGTGATATCACTTATTTAAATAAGTGATATCACTCATTCAAATAGGTGATATCACTTACTCATTTCGAATAGGTGATATCACTCATTCGAATAAGTGATATTCGAATAAGTGATATTCATATTCAATTCAAGCAGAACACAAAAAAAGTTAAAAACATGGGCATTAAATGCTTCCAATTTCATAATTTTGCTCAAAGCAAAAGAAGGTGTCACTTTTTCACTTAGTTACAGGGGTCAAAATTCTTACCATCTAAGAAATAGTCCCATCTGTGTGTTATAGCTACCAGTCCACTCAATTTTGCACCATTCTCTGGGGAAATATATTCTCTACACACAAGTTCACATTGCAATAGTACCTGTGAAGTGCATTTTCACACTCACACTATCTTGAACGACTGCTGTCAATTTTCTATGGAACTACTTTCAGGTACTACCATTTTGACCCCCTGGTTCCTGGTCTAAGTCCGTATGTAGATTCTGTTTCTGATTTGGAAAGGGAGACAACTTTGGTCAATGGTTGCAGATTTGTGTCATCTGTGACTCAAAGTGTCCAATATATTTTATTAATATTAATTTATTTTAATTAACATGATGGAAAAAATTGAAGAAAATATCAATTTGTATTTTAAAGAGCTCTTAATAACATTTTCAACATCAGTGTGCCATGATTAGTTTTATGATCAAATAATTCTTTAAATACAATATTAATGTGTGAGGATTATAATCTTTATATGGTTACACGTCCATAGGTGTGAAGATTAAAGTCCTTATATGGTTACACGTCCATAGGTGTGAAGATTATAGTCTTTTAGTCTTTATATGGTTACACGTCCATAGGTGTGAAGATTATAGTCTTTATATGATTACACATCCATAAGTGTGAAGATTATAGTCGTTATATGGTTACACATCTATAGGTGTGAAGATAATAGTCTTTATATTGTTACACGTCCCGGTGTAAGTTTGATCTGATGTGTAAACACTGGTTTTAACATTTCCATGTGTTCCTTTAATGTCATGTGCAGGAAGAGTGGTAGTGCAGTTGATAGAGTGTTGGCCTCCCATGCCAGGGATCCCAGGTTCTAACCCAGGCTTGATTTGACAGCCACTCAAAAACAACACTCAGTATTGGATCTACCCAGGCTTCACTTGACAGCCACTCAAAAACAACACTCAGTATTGGATTTACCCAGGCTTCACTTGACAGCAACTCGAAAACAACTCTACACAGGTTTCACTTGACAGCCACTCAAAAACAACACTCAGTATTTGATCTACACAGGTTTCACTTGACAGCCACTCAAAAACAACACTCAGTATTTGATCTACCCAGGCTTGACTTGACAGCCACTCAAAAACAACACTCAGTATTTGATCTATCCAGGCTTCACTTGACAGCCACTCAAAAACAACACTCAGTATTGGATCTACCCAGGCTTGACTTGACAGACACTCAAAAACAACACTCAGTATTGGATCTACCCAGGCTTGAATTGACAGCCACTCAAAAACAAAACTCAGTATTGGATCTACCCAGGCTTCACTTGACAGCCACTCAAAAACAACAATCAGTATTTGATCTATCCAAACTTGACTTGACAATCACTCAAAAACAACACTCAGTATTGGATCTACCCAGGCTTGACTTGACAGCCACTCAAAAACAACACTCAGTATTTGATCTATCCAGGCTTCACTTGACAGCCACTCAAAAACAACACTCAGTATTGGATCTACCCAGGCTTCACTTGACAGCCACTCAAAAACAACACTCAGTATTAGATCTACCCAGGCTTGAATTGACAGCCACTCAAAAACAAAACTCAGTATTGGATATACCCAGGCTTCACTTGACAGCCACTCAAAAACAACACTCAGTATTTGATCTATCCAAACTTGACTTGACAGCCACTCAAAAACAACACTCAGTATTGGATCTACCCAGGCTTGACTTGACAGCCACTCAAAAACAACACTCAGTATTGGATCTACCCAGGCTTGACTTGACAGCCACTCAAAAACAACACTCAGTATTGGATCTATCCAGTCTTGACTTGACAGCAACTCAATATCAACACTCAGTATTTGATCTACCCAAACTTGACTTGACATCCACTCAAAAACAACACTCAGTATTGGATCTACAAAGGCTTGAATTGACAGCCACTCAAAAACAACACTCAGTATTTGATCTATCCAGGCTTGACTTGACAGCCACTCAAAAATAACACTCAGTATTGGATCTACCCAGGCTTCACTTGACAGCCACTCAAAAACAACACTCAGTATTGGATCTACCCAAACTTGACTTGACAGCCACTCAAAAACAAAACTCAGTATAGGATCTACCCAAGCTTGAATTGACAGCCACTCAAAAACAACACTCAGTATTGGATCTATCCAGTCTTGACTTGACAGCCACTCAAAAACAACACTCAGTATTGGATTTACCCAAACTTGACTTGACAGACACTCAAAAACAACACTCAGTATTGGATCTATCCAGGCTTGACTTGACAGTCACTCAAAAACAACACTCAGTATTGGATCTACCTATGCTTGACTTAACAGTCACTCAAAAACAACACTCAGTATTGGATCTACCCAGGTTTCACTTGACAGCCACTCAAAAACAACAATCAGTATTGGATCTACCCATGCTTGACTTGACAGCCACTCAAAAACAACACTCAGTATTGGATCTACCCAGGCTTGACTTGACAGTCACTCAAAAACAACACTCAATACTGGATCTACCCAGGAGACAAACTAAAGAGATCCATGTAAGCTCTAAGCTTATTTCAAAATTGAGAAGAAATAAATTTGTTTGAAATCACCTTTGGATCATAGCCACAATCTTTCTCATGCACAATAAATGCTCCTCCACTGAGTCAAAGCTGTAGTCAAGCAAAAACAGTTATCTCAAATATATTGGTGTCTTTCTTTCTCACACAACAATTCATTCTGCACTATTCTATATTATAGAGACACTGGACACATTACAAATGGTTCTAAAAGTGCTTTGTTTCCATAGATAGTCCTCTGTTGGTCCAAATATACAGGAAAAGCATGGGGTTGACCAGGTTGCTTTCTCACAATTTTGATATTTTGATGACACCCCTTCATTTTTGACAATTCTGCTCATTTGTTGCAGTGTATCACTACACATCTTTAAACTGTTATCAAACAGAACCTAATGAATTAGTTCTTTTTCGCCTCATACTACCAAGTTGATATAAATATATTAATACATTATAACAAGTAAATACTTGAATAAAATTGCTGGTAAAATGGGTATATAAGAATAAAAGACAGAAAAAAGATTTACTATCATGTTTTTACTGAAAATAAATATATAAAATCAATTTGATGTCCTATCATTTTCATTCTGATTGTGAAAGAAGTTTTCAGCAATCTGTTTCCTTCAAATTGGTGGATCCAGCACTTACCGGTAGTGCTATATTAGATACCGCCACGTCTCAGACTTGAGACATCTGCAATGCAAGGCAAATCTTATTCATTTTATAATTTAAAGAATTTTATTTAAATTAATAAGGAAGAAATTTACTGAGAGAAAAGTTAGGGATGTACAGAATCTTATAGGCTGTATAATGCAAAATTTCTCTCACATTTTACTTATCATTTTAAACTAACTCACTTAACTACTGCTGCTATTTTCTTTGTTGTTCATTTTTAAAAGTTAAACTTCTTTAAAAACTAGAGCTCTTACTAGTACAAATGTATTTCTTTATTCACAATTGACATTAGTATGCTAGCTTCAGATGGTAATGCTTGTGTACATATTAACGTTGAGAATCTATGTACCATTATAAGTTATTCAGCAGCCACACTCAATTTAAAAGGCAATGTTTCCTTTGAAATTACCCATCAAGGATACAAGTGGCAGTATTACACTTGAAAATTGTATTGACCCTGATGCAAAATCTAATTTCTTGATTTGAGCCTATTTTAGATGGAAAATATATACAGTAGTCCAACAAACTGCACTTCTCCAAGTAGCCTTTTGACTATTTTTTATTTTGCGCCTCTCAAGACCACCAGATATGCAAATAATGAAAAAGTCACATCCATCCGCATCTTATTTAATCAGGCCAATACCTATAGTTGCAAACTTTTTTATCAGTAGAGGCTATCAAGCATGCTGAAACATTTAGTGGTGTTTCAGACATGTATAAATTAAGCTTTGTATCCGATTACCCAGTTTGAACATTCAAGAACAAGTTGACATTTAAATTCATGAATGGATTGATGATTTAAATGAGTGTTATATTTTTATAGAAATGACAGAAATGTGTTTGATACAACTTTTGACTGTTGGTCTTAGTGTTTCTAGATATATACCAATTGTGAAAAACAAAAGTTTTCACTTGAAGCATTTTAATCTGCTACAATCAGTCTTTTTATACATAAATTTTAATCTATTGTTCCACCAAACCAAGAAAGATCAAGGTGGTCTATGAAATTCATTTAAAAATGTCTCAGCAGGACAAAAAGATTGGAGCCAGATTTAACCATTTATGAAGTGGGTTCCATTGCTAGCCAATAGCGATTAAAACAGCATGTGGAATTGCCATGTGTCTCTTTCATTTTTATCAAAACAATAATCAGAAGAAAATTTATATTTACAGTACCATCGAAAATAATAATAGGTTTTACATTGTCATGTTGTGGTTTTGCCTGCAGAGGATCAATCTGCTTTCTATCACTCATAAATATTTAGAGAATGCACAGAATAAGGGAGACTCTATCCTTGCTTCTACAGAGTGTGCCAGTAAAAATAGTTGTGCATAATTATACAACCTCACAGTGGGCAGCAATTTTGATATTGAATGATCAAATATTTAGCATCATTTTTATGCCATCAAGGGCTAACAGTACAGTCGATCAATTGACCTATTCTTACCTGAGATCATGGGAGCCTAATTAGAATTCGGAATACAACCATCTTGGCAAGCAATGATCAGAAGTACCAGTTCAGAAAACCCTTACTATATTCAGGAAATATGCATGTTTAGTTTTTGTCATTTGATAAATCTTGCCCTTTTAATCAAGAATTTTAAAATTAACGCTGAAATGATAATGTTTACTGGGGATCAACACAAGTATTAAACTGTTAATTGTTTGCCCCCATCAGTTCAACTATCAGTCTGATTATGATGGTGAAGTATTCACTTTTCCATAAATGAGTCAACCACACCTAGTCCATCCACCATTGAACTAGAACAGTTGAGGGATCATTTTATCCCAATCACATGATTAATGTTATTTATGTGGATCTTTGTCTCCATGCCAGAAATTGTTATTCCAAGAGTACATAATTTAATCCATTCTACATATTGTTACCCTATTACATGTACATTTAATTAAGTAAGTTTATAATAGAAGACTTTTTGCATTGCTAATTTTAAGGTTTTAAACAAGGGTTATTTTATAAATTTAGTTCTTGAAAAGAAAGTTATGGTCTGTTTAACCATAATGCAGTAAAACTCATTATAATAATGATGTATTTCAGTGGAGCTTCAAAAAAAATCACAACCAAATTGGATGGCAATGAGTTAATGAGATTTATACCATTCCTGAAAGTTGTAACCAAACAGTACATTATCAATGCAAAATGAAATAACCAGTATGCTGAAGCACTTTCATGGTCTTTAAATTTGTATGACAGCTTAAAGTTAACAAACCTTTTTGCATTTTTGACCAGAATGGTTGCAGACTTGGGACCTGCAGTTCATCACTATATGATTTAGAACCACATCCGTTTCCTATTTTGTCAGAGAAACTAGCATTCAGGGTTCTTTTCTTATGCTGTAGCTCATTTCTGTTATTTTCTCTGTATTTATGATTAAAAAGTTATGAATAAGTTTTATTTTAGTCAAAATTTTCAGTATTTTTTCCTAGTGTTGGGTAACGTTCAAACAATGTCAAAGTCTTTATCATACCTAATACTGTTGTTAAAAGTGCTAAAAATGTAGAATAAATAAGAATTATTTATTCCTAAATAACCTGTACTTAATTGGGATATCCGTTTGTTACAGAAAGTGACTGGAAGATAATATAATGGTCATAGCTTATAGAATGTATTACTTTTCCATTGTTTTGTTATAAAATACAACAAAAAAGAAATTGGAATTCAAGAAAAATATTAGTTTTAAAATAGAGTTAATAAAAATATATATATATATATATATAATAAACACATGAAAAAGATGTTTAAATATGCATTTGACATTTGCAGAAATTGAGAACAAAAGTCAAGATATAACCCTTTCAACACTTAGGGATAATTTATCTCAAATATGTACAAATCTGACATATCGGTTCTTAAGAAAACAATTTTACTAATTCCCAATTTGTAACCTTTTGGGGCCCCTCCTGACCCCTTAAGATATAGGAACCCAGTCATTTTTACAAATCTTAACCTTCTTTACCTAACAATACTTTAGTGATGATATAGGCAAAATTATTTCCATTTAAAAAAAATAAATATATATATTATATTGACATGTGTCCCCTAACTGAACTCTCGGGGCAGGGCCATTTTTTAATCCTAGGGACACCATTTGAACAAATCTAACAGAACTATAGTTGGTCATCATTACTACATAAACATTTTGAAAATCTGTGGGGCCGTTCATGAGAAGAAGATTTTTTAAGTTTTGGACTATTTTTAGTAACAGCGGCCATCTTGAATTTCAGATCAAAACAAAAAATCTTCTGTATAGCCTTCTATGCAATAGAAACACCCATGTGAAGTTTCAGTTGAATTTGCATAGTGGTTTAAGAACAGATGAAAGAAAAAGAGAATTTTCTGTTTTCCCATAGTATCCCTATGTTAAATTCTAAGTCCCCTTACAGGGACCCTATAAATTTTAGCCCCTAAATTCTTATCTGCAATCAAACTCCTACACATAGGGATAATTTATGCATAATATGAACAAATCTGACATACCAGTTCTTAAGAAAGCGAATTTAATAATTCCCAATTTTTACCCTTTTGGGGCCCCTCCTGACCCCTTAAGACAGTGGAACCCAGTCATTTTTACAAATCTGAACCTCCTTCACCAAACAATACTTCTGTGAAGATATAGGCAAAATCATTTCCATTTAAAAAAAAAAATAATAATAAATATTATTATAATGACATGTGTCCCCTAATTGAACCTCAGGGGCGGGGTCATATTTAACCCTAGGGACACCATTTGAACAAATCTAACAAAACTGTAGTTGGTCATCATTACTACATAAACATTTTGAAAATCTGTTGGGCCATTCATGAGAAAAAGATTTTTTAAGTTTTGGGCTATTTTTAGTAATGGTGGCCATCTTGAATTTCAAATCGAAAAAAAAAAATCTTTTGTATAGTCTCCTATGCAATAGAAACATCCATGTGAAGTTTCAGTTTAATTGGCCTAGTGGTTTCAGAGAAAGTGCTGCTAACATATGACAGACGACAGACAACAGACGACGGACGACAGACAACACGCCATTGCATAAGCACTTCTGGACTTTGGCCAGTAGAGCTAAAAATGTGAGATTGTTTAAAATATGCTTCAGTACCGCTACAAAAATAAATGTGCAATAGCAAAATTCCCATAAAGCAGTGAAAGTTGTCGTAGTTACCTCCCCTCCCCTGAATGGCAGAGAATGAAATATCATGCAAGACACTCTTGCATAGAAACACCAACTGACTATCCATTCTATCAGGAAAACTTTCACAGCCAATGAGTACTGTATTTTAAACTAGAAATATCTCTAATGGTGATGATAAACCCAGATGCGCCCTGAAACAGTTATTGTACCCTTTTGCTGCCTGCTTTGACACAGTGAACCAATTAGAGTATTCAGTTACTTTTGTGAATTCCAGCCAATGGTTGCCAAGAAATAGCGACCCCCAAAAAATGTCTGAAAAATTCAAAGGGCTGTAACTCATTGAAAAATTATTTGTGTGCAACATGCCTATGACATACACAACTAGGCTTGGTACCAATCACTCTTGTGAAGTTCCATCGAATTCCAGTCAATGGTTGTCGAGAAATAGCGACCACAAAAAATGTGTATGAAAAATTCCAAGGGCCATAACTCATTTAACAATTATTCTCGCACATGCCTAAACTGAGCGGTTCGATGCAACCTTGCGTAAATCACATTGGTACCATCGTACTGATTGAGTCTTTTCTGGGGTTTTCCTGTCTTTTAAGTTATCAAACACCATTATTGTCCTAATGTGGAGTTATGAAGTTTAACTGAGAATTTATGAATATTATTAAATCTTCAATTAATTTGATTAAGTGTTGTTTTTATTGATTTAAGTTTGTTGGAATGTCTTGCGTCAATTTATGCTGAGAGAGGCTAGAGATGATCATTTAGCCAGCACTCAAACACACTCATCTCTGCCAGTTACTTGTAGCTTTCCCATTTGAATCAACAGTGGGAGACGATTGACAATGAGACCCAATATCCCATATCAGTCATAACTGAAACTGTGGTTGACCAGGGGTTTGAACTCAAGTTGTCTAGGGATTGCAACATGTGACTGGCTGTGCTAACCATGCAGGCCGTATTGATTTGAGTCATCTTGAAATAAAGGCATGATATATTGCACGAAAAAGTTTTATACCAATTCTGAAAAAATTTAAAATCCTGATATACTTCCTTTATATAATAAAAAACAATAACCTCCTGTAGTGTACAACACTTCCTGATGGCCTCTAGAATCTTCTCCAGGCCCCGGAACAATAACCTCCTGTAGTGTACAACACTTCCTGATGGCCTCTAGAATCTTCTCCAGGCCCCGGACCCAAAGATACGTCTCCATCTGCCCCACGGAACTGGCCTCACTTCACCTATAGAGGAAAGACATCATTAACAAATGTGTAGTTCTATTTCAAAGTTTCATATCAATGTCTGATAATTATTTTTATTCTGTTCAAGATCATTGTCAGATACAGTTGGTACTTTATAACTAGCAAAAAAGAATAATAGCATCCAATCATCTTTTTGTCAAAACAATAATAACACCACAGCGATTTGGAGAATGGACAATACAGTTTACTTCACCAATGTGGGTCATCTGTGGCCAAGTGGTGTAAGACACTGTTGTTTAATGACCACCTATCTCTCATCACTGAGGTCTTAGGTGCAAGCCCAGCTCTGTTGTCACTAAGGTCTTTGGTGCAAGCCTAGCTCTGTTGTCACTAAGGTCTTTGGTGCAAGCCCAGCTCTGTTGTCACTAAGGTCTTTGGTGCAAGCTCAGCTCTGTTGTCACTAAGGTCTTTGGTGCAAGCCCAGCTCTGTTGTCACTAAGGTCTTTGGTGCAAGCCCAGCTCTGTTGTCACTAAGGTCTTTGGTGCAAGCTCAGCTCTGTTGTCACTAAGGTCTTTGGTGCAAGCTCAGCTCTGTTGTCACTAAGGTCTTTGGTGCAAGCTCAGCTCTGTTGAAAAACTTTATATGAGAAAGTTCACCAGTTTCTTGTGAAGCCTTCCTCTACCAACTTAAACTGGTTATGCCATATATAAATTGTCAGGTGTTAAACCGGATTAAAAAAATAAATGAATAAAACATACTTTACCAATACAATATGTTTACTATTTATATAATATATTTAACAATCCCCAGAGAGAGTTTATTATACAAGACTTGTGGTAAGAATTTATTATTACTATAAATATTACATATATTTTTCTCATTCCAAAGTACATGCCCAATTGTTGTTAATGTGTCTATGTGTATAATAGTCTGACATGCTCCAAGGTCAGACTCTAATAAACAGGATTGCAAAGTTTAATGTCTTTTACCAGTGACTGAAATTAACAAAACAACTCCTGCCTATTGTCATATATATATATAAATTTTTATTTACCCTCCTACTTTGAACCAGTCATTTTGGCGAGCAGGATAAGATGATTATTAAAAACATAAAAGATGATGTTACAATGGTAAAATATAATTGGTAGCTATGTTATATAACTGTATATCCAGCGTACCACCAGTAATTGTCAATAGCATAACCATCAACAAATTATGGTGTGCTGTAAAACCCCAAACATAATGTTTGGCGGTAGAAATAAACTGACCTATAATAGTTTGGCTGCAATGGAATTCCTTTATTAATTATAAATTATATTTTGATGGTTAAAGCTACTATCATGCAATACTGGGGTTTGTGTATATATGAACAGTATCAGCTGAATAAAGTATTATTTATTAGAATATCACATATTTAAAAACTGACCAGTCACTGTTAATCGATCCACTTTGCATCAATAATGATACAGAATGATTTAAGAGTTTATTAAAACAAAATTAAGTTAAACTGTAAGAAATGTATATCAGGGAACCCGGCAGCTCGCACATACCTTAAAAGCGCCAACAGTAAAAAATATTTTAAAAAATCGACTATCATCTCAGATCAGATCTGAAATGAACTGATTAACAATAACCGGTCACTAATATTTAAATTTAAAAAAATAGTCTTGTGTAACTCTATATTGAATATCAGGATGGTAAGTATCCATAATATTCCCTACAACTGCTCTCAGTAGTGTGTATTGAGTGCACTAAACCATATAATCCCGTACTAAAAGTATGTTATTATTTTTATGCCATGAATTTGCATAATATAACTTGTGTATTAAATGCAAGAAGAATAATAATAATTGCATGTATGTTGTCAACTATTTAAGAAAAGTTGAATGTATATTGTATTTATGACTATTAAGCGTATAATCACATAAATGATTATAAACACGGTAAAATCACATATATGTGCACAAAGACACAATAAATAACAAAGTATGATGTGAACATGTTTATATTTAGTGTAAAAGAAACTGTTGATGCCATACATTTGGCAATATACATCTCATGGTTATTGTTTTCCCATGTACAATCATGGATAGTACAGTTGATTTGATTTGTCTAAACTATTCCTTATCTTGGCGCTGATAAGCCGATTTTCAATTCGATTTTCGCTTCAAGCTCAATGAATTGAAACTCGGCCAATCAGCAGCAAGTATTATGAAATTTACTGGTTGGTTGGATTTCAATCCGGTATACAAGCCTAGCTCAACAATTTTGGATATGTACTAGATTCTGACATACACTACAATACAGATGTCTTTCTTTCGGTCGGCGCTCTGCAGTGGAGATTTGTCAGGTTGGCAAATGTAAATAGCAGTGTATTTACAGAACTGTGAGATGAGAAATAAACAATTCACTGTTTTATACAGTGTAATTGGATGGAGTTACACAGATAACCTGTAAAAGTATGCAATATGGGATAACAGGCTGTCACTCCCTCTGGTGCAGAAATATCAAATTAAAACAATATAAATGTAAAAAATTACTAAAAATAGTTGGAAAATCTTCCTGTTCCCCAGCCCAGTTTAGTTTTTTTAAAAAAAAAAAAATTATAACAATATTATAAAAGAATTTGTACAGTATGTACATGTATTTACAATAAAATATTTTATACTTCTGCACCAGAGAGGCAGCCTGCCTCCACTTGAGCTCATATTGGCTCAAGCCTAATAAATAACATTAATTTGTGTTTTTCCACTGGGGTGGGCCCTATCTGTATTACATTTCCCCATATCTGTTGCACTGAACCAGATTCACAGGTAATATATTATATATCACCTGTTCCTGGCTCAGCCATTTTTATCTCTGCTATTAAAAGTATTTAATGCATGTCCAAATTTAGATGTATGTACCCCACTTAGTTTTACATCTAGTAATCTGGGGAAATTTAACATCCTTTATTGGATGGTCTTATCAGGCTTTCTAAAATTCCAAAATGCAAATCGGTCCAGGTTTTTTACTACCGTAAGAATTGCCTTACATTATGCCTTTACATGTATGCATACCCCACCCACCATGTCAGCAGCATCATGTATTTTCTGCGTTTATTTATTAATAAGGAACGATTTAAGTTTATTTGTGTATTATTTATAACATACTTTACCACAATGTGTACATTTTAATGACTGACATTATGTTTCTGCGTTACTGAATAATTTTCATTATATTAAAAAAGATCGATCGAACCGGAAGTGATGCAAGTTCCGGAAGCTGCGTGAAATAATCACCGTGGAAACCAATGTAGCATTCAACCACCAAAATAAATCATTCAGAACCTGTCCCACATCAAAACAAAATCGATCCGGGTTTTATCACTTTCATTAATTAATGTCATCAATTCTATAATTAAATTATTTTTTTAAAAAAAATGAAACAAACAAGTAACGCTGCACATTTTATCAAATATTTTAATGACGCAAACAATATTCAGTCCGACCGTCCCAGCTTTGGTTAGCGGTTTATCAAAGAAAATACGGACGCAAACACAGTCTTTTGATGAACCGACAGAACGCTATGGGTTGCTGATCACACATCGGAGACGTGCTTCATAGCGATAGACTCTTCCGATAAACTTCCCTAATATCGTCAATGGTTTAGTCGAAATTGACATCATTTCGCACAGCAGGTGACAAAAGAAACGGATTATTGGGTCAAATGATATTGCCGCAAGGCGTATTTCACAGGTCAGTATGGCATGATAAGAGCAATTTATGAGGTTTTATACGACCGATAGAAAATATCTGGACCGATTTTTTATTGAATTTGAAAATATTTGGACCGATTTTTTATTAAACTTTGAAACGAAAACCGGTTTTGAACTTCAGAAATCAGTCCAAAAACCGAAAAACCGGCAATTTTAGAAGGCCTGGGTCTTATTATGCATTTGTGTTATGCTTATCAATTTATACAAAAACAACAATGAGGTTAATTGCTAAATAGCAATAATAACCATAAAAATAGGGAAAATTTATAAACATTTCCACATATTGTATTCAACAATATGAAATTTGTATTCAACAATATGAAATTTCATTGAATATTATCAATTTTGAATTTTTTTAAAGTAAATGGTATCTATATGATGTTTGTATTCATATTTGAAATAGGTTTACATGGCTTGGTAGTAGGCGGGTTAAAACCACAACCCAGGCCACATATAATTATATGTGGACTGCATTGTGGCATCCAACCCATCCTCCACTAATGGAACCGTACACAGAACACCTGCCATCTGTAATTTATTAGCCAAGTCATGTAAATATTGTTGTTTTGGCTGACCACATGGAAAACTAGGGATGTGGGTAAAATGTATTAGGGCTGTGCTACAACACTTATATTTTGTCTGACATTTCACAGTCAAGGATGTAGCACTCCAGTGCCCTAAATACAGAGGCTTGGACTACCTTGCTGGGATTCAAAATATTTGTTATATTAAATTCCAGCAAGTACAATCCTTAGTTTGGTTCTGTGAATCCTGTGAATTTGACAGTCCAGCAGAAAATGATTTGTTGTGTATTTTGCCTTACACCAGGTGCAATCTCTCCGTTGTTTAATAATAAATTGCCGTTCGTTTCCTGGTAGGAGATTGACACCCAATCTCAGACGGGTAATACACTTATCTATTCTCTTATTATTAGAATAATTTGTTGGCCGTCTGAAATTTACCGAGGTTTAAGGAAATGTTTGTTTGAAAGGTTTGCTAATAATATAATTGGTCTATTTTTTTTAACATGTTTCCTAGATAAAGAATATACCTCCTTAGTTGCAAGGGAAACTGAATTTGATATGTTTGTGTATTGTAAGGCATCTTTTACCACTCTGTTAGCGTCTTCATTTCCTGATATGTCTACATGTGCTGGACACCATTCCATTATGACCTGTAGTCCTAATTCAAGGCACTGGTTATACTCAAGAAAGATTTTTGCCAAAAGGTCAGGCCTTGATCTGCTATTATAGTTTTTAAGTGATGTTATGGCAGAAAGTGAGTCTGAGAAAAAAGCAGTTTTTATTGGTTTATTTTCTGATATTCAGCACATAGATTTTTGAATCGCGACCAGTTTAGCTGTGTAGACTGACAAATTGTTGCTGATTCTCTCAGTATACTGTATCTGAAGGGACGGAATGACATATGCAGCTGCAACTTTCCCGTCATCGGGATTTTTACTACCATCAGTGTAAATTTGTGTATGTTCAGCATAATGCCGGTCAATACAGTTTGCTGTTATGGATCTTATAAGTGCTGGCAAATCATTTTTATTGAACTTGGCGGTGAGGGATAACCTAATATCAGGATTTTTAAGTATCCAGGGCGATTCTAATTTAGGTCTAAAATCTGCTAGACTGACATCACTGAGACCATACTCCTCCACCAAGTCCTAGGTATAAGCCCCAAAAGGAAGCAAAACATATGCTTTTTTTTTAATAGTTTGACTTGATGTAGTACCCGGTCCCAATGAGCTTATTCACGGTGTTCCTGTCCTTCCTAGTTTGAGCCCTGGCCCAGGACTTAACTGACTGATCTTCCCCGTCTCAATTTAAGTGGAATAATTCCCACCTCCGCTTCTAATATATGGCCTGTTGTGGAATGGAGCGCTCTGAGGGCTAACTTGAGGGCCTTATTTTGGATGTAATCTATTTTTTTTAGTATTGAATGGGGTGCACAAGAAAAGATTTGAGCCCCATAGTCTATTATTGGACATATGAGAGACTTATATAGAAGTAAGAGGCTATTTTTATCAGAGCCAAAATCTGAACCTCTTAGCATTCTCATCAAATTTAAATCTCTCACACCTGATCATGATGTCCTTTATGCGACAGTGGAAATTTAGTTTCTTATCTAAAGCATGCCTAAAAATTTGATAATTTTTTTGAAAATGATCCGTGTGCCACCTAAATGTACGTCTAAACTGTGCTGATTTGAATTTCCAATAATAATACCCACTGTTTTAGACTGACTAATTTTGACTTATTTAAAAAACTCATTCTTTGGTCCATCCCCATATTAGGTCAAGTCCTGTTTGAACTTTGGTTTGTATCAGGTTTAAGTTGACCCCTTTTAGCCATGTGCCAGAATCATCAGCAAATTGTCAGTTAAAACCATGCCTGTCCCCTCTAGTTTAGCAGGCAGATCATTTATCAAAATAGAGAAGAAAAGAGTAGAGGAGATAATACAGCCCCTTTAGGGTGTGTGTGTGAGGGGGGGGGGGGGGGGAGGGAGGGGTCCTCTTTCTACTGATTCAGTATCTGAAAGGGACCCCACTACCTTGACTTAAATTTTGCGGCCTCTAGGAAGTTCCTCAGATATAGGTAGCAGTTTCCATGTTAAACCATGTTCTTTAAGTTTAAACAAAACACCTGAGTGCCAGGTTAAGTGAAAAGCTGCTTGTAGGTCTAAAAAGATGGCTAGGACCGAGTGTCCTAATTTTTTGCTGAATTAACGGCATGTTGCAGACGTGCAAGCTGGTCCAAAGTGCTCCTCACCTTTCGAAAGTCAGATTGATAGGGGTTAATTATATTTTTTTATTCAAGCAGATGTTCTAATCGTGCCTTTACCATCCCCTCCATAAATTACCCAGGATGGTAGATAAGGCTGATGGGTCTATATGACTGAGGTTCATTTGGGTTTCTCCTTTGTTTTAGTAGTGCGATAACACAAGCCTGCTTCCACGCTAATGGGTATACACTTGGTCATATGGTTCAAGCCATAGTTCTAGTGCTGATCTGGGCATATTGTCTCACTGAAGCAGCATATTAAAGCAAGGGTGGCATCTCAAATGGTCAATCAAAGAGTGAGTACCTGCAATAGACGACCTGACAGCCAATGAGATGTCACAATATGGTTCTCCAAATGTCATCTACAGCTTTCCAATAATTCTACAGTGTCAGAACATCTTGTTTGTAAATCAGCCATTTTGTTTTCCCTTATAACAAAAAAAACATAAATTATCAAAATAATGCATGTGAAAATAATGTTCAAAGTTGAATATATAATTCGCTGAAGATGAATAAAAACATTGTTGCATATCTGTGGATATCTGTTATACACTAGAGTCAAGATCTCTTGCTGTGATGTCATTTGTGGCTCTTTCAGTTTGAACTGGAATTCCACCACTTGGGATAAGATTTTCTAAGATTTGCAACGTTCCTGCCAAAACAGTTATCTCATGGTTATCTCTATTCTCAGAACACAGTAAATCAACATACTTGTTATATTTTGGTAAAGTATGCAAGGATAAGTATCCATCATGAGTATCGGGTATATAACTGATATAACAAGGTTCCAACCCCAGTATCACTGTGTCTATAGAAATGTCAGGAGACCTCGGTTCTAATAAACTGAAACACCCTTTTCTCCAATTTCTGCTCATAGAAGAAGAAGACGTGTTTTCCCAATGGAGGAAAGTTCTATCTTTCTTGTCATCTTTCTCACATGACCTGACAAAAATCTGTGATTGAATCTATTTGTGACATCTATTTTCTTATCCACAAATGGTCATCATATTCAGATGTCCTTCTCATTGCTTAGTATTATGATAACAGGGTCAGGATGAAAGTTAAAATTGAAGTGTAATATTTAAACAATGTACAAGTAGCTTAACTGGTTTCATTTCTGGTACATTTTAGTATGTACTGTCTAATGTTGATTTCTTCATAATAAATTATATCTGAAAAATGAATTTTATAGTACACCATTTTTCAAGTTACAAGTTTGTCTTCCAATTAAACAACTGCTTTTTACCCTCCTCTTTTGGGAATGATATGACCTTCTTTAAAATCATTAAGAATTTTACAGTTATTTAATTTCACAACTTACCTTAAAGAGGCCTCATCTATATCGCTGATACTTTTTCAATTATAGCAGCAAAACTGCCCATTTATATTAAACATCAGACATTATGAAAATTCTGTTCAAGAATATTGTATCCTGGATCTGTATGTAAAATTCTTTGATTTTGTTGACCGAATATTAAATTGTGGCCCATGATAAAGTCACTCATTGGCCAGTTTCTAAATTAAAACTTCAAAGGACGAAATGAAAAATGCCAACCTGTATATTTAAGAATTTCTCAAAAATAAGATAAACTACAAGGATGGTATCAGCCATTATCTTTCAATGTGGCCTTCCAATTTGTGATTCAATATGCCTCTCATCATTACTGAACAGAAAGTTGTAGGAGATGCATCTTTAAATAAATAAAGTTAACTTACCTGACCGAACAGATGATTCTCTGGAAACTTTCATTCAGCTCTCTGTTTTGCTACAAAATTGAAATGCAACATAGAGTATTTTGCTACAGGTACATTGTAGTATATCTAGAACCATATCATAATTAAGTTATTTGGTCACGTGGTCTATTGATTGAATTGATTTAATATTTAGCATCACTTTTAAGCCATTGTGGAATAACAGACAATCAGTTAACGTAATACCCGTTTCCAGTGTTCTAGCACACCCCATCTCGGCAAGTAACTGACAACTTTCCCACTTGAATTAGCAGTGAGAGACGAATGATAATGAGACATAATGTCGTATATCAATCATCACAGAAACTGTTGCCTTGCTGAGATTCGAACTCACGACCCCTGGAATGACTGAGCTTATCGAGGCCCTGCTCCTGTGGTCTACTAGTAGATCATTAGATCAAGGGCTGGAGGGTTCACTACCATGGCAATGTGTGGTATCCTTGAACAAAACATTTTATCAACATATACTTAGTACTGGTTCTACCCAGGAATAACTGAGTGTGATTTGTCTAAGTTGTCAAAACTTGTTTCACAAGCGGTGTAACAAAAAATTTAACCATTAACATATACAGTTAATGTTATCTTTTTTACTAGGTGGGGAAAAAATAGTTAAAAATCGCTGACTGTCAGCCCTAAAATATCCGACTGTATTTTTCACGATGTTTCAGCAATTTTATTCAGCAGTGCTCCTAGAACAGGATAGCCCGCTGCCCGGGTCTTGTCAAATCTGGATCCAGGCATGTGCCTTTTCCAAAGTTACTTGCCCGTTGGGCTGGTAGAGCTAATACTGATTCTAGTCTCCAGAGCTCAACTGCATTTCAGTATGCATATATGAATTAAAAATTGTGATAATAAAACTCAAATTGGCATTCAAACTTTAATTTAAATTGACATATGAAAATAAAAGGAAATTGGAAACAAATAAAAACATATATAACAAACAAACTGTTCTGTGATACCGACAAAATACAAAACTATTTGTGACATGATACTTGTGTATTTCAAATCAAGAAGAACTATAAGCTGCGTATCATATTGCATATTGGCCTATCCATACTGCAGTTCGTATTGCATCGGAAGTGTTCCGGCAAAACACAGCCTTAGTTTGGACTGAGTTTGTGTTCTGGACTGTTTAGATATATACAAATCATGTTTTCTTTAAAATATTCGATACTAAGATCCCACCTACACTATTGCATGGATCTGAGTTGTGGGACTTTGAAGAGCGAAATGCAACAGAAATCGTGCACAGATCAGTGCTCCAAAAATAGGAAAACCTGATGCCCGGGGCTTGTCAAATCTGGATACAGGCATGTGCCTTTTCCAAAATTACTTGCCCGTCGGCTTTGTCTTAAAAAATCGGACAAGCTAATTTTCACAATACACAGGTCTGCAAATATCTCTTTTCGATATGACACAGGTCAAACTGTTGTTTATAGACTGTAACTAATCAGTATAAAAAATTGACCGGTGGTGTTTATCACACCACATGCCCAATAATGCGACTTTGGAAAACCTCTCTTGCATATCCAATATAAAAAGGCTACTCTTGTTTTCAAATCTCTTTCAAATATACACAGATGGCAGTAAAGACATAGAAAATAAACAAGCAGGAGCAGGAATAATAATATACGATAAAAACAACAACGTAATATATGAAAAGGGAATCAAACTTGACGCATATATATCAGTATACACAACAGAATTAATAGCAATATTAACAGCATTAACATGGATCCAAATAAATAAACCAAAACAAGTGGTGATACTCACCGATAGTTTAAGCGCGGTACAAACAATACAGACAGGTACATCAAAAAATAGAGAAGATATAGCCACCAGAATACTACAAGGAATAAAAGCAATCAAACAAAAAGCAATAAATATCGAAATAGCATGGATACCAAGCCACGTAGGGATAGAAGGCAACGAAACAGTAGATAAAATAGCCAAAAATGGGTCCAAAACAGGCAATTACAAACATTTTAAACCAAGCGTAAAGGAGACAAACACAATAATTAAGGAAAAAATAAACAAAGATTGGGAACAAGAATGCAGAAATCTAAAAACTTACAGAACAAAACTAGATAGTAAAATACCCACCAAAATAGAACAGTATCATGATAAAAGGTTACTAGATAAAGCATACACAAAACTACGTCTGGGACGAAATGGCATAGACGAAACTAGGAAAAGACTTAAACAGGAAACAAAATGTAGAGCATGTGGCGAAAACGAAACCTTCAATCATGTCTTCTTCAATATAAACAATACATGCCCAATAGATACACATTAGAAACAGAACTACTCAAACTAGGACTAACGAATATCAACGACAAAACACTACTATACCCAGAGGAAAAAATCAAAACACAAGTCAGAAACATTGTTTTTAAATTTCTTAAAGATACAAGACTAGACAAAATAATATAGAATTTAAAACAAGGCAAATGATTGCAGCACGCAAGGTGATATAAAATCAAAAATATAATAAATAATATATAAAAATAGCAGAAAAAGAACAAACAAAACAGTATATAAATATGAAAATGAAGTAATAATAAAACCATCCCGACACACAATTGATAATAATACATCTGGTAAACAGTAACGAACTAACTGCCATAAGCGGCTAGGATCTAGCTCCGTGGGCGCTGGATACCAGATGATATAAAAATTAAATTAAATACAATAAACAAATATATAACATGATATAAAAGCACACAACAAAAATAATATTGAATACCAAAATATAATAATAGTACATCTGGTAGAAAGTAACGAACTAACTGCCATAAGCAGATAGGATCTAGCTCCGTGGGCGCTGGATACCAGATGATACAAAAATAAAAATACAATAGACAAATATATAACATGATAATAAAACACACAACAAAAATAATATCAAACACCAAAATACAATAATAGTACATCTGGTAGACAGTAACGAACTAACTGCCATAAGCAGATAGGATCTAGCTCCGTGGGCGCTGGATACCAGATGATACAAAAATAAAAATACAATAAACAAACACACAAAGCGGTATAAAATCACACAACAAAAATAATATTGAACGCGAAAAATACAATAATAATACATCTGGTAGACAGTAACGAACTAACTGCCATAAGCGGCTAGGATCTAGCTCTGTGGGTGCTGGATACCAGTTGATACAAAAATAAAAATACAATAAATAAATATATAAAACAATACAAAACAAATATTCTATTAAATACAAAAATAGGAATTACAATAAGCAATATATGAAACAATATAAACAAACACAAAACAAATACACAAGGTAAACAGTATAGAACTAACTGCCTAAGCGGATAGGCTCTTTGCTCCGTGAGCGCTGCTCACCTAATGATATATTAACATAAAAACATCATGTCAAACCCAACTATTTTATAAATAAGTAGATATATAGGTAATTACAACAAGGACACATAAATAAATGCAGTATTATAAACATAGAGTAAAATGTATATAGAGAAAACAACTAGTAGAATAGACAGATGGACACAACACCGGAAACTGATGGATGATACAGGAAAAGGCAAGTATAACAGACACTAACCTTAACAACTAACCATACTTAGACAAGCAATATTATGCTAAAACCACACCAAGTAGTGGTATACCGTAGTGCTAATGAACCATGGTGCTAGGCACAACAAAAGTAGCTATTAACTGTAAATATATTAAAAAAAGTAGATCTAGATATTTTATATATTATATATCATTTATTGAAAATAAAGGCAATGCCCAACTATAAACACCCATAAAGCAGGCCATTTTTTGTAAGCAACCCATAACAAGCTCACTAACAATTAACAAAGGTTCACAGCACCCAGATGTCTAGAAGTACCGGGGACCAGACGGCACGACGACTGATCGAGGCCAACTAACCAATTCACAGGCGCCGTGACCAGAAGACCCATCAAGAAGATGACCCAACAAGCCCGGGGTTACCAGATACGTCACACCTAAAGTGTGGGGTACAGGTACTGCCGGGTATCTTCTAGACAACTAACTACGCAGCACAACCTACCACAGAGCAACAACCTCCGAAAATGACCAACCAAGAAGACACCACCACAATCAAGAGAACTAGCGCCCTCCCTGACCTTACCCGATCCACCTTGACTCATACACACCACACACAACGCACAAAACAACGGTATTCTAAGATATACCCTCAAAACTTAAACAACAACAACAACATACACTCTAATATTATATCGACCCCATCCCAATCAACACCCAAACACAAAGAATCTAGATCCACACGGCGGCATGTCCAACACCACTTCAACATACATCACCTTAACTCGGCATATCGTGATAAACCAACTAAAGGTTAAATTAGCCGACAGGTATATCCCTATTTTTCACAGATTTAGGAACTTTAGAAACAGTTCTGCGGCGGAACAGCAAAAACATCAAAATTCCAAAATTAATCTTTTTACAGTCCACACTCTATTGTGCCAGCCCGGGGGCAAGCCCCCGGGATAACCTGGCGGAGGGACTATAATCCTTAGTACAACACACACACACTCAAATCTCTGAACAATCTGGCACAAGCTTATCTCCAGAACAAGTTCAGTTTTGGGAGTGACTTTCATGGCATTAATTTAAGGTCAGGTGACCAAAGTCAACCGTATATTCTAAAGCCTAATCTTGAAATATATCAAAAAACGCTTTCATACTCTGGTGCTAAAATTTGGAACTCACTTCCTTGTTCTGTTAGTAATTTTACATCTTTAGTTTTATATCAAAATCCACCAGTGTAACTAACTCCTAATGAAGTATATGTATGACTTGTATTCTAATGTGCTTAATTTTGTACCATGTTATTTTTCAGTCATCTGATGTTTGTACATTATGTAATGCTGATTTTCCCTTTGTTTTCTATTACAATTGTTTTAATTCTTTTCATCTTTTCAAAATGCCTAAATTTCTAGTATGTAAACGTATTTGTAAATACATGATTGTATTGAATCTGCCACTAATTATGTTTTAAAATGTATATATGTATAATATGGAGGCACACAGGGAAGATCCAGCATGTTGGATTGTGTAACCTCTTTAAATAAAGTCTTTATTTTTATTTTTATTATTATTATTATTATTGTTATTAATATTATTATTATTATTATTATTATTATTATATTCAATTATCTATTTTTATTCCTCTAAATGTGATTGGTGGATAGCTTTGAATATAAATTAATCTATTTTTAATGACCGCTCTGATTGGTTAGATATCTACGACCAAGGTACACGTTTCTTACCACGCGCCTGAGCAAAGATAAAAAAATAAACAATGACGTAATTCACGGGTGTCCCTCAAATCCTCCATTTTTTGAATAGCACAAAATTATCTCCCTTTGCTAAAATGGTGACAATTTCTAAAATCTGATTATGTTTCTGCAGATAATTCGCGATCGATCGCGTTATGTATAATGCCATCGTTAGATTCTGGTAATTTTATAAATTTTTCGTAGATTTACAATAATTGGAACTGTATGTATATAAATTTTCTTCTGAGCGTGAAAATTGATATTTAAATTGAGTTTGCAGTAAAGAAAAATGTGGATGGGGTATTATAGTAATACTTATTGCTTTTTGGTTGTGTAGTTTCAGCGTATTATTTTCTTTGGCAAGATTTAAATATGGTATTGAAAACCACAATTAAGATCAATTATGTGGAGTTTTTTTAATATGTGAAATATAGTTGACTAGTTACACTTTCTAGATATTTGAAGGCTATCATAGACTGCATTTATTTATCATATTGCCAAGTTTTCTTGGATAGATTGAATAGCTTTGTCCCTTATAAAGCTTAGATCATACTATAAATATGATCTTAATTGTAACATAACGGGGTGTGCTTTAATATTAGAATGAAATCAAACTGGAACAATATGAGCTAAAATTATTCTATAAAGTGCATAATTGCGCTATTAAATTGGGTCCAATATGGCATATTAAAGGTGATAAAACAGGCAAAGGGCAGTCCAGGGCTGTGGAAATAAAATACAAAATTTATCACTACCCAGGGATGTGAAAGGCAGTAAATATTACTTCTGACAAAGTACAAATGTTAATTCCACAGCCCTGAACATCCACAGCAGATAGAGATATTGAATTGGAATACTGAGGTTAGATTTACATCTCACAGATGTCAGTTTAAAGGGGAACGCAACCCTGTGTATAAAACAGGATATTATGAATAGCTATGAGTTCAGCTTTCTATTAATAGTATTATTATGCATAAATTCGAGTCCATAAGGATATATCAGCTCATTTTGTAACGGTCATTTTCGCACATCGACTTTGTGGTGGAAGTCGCCATATTGGATACCCGCGTGACGTCATAACTGCACTTCCGGTTTAAAACATAATTGATTTATACGCTTCAGCAGATATAGAAACGTGCAATTATAGTCACCGGCAAAAGTACTTGCAAGAATAATAAAATGGATTAAGGTAACGGAGAAGGACTTGTGGCCTACAACTTTGAACCAGAATTTTCAGAAGCAGAGTTAAATGAATTAGAAGACGAGAGAAATAGTGAGACGGCACAGTTGTTCACACATGTGAAAGATTTTTGCAGCTGCGAAAACTGTGTAATGATGCTTTCGTCTGACGAAAATACGTGCTGCAGATGCAATGGCCATACTATTGGAAATTTAGAAGATTTAGAATGTATCACAGAAATAATACAGAGATGTCACAGCAATGTCTTATGAAGTTTTCACCCAAAAAGATGATAACTGTTAAACAGTCACACCGATCATGAACCAGAGATCAAACCTGAAACCCATCAATCACGAGTCTGACATCTTATCATGTAGCCTGACATTGACGATTGAATTTTTCAAAATAGTAAAATTACCCTTAGCTTGATAAAAAAGTAATTATTGCCGTCAGTGTTGATGTAGATCCAGGCGAGCCTGCACATACATGCTGTACTATCAGGGTATATACTGTTTGCTACTCAGACAATACATTATCAAAAAAAAAAAATAAGACCAGGAATGGAATTTAGGGGGAAATGTTTTGTTACATATATTTACCTGTCTAAGAGAGAATAAGAAATAATATTATATCTCTTTTCTTATCGTGTTTAGCTGGTGCGGCCATTGTTGCGTACTGAGAAATGGCTGATAAAATTTTGATTTTATATCCTTTTTAGTGAATTTAGATGAAGCATGAATGAGTTGGGGGGGTTTTTAAGTTGTTTAACATAACTGGCACTGTCTTTTGGTTATTCAAATGGTGTTACTACCCAATTTGATATATGTTCTCTGAACATATATGAATGTGTCTCCTTATAGGGAGTGTCATATGGAATATAATGTCTACAGGCATATTGCACAAAGTGTATGTTACTGTCCAGCTACTGGCACCCTGCTGAGCTTTCATAATTCACCAACACCACATTCACACCATGTGGTAATGAGAAATACCCTGCCTCAGTGTGCATATTGTACCCTAATAAGCGTAATCACCCCAGGTTTAATGACCCCAGGGTTTATGACAGGATGTTATATCACATTGTATTATGCCTTATTACTAATTTAAACATTTTCAGTTAATTAGGGTTTCAATATCAATGCAAACTTACAAGTAAAAAATTTTGTTATATGATTTTATGAATATTTTTCATAAATTGTATACCAGAACACTATTTTAACAGTAAAAAAAACTTTTCATGTTTTAATGAATAAATAAAGGAACAAAGGTTTTACTTTATCTGTTTTCATTACGAAGTAGAGGTAGTTCAAATGTCTATTCAAGAATAATGACCTATTTGACTGTGAAAAAGCCATATATTAATAAACTAAATTGCCTATTGATTATAAAATTAATAAAATGAGTTTATGAACAATTAATGGTTGACTGAATATTTAGCATCATTTTTTTGCCATCGAGGGTTTACTGTACAGATGTTCAGTTAACCTAACCACTGTTTCCTGCAAAAGTTAACCAGTACTCGAGCACACCAAACAACCGCAAGTAACTGATAATTTTTCCACTCGAATCAGCAGTGAGAGACAAATGATATTGAGACACAATAATGTACGTCAGTCATCACAGTGACTGTCGCCGGGTGGAGATTCGAACTCGAGACACCTGGATTGATAGTTAGACACGTAACTGACTGAGCTAATCGGGCCTGTCACAATTAATTGGCCTTAATTTGTATTTTAATATTAACTTTTAGATACCATGTCGTTAACACCTTACGTTTTGACATTAACCTCTTGTTTTTATTTTTAATTGGATTATCACACCTGTTTAAACAGCCTGCAATTATAAGATTGTGAAAGTTTGCTTTATCAATTTCGCAATATTTTGGAAGAGTATATAAAATTACAAATTAAATTTCAGAAATCAGCTGAACTATATGTTATTAGCACATTTTTAAAAGCTTCCCACTGGATAATATACACTAAGGCTATATGAATGTCGCATATGGTCATCTTCGTACTGAAATCATCAGAAATTGTATGCTTGGGTAGTAGTACGTCAAGGCATTGGTACGCTTCATTCTGCAATCTTAAGTCCTTAAGTCAAAGTATAAAGGCGTTTTGCACGTGATGTCACCAGAAGCTTGACACTGAGACAATGTGAAATCACATATTTGGAAAACTAAAAACAACGCTGCCCACAAAACATATCGCATTACTCCACTCACTTATTCCGCTGAAGAAAAACAATGTTTATGGTTAAGTGCTTCAATTCAGAATAGTTTTCGCGTTTAATTGTCTTCCTTCGATGTTCACTAATGTACTGTTAATCTATCTATCAATTGTTTGCGTGAATTAGTGTATATACAAAAGAGTATCAGTAGAGATCTGTCACTAACGACACAATAAATTTTTCGCGAGAACTAGAACGGAAGTGCAGCTATGACGTCACCGAAAACCTCCAACATGAAAGAGCTTTAAAATGGCGGCGCCCATGATATATAGGAAACGCTTGAAATCTTGATATTTAATATCGTTTTTCTCACTTGATAAATTTCGTTCAATTAAAATTTGTTGATTTTTGTGTTAGTTACATGTCTATTTAACGATAAATGGCCATTTAAATTCTGACATGCGGTACCCTTTAATATAATATAATATTGTGTTAAATTGTATTTCTAACCATAGGGATATTGCAATCCTGCAGTCAGAAAAGATGGTGTACACAAGGTGCAGCTGTATATTGTTCTTGTATTGAAGTGAGCAAATCAAGCTGTGATCCTTTACCCTCACCTGATGACTCCATCCACAAACTGGATGATCTAAGGATAAACACAACATGCCTAGGTCATACATGTGAACCTTTTTGGAAAGTGATGAGGGAGATTAGGTTTTGAAATGAGGAAGATTGGATGCAAATGAGGGAGATTTTTTTTCGCACCATAAAATTGTTGATATGTAGAAAGAACAAATACTGTAACTATTTCAGAAACAATTTTGTGTCATTTCTTTTTCGCAGTTTTCCAGATTGTTTATTTTTGGTCTTGTGGCACAGTTGTGCTTTGAATTTCAAGTCGCACCTTTCTAAAAATTTCGGACATGTCAAAGATCGTCTTTGTTTTACAGTTTTATATATTGATTTTCTTTATCGTTGTTTCAGTGGTAAACTATATGAAAACCGATACGACTACATCACTACGAGATATATGCCAATTTGTCATGCTGTGTTGAATTTGATTGTAACACCTCTCATGTGTAATCACGTTGAAAGTTTCTGATATCATCTGCAATCTGATTGGCTTACAACCAATAAAGGCGAAGCTTATCTATCTTGGCCATGTTTATGACAATGATTGACATTCGCAGTGTCAATTAGTTTGTTTTTACAACAAATTGCAGGTGGAGTAAAAATACAATACCCAGGATATTGTGATTGCAGGAGATTTTGGATCCTATCCGGGAGTTGCGAATTTTCTCTTTGATTCCAGGAGAGTTCACATGTCTGCTATGTCATCCACCACATCATCAGCAGATTCAGCTTCACCCAGCAGACGCACTGGTAGACCTTCCTGTAGGACATAAAATATATATAATAATGAAATAATTCACTTTATAAAGCATATTGCTTAACCATTTTTGTTTAACTTGACCTCGCACTAGAGTCAACATCATAACCACCACCATCTACATCACCATATTCACCATCTTATCATCACAGTATGGTCCAATGGAAGAACATCAGACCCAAGATCAGAGGAACATGGGTTCGACTCTCTGCCACAGCTATTCATACAGTCCTTTAGTGAGACACTTTCTCCTCACATACATACACTCAGTACTGGTTCTACCCAGGAACACTTTCTCCTCACATACATACACTCAGTACTGGTTCAACCCAGGAACATTTTCTCCTCACATACATACACTCAGTACTGGTTCTACCCAGGAACATTTTCTCCTCACATACATACACTCAGTACCGGTTCTACCGGGGAACACTTTCTCCTCACATACATACACTCAGTACTGGTTCAACCCAGGAACATTTTCTCCTCACATACATACACTCAGTACTGGTTCTACCGGGGAACACTTTCTCCTCACATACATACACTCAGTACTGGTTCAACCCAGGAACATTTTCTCCTCACATACATACACTCAGTACCGGTTCTACCGGGGAACACTTTCTCCTCACATACATTTACTTAGTACTGGTTCTACACAGGAACACTTCGAGTCCGAGTTGCCCTAGTTGTAAGAACTTTGTCCACAATCGATGTAAAGTAGATAAGTTTATCTAAGTACAATTCTTTAAATCATCATCATCCTAAAGGATCTTATTATGAATATAAACAATATTTATTTGTTATTAGAAAAGTAATTGTACATACAAAGACAATCAACATAAAGTGAGTGGGACATAACACCATTTTCAACACATAACAGGTTATATATGGTATATCAAATTTTGCAAGTGGAGGGAGACCTCAGAATGAATCTATAAATGAGAGCTGTACAGACCACTCAGCCACAGAGGACTCCACCATTGAATGACAGTTCTACAGACCACACAGCCACAAAGGACTCCTATCATTAACTGTTGACCATGATTACCATAATTTTTATCATCAATTTTTTAATGGGTTTAAGATCATTTTCAACACATGAAAGTTTACAGGTACATCATGCAGCAGGGTTTAGTGGTGAGTCACATCTCAGATTCATGAAGTAATGGTCAATTTTCTCACAATATGTTTTTCTTCCAAGCTCAAACTCATGACCCTGCTAGTGCCTTAGACCACTCTGACCTCTGACCCAGAGACCCCATTATTGATTTCAATCATTCGCCATCACCATAAATAATGCCACTAAACTGTAATGATACTCAGTCAAGCATCGGGCAGACAGTCCATTTACTTTATATGTACACAAACGTTCAAGAACTCATCCTGTTTGTGTAGTGGTACACTTCTGGAGTCACCATAGCAATAACCTCTACATGGTATTTCACATCCTCTGTCAACAAATACATGTACAAATCACACAATAGGAATATGTATTAACACTAAATATTCAAATGCTCGTTGAAGGTTTGAGCATGGTAAAATTTGTACCAATACCAGTTATTATAATATAAGTTGTGTGATTCGTTATAATTGGTAACTACTTTGAATTACAACTTATAAACCAGACAGAAAGATCTAGTCAATTTATTTCAATATATTTATCAGGAATCATGAGATCATGCAAAACTAAAAGCGTGTTAACGTTCATAACAGATGAACAGTAACTTGTAGATTATTTCAAATATATCTAATTTGTAAACAGAGAAATAGAATGTCACATTTATCTATTTCAGTGAAAAAGTATAAAATCATACTCTCTAGATTTAACACAAACAATTGATATCATATACATAATTCGCTCAAACAATTTCTATGAGCTGGATTGAGAAGTAATTTCAGAGTTTATATTAATTGCTCCCCGAGTCCAATTCTTGGGTAGAGCAAGTACTGAGTGATGTTTTTAAAGTGTACAGGTCAAGCCTGGGATGGATTCCGCGACTTCTGGCATGAGACATCAACAACACATCCACTGCAGCTCAGACCCCCTATATACCGTTACTTAGTCATACACTTTTCAGTTATGAAAAACTTTGACTATTTGATACATAAATACTGTTTACTTAGGGATGCATTCAGAGTTATGTTTTGATAAGTAAACATAATTTGTAACCTTAAACTCAAATCAGCTGCATATGACAATTTTATATATTTTTATTACACAGTTTTACTAATTTGCATAAATGTCTCTTTTTCATGCTAAAGAAACATTTTGATCAAATATTTTGCACACAATGTGCATGTATCTTTTTGACTAGAAACTGTGGTTTGTTTTTTCTAATTTTTCCGTTGAATTTTTTTTAAAAAATCCCCATGGGTTTATTTATGACCAGAATCTGGACACGTGATATTTAATAAACATGGACAAATTTGTTTACCTACTGGTATGTTAAACATATAAATTGCCTGGTCTGTCGAATAAAGTTGATAAAGTTTGCGTTTGCTTCATATATGTTTAAATTCACTTTAAATTAAAAAAATTGTTTTTTGTTATTAAAAACTGTGTTAGAAGTATGTTCTAAATATGATGGTGGGGAATCAGTAGAAGGCATGTGACAACATTCACTCAAACATGAGTTCAAATTGCCATCAAAACTATAAATAGACAACATATGGACTACATGAATATGTGAACTGTTGTTGACTTTTGGGTACTGGATTCCTTGCAGTTGGCTGCTTCAACATCAACACAATAATAAATGAGTTGTTCAGTTTTTCACAACCAGTTAATGTAGTTAATTAATTTGACAGCATGTCTAACTATTAATTCAGGGGTCAAGAGTCAAATTCCCTACCAACCTAAGTCTCCCTGATGAATGATATAAAACACTATTTGTAATTGTCATTTGTTTCTCACCGCTGTGGTATGCCCCTTTTTCTAAAATAGTCTGATGTAAGTGCGGAAGTTTTCAGTTACTTGTGGAGATTGCTGTGGTCGAGTATTGGTTAAGCTTCTAGGAAAGAGTGGTTAGGTTAAATGATCACATACTTGCCCTTAATGGCATAAACATTACACTAAATATTCAATGAAACAAATCAGTTTTTAGCCAGATTCAAAGATAGTTTCAGAAATAAGACTTATGTATACCTGCTTTGAAAGGAAATGAACATGTGTCTGGTGGACTGTCTCCCCTGGTGATAGACTGGATATCCAAATCTACAGCAGTAACTGGGTATGTTTCTCCTGTTGCATAAGTCAGATAACCAGTCCTCAAACTGAATAAAAACACAGAAACATAGAAAGGTCACATAGGGAAAATATTCCTCACAGAGTCAATTGTCCTGTAGTACAGGTTTAAAACAATTTAAAACAACATCTACCAGTAGCTTAAACTTTATATATCTTCTTTAAAAAATAAAGCATTTAACAAAGGTTTCCATAACTTACAATACATCTATATATATTTTTGGTTTGCTTTGTTTTTACAATTTGTTGTACATCTACTTATACATACTGGTTGATGAATATTTCTAAATATTTGATATTAACGAAAAGGGACACACCATCAGGGAATTGTTGAAATCAAATTTACTCATTTTCATAAAATCAATTAATCTACATATATGAATGTAGAGCTATATGATATATCATTCTCCAAGCATAAATGCATGAAACTTAATATTTATGGCTAAGTAATTTGTAAGTGTTAACATAACTAGCAGCACAAAGTGAGCTTTGATGATTTTGGTTAAATAAAATTGAAAATACAAGCTGATATTATCTTGGAATGTTTTATATTATACTGATTATGATAACAAGACTTGTCTGAAGACAACAAAGCTCGCAGATAGGATAAAACTCACCACCCATGCAAAAATTGAGATTGGAGGCAAACACCAAAACTTAAACACAAATATACGCAAAAGTTGAACCTGAAAAATTAAGTCGAAAAAGGGCCATAACTCTGCCAAACTGCGATCCAGAGTTATTGTTCTTGTCTCTGTGTGTTCCATTGATGATGGTGAACACACATGCAAAGTTTGATTCACATCCAATGAGTGGTAGCATAACTCCATTTTCAACAGATAATGAGTTATATTCAGTTTTATTAGTGGAAGAAGACCTCAGATGGAATCTGAGTAGAACCACTCAATGTAGAGAGGTCAGTAGCAATAAGACAAGAGTGCCTTCGGCCACTTGGCCACAAAGGACCCTCAATTTTCAGTATAATGTGAGAAATTAACCAAAGCTGATGTGTGTACCTTAAACCTATATAAACATTTTTAAATAAAATTGAATTGGAACATATTTGCATGACAGAATCAACAGAATTTCAAAATAAAACAATTTGTGTATTTTTTACTCATACCAGAAACCCACCATAAAGAGAAAAGATATTTTCAGACAGATGAGAATAATGCAAAGATGGCTTGTCTGAAGCATCACTGATAAAGACATGGAACCAGACAGAGACTAAAACTTATATAATTATATAAAGTCTGACAATTGAAGCATGTAACCAGCACAGTTTGTAAATACATGTTACACTAAATATGCAGACTTAATCATACTGCCAGGACCCAGTCACTGGACAATTACTTGTCATAGGCTAGTTAATATACCATTCTAAGGTAAAACAAATTCCTTCACAAAAGTTACTTATAACACACGATAGATCAATACCATATATAGCTTGAAAAAAAAGTCCTAAGAGAAACTCTTTGCAGTCTCCGAGATATTGCAGGTTAAAGTTCATAAAAAATCATTAAATTGCGAAGTCCCGATCCCTCCACCATACCTGTCGTATTTGACCGGAAGCGGTGCACACGTAAACAATATTTGCCGGTGTCTTGATAGCGGTAACCGAATTCTTGAACAAATATTCGCTATTTCTCGAATAATACAGCATATTGGAGTAAGTTGTGTGCTATAATTGTAATATATATATAAGTAAATACTCGCTCATTTAATTTTAGTTGAATAATTCATAAAATAATGCAGAAAATGTAAAAAAGAACCCGTAGCAGTCGACACATTTCAGCTGTGTGACGTAGTATTTATCTTTTGATACACGGCTGAAAACGAACATTTGAATGATAGTAATATTGTTTTTTATAGTAATTATGATTGTCGATGTGTCCAGGACCGATTTATTTCGTTTATTTGTCCGAGAAAATAAAAATTCGCAAAGGAAATTATCCAAGGTCCCGTTGCATTTTTTAAACTACGGAAGCTTAAAAGGATCAAAATTTCAAATATATTCGCAAAAATGGAGCTAAATTTAAAAACTTTTTTCTTATCTATCTCTTTCAGCCAGAAATGTTTGTAGTTTGCCTACTTGGTTAATTCCAAAATGTGAGCCTTGGGACAGTTAAAATGTTTCCATGGAAAGTCAACTCTTTATGATAAAAGATGAGGTAACCAAATTTTTTTTTCACATCAGTTAAGATTTATAATTTAAAGAAATAAACCATAATATTTGTTTAAAATAGAATGTAGATATGTATATAAATTTTACAAAGCAAATTTAACAAAAATTTGACAAAGCAAATTTAACAAAAATTTGACAAGGCAAATTTAACAAAAATAAATTGTCTGGCTGATTTCCTACAAACCACTGAATGGAACAAATTAACATAATGCTACTATACCAAAAGGAAATGTGCATATCTTAAAGGTTGTATAGTTGCATGGTTTTGTACAGATTTAAAGCTCTTTTTCCTAATTAAGTTATGGTGTAGGTCAAGGTGCTGTTTGGGGCTATTTATATTCAACATTGATAATTCTTGTTAGAAAAGCTGTTACTTAGGTGATGTATTATGTTTTCTTTTTATATTAAGAAAGTAGATACACATTTTAAATGTCAGTATTATTTTTGCAGTGAAAAAATTACAAGCATAGGGATATCAAACCAAGAATGTGTAATCTGCAAGGATAAGGATGATCGCCCTATTGCTAAACTTGGGAAAAAGGGATGCCTTGGACTTTTTTCTGCTGCGAAGACCTATAAAGGTATAGCTATATGATGTTTCTTCACTTTGCATGATTTGATATTTTCAATTATTGCATGATAATTTCATTATTATATATATTTACATTTAGAAAATATCCTTCACAACACACTGCTTTATATGTATATATGTTTAATTAAACATTATATATTTACGGAATATTATGTCGCGGTGGCGATAAATGGGTTCGTATTCCACAACAAGTAGCGTGGAAAAATCGATATCTTACAAGACCGAATGAGTAAGATATGGATTTTCCCACGCTACGCGTCGTGGAATACGAACCCATTTATCGCCACCACGACATAATATTCCTTTTATTATATACATACAACATATGAAAAGCGAAAAAAGTAACAAATATAGATATTCAATTAATTTTTTATTCGGATTACAATTTATTAAACATGAAAGAAAGATTATGAATGGCGGATGAATATTATGACGACACAATCTTGTATTTTACACTGCGTGTAGATACGGAATTTTAATCTGTCGTTGTGTATTTGAGTATTACATTTTGCATGTATTTCTGACGTAAAGTGTACAGGAATATAATAAATAATCATATCATATATATTTTAATGTTTGTAGCATGTAATGAAAACCATTTTCACTACTAGATATTTGTTATTTCCTGCAGGCCAAGATTTGGTGTTTGTTCCCGGACAAGTAGTACACATTGACTGCCGGAAGAGATTTTGCCACCCAAATCAACTTTATACAGAAAAGTCGACATCAAACTCACTGTCAAGCCCAAAAACAAGACAATCATCAAGTAGTAATAAATTTGACTTTGAAACTAAATGTTTATTTTGTGGTTTTGATGCTAAGTATAAAGATGGTAAAAGGGGAAATGACATACATCCTGTAAGTACTCTAGAATTTGAGTTTACTATAAGAGAAGAATGTAAATCCCGGTTTGATGAATGGGGAGACACTGTTCTCGGACGACTAGAATCTGCCCATGACCTCCCTGCTGTTGAGGCCCGTTACCATCAAGTTTGTTCTGCTAATTTCAGATCTGGCTATAATGTGCCAAAACAATATATGTCTGAAAGTGTCCAGCATAAAAAGGGTAGGCCTATCAATACAAGTACTGACCTTGCATTTTCTAAAATAATGGAGTACTTTGAAGAACATGAAAGCGAGCAAATGACAGTGAAAGACCTTGTCGATAAAATGAATGCACTATGTGGTGAAATGTCTTACAGTACTGTATATATGAAAAAGAAAATTCTTGAGCATTTTGGTGAAAGTGTTGTAATAACAGAACTTAATGGGAAACATAATGTTGTAACTTTTAAAAGCACAGCCCATTCTATATTACATTCCTTTTATAAAAGAAGTAATACAAATGATAGTGAGTGTGAAAAAAAAAGCTATCATTAAAACTGCAGGTAAACTCATTTTGAATGAAATAAAGAACACATTAGATATGTCAAAAGAAGAGTATCCTTCTTCAGCAGATATAATGTCTACTGAATCAAATTACAATTACTTACCTGAAGGTCTCCAGTGTTTTCTTCAGCAGCTCATTGAAAGTTCAAATTGTCATAGAAAGATAGCATCTATAGGCCAGGCTATTATTCAGGCAGCACTGCCAAGAAAAGTCATCTTACCACTACAGATCGGTTTGGGTGTGCAAATGCATCACCATTTTGGATCAAAGTTTTTGATAGAAACCTTAAGCAGTTTAGGTTTTTGCTCATCATACCACGAAGTTCAACGGTTTGAACAGAGTGCAGCTGTTTCACAAGGAATAGAAATAGATAAGTCCAACGAACAGTTTGTTCAATTTATAGGGGATAATGTAGACCACAACATAGGAACGATTGATGGACTGAACACTTTTCATGGAATGGGAATCATTGCTGCAATAACACCTACGCAAGAGCAAAGACATATTATTCCTCGAATCAAAACAACCAGTGAGGACATTATTGCTGTTGGAAAGATAAATATCCACTTTTACAAACAAGAAACAAATCGAATGGAATTGATGATATTCCAAAAGTTGTCAAATATCGAGGAGTTTGAAGATCCGCAAAAAATTTTAAACTTTTTGATTAAAGTTGCACGGCCTCTGAGACAAGAATTACCAAGTTGGTCAGGGATAATGCAGCTGGTGCAGACTGGAGCTTTCCCTGGAAGGTCAAGTATAATGTTTATGCCCATGATTGACATGAACCCCAGTGATATATCTTGTGTATATTCAACCCTGAAATTTGTAGCCCGCCAGGCAAGATCTATAACTACAACAGCAGTTGTGACATTTGACCAACCGCTTTATTGGAAGGCTTTTAACATTGTCATTAATGAACCCGAGGGAAGTGATGTAAAACATGTCATTGTAAGACTTGGTGGATTTCATACTGAAATGAGTTTCTTGGGATGTATTGGCAGATTAATGGAAAACACTGGACTTACAGAACTCCTTTCAACAGTGTATGCCCCAAACGCAGTGGGTCACATGTTAAGCGGTAAAGCAATAGGAAGAGCTATACGAGGACACGGTCTTGTAAATGATGCTTTGGAAACGCTGCTAGTTGAGAAATCATTTCCTGATATGCAACAAAACGTAGACGAAAACAATAATAATGATATTGAAGATTTAATAGATACAATCCTTAAGAAGGAAACCAACCCCGAAACGCTCTGTGACAACCAGATGATTGCTAACATGATGCATCAATATGAAAACACCAAACATTTCTTATTGCAATATAGGACTGGAAAACTGTGGATACAGTATATGGACATGATAGAAATTCTTCAACAGTTCATAGCAGCTGAGAGAACGGGCAACTGGAGAGGTCACCTGTATGCCTTACAGCGCATGCTTCCATTCTTCGCATCTGCTGGACACAATCTGTACTTGAAGACAAGTTACATCTATCTTCAACAGATGTTAAAGTTGGAAGAAACCAATCCAGATATTTATCAACAATTTTGTGATGGAAACCATGTTGTAAGACGAAGTAATCGTTTTTGGGCAGGCCTTTCAACTGATCTAGTGATTGAGCAAGTCCTTATGAGAAGTGCGAAGTCTGTAGGGGGAATGACGCGTGGTAGAGGAATGTCAGAAGCACAACGGGCACAGTGGCTACTCTCAATGCCTTCTTGTTCAGAAATTAACAATGCAATGCAAGATTTCACGGGTCAAACATATGAAACAAGTGCACAGCATAAGGAGTGCACCAATGCAAGAGTTCAACGTGATAATAAAGACAGAACAACCTTCTTAGAGATTCTGCGCGAGCAGAACCCTTTCCTGGATGAACCATGTTTAAGAAACATAGAAACTAGTGCTCTTGCTGAAAGCAATGTTAATGTTGATACAGCTAAAACAATAGGAAAGAACGTTATTAATGAAATGGAGAAAAAGAATGTGCTGTCATATAATTTCAAAAGAACAAATCAGGCCGTTACTCTTGGTTCAAAAAATAACTTAAAGGTTGGAGGGGAAGAACTTTCTGTTGATCCACAACTTCTGTTCCAGAGGTTGATTACTGCTGCTGATTATACCATAGATGACACTGAAACACTTTTCAGCTACGAACTATGTGCAAATCCATCATCAATTTTTGACTCGTCAGGTCTGCTTCGAGAAGCACAAAAACCATTACTTGCCAATGGAATTTGGGACTTGGGAGTGTGTGGAGTTGATACCATTCCAGGAGAACCTAAAGTTGTACTGGATGGCGGATCACTGCTACATCGCTTACCTTGGACATATGGTACACCATTTGGGGAAATATGTACACAGTATACAAATATGGTGGAGCAAAAATATGGACAGGCGCATGCCGTCTTTGATGGATACGTCAATGGTCCTTCCATAAAAGATATAACACATCAACGTCGGTCAAAGGGAGCAACAGGCATTCGAATCCTATTCAATGATAACACACCATTTAAAACAAAAAAGGACAAGTTTCTTCTTAATCCAAACAACAAGCAGAGTTTTATCAAGTTGTTAGCTACACATCTGACTGATAAAGGTTGCCATGTAGTGCATGCAATAAACGATGCTGATCTACTGATAGTTCAAACAGCGGTTGAAATTTCGACTGACAAACCAGTAGTAGTTGTTGGAGAGGACACGGACCTTCTGGTGTTACTCTGTTACCATGCTGATACGAACAAAGAAAGGATATATTTGAAGTCTGACACAAAAACAGGCCTTAAAAGGAAAAAGATCTGGGATATTACTGAAACCCAAAGAGTACTCGGGTCCGATATGTGTCACATTCTACCATTTGACCATGCCTTCACCGGTTGTGACACCACTTCAAGAATGTATGGTATTGGGAAGGGTCTTGTCCTGAAAAAGGCAGTCAAGGATAATAACTTCAAAACTCAAGCCGAAGTCTTTATGAAAATCTCTTCACCTTCTGATGTTAAGATAGCTGGGGAAAATGCTTTAAAATGTGTATATAATGGCAAATTAAATGAGGAATTGGATGCTCTTAGGTTTAGAAAATTTGTGCAAAAAGTTAACACTAGTAAGGTATTTGTACAGGTCCAAACTCTTCCACCAACAAAGGCGGCTGCACAATACCATAGCTTCAGGACATATTTGCAAGTTCAAACATGGCTCGGCAATGATTTAGATCCACTGGTTTGGGGTTGGAGAAAACAGACGATTCATTGATACCTATTAAGTGTGCTCTGTGTGCAGCTCCTGAGCGGTTATTGAAAGTCGTCAGGTGTAACTGTAAGCACAGTTGTGATACTAAAAGATGCAGTTGCCGGAAACATGGTCTGATATGTACAGGGTGTTGTGGTGATTGTAAAGGAACAAGCTGCAATAACGTTCAGTCTTTCATTGAAGAATTAGATTGATTGTTTGGGGTTTAAAGCCATGTAGATATGTTATAAATGTTAACATTTTTTTAAATTTAAGTACTAGTCAGCTTATATCATTTCATCTTGTTACAGGCTTATCAAATTTTATTTAATGTATTTTTTTGTTATTTATTGCATTCCTAGTAACATATTTAAATATTTATCCTGTACGCACAGCAGTTTGATAATATATGGTTATATTAACAATGATTCTAAGGTTGTAATGTGTTATCTATAAAAAATATGTTATGTTTATTTTGTTTGAAAATGTATTATCATACACTCTCTTGAGTGATATGCTTTAGAAAAATCATGTTGCAAAATTGTTTTTGTATTACAATTTGTAATATAACTTATAAATAAGTCATCATTTGTGTTTACTGAAAACTGTTTACTATGTCATGTGTAACTAGTCTTATTTATATAAATGTATCTTTATTGACAACTTTGAACATATTTTGTCAAAACATATTAAATCTTTAATTGAATGGATAACGTATGACTAAAATTTGAAAACATTGTGGCAAAAGGAGAAATCTCACGTTTTGCGCAGTTTCTTCTTTTATCACTATGTTTTCGAAAAGCCGTCTGCTACATAGGCGTCAGAAAGTGTCTTTATGAGGGAAAGGGTAAATGACTTGTTTCAAAATATATAATAACAACACAAGTACAATAACGTAATAAGTGAATGATATCTTGATGTATAACATGATTGGAATTCTTAAAAAAATATTAATGCTTTCTTATAAACTGCAATTCCTTATATCGGCTGAAATCATTAAAAAAATGATGTTTTACCCCAAAAATCACATTTGCAGGAAATTTAAAATGAAAAAAAATGTTATTTTATTATCTATGAGTACATACTAAAATATTTGCATTGAAATAAATTTAAAAATAAAAAAAATCTTTTTTGTTAAATGTATTCCTAAAATTCGTGAATAAAATTACGAAAAAAGTAGCTTTTGTCCCAAAAACGCATTTCCCATCAAAATATTTCTTAGGACTTTTTTCCTGTAATGCTCCAATAATGTCAGATAAACATGCAGTAGTTATCTCTTGTGAAGGAATTTGTTTGAGGTCATGTCTTTATTTGGGCTAAAATACCTAGCCTATCACCCATCACTGAGGTTGTGTGTTCCAGGGATGCTCAGCCCAGAAACTCTATGTGAGAAAGTTTGCCAGTTACTTGAGAAAGCACTGTGGTTCTACTCATATTCATTCTGAGGTCTATCACTTTATAAATAAACCTGGGTAAGCAATATATAACCTGTCATGTGTTGAAAAAGGCTTTACACACCATTAAAAAAAATTAATTATGATGTTGAATGTGTTAACTTACAAGGTTATATAGCCTGGCATCCACAGTACAGCCACCATTACCATCATACCAGTCTGAAATGTACAGTTACAATACATGTATTACACTTTAGGGCCTAATTTTTTTTCTTAATTTCTGTCCATTTTTCCTTAAAATGACTGTATAAAATCACAATTTAGCAAAAAAAAATATAGTAAAATGGCTACCTACCTATCCACTTGAAAAATACTGTGTCGGAGCACAGCAATCGAATTTTTTTTTAAGGATGGCCTTTGAATGTAGTTTTATATTGACTCAAATCAGAGAGCATCTTTTAACCACTGCATTTTTTTATTTTAAATTTAGTAGACCACTAGGTTTTATACATTGAATTTGTAAAAGAAAATCAAAAAAAATATTTATGTGCAATTTGAAAAATAAATCTGCGACTTACAAAAACTTTGAAATTCTAGGAAAGGAGCATGTGAGATCATGTGCATGTACAAGTGCAACAAGTCACAGAACTGTATTAAATGTCAAGGACTTGTCTAGAAAGATGGGAATCTTGCATCTCCTGACTAAATGTTGATAAAGCAGCACAAGAAGGATTAATTATTTGGCAAATTAATCATTCATAATCCAACGGCCACTGATTTCTTTACATTAACTGTAAGTTGTATGTAATCTTAGATGTTTAAATATGTTTCTGTCATGCAAAATGATCTTGATTTAAAGATATTGATGCTTGAAGGAAAATTTCTTGTAATTTGTTATTTTAGCTGCAGTATACAAATTTTGTCATCAGAAGCACTTCAACAATTTTAAAAACATAAATTGCAGGGAATGGTATTGTTTTGATGAGAATTTCATTCTGCAATGTAAGAATTTTGATTTGTATTCCTGGGATAAATGGAAGTTAAGATAATTGAAAACGAGATATTGCGAGATTTTGCGGGAATACCTGAGCATTCACAAAATCTCAATCAGATGCATTTCCTTCTCTAAATAATTCTTTGTTAATATGTATAACATGTAAAACATCATATATACCAGTGTATCTTTATCAATCAAGATGAAGGTATACACATCTTAAAAAGAAAATTTGTGTTGTTTTTAAGCACAAAAGTATACAGGTAGGGCCACCCTTAATAAACTGCTTGTTTGCCACTTCCGACTCGTATCATTTAGGGGTAGTTAGGTAATTTTTTTTTTATTTTTTTTAATCAATCAGAAAATCTTTTTAAGGACATGTAATGACCGAGAATATTTTAAATGAACACCAAAAAAGACACCCAATATATTTTTCCTGAATGGTGGGATTGTTTTGGCAGGCTGGAAGCCGCAAACAAACAAATGTTTAATTTAGGCCTAGAATACTGCCATTATGCATTGATCATTCCTACAAAATTGATGGTGCTTTAACCCTTTGCTCCATAAGCATTTTCTTGGACTCTTCCAAATTGAAAGCATTAATTCACCATGTATCAGCAATGGATAAATAATGTTTATATTAACTGAGTGGAAAACAGTGCAGGATTACGAGCAATCTGAACTCTTCCTGCACTGTTTTCAAAGGCCTTAGAACTGTGATTGGTGCAGGAAAACGCGTATCTACTGCACATTTATATCAAACATCATAATTATATTAAGGATATTCTGTTCAATAATTTATATTGTATTTTGTCTCTGTAGTGTAAAATTATCTAATTTTGTTAACAATAAACTTTCCATCTTTTACAGAAATGATGCATCCTTAAAGAGAGAAGGGAGAAAAGTAAAGGATGTGCATGGTCCAGCTTCTATAAATAAAGACTTCCTTCATTCATTTGTGAATGAGCTTATACAATTTACAATATTTTGCTTGAAATGTGCTGATAAGTCCTGTGGCGGGCGGCATTTGGCAGAATCACGCTGGTTCAAGAACTTGTGATTACATAAGTGCTGTGCAAGTTTAGTTAAGATTTAATGAAAAATAAAGGTGCTATCTTGTCTGCAATACTTTCCCTATATAACTCTATGTAAAATGGTGACCCCTGTAGATGCCTCAAATTTGAACCCAACTACATGACTTCAACAATTTTTTTAAGGTACCTCCATGAAATGCTAAATGTAAAATATCTTAGGTCTAGGCTTGAACTTACAGAAAAAGTTTCACCTAAAATGTACTTATAAGCCATGTAGTAGGGAATTTGTGTTGTCATCAGAGATCTTGTGGTTATATATGTAACAGGCATAAAATCACTGTTATAATTTTAATGCTGTTATCAAATAATAAAATAATAAAATAAATAAAAATAATAAATTTCAATTAAAAAGGTAAAAGCTAAATTTTTTACCTATGTTTATTGTAAAATGGTATATGTGTCTGATGTTTGTAGAGCATTGTTAGGTGAGAATTCTGTTAATATGCAATATATACAAGTTTCAGTATAGTAATCATTATACAAGCCATGGTGTAACAAGGAACCCTTGAGGTGTTAATAACAACTGTTTTTTAGGTAATACGAGAAGGTTTTAAAATTTTCATTTCTGTGTAATATCAAATTTTAAAACCTTAGTCAATCAGTTATAAAATCCAAGTATTATGTTTTGGAGAAAAGCCTCCAGATGTTGATAAAATCATTTGATTTTGAGTTGACACGAGCTGACATGAGAATGACATATAGCTCCACTGGTGCAAGAAGGTACCAAGTGACATTTTCATAGTTTTGAGATAATCGCGTTTAATGGTTTGGGCATGTTTTGTAAATCAGTAATTTATTAATTTGAAATCATTTTAACATTAGTTGATACATTATGATTTGTTTTATACATCTTACAAGTTTCAATTTAATATTTTATCAAATTATGGTGATTTTGATCAATTTAGCACTTGGTACCTTTTTGCATTAAACAAATGTAAAATAATTTCAGTGCTCAAATGTGCCATATGGCATATGGTACCTTTTTGCATGGTAATATTTTCATAATTGATGGTTAAAATTAAAACAAAAAGTACCATGTGTCAAACAGCACCTTCTTATGCTCTGACAAAAAGATGACTTTTTCAACATTTTGAAACTTAAATGTGATAAAAAAAAGTGCTCATTGAAACTATTTGCAATATAATTGTAGTCATAATGACATTTAATACAATATTTTTGTTTGTTTTATTTAAAACATAATGAGTTAATGTTTAATTGTGATAAAAATAAAGTTTACTATACTAGCAAAGTCACATCATACTGACACCGGGCTGACCAGACCAAGAGCAAGCCTCTAGTACTATTTTTGCAAGTTTTTGGTAAGACCGGACCGTGGACTGAACCCACAACCTTCTGCATGTGAGATAAGTGAGATGGATGCTCTACTGCTAGACTGCTGCAGTGTTTGTATTCATGTCATATATATATAATAAATCTATGTAAAACTATAATAAAAACATTTTTTATTCTATATCTGTAAGTCTAAATGTTACCACATGACTACAATATGTAGAAGTTTGTATATGGATCCAATCAAATATTTCATATTGTACAGTAAACTGTTCAAACTTCAAGATATTGTTAAATGTTTAAAATAAAACAAATTGAATTTAGTAGAAATTTTAACAATAAAGATGTGCAATATGTAGCACTATGAGAGAGGCGGCCTGTTGGTGTATGTGTAAGTTTGGACAGGAACACACCATGTACGGAAATCATGGACCGACTCAGGTTGACGATAACCTGTAAACTGCTACAATATAATTGTAGACAAGTTGAATGTGTCCCAAAGACCTACAGATGGTTTCAATTCAAGCAAGTTTTTGAATTTTGATGAATAAAAATCACCAGAAATGAAGAAAGACATTGAAAGCCTTTTCTGTTTATTAATCAATCAATCTTGTAGAGGTTTATGATAGAAATACCCTCTAATGTGATGATATTTTACTGGACTGGATGCAATCAACAGAGTACAATTATTGTGTCAACTGGTGCAGTTATTGGTATTTAAACATTAAAAAAGTCATAATATGAATTTTTCTCTGGTAGTTTTGTAATTTCACAGTTACCGAATATGGATTGTAGTTGTTTACTGTGCTGTCTTGGTAACGTTTAATAACTTGTTATATTTATCAGCTATTTGTTATTTTCATAGAGTATTTTCAACGTCGGGCTGTGTCTTTAGTATGTTTATCGGAATATTCTAAATACAGAAAATTGTTAACTTAAAAACAGCTGAGTTAATTATGTATTAATTCTTAAATCTGAAACAGAAATAAATTAGGTAACATTTACTACTTTTTGCATAACATGTTGTAACACTCTGCTGTAATATTTAATCAGATCTGGACAGCCGTCAAGCGCATACAGTCTATTTTGAGGACAAGGGTCATGCGAAAGACTTTGGACCCGACATCCTGTATGAATGGTGTCTATTTGTTGTGATGGTAAACAAGGTCAGGGAATGTCAACATGGACATTTAAGAGCAGAAAAGCAGGTTTGTCATCATTGTGCATTTAAAAATACTTACTTCAGGATTATCCATAAAATAAGCATATTAATAAATACACACATTATTAGTCCCCTACTGGTTAAAAACTTGTTTCCTGGTCTACAGGATAGCTTGATTTTGTTGGTCAGTCCCAACGAAGGGAAGTAAGTGTTACCCTTGTCCATCAATCATCTGTTCATTTGTTCATCTGGTAAAAATGTGGTTTCTGATCAATAGCTTCTGAAGATGTCTTTGTAATAAATTGATATTTTGCATGTACCTGTATAATTATAAGATACAGGTAAAGTTCTCTATTTCAATCAATTTTTACAAGAGTTCTAGTCTTTTTCAATTTAAATTTGTTGTTTTAACATACATACTATTATACTGTACCCTACCCTATTTCTGCTCAAGAATCCAATCAATCCTAATACTGTTTTTTTCATATTCATGTGTCAGAAACTCTGTTGCATTTTTTATATTTATTCAATGAAGGACTATGCTATAAATGTATAGACTGACCTGACAAACTGCTGTTAGCCTGGTAACATCCGCCACTACTTAAGTGATACTACCATAATATTAATAGTTTCGCTGCTACAGCCTTCAATGGCATTACTAGAACTCTAAAATTCTATACAATTATAAAAATATATTTGCAGAGTACATCAACATGTGATCTCCATGGTTAATCAATTAAAAGACAGACAATTGTGAGAACAACAAAAATCAGGAATGTCCTGCCAAAATAAGAATTCAGAGAGTTTTACAATTTCCAGAATATCAAGTAAAATTTAATTTTAATTTTTGGCAGATGGATTACATCTTATGCTTATTATGATATTATAGGGGTAGTAGGGGAGCATAAATATATTACACTTTCTTTTCAGCTCTTCTGTTATATTTCACTATTGATTTACACCAATCTTGACTAAGAACTATCAGTCTGATGTCTTGTTGTGCATAATTATCATCACTGAATTTCAATCTATTGGCAGAGTTATGACACTTTATTTATTTTGAATGGTAACTCTTGTCAGGTCTTCTCCTAAGCCTCTCAATTGACTTTCACCAAACTTGCTAGGGATTATCAGTATGAAGTCCACTTCTGCATTCTGGTCCATCGATTGTTGGCAGGTGAAAGTGTGTACACTTAGGGTGCTTTAAATATTTTGTACTTCACTGTTAGAAAAAAATGGTGCTTACCGGACTTGTTTTGATTTTCATTGATCTAATGTATCTATATGATATATGTGCATTTAATTTGTTTAACATAAAACTGTTCTTATCAGCTAATGTTTAGCAAAATGTTATGGGATAATTGATAGAATTTTTTCTTTGAACTTTTAGCATTATTTTAATGGACTAACAGATAGCCAGTTAACCTTACCGCTCTTTCCTGGGAAACAAGTACTCAAGCATATCCACCTATGAAAGTAACTGATAACGTTTCCACTTGAATCAGCAGTGAGAGACAAATGATGAGACGCAATGTCGTATATCAATCATCACGGAGATTGTTGCCAATCAGATTTGAACTGACAACCCCTGGATTGATAGTCAGACACACTACCAAATGAGCTAACTGGGCCTGAATGTTCTCTGAAAAGAGATTGTTCTATGCTTTGTGAATTGGATAAACTGAATTTTATTTCCCCTAATCAACTGGCTATGAAATGGAGCGTACAATACTTATCAAGTTTTTAAGTACATTACCTCTGTTATACATTTTCATAACAGTAATGAATATGTATCTCTCATTTCAGGTTTCAGTCTTTTGAATGATTATTATATTTGTATTTTATGTCATTGATGCTTTTTGCATATTCTGGTTGAGAAACTTGTTACCATGTGCCACATTTAATGGTATAGATGATGTACATGGTCTGTTGAAGAAGGTAACATTATGCAAAATATATATTTGACTTGAATATTATTCTGTATTGGTTGTTTAAAAAGAAATCTGGAAAATATGAGTTATATATCTATGTACATTAAATTTGTAACCATATTGTTGTTATTTGGCAAAGTTTATGTCATAATAAATTGTTTGTCATCTGTTAACCTTTTTCTTGTAGACGCGATAGCACCCCCACTTTTCATTGCATCTCAACCAATCTTGCACAGCATAATTCAACCATAAATGCCCCTGTCACTGGGTTTATAAAAACATTAAAGGGAATTTATAAGGATTTTTCAAAGTTTGAAAATTGGTTAAAAACATTTTTTTCCAACGTATCATATCTATAATTACTCACTGATGCCATATTTTCAAAAGGATATCTATTTAAACATGCAAAAATAATGTAGTGAAAAGGGATTTCCTAACTCGGGCTACGGGCCTAGTTTAGACTGAAATAGATTTCCCACTTAAAATTGCAACATTTTGTGATGTATTAAATGAGTCACGTTATTTCATTTTGATTTAAATTTGATCCATTACAAAGGTTTAAGTGTAGAAATTGTTTCATCTTAGAATGAATGAATGAATAGAGTTTTACGGCTTACCAACTCATTATAGGTTATTCGACGCCAACAGGATGGAAGATTCCAGGTTCACTCTACATGTACAAATACATCAACAAATGAATTTGCAGAAAGAACCTTGATACCTGCAGAACTGCAGAGTTTCAGCAAATTCTATTGTATCACTCAAATTGTCGCTTCTTACGACATGCATTAATCAACAGTGATCCTATTCTTGTAATCACTCATATGGCTCCCTGGAACCACAAGGGTTGATAATTTAACCACAGTAATGAACATGACAAAAAATGATAAACTGAACATGACACCCATTCGGAGATCGACTTTCATCTAAGAAAGAGTCTGAATGACTATGTGAAGGTCGTCAAGTATTTAAGTGCTGTTTTTATTTTTGTAAGACATGAATTTTAGCATTTTTCCTGATATACTCCCTTTAAAGCTTTTTTAATTGTTTTGTATTTTTCTTCCCCAAGACACTTGTCTTACATTTATATGTTTTTAGGTGTTTTTATGGGAGCGGTAATGATTGGAGAAACCACATTCTAATCTACTATCAATACTAGTGATTCATATACATATAAACTTATTTATTTTACTTTGATTGTGAAACAAGTTCTTACATCTTGGGAAAATCACATTCAGTCTTCCTGGTTAGAACCAGAACTAAGCATATGCAGAAATGTTTCTTGCACAAAGACAGCACACAGCCTTGGTGGATGATCGAACCCACGACCCTCCGATCATTGTTTCAGTGCTCTACTACTGGACCATGCACTCCAATATATTCATATCACTAAATGGTGAAAAATAATGAAGGAACTGTGTGATGCAGTGCTCCAGATAAGAATTATTCAGGGATATTTAAGCATTAAAATTTCTGAATAAAACATTGCAGTTTAAAGTAAAGGGTAAAATAAGCATGAATACTGACAATTTCATTGTTGTTTGGTTTATTTTGAATAGCAATTTGATTGAAATTTTCATTTTTATCCTTTATATTTGAAAATAAGCATTGCATAAAATTTTAGGAGTAAAATAGTCTTTAAAAGAAAAGCTTATGATAAAAGCAGGTGATGTTTATAACTATTAAATGTAGGGAGAGGTTAGGATGAAATTAATGCTTTCATGTAAAATATCATTTAAATAAAAAAGTTTTATAACTGATTAAATGGATGTGAAGGTAATGTGACTGGGCAGAATATAATGTTATTTATCTGCAAGCATTGTTTTAAACTTTATTATTTTTTATTGAATGGGAATCAAGTTCTTGCAACTTTAATTCTTCCTGGACAGAACCAGTACTATACATCTGCGGATAAAGTGTCTTATTGAGTGTTGCTCTCATAGGTAGCTGTGGTGGAGGATCAATTGTACAATTCCCTGATGCTGAATCCAATGCTCTACCACTTGGTATATGGTTAGAGTTGTTATTAAAATAATATAAAGGTAAACTATTTTTTTAAGTACAAAAAATACATAAATAACTATTATCATTAACAAGCAGCTGAAAAAGAAATTGTTAATACTGTTCCAAATCATATCTCTTTATTATCTTAAAAAACATTTTAATGCAAAATGTTTGCTATATGCATTTGTATTCAACTAATACCATAATGTCATGATTCTTTTTGTGCTTAGCAATTCAACCAATATAAGCATGTATGTATAATATGTATGTATGATACCAAATAATACACGTAAGCAATAAGCAGACTACAGAGCAGTTCATTTACCAATAGGTGTTGAATTTTCTTTGCAATCAAGCTAAAATGATATATATGTACTATATGTTCTTGATAGTTTTCAGCATGTTTTTTGTTGATAATATCAACTATCTTCTTGGTGAATAAACATTTAACCTATCAAAAGTCATTACTGTAACCACTTTTTCCAGGGTTACATGATGTCATTGGATGATACCATTTATATTACTGTCATGTATCTCTTTCATCAGAGTATTCTACAGAATAGAATTATATCATATCACATATATCCCTGTCAAGAAGAATCAAGAAGACTTGAACAACCTTGGTAGAGGGTCACCCAAGGAACATTTCTGTGGAATTATTTTAAAATCAAGCCAGTAGTTTTTGACAAGAAGATTTTTTAAGTTTTTACTATAGCTTATATAGTAAACTAACCCTACCTCCTGGCAGCCACATTTTTTGACGAATCAAGATGACTTGAACAAACTTAGTAAAGGGTCAACCAAGGAACATTTCTGTGAAATTATTTTAAAATCGAGCCAATAGTTTCTGACAAGAAGATTTTTAAAGTTTATACTATAACTTATATAGTAAACTCACCCCAACCCTTGGTCACCATGTTTTTTGACGAATCAAGATGGCTTGAACAAACTTGGTAGAAGGTCACACAAGGAACATTTCTGTGAAATTATTTTAAAATCAAACCAGTAGTTTTTGACAATAAGATTTTTTAAGTTTTTACTATAGCTTATATAGTAAACTAACCCCACCCCCTAGCCGCCATGTTTTTTGACGAATCAAGATGACTTGAACAAACTTAGTAAAGGGTCACCCAAGGAACATTTCTGTGAAATTATTTTAAAATCGAGCCAGTAGTTTCTGACAAGAAGATTTTTAAAGTTTATACTAATTAAACTTGCATCAAAATTGGCCCAGTAGTTTCAGAGAAGTTGTTAGAAGCTAAAAGTTAACGACGGACGACAGACGACGGACACCAATCGATCACAAAAGCTCACATTTGAGCCTTCAGCTCAGGTGAGTTAAAAAGGGAGTGCTTTCGTGGGGTAGTCGCATAATGGGGATTATAAATAATCCTTGTTTCTTCTTTAAAATGCATTTTCCTTATTTTAATGCTCATTTTTTTTATTTGAATGGCATTATTGATGTGTTTTGAACATTGTGAAAGCATTGTCATGTATGAATTGTGAACTTAAACAAATTTAATGCTTAGAAATTACATGATTTCAGAAGTATACTTTCACTTTGTCAACAGTGTTCACACTGAGCAGAAAAAAAAACTCTTACATGACCCCTACTTATCTCATCATATTCTGGTAGTGCATAGGTTGACAAACAGTAAAACCTAAGTTTCACTTCTTTCATTTATGTCTCTCTATGAATGACAAGCCTTCAAACTTTTATCACTTACTATGAAATAAAGAACAAAAATCAATGGTGGGATTACACCATAAGCCCTACTTAATTGAGTAAGTTATATAACTATTGTTTGCTTGGATTTGTCATCTCAGTCCCAATCAAATTAGATCTTTGGTGACAAATATTCGGATAATCGAGCGCACTGTCTTATTGACAGCTCTTGTTTGTACCTGTTACATATCCAGAAGATTCAGCTGTTTACAGTAATGTTAATAAGACCATGTGTGAATTTGATTTTTTCGAACACTACAACTAGATCCTATACTGACCGTGGAGCTGTGTGCGCACACATTAATTGAGTTATTAGCACATTTCCCATACAAACATATGATCAATTAGCTGTATATAAGCATATAAACACAATCCAGAACAAAATGATGCCCAAATTATAATGCGTGACTAACACTTTATAAAACAAGCGTGTAACTCACCAGAGTCAAAAAAAATTGTCAAAATGACTTTCAAGGCAGGTAAAGTACACTACGCACTAAAACGTGAAGTTTTTTAATATGACTCGCATAATTCAATTTGAAGCCAAGTTGGAATCCTCAGCAATTTAAAAATAATTTATAAAGCGTTTGTCACGCTTTATAATTTGGACATCTTTTTTTATAATTCTAAAGCGTTCTGGATAGTGTTTGTTAGCACATATACAGCTCATTGACCATATATTTATGTATGGGAAATGTGCTCACAACTCAATTGAAAAACTTTTTAAAAAAGTTTAAACGTGGATGTGTTGCTTTAAGGCAACACGCTACATACAATAAACTTGTCTGGGATAATATTTTTTTTAAAAAAACTTAATATCAAAAAAGAAGATTTCAAGACTGTCACTAATGCTTTATACAGTTTAATCAGTGTATTAATAAATTTTCAGATTGTTCATGATATTTCATTCCGGTGTTTTTGGTGAACATCTGGTATGAAAGCCATGATTAAAAAGTGTAAAGCAGAATAAGCTTGAAACTCAAAACATTAAAATCAAATAGTTTTATGTCATCTTATTTTGTACGTTAATCTAACACCGAGGGTGCTGTCTATGGTAGACCTTTATATACATCAGATATGTGAACCTAACACCGAGGGTGCTGCCTATGGTAAACCTTTATATACATCAGGTACGTGAACCTAACACCAAGGGTGCTGCCTGTAGTAGACCTTTATATACATCAGATAAGTGAACTTAACACCGAGTGTGCTGCCTATAGTAGATCTTTATACACATAAGATATGTGAACCTAACACCGAGGGTGCTGCCTATGGTAGACCTTTATATACATCAGGTATGTGAACCTAACACCGAAGGTGCTGCCTGTAGTAGACTTTTATATACATCAGGTACGTGAACCTAACATCGAGGGTGCTGCCTATGGTAGACATTTATATACATCAGATATGTGAACCTAACACCGAGTGTGCTGCCTATGGTAGACCTTTATATACATCAAGTACGTGAACCTAACACCAAGGGTGCTGCCTATGGTGGAACCTTTATATACATCAAGTATGTTAACCTAACACCGAGGGTGCTGTCTATGGTAGACCTTTTTATACATCCAATACGTGAACTTAACACCGAGGGTGCTGCCTGTTGTAAACCTTTATATACATCAATATGAGAACCTAACACTGAGGGTGCTGTCTGTAGTAGACCTTTATATACATCCAATATGTGAACTTTACACCGAAGGTGCTGTCTATGGTAGACCTTTATATACATCAGGTATGTGAACCTAACACCAAGGGTGCTGCCTATTGTAGACCTTTATATACATCAATATGAGAACCTAACACTGAGGGTGCTGTCTGTAGTAGACCTTTATATACATCCAATATGTGAACTTTACACCGAGGGTGCTGTCTATGGTAGACCTTTATATACATCAGGTATGTGAACCTAACACCAAGGGTGCTGCCTATTGTAGACCTTTATATACATCAATATGAGAACCTAACACTGAGGGTGCTGCCTGTAGTAGACCTTTATATACATCAGATATGGGAACCTAACACCGAGGGTGCTGCCTATGGTAGACCTTTATTATACATCAGGTACGTGAACCTTACACCAAGGGTGCTGCCTGTAGTAGACCTTTTTATACATCAGGTACGTGAACCTAACACTGAGGGTGCTGTCTATGGTAGACCTTTATATACATCGAATATGTGAACCTTACACCGAGGGTGCTGTCTATGATAGACCTTTATATACATCAGGTACATGAACCTAACACCGAGGGTGCTGCCTGTAGTTGACCTTTATATACATCAGATATGTAAACCTAACACTGAGGGTGCTGCCTATAGTTGACCTTTATATACATCAATATGAGAACCTAACACTGAGGGTGCTGCCTATTGTAGACCTTTATATACATCAATATGAGAACCTAACACTGAGGGTGCTGCCTGTAGTAGACCTTTATATACATTAGATATGTGAACCTAACATCAAGTGTGCTGCCTATGGTAGACCTTTATATACATCAAGTATGTGAACCTAACAAGAAGGGTGCTGCCTATGGTAGACCTTTATATACATCAGGTACGTGAACTTAACACCGAGGGTGCTGTCTATGGTAGACCTTTATATACATTCAATACGTGAACTTAACACTGAGGGTGCTGCCTATTGTAAACCATTATATACATCAGATATGTGAACCTAACACCATGGGTGCTGTCTATGGTAGACCTTTATATAAATCCAATATGTGAACCTTACACCGAGGGTGCTGTCTATGGTAGACCTTTATATACATCAGGTACATGAACCTAACACCGAGGGTGCTGCCTATTGTAGACCTTTATATACATCAATATGAGAACCTAACACTGAGGCATCTGCCTGTAGCAGACCTTTATATACATCAGATATGTGAACCTAACACCGAGGGTGCTGCCTATGGTAAACCTTTATATACATCAGTGCGTGAACCTAACACCAAGGGTGCTGCCTGTAGTAAACCTTTATATACATCAGATAAGTGAACATAACACCAAGTGTGCTGCCTATAGTAGATCTTTATATACATCAAATATGTGAACCTAACACCGAGGGTGCTGCCTATTGTAGACCTTTATATACATCAGGTACGTGAACCTAACACCGAGGGTGCTGCCTATTGTAGACCTTTATATACATCAGATATGTGAACCTAACACCGAGGGTGCTGTCTATGGTAGACCTTTATATACATCAGGTACGTGAACCTAACACCAAGGGTGCTGCCTATTGTAGACCTTTATATACATCAATATGAGAACCTAACACTGAGGCATCTGCCTGTAGTAGACCTTTATATACATCAGATATGTGAACCTAACACCAAGGGTGCTACCTATGGTAAACCTTTATATACATCAGGTATGTGAACCTAACACCAAGGGTGCTGCCTGTAGTAGACCTTTATATACATCAGATAAGTGAACCTAACACCGAGTGTGCTGCCTATAGTAGATCTTTATATACATCAGGTACGTGAACTTAACACTGAGGGTGCTGCCTATAGTAGATCTTTATATACATCAGGTACTTGAACCTAACAACGAGGGTGCTGCCTATAGTAGATCTTTATATACATCAGATATGTGAACCTAACACCGAGGGTGCTGTCTTCGGTAGACCCTTATATACATCAGGTACGTGAACGTAACACTGAGGGTGCTGCCTATAGTAGATCTTTATATACATCAGGTATGTGAACTTAACACTGAGGGTGCTGCCTATAGTAGATCTTTATATACATCAGATATGTGAACCTTACACCGAGGGTGCTGTCTTCGGTAGACCCTTATATACATCAGGTACGTGAACGTAACACTGAGGGTGCTGCCTATAGTAGATCTTTATATACATCAGGTATGTGAACTTAACACTGAGGGTGCTGCCTATAGTAGATCTTTATATACATCAGATATGTGAACCTAACACCGAGGGTGCTGTCTTCGGTAGACCCTTATATACATCAGGTACGTGAACGTAACACTGAGGGTGCTGCCTATAGTAGAACTTTATATACATCAGGTATGTGAACTTAACACTGAGGGTGCTGCCTATAGTAGATCTTTATATACATCAGGTATGTAAACCTAACAACGAGGGTGCTGTCTATAGTAGATCTTTATATACATCAGATATGTGAACCTAACACCGAGGGTGCTGTCTTCGGTAGACCCTAATATACATCAGGTACGTGAACGTAACACTGAGGGTGCTGCCTATAGTAGGTCTTTACATACATCAGGTATGTAAACCTAACACCGAGGGTGCTGTCTATGGTAAACCTTTACAAACATCAGGTATGTGAACCTAACACCGAGGGTGCTGCCTATAGCAGACCTTGATACATATCAGGTATGTGAACCTAACACCAAGGGTGCTGCCTATAGTAGATCTTTATATACATCAGGTATGTGAACCCAACACCGAGGCTGCTGCCTATAGTAGAACTTTATGTACATCCAATATGCGAACTAACACCGTGGGTGCTGTCTATGGTAGACCTTTATATACATCAGGTATGTGAACCTAACACTGAGGGTGCTGCCTATAGCATACCTTGATACATACATCAGGTACTTGAACCTAACAACGAGGGAGCTTTCTATAGTAGATCTTTATATACATCAGGTACTTGAACCTAACAACGAGGGAGCTTTCTATAGTAGATCTTTATATACATCAGGTATGTGAACCTAACACCGAGGGTGCTGCCTATAGTAGATCTTTATATACATCAGGTATGTGAACCTAACACTGAGGGTACTGCCTATAGTAGATCTTTATATACATCAGGTATGTGAACCTAACACCGAGGGTGCTGCCTATAGTAGATCTTTATATACATCAGGTATGTGAACCTAACACTGAGGGTGCTGCCTATAGTAGATCTTTATATACATCAGGTACTTGAACCTAACAACGAGGGAGCTTTCTATAGTAGATCTTTATATACATCAGGTATGTGAACCTAACACTGAGGGTGCTGCCTATAGTAGATCTTTATATACATCAGGTACGTGAACTTAACACTGAGGGTACTGCCTATAGTAGATCTTTATATACATCAGGTACTTGAACCTAACAACGAGGGAGCTTTCTATAGTAGATCTTTATATACATCAGGTATGTGAACCTAACACCGAGGGTGCTGCCTATAGTAGATCTTTATATACATCAGGTATGTGAACCTAACACTGAGGGTACTGCCTATAGTAGATCTTTATATACATCAGGTACTTGAACCTAACAACGAGGGAGCTTTCTATAGTAGATCTTTATATACATCAGGTATGTGAACCTAACACCGAGGGTGCTGTCTATAGTAGATCTTTATATACATCAGGTACTTGAACCTAACACCGAGGGAGCTTTCTATAGTAGATCTTTATATACATCAGGTACTTGAACCTAACACCGAGGGTGCTGCCTATAGTAGATCTTTATATACATCAGGTATGTGAACCTAACACCGAGGGTGCTGCCTATAGCAGATCTTAATATATATCAGGTATGTGAACTGAGGCTGCTGCCTATGGCTGACCTTTATAAAGATCAGGTAAGTGAACCTTACACCCAGAATGTTACATATATTAGACCTTTAACATTTAAAACAATCAAAAAAACTTTGAACTGAAGTTATAAATAAATATATAAGTTGGGCCCTATTTATAAAGTAACCTGTCTCTTGTAGTTAAGGGCTATTTAAACCCCATTAAGTCCCTTGGAATGTTGATGCATGCCTTCTGTCAATGAGGCATCATCAGTTTTAAGTATTTACACATTCAAAAACTATTTAAAAACAACTTTGGACTGAATGTATAAACAAATGTAGAATGTATGCTCTATTTATATAGTAACCTGTCTCTGGTAGTTAACGCCAATTTTAACCACATTAAGTAACTTGGTAAGTTGATACATGCATGGTATCATTGAGGCATCATCAGTTTAAAGTATCTATACATTCAAAAAACTTTAAAAACACTTTGGACAGAATGTACAAACAAATGAAGAATGTAAGCTCTATTTATATAGTAACCTGTCTCTGGTAGTTAACGCAAATTTCAACCACATTATGTCCCTTAATAATGTGAAACATGCATGATATCATTGAGGCATCATCAGGTTTAAGTATTTACACATTCAAAACCATTTACACAATTAAAAAACTTTAAAAAACACTTTGGACTGAATGTATAAACAAATGAATAATGTACGCTCTATTTATATAGTAACCTGTCTTTGGTAGTTAATGCCAAATTTAACCCCATTATGTCCCTTAATAAGTTGATACATGCATGCTATCATTGAGGCATCATCAGTTTTAAGTATTTACACATTCAAAACTATTTAAAAACACTTTGGACTGAATGTATAAACAAATGAAGAATGTAAGCTCTATTTATATAGTAACCTGTCTCTGGTAGTTAATGCCAAATTTAACCCCATTATGTCCCTTAATAAGTTGATACATGCATGCTATCATTGAGGCATCATCAGTTTTAAGTATTTACACATTCAAAACGATTTAAAAACACTTTGGACTGAATGTATAAACAAATGAAGAATGTAAGCTCTATTTATATAGTAACCTGTCTCTGGTAGTTAACGCAAATTTCAACCACATTATGTCCCTTAGTAATGTGATACATGCATGATATCATTGAAGCATCATCAGGTTAAAGTATTTACACATTCAAAACCATTTACACAATTAAAAAACTTTAAAAACACTTTGGACTGAATGTATAAACAAATGAAGAATGTACGCTCTATTTATATAGTAACCTGTCTTTGGTAGTTAACGCAAATTTCAACCACATTAAGTCACTTAATAATGTGATACATGTACATGCATGATATCATTGAAGCATCATCAGGTTTAAGTATTTACACATGCAAAACCATTTACACAATTAAAAAACTTTAAAAACACTTTTGACTGAATGTATAAACAAATGAAGAATGTGCACTCTATTTATTTAGTAACCTGTCTCTGGTAGTTAACGCCAATATAAAACCCATTAAGTCCCTTGATAAGATGATACAGTAATTACGAATAACATGATTGCTATCAGATTTTTTTGGATTTTTTTCTATTTTATTTATTTTTAGATTGAGAATCCCAACAAATCGTACTTCTGCATGTACAGATGATAACAATATCGGAAAGTGTACAGTGACGTAGCTACTAATAGGCCATATAGGCCCAGGCGTATACATCATTTTGAAAAATGTAAAAAATAAAAAGACCTTTAAAGTCGAAATACACAATAAAAATCAGTAGTGAAGGGGGGTAAGGCTGAAAAATGTGTAAAGAAACTATTAAAATAAATATATATTTAAATCGTGCAATTTCTATAAATCCTATCCCACTTGATCTGATGGTTAAAATGGCGACAATATCACGGTACACCGGTTATTTTGTAACGCAATAGCCTGCATGATCCAGATTACAGTTTACGTCTTGCTAAAATTAAAAAATGTCTACTAGTAATGATCCCCCCTATCCGAATCCAGGTGAATCCCGGGTTTGGGATGACGAAAGTAAGATGCATTTATTGACGGAGAAATGGACATTTGTCAAAGACTATTGTTTCCCTTCCAGGTAACGAACGAAAGAACTTATTGTGCATCATAAATGCATTTATTCTTGGTTGAAGTTATGAAACTTTGTTAAGATTTTAATAAATATAGATCTGATTAATTTACAGTAGTCGCTATTGTCTGTGTTTAATTTTTGAAGGATAAATAAAATATATTTCTCCTGTTTTTTAGCTTAAAATTTATAATGATAAGTATAAAATGCATTAATTAAACGTTCATAATTAGCAACGTCGTTATAGCTCAGTGGTAGAATATTTGCTTCACGCTCTGGCACCCCGGGATCGATCCTGGGACGCAACCAATTTGTTATATATTTTTTTATATAATCAAGAAATAACATTTTACAGTCTATTACAGACTGATTGGTGGCAAAGAAAGGAGATTCAATGCCAATTGCATATCTGACTTCGTATGGCTGCGTTATTCGGTGGCTAAAGACGTAGTATTTTGTGCACCATGCCTATTGTTTGGACCATCCCAGGGCAAAGAAAAAGCGTTCAGAAGCAGCCCAGTGAACGACTGGAAAAACTTCTCCGCATATGTGAAGAGGCATTCCATTGAAGATATACACAGAACATCATTAGTATTGGCGGATAATTTTGAGAACGTGATCTCTGGAAAGAAGGAATCCATAAACTCTCAACGGTCTATCAGTGTGAAAAATAGTGTGCACAAAAACCGACACATATTGCAGGAGATTATAGAAACGCTGGTGTTATTAGGTCAACAAAACATAGCAATCAGGGGCCACACAGAGGACAAAAGTAATTTTATGGCCATCCTTCAAAGTAAGGCAAAGCATGATGAAATTCTAGCCGACCATCTTGCCAACGCACATTCAAACGCAAAGAATACGTCACCTGACATTCAAAATGAGATTATACAATTATGCTGCGACCAGTTATTATCTGAAATAATGGATGAATGTAAATGCTGTGGTTGTTATGCTATAATAGCAGACGAGGCCACTGACAGCGTAACAAGGGAACAGCTATCTATATGTCTTTGGTACGTTAAAAAAGTGGAGAATAAGCACGAGGTCCATGAACAAATTTATGGATTTTTGACATGTAAATCAATTAAAGGAACTAACTTGGCGCAATTAATTTAACATATTTTCAGGAGTGTGGTCTAGACATTCTCAAAATATGCGGGCAATGCTACGACAGAGCCTCAAACATGTCTGGTAAATTTAATGGTGTTCAAGCGCTAATCAAGCAAAGAGTGCCACTTGCCAACTATGTTCATTGCAAATCCCATTGCCTGAACCTTTCACTAGTGCATAACTCAAAGATCAAGTGTGTAAGCACGATGATGGCAACGGTCCAAGAAGTTGCTTTCAACTATTCAGCAAAGCGTCTATCTGCATTTATGGATGAACTAGCTACTAATACAGTAACTAAGGAAAACATGGATGGCCGAAGGAAGCTCAAAACACCAGATGGATGAGCAGAGTGGACTCTCTATCTACATTCAAAACATCATTCCGTGTAGTTGTCCATGCTTTAGAACATCTTCAAGAAGACAGGGACATGCACTTGAATGCCATTCTTCAATTCCCGTTCATAGTAACACTAGTCGCTAGCGAACAAATTCTGAGCAATTTAGTTGGCCTGACCTAAATATTACAAAAGGTACATCTCACACTATGTCTGTCGTAATTATGGTAAAATGACAATATTTCATTCTGTAAAGATATTTAAAAATCAGAATGATATCAGGTAAAACTATTTATTTAATAGACCGAAACTATTTATTTAATAGACCGTGTGATATGCAATATACTAGCATGCTTGACACATTCGACAGACCCAGCTCTATCTCACCATACATGATATTAGTGCACCGTTATTCAGTGACACCATCTCACTGAATATATGTTTTAAAAATGACCGAATTATTCTTCTCAAAATTCCAACATGAACGCATTGTCTCACTGTTTTCCCCATTTAATTTTATATTATATTTTATAAAAATGTATAATTGACAGCTTCTTAAATTATGCGCATAAAAATGTACATGCACGCAATATGTTTTTGTGTTGATATGCCGTTAATGTCATACAACCATTGATTCTAGCTTGAAATACATTTTACTCCAGGTCGACATGGATCTGATAGAGGTAGTACGTGAGACAAAGGTAGTCATGCAGATATCTCGTGATGAGCGGGCAGACCAGCTTGTTTGGGATGCGATCTTCCAAGAGGCCACAGATATTGCATCCGATTTCCAAGTACGTTAATAGACTGTGTTCATTTCAATTTCTCAACTGCCTAGCAACCATGTATGATTATACAACCAAACAACCGCACATTATATAAAATCATATATGGTCTGTTAACGAAAACCATGTAAAAGATCCTATAATTTCTTTTAAAAAAAACTACTTCTTTGACTTGATTTTGTTTGTATTGAGTTTAACGCCATTTTTTTTCAACAATGTTTCAGTTATATACGGCGGTCAGTTAACCTAACCATGTTTCCGGGATTTCTAACCTGGTACTCCACACATTTTCTCTGCAAGTAACTGACAACTTTCTCACATGAGTCAGCAGTGAGAAACAAATGGCGCGGGACACCAAGTCTTTTGTCAAATCGTAATAAAGGAATGTAGCCAGACTGGGGCTCGAACCCATACAGGAATAACCTCATCTGATTGACAGACCTGAGAACTATCCACTGGGCCATGGTGCCCGGCTCATATTCTTGATAATATCATTTTTATAAATATTTTTTTAGATTCAGCCATCACTTCCGCATCAGAATGCCTGACAGCAGTATAGGGCTAATTATGCTGTTCAAGACCCTAGTCAATACTGGAAAATTGCAACATACTACGCCTTTCTTGACCACTTACTAGTAGAAATCGATACCCGCATATTAAAAAATGAAGATCGCTTCCGAGCCCAATTACTTATCCCATCTCTCGTGAGAGATATCCAACCTCTCCAGACTGATGGAATTTATTATGCGTATGCTGCAGACCTTTCAATCCCTAAACAGGCGTTTTGCAACAAAATATGGCAATGGCACACTAGATGGACAATGGCAGATGCACGACCAACAATTCTGATAATGGCATTGAATCAAATAAACAATGATGCCCAGTGTTTACACAATATTTAGTGTATTGCTGACCATGTCAGCCACATCTGCATCGTGTGAGTGCTCCTTTAGCTCAATGCACAGAATAAAGACATACTTGCCATCAACAATGACCAGAGGGTGGCTATCGGCATTGGGTCTCTTACATATCCATTGAGACATGACCGTAGACGTAGATAAGATCATTAACATTTTTGCATCTACAAAATGTGGACATATGGAATTTTTATGAACAATACTCAATCTACGTACCAGTATTGATTTTGTTTGTTTGTATTGAGTTTAACGCCGTTTTTCAACAATTGTTCAGTTATATACAGCAGTCAGTTAACCTAACCATGTTTCCTGGGTTTCTAACCAGTAATCCACACATTTTCTCTGCATGTAACTGGAAACTTTCTCACATGAGTCAGCGATGTCGTTACAAATTAATGTAATAAATGACCTGGGCTTGAACCCATGCTGGAACAACCCCATTTGACCGACAGACCTGAGCGCTATCCACTGCGCCACAGGAGCCCGATGTACCAGTATTGAACAGTGTGCATCGATTTCATGAAACTGCTTTAAATATAAATGATCACAAAATAATGAAAATCAATTTGACACGTATTAACAAAGCACATGCCCCCGGACCCCCCTAGATTCGGCAGGCCTATACATCTTATTTAGGCTAGCTACGCCCCTGGTGTATTTAGGATGTGTCAATCATTACACTTCATGCATATGTAATATCTATCTCAGATAGTTGGCCTGTCTAGGATCGACAGCATTTAATGTTCGCTCATGTATGCATATATGGGGTTACACTAAATAGCGAAAATGACTTTTTTTAAGAAAAACACAGAAAAGGAGATTTCTTTAAGAAAAGGAGCGATTAAATCAACATTTCTTTATTATTTTGCATAAATTTATTATTTTATTGAAAAGAACATTTAATAAATCTTACATGCGTATTTTTAGAAAATTTCATTGACAAATCAATGTTTTATTACAAAAATGAAATCGTCCATGTACTGAAATGGGGAATTGGTTTTAAGAAAAGGACATTTTTATAAGAAAAGGAGCGATTAAATCAACATTTCTTTATTATATTACATAGATTTGTTATTTTATTGAAAAAAGCATTAAACAAATAGCACATGCGTATTTTAAGAGAATTTCACTGACAAATTAATGTTTTATTACCAAAATGAAATCGTCCATGTATAGAAATGGGGAACTGGTTTTAAGAAAAGGACTTTTTTTTTTAAGAAAAGGAGCGATTAAATCAACATTTTCTAAAATACGCTTGTAAGTTTTATTTAAAACCGATTCCCAATTTTATTACATAGATAATTTCATTTTGGTAAAATATTAATTTTCTATAAATACATGTATATATATATATATATTTTTTTTTTTTTTCTTTTAAAAACGTACACAATTATTGAGAATTATCACTATAGATAACACATATACACCAAAACGTACCAACGATCATATAAGTATAATTGTTTTCGGCGGGCCTATACATCTTACTTAGGCTAGCTACGCCCCTGGTGTATTTAGGATGTGTCAATCATTACACCTCATGCATATGTAATACCTGTCTCAGATGATTCGGCAACAATTAACGTTCGCGCATGTATGCATATATGCACTGATAGTCGATGCCGTATTTATTTAATTATATAATGTCATACAATGACAGTTGTTGAAACATAAATAGTAAAGTTTACCTGCATTATACAAAACTTGTTATATGTATATCAGCCGATAGTTTATTTACCAGACTTGTTTTATTTCGACAACATGTGCAAGAAAGATGGCTGTCCGCCATATTGTGTGTTTACCAGAATGTCTAATTTAAATAATGACGTCATCGGTTTTTATTTAAATAAGTCGTCTGTATTTTTCGATATTTCATTTTTGTTGAATAATTAAACATCAAATTCACAGTAAGAAAAAGAAAACAATGTACAAGTCATTATTTTTAAAGTTTATTCTACGCATTTTTTAGTGTTTTAATAGTAACTTTCATTCGATATTCGTTTTTAATACTTATTTTTTATTGTCATGTAAACATATGCCTTTATAATATTTCTCCTCCCAGACATAAAACAACATGGTGTCAGAAGAAAAGTGAATAGATCTAATAAAATAATTTTATGGATTATGATAGATCGAATGTTATTAAATTTGAAAATTGAATTTAATAATTATAAAAGGATTGATAGTAACGAACCCCAGTATCCAAGAATGGACTGGGAGACAAGATATATATAGATTTACCAAATGAGTTCAAACCATTCAAAGACCATGCGACGAGTATGTTTGGTGGACCACTGTATAACAAAACAAATGCAGTGCAATTATCTTATGCTGCTGGTCGGAGAGAAAGGTCGTCAAATAAAATCAACTTCAACTTTGACAAGAGAAACAGAAAACTGTGTTAAAAACGTACAAGCTATGATGGATTTGAGGCATACTGTAAGCCTAAGTCACATATCATACATAGTAGAGATCATGTATGTTTGTGTTGGCAAGTAACATCATGTATGTTTGGGTATGCATGCAACATTATGTATGTTTGTGTTGGCAAGTAACATTATGTATGTTTGGGTATGCATGCAACATTATGTATGTTTGTGTTGGCAAGTAACATTATGTATGCTTGTGTTGGCATGTAACATTATGTATGTTTGGATATGCATGTAACATTATGTATGTTTGTGTAGGCATGCAACATTATGTATGTTTGTGTTGGCAAGTAACATTATGTATGTTTGTGTTGGCATGTAACATTATGTATGTTTGGGTATGCATGTAACATTATGTATGTTTGTGTAGGCATGCAACATTATGTATGTTTGTGTTGGCAAGTAACATTATGTATGTTTGTGTTGGCATGTAACATTATGTATGTTTGGGTATGCATGTAACATTATGTATGTATGTGTTGGCAAGTAACATTATGTATGTTTGGGTATGCATGTAACATAATGTATGTTTGTGTTGGCATGTAACATTATGTTTGTTTGGGTATGCATGTAACATTATGTATGTTTGTGTTGGCAAGTAACATTATGTATGTTTGGGTATGCATGTAACTTTATGTATGTTTGGGTATGCATGTAACATTATGTATGTTTGGGTATGCATGTAACATTATGTATGTTTGGATAGGCATGTAACATTATGTATGTTTGGATATGCATGTAACATTATGTATGTTTGTGTTGGCAAGTAACATTATGTATGTTAGGGTATGCATGTAACTTTATGTATGTTTGGATAGGCATGTAACATTATGTATGTTTGGATAGGCATGTAACATTATGTATGTTTGGATAGGCATGTAACATTATGTATGTTTGGGTATGCATGTAACTTTATGTATGTTTGGATAGGCAAGTAACATTATGTATGTTTGGGTAGGCATGTAACATTATGTATGTTTGGGTACGCATGTAACATTATGTATGTTTGGATAGGCAAGTAACATTATGTATGTTTGGATAGGCATGTAACATTATGTATGTTTGGGTATGCATGCAACATTATGTATGTTTGGGTATGCATGCAACATTATATATGTTTGGATAGGCATGTAACATTATGTATGTTTGGTATGCAAGTAACATTTATATGTTTGGGTATGCATGTAACGTTATGTATGTTTAGATAGGCATGTAACTTTATGTATGTTTGGATAGGCATGTAACATTATGTATGTTTGGGTATGCATGTAGCATTGTGTATGTTTGGTATGCAAGTAACATTTATATGTTTGAGTATGCATGTAACTTTATGTATGTTTGGGTAGGCATGTAACATTATGTATGTTTGTGTAGGTATGTAATATTATGTATATTTGGGTAGGCATGTAACATTATGTATGTTTGTTGAGGCATGTGACATAATGTATGTTGTGTAGGCATGTAACATTATGCATGTTTGTGTTGGCAAGTAATATTTATATGTTTGGGTATGCATGTAACAGAATGTAAGTTTGGGTATGCATGTAGCATTGTGTATGTTTGTGTTGGCATGTAACATTTATATATTTGGGTATGGATGTTACATTATTTATGTTTGGGTATGCATGTAACAGTATGTAAGTTTAGGTATGCGTGTACTATTGTGTATGTTTGTGCTGGCATGTAACATTTATATATTTGGGTATGGATGTAACATTATTTATATAATTTATAACATTATGTATATATGGGTATGCATGTAACATTATGTACATTTGTGAATGCATGTAACATAATGTATGTTGTGTAGGCATGTAACATTATGCATGTTTGTGTTGGCAAGTTATATTTATATGTTTGGGTATGCATGTAACAGAATGTAAGTTTGGGTATGCATGTAGCATTGTGTATGTTTGTGTTGGCATGTAACATTTATATATTTGGGTATGGATGTAACATTATTTATATAATTTATAACATTATGTATATATGGGTATGCATGTAACATTATGTACATTTGTGAATTCATGTTACATAATGTATGTTGTGTAGGCATGTAACATTATGCATGTTTGTGTTGGCAAGTAATATTTATATGTTTGGGTATGCATGTAACAGAATGTAAGTTTGGGTATGCATGTAGCATTGTGTATGTTTGTGTTGGCATGTAACATTTATATATTTGGGTATGGATGTTACATTATTTATGTTTGGGTATGCATGTAACAGTATGTAAGTTTAGGTATGCGTGTACTATTGTGTATGTTTGTGCTGGCATGTAACATTTATATATTTGGGTATGCATGTAACATGATTATGTATGTTTGGATGGTTATGTAACATTATGTATATTTGTGTAGACATTTAACATTATGTATATTTGGGTAGTCAAGTAACAGTATGTATATTTGGGTAGGCATGTAACATTATGTATGTTTGGGTAGGCATGTAACATAATGTATGTTTGGGTAAGCATGTAACATTATGTATGTTTGGGTAGGCATGTAACATTATGTATATTTGGGTAGGCATGTAGCATTGTGTATGCTTGGTTAGGCATGTAACATTATGTATATATGGGTATGCATGTAACATTATGTATATTTGGGTATGCATGTTATATTTATATGATTGGGTATGCATATAACATTATGTATGTTTGTGTAGGCATGTAACATTTATATGTTTGGCTATGCATGTAACATTGATATGTTTGGGTATGTATGTAACATAGATATGTTTGGGTATACATGTAACATTATGTATGTTTGACTATGCATGTAGCATTTTGTATGTTTGGATAGGCAGGCATATGACATTGATAAGTTTGGGTATGCATATAACATTATGTATGTTTGGGTATGCATGTTACACTATGTATGTTTGAGTATGCATGTAGCATTGTGTATGTTTGGGTAGACATGTAACATTTATATGTTTGGATATGCATTTAACATTATTTATGTTTTGGTAGGCATGTAGCATTGTGTATATATTGTTAGGCATGTAACATTATGTATATTTGGGTAGACATGTACAATTATGTATGTTTGGGATGCATGTGACATTATGTATATTTGGGTAGGTATGTAACATTGTGTATATTTGGGTAGGTATGTAACATTGTGTATATTTGGGTAGGTAAGTAACAATATGTATGTTTTGGTATGCATGTAACATTATGTATATTTGAGTAGGCATGTAAATTATGTATGTTTTGGTTTGTATGTAACATGTATATTTGGGTAGGTATGTAACATCATGTATATTTGGGTAGGCATGTAACATTATGTATGTTTGGATAGACGTGTAACATTATGTATGTTTGGGTAGGTATGTAACATCATGTATATATGGGTAGGTATGTAACATAATGTATGTTTGTGAAGGCATGTAACATAATGTATATTTGGGTAGGTATGTAACATTATGTATGTTTGGGTAGGTATGTAACATTATGTACATTTGGGTAGGCATGTAACATTATGTACATATGGGTATGCATGGAACATTATGTATATTTGGGTATGTATGTAACATTATGTATGTTTGTGTATGCATGTAGCATTATGTATACATGGCTAGGTATTTCACAAAGTAGACTTTCCATGTTGAAAACTTGACAAATCCAATTTTCAGCTGAATCTGCATTGTTTACAAAAGCTTACCAAGTTATCATTTTGAAATAAAAAAAAACTAATAGAAAAGGATGCATTGTGATTAGACAAATATAATGTTTATTTTATTTCCAGGCTATCATACAAGGACTCTGGGATGGGCAGATGGTAGAAGATATTGTGTTTGACTGCATGGTAGCTCTGTGGAAGACCATCCAGAAGTTGTTCCAAGACACTGGAATTAAGGGCAGATCCTTCTGCTCAGGACAAGCTGTTTGACATCAAATCCAGGTAATCAGACATGAAGAATTAAAGAAATAAATAACAAAGAAGAAGAGCACCCAAAAAGAAAAAGAAGTAAAGAATAGATTTATTACACATTTAACTTAAGACAAAATATATTTCAAATTCTTTTTATCTTTATTTCAGATATAGATCTAACAAGCAGTCAGGGACCAGCCTCCTGAAGAATGTCTTTACATTTCTATAGACATAGCATTACCTGGGGTCAGGAGGAAGACATTACCCAGGGTCAGAAGGTGGACATAACCTGATGTCAGGGAAGGACATTACCTGGGGTCAAGAGGATGACATTACCTGTGGTCAGGAGGAGTACCTTATCCGGGGTCAGGAGGAAGACATTACCCTAGTCAGGAGGAAAACACTACCCAGGGTCAGGCGGTGGACATTACCTGGGTCAGGAGGTGGACATTACCCGGGGTCAGGAGGTGGATATTACCTGGGGTCAGGAGGTGGACATTACCTGGTGTCAGGGGGAGGACATTACCTGGGGTCAGGAGGTGGACATTACCTGGTGTCAGGGGGAAGACATTATCTGGTGTCAGGAGGAGGACATTACCCAGGGTCAGGAGGTCCACATTACCTGGTGTCAGGAGGAGGACATTACCCAGGGTCAGGAGGTCCACATTACCTGGTGTCAGGGGGAGGACATTACCTGGTGTCAGGGGGAGGACATTACCTGGTGTCACGGGGTGGACATTACCCAGGGTCAGGAGGTGGACATTACCTGGTGTCAGGGGGAGGACATTACCTGGTGTCAGGGGGAGGACATTACCTGGTGTCAGGGGGAGGACATTACCGGGGAGGACATTACCTGGTGTCAGGGGGAGGACATTACCTGGTGTCACGGGGTGGACATTACCCAGGGTCAGGAGGTGGACATTACCTGGTGTCAGGGGGAGGACATTACCTGGTGTCAGGGGGAGGACATTACCTGGTGTCAGGGGGAGGACATTACCTGGTGTCAGGGGGAGGACATTACCTGGTGTCAGGGGGAGGACATTACCTAGTGTCAGGAGGAGGACATTACCTGGTGTCAGGAGGTGGACATTACCTGGTGTCAGGGGGAGGACATTACCTGGTGTCAGGAGGTGGACATTACCTGGTGTCAGGGGGAGGACATTACCTGGTGTCAGGGGGAGGACATTACCTGGGGTCAGGAGGAGCAGGAGGAGGATTCAGAACTAATATGAACTTAAATGTTTAGTGTTTTCTAGTTTGATTGTGTCAGTACTATGTATTTGTGTTTATGTGTGTATTATTATTTGTTCTGGAAATTTTAATGAACTGAATACATTTAAAGATGAATAAGAGATGAAATGTAATAATCCATTTTTTTTCTTTTTATTTGGCATTGGTCGGCAAATACTGTTGTTATTATTTAAAGCAACACATCCACGTATGAACTTTTAAAAAAAAAATTTTAATTGAGTTATGAGCACATTTCCCATACAAACATATGATCAATTAGCTGTATATGAGCATATAAACACAATCCCGAACAAAATGATGCCCAAATTATAATGCGTGACTAACACTTTATAAAACAAGCGTGTAACTCACCCGAGTCAAAAAAAATTGTCAAAATGACTTTCAAGGCAGGTAAAGTACACTACGCACTAAAACGTGAAGTTTTTTAATACAACTCGCATAATTCAATTTGAAGCCAAGTTGGAATCCTCAGCAATTTAAAAATAATTTATAAAGCGTTTGTCATGCTTTATAATTTGGATATCATTTTTTATAATTCTAAAGCGTTCTGGATAGTGTTTGTTAGCAGATATACAACTCACTGACCATATATTTATGTATGGGAAATGTGCTCACAACTCAATTGAAAAACTTTTTAAAAAAGTTTAAACGTGGATGTGTTGCTTTAAACCAGTGTTTTATTAATTTACATTGTGTTTTTAGGATTTTGTATCAATTTAAGTAATTATTACATGAAAATAATTAATAGCACATAATTTTTGTCAAATGGGTTATCATTCAATTTGTTGATTGGTATAGTAACATATACATGTATTGATTTATTTGTGTCTCATCAGATGTACAAAATATAAAACATAGGACATTTACATAAAATAACATATGCCATTCTAAAAAGAATTATAAGAGACTCATAAAACTCATAAAATATTTCTTCTAATCGCTATATAATATATGTTATTTACATATCTTTTAAAAAAATGTTGAAAACCCATTGCTAATATTGACTTCCATCTAAAAAATACTTAAAACAAAATAACAAAAAATTGACAAGCAATAAAAACACACGTACACATTTTTAGGAAATGTTTTAAAATATTGATTATCACTTTAAATCCGCAATAGGCTTTTACACTGTAATAAAATATTGACAGTAATTTTTACAAAAAATATACAAACATCATTTATATAAGTAAATATTCATTTCCTTTAATACATTAAAACAGGTTTTGGCAGTAAATATTATCATCTCTCTATTTGAAAATAGGAACATCATTTTATCACAATTATTAAATTATATAAATCAGGAGTAAGGCCATTATAAATTAATTGCTAGATTTTCATCCAATTTTTCTTAAAAACGGGGAGGGTGGAAGGATTTTATTTTTTATTTTTGTTTTTAAAATTGTTGATTTTTTTTTATTAAAAAAAAAAAAAGAAAGAAAATAAAAAATGGTTGGGGTGGCATGAAAATAAGGGGGAGGGCAGGGATGATAATCTAAAAATTAATTTATTATGGCCTAATCTCATTGACTTTAAGTAATAAACCTCTTCGTTCATCAACATATATATTGCAGTTTAACATTACATGAAACTCATCTTCAACAAATTCACTACAATATGGACATAAGCGTCCATTTTCCAGAATATTTTCATATCAACATATTTCAATTCGTAGTGGTTCTACTCCACAACAAAATTTTGCTAACCCTGACCTATGTTTTTGTGGTAAAAGCATTTTACAATATTGTACTGTGTTATATTCACACTTAAATAGCCATTACGTTCTTAACTTATTTCATCCAGTACCACTGACACCTTGATATTAGAATTCCACTCAGAAATATACATTTATCTTTTTTTTACAAAAACAGTGTCATTAATTTGCGATTTACTTAGTTGTGTCATTAATATCAAAGAAATGTGGCACTTTAAGATTAACAAAGTTACATTTGACAGCAAAGCACCAATTCTTACACCTAACATTAACTTTACTATGTGCCCAGATAAATATTTGTTAATTAAGTTAAGTGATATTTGTATGGACATAGCGACTCCAGTAGTTATATATGCATTTTCTTTTTTTTTTAATTTGAAGTGGAGTTATTTCCCTTTGACCGTTCCGATAACATTTTACGAGATAATCATAATATGAAAGTTTCTGTGGGAGTGAATTTTTTATATAAGCTTAGGCACATGTACAACTTAAAATGACCACTATTACTAGATGTATATAGATAGAACAGTTGTTTGTAACTAATATGCTTACATACTTACTATTAGAAAATCAAAAACTGTTAATAAGCAATTCAATGTATAAAGTTTAATATATATTGAAGTTATTTCCCTTTAACCATTTCTGTAATGTTTTGTAGTGAAGCCGACATCAAAAACTCCTGTCTTGTCATCAGAGGTACAACCAAATGACTTATGGCAATTTTTCATCAACATCCAGAGTAGCAGCTATAGTCGTAGGTCATGCATTGTCTGTAGACAATTTGTATATAGCATGCATAGAGATTATCAAACAGAGTATTGCTACTTGCCTTCAACAACACATGCATTGGACGTGGGTGTTCTCTTCGTGCAAGGTTGTCACATCAGAGTATTTGGACATGTTAGCATGTGGTCCTGTTAGAAAGAGCTCTACGTAAAGATAATTTCCAATAAATGCAGCAAAGTGAACTGCTATGTTTCCGCCATGGCATATCTACATCATTCTTTTTCCTACTTGATCATTTTGTCTTGTTTCTCCTCTATCATTTATTTTCAAAACATTGTAACATCTTTGTTTTGAGGTATGTATCTTTGTCAGAAAGTCAAATAATGACATGTTGGCCTTCCTGAAATGTATCGGGAAATGTAGTGATCAGATGACATTTGTATTATTATGTCGGACCTTCAGAAGGCTTTTGATACAGTTGATCAAGGGATTTTACTCCACAAATTAAAAGAAATTGGGGTGGAGTCAGTTGAGTGGTTTCAGTCTTATCTGACTTATCATTATGTTGACAATACAATCATCAGTGTCAGATTTCATGATCATTTCATGCGCTGTTCCTCAAGGAAGTGTACTGGGTCCATTTCAATTTTTTTTTATTATAACAATAGGAATCTCAGCATAAATTAAAAATGTAAAAATCTTAGATTAAACAGTCTTCCTTGGTCAAGTGGTAAAAGGTCTGCCTTGAAAGCGGGAGGTTGAAGGTTCAAATCTGTCTTCTAATGAGACCGGTTGCTCACCCAGCATTAAATTAATGGGTCCAGAATGTCTAACAGCCTGCTGCCTGGCAAAAAATAAAGGTGTCCCATAAGCCCAATGTTGTTGGCCCTTCCAATAGGGGTAACACTATAATTGACAAACACTTTACTTTAATTACTTAGATTTTTAAATATATATACAGCCAAACCTGTGTAAGTCGTCACCTGTATTAAGCAGCCACCTGTCTTAAGCAACCATATTTTCTATTTCCAATTGCTATGCTTTCAGAGTAAATTAACCTGTATTAAGCAATAAACTGTCTTAAAAGACCACTTTTGTTCCTTCCCTTGACTGGCTGCTTAAGACAGGTTTTACTGTATTTCCAATACTTCGAGGGGGCAAGGTAGTTGACGCTGTGTTCTTTACTTACATCTTTCCCTAAAGTTACCTTGCATGTTCCAGTGTCGTGTTACTGTCAGCTTGACTTTCGATTCTTCCTGCTGGTCAATTAAATCTTTCTTTATGTTATATTAATACGTTGTAGCATAATTTGGTCAGCCTTGTCTGCCCAATTCTGCAGGTTGTATCTGCATAAATACATATCACAGGCTTAAGAATAATTATTTTTTGTCACATTAACAATTGTGCATAAGTTACCACTGGTGTGGTTTCAGTGTGCAACACGAGTGATGGCAAGCACATGACCACTGTGACTTGTGCATGTCGTAAAATGCAACAAATGTTGGGCTCCGATAAGCTTAGTTGGTAGCGCATCTGACTATCAAACCAGGGGTTGCAAGTTCAAATCCCAGCCCTGCCAGAGTCTCTGTGATGGTCGATATACAACATTGCATTTCAGTGACATTATAGTGAAATAGATAAATAAAAATATATACCATATATATATATGTATTATTTGCATTTAACATATTCTTTGAAAATAAAGCTTGCATCTATTACAATTTCACAACAATGATATCTCCAATCTATCAAGTGATGTATGATATATATGGAGATCCCAAAAAATTGTAAATTCCGTTGTTGTGAATTTAATTATCTCCCTATGTGAAATTTAATATATATGAATTCACTGTATCTTTATGATCCAACGGGTTTATAAATCTGTCCTTTATATAGCATGTGAGTAGTCATGAATCCTTAACTGGATCCTACTCATATAAAGCTATCAGTTCATGTATGTAAATTTGTCCACCCTATCCAGATGTGTTGCATGTAAATCCATAGTATATAATTCATGGTCAACACCAAATTTATTGGTTTGGCAGAGGCCTTGATATTGTATGTATGGTTTGCATTGTAGCTAGGCCCACTCACCATAGTCTGGTCTGTACATTTATGTCTTGGTTATTCACAAATAATAATCTCCATATATATAATTTTAGCCCTTTTTTAAAGTAAGAAATAATTTTTAGGCCATTTAGAGCAATCAGTTAACCTAACTTCTATTTCCTGGGATCCTGGCAGGTTAACCAGTACTCCAGCACAGCCCATCTTCACAAGTAACTGATAACTTTCCCACTTTAATTAGCCATGAGAGACAAGTGATGAGACGCAATGTTATATATATTGACCATTACAGAGATTGTGGCCGGGCAGGGATTTGGACTCGTGACCCCTGGAGTGATAGTTGACACGCTAATGACTGAGCTAATTGGGGCCCAGCAAAGAAATAAGAAAAACTTATTTTAATTTTGTTATTTTTTTTTTTTTTTTTTTTTAAATTTTTTATTATTTCATAATACATAGTACATTTTACAAATATATTTGATATAATACATACAGTTAACTATTTTATATGATTGTATTCTATGAAATAAAATTTTAATAAGAAAAGATGGGGAAAGAAAGTGGTAAAGGAAAAAAGACAGTTGCAGTCATGAAAAAAAATTGAGGTGCTTTAATTACACTGTCAATTTGAATTAAAGTTCAGTTGTGAGATTTTTATTAGAATAATTGCAATTTATTTCATTCATTTTCGTGTTGCATCACATCTTTTTTTGTTACTGTCACTGTGTATTTAAACTGAGTTAAGGAAATCATACTTTAATGTCTGCATAAACAAGTTTTTAAGTTTCTGCCTGGTTGTGTAAATGTTGGTAAAACACAACTCAGAACCTTCCAGGTAAATGTGTTTTTGAGAGGTCATTGTGTTGTTGATCTCTGGCGTCAGTACACGGCTAACAGTAATCACTACACCAATACTTGCCTTGATTGAGAATATGAACAGCTCATTTCAATTAATGAAGGGAGATAGCTCATGTCAGGGTTTAAAATAACCAAGTTCTACTACATAATATCAACCACTGAAAACATTTAATTAGAAAAGATAATAATGACAAACTATTAGAGTATTGGCATAAAATATAATATAATATTTACAACATGACCAAACAATACTGACCTACAAGTATAAAACAACTATGACTTTTCTCAAGTTTCAACTCTCTTCTACAGAACTGCGGACCAGCAGTCCATTATCAAACAATGACTACAAGTCTGTATTTTCTACATATCAACAATTCTCTCTCTCTCAGATGACTCTTATATATAACCCATGTTTGTGTTGATAAGTTCTAAACAAGAACTTGATAAGCTGTTAAACACTGCATATACATTATAATAAGCTTTCAGAAAGTAAGGCAAATTCTTTCTCTCGGACAATCGTATATAACCCATGTTTGTGTTGATAAGCTATTGTACAACTGTATATGCATATATAATTTTTGCCATCAAGATGGGGACAGAGTATAGTTCTTTCTCATAGTTGGTGGTGATAGGCCATATATTTTTTAATTGACTGCATACTTTTATTAAAAGCTTAAAAAGTCGTAACATTCTGCATTTTATAATGATGTATAAAAAAACTTGCAAAATAAAATGTAAAACTAGTTTGTAAAGAGAGACAACAGGTCGATCAAAGTTTCAATGAAAAAGAAAAGATCCATAACCAAAAGTTGGCCTCCACCACCCCTATAGCCAACCCTTACCACCTCCTTTATTTTGTATAAGGGCTATTTCAGGTTAAAATCTCAGGGTGGGGTGGGGGTTGGAACTGGAATTATTTTTTAGGGTACCACCACCAGAATTTTAGTTGATTTGAATAAAAAGCTACGTATGTGAACCTCATCCTGTGTTTTGTACACAACAACCTGTCATGTTTGCTTCGCTTCAACACTTGAGTAGGATATTCTGTTTGGAAAGTTCAGTTTCAATAAAGTGAAAAGTATTTTCTAAAGATATTGTTAGTGAGATGCAATTCTTTTTTTAATTAATCTTTCTGCTGATAAAATTCGGACAAAAGGACCCACACCAAGATAATTTTGATTAAAATATACCCTCACCCAGCAAAATTAAAGTGACTATTATACCCACCACCACCAGTAAAAAATGGGGTACAGTTCTGGTCCCCTGAGGTTTTTTCCTGAAATAGCCCTAATTAAAAAAGTAGCTTCTATAAATGTGATTTTTGTTATTTAATAAGAAATTATTGGAATTTAAAGACCCCTTTCTGGGAGGTCAGAATTCCTGACTTAAGTTTATTTTACCAAATCTAAAATTTCCTGACATTGAAAAATGTACAAATTCTCTGACTTTGTCTAATAGAGCCTAAATTTAACATGGCTCCTTGAGCAGCCTAAATGATAGTAAGACACATGTAAAATACCATTGAGGTATGACCAGTAATTAGCCAGATTGCTGAATAATAAAAAAAAATATAACAAAGCTCCATTAAAAATCTATGCTAACAATGTGGTGTTGGAGTACAATACCTCTGAAAAAATTATTGTTTATGCTAAAAAAATGTGTGTTTTTTTCAATAAACCAATAAAAAATGTTACCATCTATAAATGCATAATTTGTAAATTTATATAGATGAGACAGAACAATTATTATTAATAACTATATTAATATATTCAGTTAAAATTTTTAACTCTGTACATTGTATTTAAGTTAAAAAACAGTACAGATCTACAAGTACATGTATAAAACAACTATGACTCTTCAAGTTTATTTTTTGTCTGATAAATAAAAGAACACAAAAATCACCTACAAGCAAGTACTACATCAAACATAAATTTGATAGTAGACAAAAAACATTGAAAACTTTTCAGTTTGTAAAAGCCAGTACTCACTTAATAAACCAGATATTTTAAAATATTATGCAAACAAAAATTGAAAGTTGACAAATGAAAATAGTTTTAACGAAAATTTACCATGTATTTATAGTTTATCCTCAGTAGTCAGGACATGTAACTATTGCTTCGAAAATTAATAAATATTGTAGTATGGCAAATGTTAGATAAATAGAAAATAAAAAAATCGCCCTATCATAATGAAACTTAGAACAAAGAAATTCAAAGTCTTCTATACCGATACTTAGTTTTAAATATTGGAATTTGATAGAACTTGTTACTGGCTCTAGTACATAAAGAACACAAAGAAAGCTCAAGTCATAGTAACAATTATCTCTTCATTTATTCTTTCACATCTATACAAAGAAAAGAAAAAGTATATTGATCAGTTTGTGTGAAAAAGTCTCTGGAGGGGCCGAGATGTCCATCATCCAATTAGAAGCAACTCTGTAGGATTGTAGTATTGATACCTCCAAATCTCGCCTGAACCTGGAAATTGAAATAAGAAAAATAGTTAACAACTTTCAGAACAAAAGTTCGGGTCTTCTTTGTTATAGACATAAACTGTAAAAATCAGGGTTGTGGAATAATGACATTATATCAAATTTTAGTCAATGCACTACCAGATAAAGTGGATACCTATTAAAATAAGTCGAGTTCTGTTGATTATAATGGAGTTATCTCCCTTTTACTGATTAAGATGGGGTTTTCAAATAATGACTTTAGTCCACACTTTATTACATGTCAATACTGACCTGGGACTATTTGACAAAGAGATTAATAACCTCTGAACCACACACAACTTTAGTGTGACTAGTCTTGAATATTTTCAACACTTGCCTTTTAAAGGGAATATACCAGATTTTAAAAAAATTAAAATTGGTTAAAAAACATTTATCACTACATTGACATCATGCTTATATATACTCACTGGCCCTGAATTGCTAAAAGAATGTATATTTCAAAATGCCAAAATAATATACTGAAAAGGAATGTCCTAACTTGGGCTACTCACCAGTGGGGTGTAGACCAAAACAGATTTCCTGTTTAAAATTGCAACATATTTTGTGATGTATCATAGGAGTCGCATGATTTCATTTAGATTTCAATTTTACCCATAATACAGGTCTACACATAATAACAAGAGACCCACGACAGCCTGAATTACTCTACTGAAAAAAAAACTGCTACAAGAATTGTTTTCATGGATATTAAACTGCTGTGCAAGTTTGATCAATGAGAAATGCGATTGCTAACATTTTCCCTTATAATAACTATATAACTTTACATATAAAGTGATCCCTGTGGTGGCCCCAAATTTGACCCAAGGTAGCTGACTTCAACAACGATTTTCAGGTCTATGGCTTGAACATTTAGAGAAAATGATTTTTAAAGTTTCCTTTTAGTGTTTGAGGAACGGTGACAACAGAACATACAAGATGGTAGGACATCCTTATAGCTGGTGTTTGAGGAACGTACAAGATGGTAGGACATCCTAATAGCTGGTGTTTGAGGAACGGTAACAACAGAACATACAAGATGGTAGGACATCCTTATAGCTGGTGTTTGAGGAATGGTGATAACAGAACATACAAGATGGTAGGACATCCTTATAGCTGATGTTTGAGGAATGATGATAACAGAACACACAAGATGGTACGACATCCTTATAGCTGGTGTTTGAGGAATGATGATAACAGAACACACAAGATGGTAGGACATCCTTATAGCTGGTGTTTGAGGAACGGTGACAACAGAACATACAAGATGGTAGGACATCCTTATAGCTGGTGTTTGAGGAATGTACAAAATGGTAGGACATCCTAATAGCTGGTGTTTGAGGAACGGTGACAACAGAACATACAAGATGGTAGGACATCCTTATAGCTGGTGTTTGAGGAACGGTGACAACATAACATACATGATGGTAGGACATCCTTAAAGCTGGTGTTTGAGGAATGGTGACAACATAACGTACAAGATGGTAGGACATCCTTATAGCTGGTGTTTGAAGAATAGTGAAAACAGAACATACAAGATGGTAGGACATCCTTATAGCTGTTGTTTGAGGAATGGTGACAACAGAACATACAAGATGGTAGGACATCCTTATAGCTGGTGTTTAAGGAATGGTGACAACAGAATGTACAAGATGGTAGGACATCCTTATAGCTGGTGTTTGAGGAATGGTGACACCTAAACGTACAAGATGGTAGGACATCCTTATAGCTGGTGTTTGAGGAATGATGACAACATAACGTACAAGATGGTAGGAAATCCTTATAGCTGGTGTTTGAAGAATGGTGACAACAGAACATACAAGATGGTAGGACATCCTTATAGCTGGTGTTTGAGGAATGGTGACAACAGAACATACAAGATGGTAGGACATCCTTATAGGTGGTGTTTGAAGAATGGTGACAACAGAACATACAAGATGGTAGGACATACTTATAGGTGGTGTTTGAGGAATGGTGACAACAGAACATACAAGATGGTAGGACATCCTTATAGGTGGTGTTTGAAGAATGGTGACAACAGAACATACAAGATGGTAGGACATACTTATAGGTGGTGTTTGAGGAATGGTGACAACAGAACATACAAGATGGTAGGACATCCTTATAGCTGGTGTCTGAGAAAGGGTGACAACAGAACACACAAGATGGTAGGACATCCTTAAAGCTGGTGTTTGAGGAATGGTGACAACATAACATACAAGATGGTAGGACATCCTTATAGCTGGTGTCTGAGAAAGGTTTACAACAGAACACACAAAATGGTAGGACATCCTTATAGCTGGTGTTTGAGGAATGGTGACAACATAACATACAAGATGGTAGGACATCCTTATAGCTGGTGTCTGAGAAAGGGTGACAACAGAACACACAAGATTGTAGGACATCCTTATAGCTGGTGTTTGAGGAATGGTGACAACAGAACATACAAGATTGTAGGACATCCTTATAGCTGGTGTTTGAGGAATGGTGACAACAGAACATACAAGATGGTAGGACATACTTATAGGTGGTGTTTGAGGAATGGTGACAACAGAACATACAAGATGGTAGGACATACTTATAGGTGGTGTTTGAGAAACAGTGACAACAGAACATACAAGATGGTAGGACATCCTTATAGCTGGTGTTTGAGGAATGGTGACAACAGAACATACAAAATGGTAGGACATACTTATAGGTGGTGTTTGAGGAATGTTGACAACAGAACATACAAAAAGAAGGACATCCTTATAGCTGGTGTTTGAGGAACAGTGATAACAGAACATACAAGATGGTAGGACATCCTTATAGCTGGTGCTTGAGGATCAATGATAACAGAACACACAAGATGGTAGGACATCCTTATAGCTGGTGTTTGAGGAACAGAAATAACAGAACACACAAGATAGTAGGACATCCTTATAGCTGGTGTTTGAGGAACAGTGGTAACAGAACACAAATGATGGTAGGTCATCCTTATGGCTGATGTTTCAGAAACGGTGATAACAGAACACACAAGATGGTAGGACATCCTTATAGCTGGTGTTTGAGGAATGGTGAAAACAGAATATACCAGATGGCAGGACATCCTTATAGCTGGTGTTTGAGGAATGGTGAAAACAGAATATACCAGATGGCAGGACATTCTTATAGCTGGTGTTTGAGGAACTGTGATAATTGAACACACAAGATGGTAGGACATCCTTATTTGGTAATTTTTTTAACAATGATGTAAATATTTATGGTTGAAAGTGTTATTCTGCTCCATTTCCAATGGCAAATAGAACTGTATCTTGTTTTTATTTAATTCAAAGTTACAAAATTCACAATTTCAAAATGCAAAAAAAAACAAAAACAAGAAATGTCACTGTTAAGTGTCACATCATGTGCCATCATGTTTAATCTTTGATCTTTTACAAATAAAAGTCTGCAAAAGAAGATAGAATGTAAGTTGATCATCTTAGTTCCACCTTTGGATCCTCCTTGGAAAAGGTGCCGCCTCAACAGGACGTACCTCTCATCGCTAAGGTTGTATGTACAAGTCCCACTCCCTCCAAAATCTTTATGTGAGAAAGTTTGCCAGTTACTTGCAGAAGAGTGGTGGTTCTGTTCAGATTCATTCTGAGGTATTCTTCCGCCAATAAAACTGGATATGCCATATATAACCCGAAATGTGTTGAAAATGGCGTTACACTCCATTAAAGAAAAATAAAACAGTAGTTGTTGAAAAGGGTGAAACTTATTTCTTATACTGTTAATGTTTAGGCAGGTTCATAGGAAGACTTTTGGATGTTGTTTCATCAAATTGGTCAGATTGTTAAAAATATCATCATTTGATTCTGTTGATATTGAAGAAAGGTTAAGGTCAGAAACGTAGGGATAATCAAAGAAAGAATCGGAAAAGTTACATTTTGTACAATCTCCTCACAACCAAGTTGGACGTATTCTGTTAATGCGACGAGACTCGCACATTTGCAGCACGCTTTGGGGAACTGTCGTGTGAATTATTAACTGAATCTGAGTTTATTGGGACTTCACCACTGATGAGTGAATTGTCAAGATATAGTGATTTTGGGTAAAACTAACATGTATTTTAGATCCTTCATGTAGGTGCTGATGGAATAACACACGAAGGATTGTTTATCATTCAAAATCCACAAGCAACTGATTTCTTATACATAAAACGTAAATTATATGTAACCGTTGATGTTTCACAATGAATAATGTAAAATGATCTTGATTTAATTGAATGTTAACTGTGATTTTAAGTGGTTTTGTTTATATTTTAGCTGCGGAATACAATGTAATTAAAAGTTATTCCGGGGAATAGACCTGCCCTTTAATTATTACAACAACCACTTATCACCAAACGGGGCAGGTCTATTCCCTGGAACTCTTCCTAATATTGATAAGGAAAACCCGGAACCCACGGAACCCTTCGTAACTTATTTATTATGCTTTATAAATTTATAATTTTGGTACCAACTGAAAGAGTATGAAGTCTTTACGTTCATAGTAAAAAAATAACTTTATGATTAGAATTTTGTTTTTAAATTAGGATCAAAGTTGGGTAAATTTTCATTGAAATATTGCAGCCAAAATTCAATATTATAAAACCCGGAACCCACAGAACCCTTCGTAACTTACTTATTATGCAACATAAATTCATATTCATAATATTGCACGTCTGCCGTGGTTATTTGATTATTAATTACTGGCGTAACATAAGATCTTTTATACCATGAGATTCATCAGACATTTTACGGTAATCTTATCTCAAAAATATGGAACATCTACATCGATACGTTGATCTATCAAACTTGATAATTACTCAACGGTGCGTAAAGAAAGAAGGATAGAATAGAATTTGAGAAAAAAATAATATCAGATATAACCATGCGTTTGATAAAGTAACTCATTTATAAAACAAATCAGGTGTACATATAAAAAAAAATATATAAATGGCTATAGCTGTATTAGATATATGTACTAGGAAAATATCTAAAATACTAAAGATATAGAAGAAAGGAATTCTAAACTTTTTTTCACCCGACAAAGACAAACAGTTCTGACTTCCGTGGTTTTTAACCTGCTTAAAAATAATGTCACTGAGATTGCCAGAAAATTAGGTTATCAAGATTGCCAGTAAAAGAAGTCACTGGGATTGCAAGAAAAAAAGGTTATCAAGATTGCCATAAAATAAGTAGCTGGGATTGTCAGAAAAAGTAGTCACTAAAATTAACTTATCAAGATGGACAGAAAAAAAAGTCGCTGGGATTGCCTGAAAATTAGGTTATAAAGATTGCTAGAGAAGGAAGTCACGGGATAGCCAGAAAAAATAGGTTATCAAGACTGCCAGAAAAAGAAGTCACCATGATAGCCAGAAAAATAAGTTGCTTGGATTGTCAGAAAATGAGGTTATCATAATTGCCAGAAAAAGAAGTCGCCGGGATAGCCAGAAAAATAGGTCATCATGATATCCAGAAAAATAAAAGAAGTCAATGGTATTGCCAGAAAAAATAAAAACAAGTCAATTGGATTTGCAAAAAAAATTTAAGTCACCAGCATTAACAGAAAAAAAAGGTCACTGTTATTGTCAGAAAAATTTTTTCTTGCAATCCCAGTGGCAATCCTTGTGATTTATAAGCTTATGTCATGGTAAATTTTCATTGAATCTTAACCAATCTTGCACAGCAGTTATATAACCACAAAATCTCGGACAAGTTCTTGAACCAGCGTGATTCAACCACAAATGCCTCTGCCACAGGGCTTATAAACATATCTTAAGTAAAACTGTAATAAACATTTCTCTGAAAGTTAAAGGCCTATAAACCTTAGATATTTTACATGTAGCATTTCATGGAGGTCTCCTAAAAGGTTTGTTGAAGTCAGGTCCCAAGGGTTTGTCCGTTTGTTGCAAGTAGAGCGATTCAGGCCCTCTTTGGCCTCTTGTTTTTCTGGAATCTCGGTGACTTATTTTTCCGACAACCAGAAATGCCTGAAAAAAAGTCATCAAGATAATCAGATAAAAAGTCCCTACGATTGCTAGAAAAAAAGACCATTCAGTATTCATGTGTATGTAATTATTTAGGGGTAAAAACTCTACATTCAAACAAATTATACAGGGGTCAAAACTCTACATTCAAACAAATTATTTAGGGGTCAAAACTACATTCAAACACATTATACAGGGGTCAAAACTCTACATTCAAACAAATTATATGGAGGTCAAAGCTCTACATTTAAACAAATTATATGGTGGTCAAAACTCAACATTCAAACAAATTATATGGTGGTCAAAACTCTACATTCAAACAAATTATATGGTGGTCAAAGCTCTACATTTAAACAAATTATATGGTGGTCAAAACTCAACATTCAAACAAATTATATGGTGGTCAAAACTCTACATTCAAACAAATTATATGGTGGTCAAAACTCTACATTAAAACAAATTATATGGTGGTCAAAACTCTACATTAAAACAAATTATATGGTGGTCAAAGCTCTACATTCAAACAAATTATATGGTGGTCAAAACTCTACATTCAAACAAATTATATGGTGGTCAAAACTCTTCATTCAAACAAATTATATGGTGGTCAAAGCTCTACATTAAAACAAATTATATGGTGGTCAAAGCTCTACATTCAAACAAATTATATGGTGGTCAAAACTGTACATTCAAACAAATTATATGGTGGTCAAAACTCTACATTCAAACAAATTATATGGTGGTCAAAGCTCTACATTCAAACAAATTATATGGTGGTCAAAGCTCTACATTCAAACAAATTATATGGTGGTCAAAACTCTTCATTCAAACAAATTATATGGTGGTCAAAGCTCTACATTAAAACAAATTATATGGTGGTCAAAGCTCTACATTCAAACAAATTATATGGTGGTCAAAACTGTACATTCAAACAAATTATATGGTGGTCAAAACTGTACATTCAAACAAATTATATGGTGGTCAAAACTCTACATTCAAGCAAATTATATGGTGGTCAAAACTCTACACTCAAACAAATTATACAGGGGTCAAAACTCTACATTAAAACAAATCATATAGGGGTCAAAACTACATTCAAACACATTATACAGGGGTTAAAACTCTACATTCAAACAAATTATATGGTGGTCAAAACTCTATATTCAAACAAATTATATGGTGGTCAAAAGTCTACATTCAAACAAATTATATAGGAGTCAAAACTCTCCATTTAATCTAAATAAATCTTTGTCTGCACAATGGCATAATCTCTTTCCTAGCCTGGAATTCCTAGGCAAGATGGGATTGAACCCTGGATTAAACAAGGGCTCAGAAGTCTGTTTTACGGTCCAGAAAGGAGGGTCTACAATGCATTGTGCAAAAGAAATCAGGGTCAAAACTCTACATCATATGTCAAAAAATAATGGTCAAAATGGCGGCACATATGTATTCACCATTATATTTGCTTAACATGCTTTAATAGGAACTGTATTTTGTAAGCTGTAGTACATAAGTTCACCTGTAAACTGTACTACATAAGCTCACCTGCAAGCTGTACTACATAAGCTCACTTGTAACCTGTACTACATGAGCTCACCGGCAATCTGTACTACATAAGCTCACCTGCAAGCTGTACTACATAAGCTCACCTGCAAGCTGTACTACATAAGTTCACCTGTAAGCTGTACTACATAAGCTCACCTGCAAGCTGTACTACATCAGCTCACTTGTTATCTGTACTACATAAGCTCACCAGCAAGCTGTACTACATAAGCTCACCTGCAAGCTGTACTACATAAGCTCACCTGCAAGCTGTACTACATAAGCTTACCAGCAAGCTGTACTACATAAGCTCACCTGCAAGCTGTACTACATAAGCTCACCTGTAAGCTGTACTACATAAGCTCACCTGTAAGCTGTACTACCTAAGCTCACAAGCAAGCTGTACTACAGAAGCTCACCAGCAAGCTTTACAACATAAGCTCACCTGTAAGCTGTGCTACAGAAGCTCACCAGCAAGCCTTCAGCGGGGGATAATTACAATCATAAACCCCTAGCACACGCCCCCACTCCCTGCCTCCAACCCCCTAAAGTCACATATTTTATTATTAAAATCCACTATATTTTTACTGAAAAACATCCAGACTTTGTATTGCACCCTCTGAGTTGACCCCGTCTAAACTGAAATCCTAGATAGGCCCCTGATTACTAATATAAAATCAAAGTATAAAGGGTGGGATTGCTAGTACTGGTAGATGTTATAAGTTGTTTTATACTGTGAAGCGTCGCTTTCAACTCAACATTTTTTCATGCTGTCACACTTGAGTATCATGTCACATGGTATGGTACCCCATCCAGTCACAGTATACTGACACAGACTTCAAATATCGAATTAATACAGGCTACAGTTAAAGTAGTTTATGTTTTGCAAATTATTATGCTCATTGACTTACAGTTGAATGATGTCTAAATTATATCTATATCTAATAAAGGGAGGTAATGTCCACATTGTGTTTCAATAATGTATGCATAGTTCTCTAGTAATGGGAGGTAATGTCCACATTATGTTTCAATAAAGTATACATATTTCTGTAGTAAAGGGAGGTAATGTCCGATGGGTTCTTCCTCTGTAAATTAGCTAGACAGTGTTTTTGAAAATATAACTTCAAAACAATTTAAATTGTAGACTGGTAATTTGGTAGTAATTATTGACAATAATACAGATATTAAAATAACATCATTATATTATCGATTATGATCTATTAAGTTTAATAACAAGTATTAACACTGTGCAAATATAGAACCACACTAAAGATAATCATTCAATCAAAGTTTCAATCAACAACCCCGGCCTGTGTTAAGCACATCAGGAGGTTTTCGATACCATGCTAGCATAATTTTACTAATTTACAATAAACAATTGTTTCATCAATATGTTCGCTCTCCTTATATGTTTTGATTTCTTCTCCAAGTAATTTCAATTCCTTCCGGTATCAATTTTTAATGTTGACTTAACCTTTTTCATGTCTGATTCGCATTGACTTAACTTTAACCTTTTTCATGTCTGATTCGCATTGACTTAACCTTTTTCATGTCTGATTCGCAAAACTAGTTTTGTTGTGTCCCTTTTGGATAGGAATCATCAATGCTGTTGTTGTTGTTGTTACTATTGGAGTTTGTTGTTGTTGATGCTAATAATGATGATGATAGTGGTGGCGGTAGTTATGATGATGATAATGATGATGATAGTGGTGGTGGTGGTGGTAGTTATGATGATGATGATAATGATGATATTGGTGGTGGTGGTAGTTATGATGATGATGATAATGATGATGATAGTGGTGTGGTGGTGGTGGTGGTGGTTATAATGATGATAATGATGATGATAGTGGTGGTAGTTATGATGATGATAACAACGATGATGATAGTGGTGGTGGTGGTAGTAGTTATGATGATGATGATAATAGTGGTGGTGTTGGTAGTTATGATGATGATGATGATAATGATAGTGGTGGCGGTAGTTATTATGATGATGATAATGATGATGATAGTGGTGGTGGTGGTGGTGGTAGTTATGATGATGATGAAAATGATAGTGGTGGTGGTGGTAGTTATGATGATGATGGTAAGGGTGGTGATGATGAGGATGGTGATAATGATGATGATAATGATGCTGTAGTGTTGACTGTAATGTGAATCTATTATATCATCACCATAAAGTTTATGTTCCATTGGTGACTTTTCAAGTAAAAGGCAATAATTTTACCGATATGTAGAGATAGGTGTGCTGGTTCAACTTTCAGGAAGCCAGGAAAGAGTGATTAGGTAAACTGTTCACCTTTTAATCCTCGATGACATAATTATGACACTTAATAAATCAAACCAACTTAATTTCTTCAATATTGCTCATATTGTAAATACATGTACTTGGTTTATCCAGAGGCATATACACATTAAAGGGAATATATCAGGATTTTTTAAAATTTTAAAATTGGCTAAAAACATTTTTTCCAATTCAACACGACTATAATATGCTCACTGATCCTGTATTTCAAAAAGCAGAAAATGTGTTTCAAAAAGCAGAAAATGTGTTTTCTGCTTTTTGAAATACAGGATTAGTGAGCAAAGTTATGTCTTCACTAATATCCTGTATCGTTTTGGGGGTTTCTTTTTTGAAAAAAATATATATGATGTCGGCTGCAATAAAACTGTTTTGAACGTAGTATGCATTATATTAGTTATATGCACTGAAAACCAATGACTACGGAATACTAGTTTGGTCTAGTATCTCTTACTCAGGATCCTCCCTTGCATATAGGCCACTCTATTACGTCACAAATCACTTTATCACAGTCAATATTAAGAGGATACCATGGGTGGTTTGTTTAGTACAGTTATTAAGGAATGAATGAATGGGGTTTTACGGCGTACTCACACATAGGTTATCTGACGCCAACTGGAAGGAAGATTTCAGGTTCACACTTCATGTACAAAAACAACAAATTAACATACAGATTAAAAAAAAAAAATCAACAAATGAATATGCAGAATGAACCTAGAACCTTGATAACTGCAGAGTTTTAGCAAATTCTGTCTTATTACTCAAATTGTTGCTTCTTACGACATGCATAAGCCACAGTGATCCTATTCTTGCCATCACTCATGACTCCCTAGAACCACACATGGGTTGATAATTTAACCACAATAGTGAACACGACAAAAAATGATAAAATGAACATGACACCCATTTGGAGGATTCCTACCCATTCTGCAGAGATCGACAGGGATTCTATTCTTAGCCGGAACCACACAGGCTAGTACAGTTATTATAAGAAGTAATTTTATTTTTAATTTCATATGAATGATTCATCACTTACGTGGAATATATTAGGTTGTGGGTTCCGATTCATTAATACACTGAGGGGAATAGAGGGGATGTTCTTTAAAACTATCTATTTAATTTTTAACTGCAACCCCTACAGTTCCCCATACTATGTTTCTCTCTGAAGTGAATTGATCATATAATACCGACTGACGCGTTTCCGAACAAGCTTCGTTACTGAAGGTGTTTATTGGAAAGAGACGAACATTAATTTGTAAACAAAACCCATTCTTAATTATGTACTAATGATGTGAACATTCCTGGCCCCAATGTCCTGTACCTACCCAAGTGTCACCCCAACCCACCCCCCCTTTTTTAAATTCTGTTTGTTTGTTTTTTAAATGAAATACTCTGCATTAAGATTCGAGTCCTGCTTGCTCAAACAACTTTACCAGTTATTTGAGTAAGGACAGTGGTTCTACTCAGATTTATTTTTAGGTTTTCCTCCACCAGTAAAACTGGATATGCCATATATAACCTGATTGTGTAGCCCAATTTCAACTTTATTAACCATTATCACCCCCATGACAGTGGCCTAGTTTCAGGATTAAGATGAATAAATTATCCTATTTAAAATTACAATCTATTCAAATGGACATTTATTACATTTAGGTTTTGAGAATCATTCATGTCGGCACATGTGTACTTGTGAGCTCAGTCAGTAATGCATTTGACTGTCAATGCAGGTTTTGGAATCCCCACAAGTACATTCTGTCATGATTGATCATCAACTTTGTTCCTACAGTAATTAACCTCACATTTGAATATGTGCGGTGGCAGTCAGCAACTTGCAGAGATACGTCTGATATTAGTTAACATCACACTACACAGTTACATCCCTTTTTCCATGGTAACACGATTCTTATGCTTAAAAAAAGGCCTTTGTAATTTGGTTTTGAAATATTTTCAAAATGAATCATAATGGTTGTGATTTCTTGCTGCAGATGAGTAGAGCAGAAGTTGGCATAGCATAAACTGCAATAAGACATCACTGGTGTTAAAAAGTGACTTTTATAGGATTTCAACATATGCATGTATTTATGAGCATTTAAGGACTTTTTTTTTTTCAAAAAATAAAAAAAAAAAACTTAGTCAACCTACCAGATATTGTGCATTTTTATGTGAGTATTCATTCCTGCTATGAAAACAAAATTCTATGTGGAATTCTTTTTTACCATGGAAATCCTAGACCTTATTTTATATAGAACAAAGAACAAAATTCAATTGTGTAGTGAGACCATAACAACCTAGTGGATCCAAGGAAAAGATGATTACGACCACTGACCATTTTTAAATATCTGAAATACTGTTGATAAAAGTTATAGAAAAACGTACAAATTAATACTAACAGTACAAACAATATCTCTAAGACGCACCTAATATCCACAAAATATTTAATTGTTATAATAGAATTGGATTTATGTTTTTGGTTATTTATATAATGCCACTTTAAGTTCATTAATTAGAGCTAGCCCCATAGAGAAGAGTTTCTAAAAATATTAAGTGCGTTTCGTCCCGATTATGTTAAGGGCCCATACGGGGTTTCCAGGACTCATCAGTTAGACAAACCCCATTAACTTGAGCCGACTGAACATTGTCAATTGTTAGTAATTGTTAGTAATTGTTAGTTATTAGTAATTGTTAGTTATTAGTAATTGTTAATTATTAGTGTTAATTATTAGTTATTATTAATTATTAGTTATTGTTAATTGTTATTGTTGATTTTTAGTGTTAATTATTATATATTGTTAATTATTAGTGTTAATAATCATTTATTGTTAATTATTAATAATTAGTTATTGTTAATTGTTATTGTTATTTATTAATGTTAATTATGAGTTATTGTTAATTATGAGTTATTGTTAATTATGAGCTATTGTTAATTGTTATTGTTAATTATTATTGTTAATTATTAGTTATTGTAAATTGTTATTGTTAATTGTTATTGTTATTGTTGATTATTACTTATTGTTAATTATTAGTGTTAATTATTAGTTATTGTTAATTATTAGTTATTGTTAATTGTTATTGTTAAATATTAGTGTTAATTATTAGTTATTGTTAATAATAAGTTAATGTTCATTGTTATTGTTAATTATTAGTGTTAATTATTAGTTATTGTTAATTGTTATTGTTAATTATTAGTTATTGTTAATTGTTATTGTTAATTATTAGTTATTGTTAATTATTAGTTGTTATTATTAATTATTGTTAATTATTAAGAAAAATGGTTAAGAAATAAAATAATAGCAAAATATAAGATACAATTAATACAACACAATATGTGCAATAAGATATAAGGATATAAGATGAAATAACATAAAATAATATAAAATACAATATTAAATAAGATACTATATAATGTTATAAGATACAATGTAATAACAATTACGATTTAAAATACAAGGGAAAATCGTTGTCTCGTCTTCAGCAAACCTAACAATGAATAATGTAGAGCTGCAATTGTAATTGTTACATCTTCACAAATTATTCATGACCTAGCAATTAAAAGATAAAATTATGTAATGCTGCATCCATTCTATTCACATCTTCACCAATTATACAAGACCTAGCAATAAATAAGATAAAATAACATAGAACTGCATCCATTGTTGTCTCATCTTCAATTTTACATCACCTAGCAATAAATCAAATGAAATAACGTACAGCAGCATTCGTTGTTGTCACTTCTTCACAAATAATAGAGGACCTAGCAATAAATAAGATAAAATAATGTGTCATCTTCACCATTTATATAGGACCTAGCAATAAATAAGATAAAATAACATAGAACTGCATCCATTGTTGTCTCATCTTCAATTTTACATCACCTAGCAATAAATCAAATGAAATAATGTACAGCAGCATTCGTTGTTGTCACTTCTTCACAAATAATAGAGGACCTAGCAATAAATAAGATAAAATAATGTGTCATCTTCACCATTTATATAGGACCTAGCAATAAAAGTAGATAAAATAACATAGAACTGCATCCATTGTTGTCTCATCTTCAATTTTACATCACCTAGCAATAAATCAAATGAAATAATGTACAGCAGCATTCGTTGTTGTCACTTCTTCACCATTTATACAGGACCTAGCAATAAATATGATAAAATAACATGGAGCTGCATCCATTCTTATATATTCTTCACAAATAATAGAGGACCTAGCAATAAATAAGATAAACTAACTTGTCATCTTCACCATTTATACAAGACCTAGCAATAAATATGATAAAATAATTTAGAGCTGCATCCATTCTTATCTCTTCTTCACAAATAATAGAGGACCTAGCAGTAAATAAGAGAAAATAATGTGTCATCTTCACCATATATACAGGACCTAGCAATAAAAATGATAAAATAACTTACAGCTGCATCCATTCTTATCTCTTCTTCACAAATAATAGAGGACCTAGCAGTAAATAAGAGAAAATAATGTGTCATCTTCACCATATATACAGGACCTAGCAATAAAAAAGATAAATAACGTAGAGCTGAATCCATTCTTATCTCTTCTTCACAAATAATAGAGGACCTAGCAGTAAATAAGATAAAATAATGTGTCATCTTCACCATATATTCAGGACCTAGTAATAAATATGATAAAATAAGGTAGAGCTGCATCCTTTCTTATCTCTGCTTCACAAATAATAGAGGACCTAGCAATAAATAAGATAAAATAATGTACAGCTGCATCCATTGTTATCTCTTCTCCACAAATTATACAGGACCTAGCAAAACATATGATAAAATAATATAAAACTGCATCCATTGTTGTCTCATCTTCACAAATACTACAGGACCTAGCAATAAATAAGATAAAATATTATAAAATATTATCCACATAGCACAACATATCGCACCACCAACAACCAACCACTCCACATAGCATACCATACCACACCACCAACAACCAACCACTCCACATAGCATACCATATCGCACCACCACCAACCAACCACTCCACATAGTATATACCACACCGTCAACAACCCACCACTCCACATAGTACACTACACCATCAAACAACTCACCACTCCACATAGTACACCACACCACCAAACAACCCACCACTCCACAAAGTTCACCACACTACCAAACAACCCACCACTCCATATAGTTCACCACACCACCAAACAACTCACCACTCCACATAGCACACCACAGTGCACCACCAACCACTGACCACTCCACATAGTACACCACAGTGCACCACCAACAACCTTCCACTCCACATAGCACACCATACCAACAACAACCTACCACTCCACATAGCACATCACAGTGCACCACCAACCACTGACCACTCCACATAGTACACCACAGTGCACCACCAAACAACCCACCACTCCACATAGTTCACCACACCAACAAACAACCCACCACTCCACATAGTTCACGACACCACCAAACAACTCACCACTCCATATAGTAAACCACACCACCAATAACCCACCACTCCACATAGTTCACCACACCACCAAACAACTCACCACTCCACATAGTACACCACACCACCAATAACCCACCACTCCACATAGTTCACCACACCACCAAACAACTCACCACTCCACATATTACAACACATCACACCATCAACAACCCACCACTCCATATAGTACACCACACCAAACAAGTCACCACTCCACATAGTACACCACACCACCAAACAACCCACCACTCCACATATTACAACACATCACACCATCAACAACTCACCACTCCACATAGTACACCACACCACCAAACAACACACCACTCCACATAGTACACCACACCACCAAACAACACACCACTCCACATAGTACACCACACCACCAAACAACACACCACTCCACATATTTCACCACACCACCAAACAACTCACCACTCCACATATTACAACACATCACACCATCAACAACCCACCACTCCATATAGTACACCACACCACCAATAACCCACCACTCCACATAGTTCACCACACCACCAAACAACTCACCACTTCAAATAGTTCACCACACCACCAAACAACTCACCACTCCACATATTACAACACATCACACCATCAACAACTCACCACTCCACATAGTACACCACACCACCAAACAACACACCACTCCACATATTTCACCACACCACCAAACAACTCACCACTCCACATATTACAACACATCACACCATCAACAACCCACCACTCCATATAGTACACCACACCACCAATAACCCACCACTCCACATAGTTCACCACACCACCAAACAACTCACCACTTCAAATAGTTCACCACACCACCAAACAACACACCACTCCACATATTACAACACACCACACCACCAAACAACACACCACTCCACATATTTCACCAGACCACCAAACAACAACCTTCCACTCCACATAGCACACCATACCACCAACAACCTACCACTCCACATAGCACACCACAGTGCACCACCAACCACTGACCACTCAACATAGTACACCACAGTGCACCACCAACAACCTTCCACTCCACATAGCACACCATACCAACAACAACCTACCACTCCACATAGCACACCACAGTGCACCACCAACCACTGACCACTCCACATAGTACACCACAGTGCACCACCAACAACCTTCCACTCCACATAGCACACCATACCAACAACAACCTACCACTCCACATAGCACACCAGAGTGCATCACCAACCACTGACCACTCCACATAGTACACCACAGTGCACCACCACCAACCTTCCACTCCACATAGCACACCATACCAACAACAACTTACCACTCCACATAGCACACCACAGTGCACCACCAACCACTGACCACTCCACATAGTACACCACAGTGCACCACCACCAACCTTCCACTCCACATAGCACACCATACCACCAACAACCTACCACTCCACATAGTACACCAGTGCACCACCAAACACTGACCACTCCACATAGTACACCACAGTGCACCACCAACAACCTTCCACTCCACATAGCACACCATACCACCAACAACCTACCACTCCACATAGCACACCACAGTGCACCACCAACCACTGACCACTCCACATAGTACACCACAGTGCACCACCAACAACCTTCCACTCCACATAGCACACCATACCAACAACAACCTACCACTCCACATAGCACACCACAGTGCACCACCAACCACTGACCACTCCACATAGTACACCACAGTGCACCACCAACAACCTTCCACTCCACATAGCACACCATACCAACAACAACCTACCACTCCACATAGCACACCACAGTGCATCACCAACCACTGACCACTCCACATAGTACACCACAGTGCACCACCACCAACCTTCCACTCCACATAGCACACCATACCAACAACAACTTACCACTCCACATAGCACACCACAGTGCACCACCAACCACTGACCACTCCACATAGTACACCACAGTGCACCACCAACCACTCCACATAGTACACCACAGTGCACCACCAACAACCTTCCACTCCACATAGCACACCATACCACCAACAACCTACCACTCCACATAGCACACCAGTGCACCACCAAACACTGACCACTCCACATAGTACACCACAGTGCACCACCACCAACCTTCCACTCCACATAGCACACCATACCAACAACAACTTACCACTCCACATAGCACACCACAGTGCACCACCAACCACTGACCACTCCACATAGTACACCATAGTGCACCACCAACCACTCCACATAGTACACCACAGTGCACCACCAACAACCTTCCACTCCACATAGCACACCATACCACCAACAACCTACCACTCCACATAGCACACCAGTGCACCACCAAACACTGACCACTCCACATAGTACACCACAGTGCACCACCAACAACCTTCCACTCCACATAGCACACCATACCAACAACAACCTACCACTCCACATAGCACACCACAGTGCATCACCAACCACTGACCACTCCACATAGTACACCACAGTGCACCACCACCAACCTTCCACTCCACATAGCACACCATACCAACAACAACTTACCACTCCACATAGCACACCACAGTGCACCACCAACCACTGACCACTCCACATAGTACACCACAGTGCACCACCAACCACTCCACATAGTACACCACAGTGCACCACCAACAACCTTCCACTCCACATAGCACACCATACCACCAACAACCTACCACTCCACATAGCACACCAGTGCACCACCAAACACTGACCACTCCACATAGTACACCACAGTGCACCACCAACAACCTTCCACTCCACATAGCACACCATACCAACAACAACCTACCACTCCACATAGCACACCACAGTGCACCACCAACCACTGACCACTCAACATAGTACACCACAGTGCACCACCAACAACCTTCCACTCCACAAAGCACACCACAGTGCACCACCAACCACTGACCACTCCACATAGCACACCACAGTGCACCACCAACCACTGACCACTCCACATAGTACACCATACCGCATTACCAACAACCATACAACACAACACAACACACTACCTATCCAACCCTACATATCTCTCAACACAAACAACATGCTTCCTCAGGACCCATGGTACAGCATCTCTCCACCACAACAGCTCCATCACCATTGGCAGGACCCATGGAACAGCATCTCTCCACCACAACAGCACCATCACCATCGGCAGGACCCATGGAACAGCATCTCTTCACCACAACAGCACCATCACCATCGGCAGGACCCATGGAACAGCATCTCTTCACCACAACAGCAGCAATCCAACATTTGAAAACGATTGGTAAAAACTGCAATGTATCAAACAAAACTACAGTACACAGGTATATATATATACATGATAAACCCTTTGATGTGCCACAAAACACTTCTACTACGATAATACTCTTGCAGCTAATACTGTAAACTACAATTCACTATGACTTGCAATATGATACAATACAATACAATACAATATGTCAGTCACAATACTCCTATATTACTATAACTACAACACATTAAAGTGCAATACAATACAATACAAAGCAATACAATATGTCAGTCAGAATACTCCTATATTACTATAACTACAATACATTAAAGTGCAATACAGTACAGTACAGTACAGTACTATCAGAACAATACTATTACATTATGTTATTTTAGTAAAAAAAACTTTTATTTTTTACATTAATAACACGGCTATCTACATTCAATATATATAATAACTTTACAACAATACTACTACATTCTGCCACAATGAAACACAATAGTTCATTGAAAACAGAAATTCAATTATCAAACAGAAGCCTATTGTTGCAGATTAAATACCTCATATAGTCTTCAGTGAGTGAAGACCATATAATTATTGTTGTTGTATAGTGTTTAGCGTCGCTTTCAACAATTTTTCAGTCATATCGCGACGGTGTCTACTTGAGACAGTATTCAAAGCGCTGTCACACTGGAGCATCATGCTGCAGACACATGGTATGATACCCCACCCAGTCACATTATGCTGACACCGGGCCGACCAGACCTAGAACTCTCCTCTTAATGCTGAGCGTCAAGCGAGGAAGCTTCTAGTACCATTTTTAAAGTCTTTGGTATGACCAGGCCGGGGACTGAACCCACGACCTTCCGCATGCGAGGCGGACGTTCTACCAATAGACCATGCAGCGGTCTATATAATTATTAATGAAAATTTTAAAAAAATAAGATTATGATATGCAGAGGTGGTTTGACTGTGATAAAAAAGCATAGAAATCTATTTTATGATCTTAGGAATGAAAAAATATCTTATACTAGAAATCTTTCAAAAAAGTACAGTTAAGTAATTGTGTATTAGGCAAATGATTTCATAAAATACAAGAAATCACTGACTACTGCAATTACTACAGCAATGAATTTAACTTTCCCCAGAGAGTAGGGAAATAAATAATGGACTCTAAAATCTAAGCTTGATTATCCTACTTTATCTTTATTTTTGTAAAACTTCCCAAGAGAGCAGAGAAGTTAGTTGGAGTCCATTTTTTCTGTTTGAACAATCAAATAGCGACTATAAAACTTCCACATTCTCAAAAGAGAAGATAATGATATGCAGAGAAATCTTCATTGGTAAACTCATAGAGATGAAACTGTTGACAAAGGGGCCTCAACAGTTTCACTGAAATCTGTCTACACGCCATTCAGACAACTCTGTTTAATTATCAGAACCAACTCATCTAAGCCTGCGACAGAATCATAGGAATCTATTCTATGATCAAAGGAATGGGAAAAAAACTACATGTATTTAAAAGAATAAGTTCCATTATAAACACAAAAAATAATTTGAAAACAAATAAAACAGCACATATTACCCTTAAAGTTTTAAAACAAAACTTTAATGAAAGTAACAAGTGTTGTGATCCGCAACACATATATTATTAAAGTAAAAAATAACTCTTATCTACTTGTTAATAAAAGTTGAAATCAAATTTCTTCTGAAAAAATTGTTTGTTGAAACAAGTATTTATGCTTAAAAAGTCCTAAATACCTTTTTACAATAATACATATAAAAATGACCATTGTTGTTGTCACAGCAAACATACCTAGAGACTGCATAGAAACTAACCCTGGATGTCTATATAGTATATGGGAATCTTCAGTGAGTGAAGACCCATACAGCCTAACATTCTATAAAATTACATTAAGTATGTCAAATCCGAAACAAAGTGATAAACCCTTTAAAATATTAAGCAACTAAAATCTTAAAATAAATAAACTTAATTAAGAAACAGCCACTTTAGTGATCCCATTACGTTACAGTTTAATCTGCGACTCAAGACTTCTATTCAAATAACTGACTACATACATAGGGGAAATCTATGGCTAAATGAATAGACAAAACAGGAAAAAAAATGTATGATAAATATGGAAATATATCATACCCACACCTCTATGGAGATAAAAAAATGTCTTGAACAGTCTTGAAAACAATCCAACAAATTTAAAATGATCTTACTAAAAAATTGTACCAAATTAAAAATGTAGTTCTTTAGATTAATACCTAACCTACTTCCCAGCCACAGAAATCCCCTACAAAACTATCAATACGACAACCTGTCCGGACGGCGAGACACCCTTCCTATTCTAGTCCTAACCTCTAGAACAGGGGCTGGGACTACCCTAACCCTAACTGGACAGTCGCTGTATCTGAGGGGGGGTCGTCTAGCTCGAGTAGAGCGCCTAAGGGGTGCCGGTGGTGCAGGGACTGCTTCACGGACGGGAGGAGGGTGAACAACAAAAAGCTGAACTGGAGCAAGCTGAACAGGCTCGGCAAGCCTGACACGGACAACGGCGGGAGGAGAAGCAGTCCGAGGGACAGCAACACAGGCTGTGGGTCTGACGCATACAGCCGTATGGTCAGTAGCAACGGACGGACGGATACAGCGACGGACAGAGACACACGAACCTACCGGGGCGGGGTCTGCCACAGCAACAGGAGCCCTAACTACAACTACCTGAGGTACCTCATCAGCAACTGGATGTTGATCCTCACTTGGCATGGTACGGGTACCAGTCACCTGAAAATAGAAAAAGAAAAGTTTCAATAAAATATTTAACAATTAAACTTTGAATGTCAGTGGCAGAGCATCTGACAGGTTTAGGATTGGAGGGTCATGAGTTCAATCCTCTTGCAAGGCCAAGTGTGAATATTAATGAAGAAATTACAGCCTAGACAAAACTGTTTACAGATGGACAGATAGACAGACATGGTGAAACCAGCAATGCATAGGTATAACAAGAGCTGTTGAGGAACAGCGTTAACTCGACTATTCTAGCCTTGTTACAGAACAGTATATTTTATGTACAATAAAAAAAAAACAGATTTATCTCCATCAATGAAACCATCTTTAATATTAACAAAATAGTAGAAGGGCAGGGTATCTAATTCAAAATAAGATTAAAAACAAACAAATGACAGGAGGGTGGGGTCCTTGGGGTTAGTAACAAAGCTGAAATGGACAAAGTATTTAGTATTTATGGTCCTTAAGGTTGGTGACAAATTGAAATGGAGCAGAGTATTTGACTTAATACAAAACAAAATTTTAAAAAAAATAGGCACAGAGGGGGTGAGGGTCTTGGGGTCAGTAACAAAGTGGAAATTGGATAGAGTATATGATTGAATACAAAACAAAATTTACAAAACAAAATCATGGATGGGGGATGTGGGGTGTGTGTGTGTGTGTGTGTGTGGGGGGGGGGGGGGGGGGGGGGGGGGGGGGGGGTGGAAAGTCTAGGTTGGACTTGTAAAGGTAGCCAATATCATCATAATTATATATAACACCTTACACCCAACTCCAACTTAAATCATCATCATCAAAATCATCATCTCTAACTACAGTATTTATACTAATGCACTACTACAGCTACCTGTAACAACAGCATGCTATAATCATAACATATACTATTATTATAGTTAACTCCAACTATCATCATCATCATCATCATCATCATCATCATCATCATCATCATCATCTTCCTCATCATCATCATCATCATCATCATCATCATCATCTCTAACTGCAGTATTTATAATAATGCACTACTACAGCTACATGTAACATCAGCATGCTATAATCATTAACTCTTATACCCAACTCAAACTAACATCATCATCAACATAATCAGCAGCAGCAGTAGCAGCAGCATCAACATCACTAACTGCGGTATTTATACTAATGCAATACTACATCAGCATGCTATAGTCATTACATAAACTACTATCTCTTATACCCAACTCCAACTAACAACATCATCATCATCATAATCATCAACATCTCTAGCTGCAGTATGTATACTAATGCACATCTACACCAACATGTAACATCAGCATGTTATAATCATTAGATTAACTACTTTCCCATATTCCCAAATCCGACTAACATCAGCTAACACCAGCGTCATCACCATCACCACCATCATCATCATCATATTCATCATAATCATCATCATCATCATCATCATCAACAACATTATCATCATCACCAGCATCATCAACATCTCTAACTGCAGTCTTGATACTAATGCACTACTACACCTACATGTAACATCAGCATGATATTATCATTACATAATACTACTATCCCTTATACCCAACTCCAACTAACATCATCATCATCATCATCATCATCATCACCATCATCATCATCATCTCTAACTGAAGTTTTTATACTAATGCACTACTACAGCTACATGTAACATCAGCATGCTATAATCATTAAATATACTGCTATCCATCATACCCAACTCCAACTTACACCATCATCATCATCAACATCTCTAACTGCAGCATTTATACTAACGCACTACTACACCTACATGTAACATCAGCATGCTATAATCATTACATATACTACTTTCCCATATTCCCAACTCCAGCTAACATCAGCTAACACCAGCTTCATCCCCATCACCACCATCATCATCATCATAATCATCAACATCATAATCATCATAATCATCATCATCATCATCATCATCAACAACAATATTACCATCATCATCATCATCATCATCAACAACAACATTATCATCATCATTCACTACTATCCCTTATACCAAACTCCAACTTACATCATCAACAACAACAGTATCATCATCATCATCAACATCTCTAACTGTAGCATTTATACTAATGCAGTACTACACCTACATGTAACATCAGCATGCTATAAGCATAACATATACCAGTATCTCTTATACCCAACTCCAACTATCATCATCATCAGCAGCAGCAGCAGCAGCAGCAGCAGCAGCAGCACCACCACCACCACCACCATTAACATTTCTAACTGCAGTATTGATACTAATGCACTACTGCAGCTACATGTAACATCAGCATGCTATAAGCATTACATATACCAGTATCTCTTATACCCAACTCCAACTATCATCATCATCAGCAGCAGCAGCACCACCACCACCACCACCACCATTAACATTTCTAACTGCAGTATTGATACTAATGCACTACTGCAGCTACATGTAACATCAGCATGCTATAATCATTACATATACTACTTTCTCTTATACCCAACTCCAACTATCATCATCATCAGCAGCAGCAGCAGCAGCAGCAGCATCAACATCTCTAACAGCAGTAATTTTACTAATGTACTACTACACCTACATGTAACATCAGCATGCTATAATCATTACATATACTACTTTCCCATATTCCCAACTCCAGCTAACATCAGCTAACACCAGCATCATCACCATCACCACCATCATCATAATCATCAACATCATAAACATCATCATCATCATCATCAACAACAACATTATCATCATCATCATCAACAACAACATTATCATCATCATCATCAACATTTTATAGCTGCAGTATTGATACTAATGCACTACTACAGCTACATGTAACATCAGCATGCTATAATCATTACATTCACTACTATCCCTTTTACCCAACTCCAACTTACATCATCATCATCATCATCAACATCTCTAACTGCAGCATTTATACTAATGCACTACTACACCTACATGTAACAACAGCATGCTTTAATCATTACATATACTACTATTATAGCCAACTCCAACTAACTTCATCATCATCATCATCATCATCTCTTACTGCAGTATTTATAATAATGAACTACTACAGCTACATGTAAATCATCATCATCATCATCACCATCATCATCATCATCATCATCACCATCATCATCTCTGGCTACAGTAACATCATCAGCATCATCATCATAATCACCATCATCACTAGCTGCAGTGTTGATACTATTGCACTACTACAGCTACATGTAAAAATCAACATGCTATTATCATTACATATACTTCTATCCCTCATTCCCAACTCCAACTATCATCATTATTATCATCATCCTCATTATCATCATCATCATTATCATCATCATCTCTGGCTACAGTAACATCATCACCATCATCATCATCATCATCATCATCATCATTTCTTACTGCAGTATTAATACTAATGCACTAATACAGCTACATGTAACAACAGCATGCTATAATCATTACATATACTACTTTTATATCCAACTCCAACTAACATCAACATCATCATCATCATCATCATCTATTTAACTGCAGTATTTATACTAATGCACTACTACAGCTACATGTAACAACAGCATGCTATAATCATTACATATACTACTATTATAGCCAACTCCAACTAATATCATCATCATCATCATCGTCATCATCATCATCATCATCATCTCTATCTGCAGTATTTATACTAATGCACTACAACAGCTACATGTAACATCAGCATGCTAAAATTATACCATATACTACTATCCCTTATACCCAACTGTAACTAACATCATCATCATCAGCAGCAGCAGCAGCATCATCAATATCACTAACTGTGGCATTTATACTAATGCAATATACAGCAACATGTAACATCAGCATGCTAAAATTATAGTCTTTACATATACCACTATCCCGTATACCTAACTCCAACTAACAACATCATCACCATCATCAACATTTCTAGCTGCAGTATTTATACTAATGCACATCTAAACCTACATGTAACATCAGCATGTTATAATCATTAGATAAACTACTTTCCCATATTCCAAAATCCGACTAACATCAGCTAACACCAGCGTCATCACCATCACCACCATCATCATCATCATATTCATAATAATCATCATCATCATCATCAACAACATTATCATCATCATCATCATCAAAATCTCTAGCTGCAGTATTTATACTAATGCTCAACTACACCTACATGTAACATCAGCATGCTATAATAATTAGATAAACTACTTTCCCATATTCCAACTCCTGCTAACATCAGCTAACACCAGTGTCATCACCATCACCACCATCATCATAATCATATTCATCATAATCATCATCATCATCATCAACAACATTATCATCATCACCAGCATCATCAACATCACTAACTGCAGTATTGATACTAATGCACAACTACACCTACATGTTACATCAGCATGCTATAATCATCAGATAAACTACTTTCCCATATTCCAACTCTTGCTAACATCAGCTAACACCAGTGTCATCACCATCACCACCATCATCATCATCAACAACAACAACATAATCATCATCAGCAGCATCATCAACATCTCTAACTGCAGTATTGATACTAATGCACTACTACACATACATGTTACATCAGCATGCTATAATCATTAGATAAACTACTTTCCCATATTCCAACTCCTGCTAACATCAGCTAACACCAGTGTCATAACCATCACTACCATCATCATCATCATCAACAACAACAACAACATTATCATCAGCATCATCAACATCTCTAGCTGCAGTATTTATACTAATGCTCAACTACACCTGCATGTAACATCAGCATGCTATAATCATTAGATAAACTACTTTCCCATATTCCAACACCTGATAACATTAGCTAACACCAGTGTCATCACCATCACTACCATCATCATCATCATCATCATCATCAACAACAACAACAACATTATCATCAGCATCATCAACATCTCTAGCTGCAGTATGTATACTAATGCTCAACTACACCTACATGTAACATCGGCATGTTATAATCATTAGATAAACTACTTTCCAATATTCCAACTCCTGCTAACATCAGCTAACACCAGTGTCATCACCATCACCACCATCATCATCATCAACAACAACAACAACATTATCATCAGCATCATCAACAGCTCTAACTGCAGTATTTATACTAATGCTCAACTACACCTACATGTAACATCAGCATGTTATAATCATTAGATAAACTACTTTCCCATATTCCAACTCCTGCTAACATCAGCTAACACCAGTGTCATAACCATCACTACCATCATCATCATCATCATCACCAACAACATCAACAACATTATCATCAGTATCATCAACATCTCTAGCTGCAGTATTTATACTAATGCTCAACTACACCTACATGTAACATCAGCATGTTATAATCATTAGATAAACTACTTTCCCATATTCCAACTCCTGCTTACATCAGCTAACACCAGTGTCATCACCATCACCACCATCATCATCATCAACAACAACAACAACATTATCATCAGCATCATCAACATCTCTAACTGCAGTATTTATACTAATGCTCAACTAAACATACATGTAACATCAGCATGCTATAATCATTAGATATACTACTTTCCCATATTCCAACTCCTGCTTACATCAGCTAACACCAGTGTCATCACCATCACCACCACCATCATCATCATCAACAAGAACAACAACATTATCATCAGCATCATCAACATCTCTAACTGCAGTATTTATACTAAAGCTCAACTACACCTACATGTAACATCAGCATGTTATAATCATTAGATAAACTACTTTCCCATATTCCAACTCCTGCTAACATCAGCTAACACCAGTGTCATAACCATCACTACCATCATCATCATCATCATCAACAACAACAACAACATTATCATCAGCATCATCAACATCTCTAACTGCAGTATTTATACTAATGCTCAACTACACCTACATGTAACATCAGCATGCTATAATCATTAGATATACTACTTTCCCATATTCCAACTCCTGCTTACATCAGCTAACACCAGTGTCATCACCATCACCACCACCATCATCATCATCAACAAGAACAACAACATTATCATCAGCATCATCAACATCTCTAACTGCAGTATTTATACTAAAGCTCAACTACACCTACATGTAACATCAGCATGTTATAATCATTAGATAAACTACTTTCCTATATTCCAACTCCTGCTAACATCAGCTAACACCAGTGTCATAACCATCACTACCATCATCATCATCAACAACAACAACTACAACATTATCATCAGCATCATCAACATCTTTAGCTGCAGTATTTATACTAATGCTCAACTACACCTACATGTAACATCAGCATGCTATAATCATTAGATAAACTACTTTCCTATATTCCAACTCCTGCTAACATCAGCTAACACCAGTGTCATAACCATCACTACCATCATCATCATCAACAACAACAACTACAACATTATCATCAGCATCATCAACATCTTTAGATGCAGTATTTATACTAATGCTCAACTACACCTACATGTAACATCAGCATGTTATAATCATTAGATAAACTACTTTCCCATATTCCAACTCTTGCTTACATCAGCTCACACCAGTGTCATCACCATCACCACCATCATCATCATCAACAACAACAACAACAACATTACCATCAGCATCATCAACATCTCTAACTGCAGTATTTATACTAATGCTCAACTACACCTACATGTAACATCAGCATGCTATAATCATTAGATAAACTACTTTCCCATATTCCAACTCCTGCTAACATCAGCTAACACCAGTGTCATCACCATCACCACCACCATCATCATCATCAACAACAACAACAACATTATCATCAGCATCATCAACATCTCTAGCTGCAGTATTTATACTAATGCTCAACTACACCTACATGTAACATCAGCATGCTATAATCATTAGATAAACTACTTTCCCATATTCCAACTCCTGCAAACATCAGCTAACACCAGTGTCATCACCATCACCACCATCATCATCATCATCAACAACAACAACAACATTATCATCAGCATCATCAACATCTCTAGCTGCAGTTTTTATACTAATGCTCAACTACACCTACATGTAACATCAGCATGCTATAATCATTAGATAAACTACTTTCCCATATTCCAACTCCTGCTAACAACAGCTAACACCAGTGTCATCACCATAACCCACATCATCATCATCATCAACAACAACAACAACAACATTTTCATCAGCATCATCAAAATCTCTAGCTGCAGTATTTATACTAATGCTCAACTACACCTACATGTAACATCAGCATGCTATAATCATTAGATAAACTACTTTCCTATATTCCAACTCCTGCTAACATCAGCTAACACCAGTGTCATCACCATCACCACCACCATCATCATCATCATCAACAACAACAACAACAACAACAACATTATCATCAGCATCATTAACATCTCTAGCTGCAGTTTTTATACTAATGCTCAACTACACCTACATGTTACATCAGCATGTTATAATCATTAGATGAACTACTTTCCCATATTCCAACTCCTGCTAACATCAGCTAACACCAGTGTCATCACCATCACCACCATCATCATCATCATCAACAACAACAACAACATTATCATCAGCATCATGAACATTTCTAGCTGCAGTATTTATACTAATGCTCAACTACACCTACATCTAACATCAGCATGCTATAATCATTAGATAAACTACTTTCCCATATTCCAACTCCTGCTAACATCAGCTAACACCAGTGTCATAACCATCACTACCATCATCATCATCATCATCATCATCATCAACAACAACAACAACAACATTATCATCAACATCTCTAACTGCATTATTTATACTAATGCTCAACTACACCTACATGTTACATCAGCATGCTATAATCATTAGATAAACTACTTTCCCATATTCCAACTCCTGCTTACATCAGCTAACACCAGTGTCATCACCATCACCACCATCATCATCATCATCAACAACAACAACAACATTATCATCAGCATCATCAACATCTCTAACTGCAGTATTTATACTAATGCTCAACTACACCTACATGTAACATCAGCATGCTATAATCATTAGATAAACTACTTTCCCATATTCCAACTCCTGCTAACATCAGCTAACACCAGTGTCATCACCATCACCACCACCATCATCATTATCAACAACAACAACAACAACATTACCATCAGCATCATCAACATCTCTTGCTGTAGTATTTATACTAATGCTCAACTACACCTACATGTAACATCAGCATGCTATACTCATTAGATAAACTACTTTCCCATATTCCAACTCCTGCTAACATCAGCTAACACCAGTGTCATCACCATCACCACCATCATCATCATCATCAACAACAACAACAACATTATCATCAGCATCATCAACATCTCTAACTGCAGTATTTATACTAATGCTCAACTACACCTACATGTAACATCAGCATGCTATAATCATTAGATAAACTACTTTCCCATATTCCAACTCCTGCTAACATCAGCTAACACTGGTGTCATCACCATCACCACCATCATCATCATCATCATCATCAACAACAACATTTTCATCAGCATCATCAACATTTCTAGCTGCAGTATTTATACTAATGCTCAACTACACACCTACATGTAACATCAGCATGCTATAATCATTAGATAAACTACTTTCCCATATTCCAACTCCTGCTAACACCAGCTAACACCAGTGTCATCACCATAACCACCATCATCATCATCATCAACAACAACAACAACATTATCATCAGCATCATCAAAATCTCTAGCTGCAGTATTTATACTAATGCTCAACTACACCTACATGTAACATCAGCATGTTATAATCATTAGATAAACTAGTTTCCCATATTCCAACTCCTGCTAACATCAGCTAACACCAGTGTCATCACCATCACCACCACCATCATCATCATCATCAACAACAACAACATTATCATCAGCATCATCAACATCTCTAGCTGCAGTATTTATACTAATGCTCAACTACACCTACATGTTACATCAGCATGTTATAATCATTAGATGAACTACTTTCCCATATTCCAACTCCTGCTAACATCAGTTAACACCAGTGTCATCACCGTCACCATAACCATCATCATCATCAACAACAACAACAACAACATTATCATCAGCATCATCAAAATCTCTAGCTGCAGTATTTATACTAATGCTCAACTACACCTACATGTAAGATCAGCATGCTATAATCATTAGATAAACTACTTTCCCATATTCCAACTCCTGCTAACATCAGCTAACACCAGTGTCATAACCATCACTACCATCATCATCATCATCAACAACAATAACAACATTATCATCAACATCTCTAACTGTAGTATTTATACTAATGCTCAACTACACCTACATGTTACATCAGCATGCTATAATCATTAGATAAACTACTTTCCCATATTCCAACTCCTGCTTACATCAGCTAACACCAGTGTCATCACCATCACCACCATCATCAACATCAACAACCACAACAACAACATTATCATCAACATCATCAACATCTCTAACTGCAGTATTTATACTAATGCTCAACTACACCTACATGTTACATCAGCATGCTATAATCATTAGATAAACTACTTTCCCATATTCCAACTCCTGCTTACATCAGCTAACACCAGTGTCATCACCATCACCACCATCATCAACATCAACAACCACAACAACAACATTATCATCAACATCATCAACATCTCTAACTGCAGTATTTATACTAATGCTCAACTACACCTACATGTAACATCAGCATGCTATAATCATTAGATAAACTACTTTCCCATATTCCAACTCCTGCTAACATCAGCTAACACCAGTGTCATCACCATCACCACCACCATCAACATCAACAACAACAACAACAACATTATCATCAGCATCATCAACATCTCTAGCTGCAGTATTTATACTAATGCTCAACTACACCTACATGTAACATCAGCATGCTATAATCATTAGATAAACTACTTTCCCATATTCCAACTCCTGCTTACATCAGCTAACACCAGTGTCATCACCATCACCACCATCATCAACATCAACAACCACAACAACAACATTATCATCAACATCATCAACATCTCTAACTGCAGTATTTATACTAATGCTCAACTACACCTACATGTAACATCAGCATGCTATAATCATTAGATAAACTACTTTCCCATATTCCAACTCCTGCTAACATCAGCTAACACCAGTGTCATAACCATCACTACCATCATCATCATCATCATCATCATCATCAACAACAACAACAACAACATTATCATCAACATCTCTAACTGCAGTATTTATACTAATGCTCAACTACACCTACATGTTACATCAGCATGCTATAATCATTAGATAAACTACTTTCCCATATTCCAACTCCTGCTTACATCAGCTAACACCAGTGTCATCACCATCACCACCATCATCATCATCAACAACAACAACAACAACATTATCATCAGCATCATCAACATCTCTAACTGCAGTATTTATACTAATGCTCAACTACACCTACATGTAACATCAGCATGCTATAATCATTAGATAAACTACTTTCCCATATTCCAACTCCTGCTAACATCAGCTAACACCAGTGTCATCACCATCACCACCACCATCATCATCATCAACAACAACAACAACAACAACATTATCATCAGCATCATCAACATCTCTTGCTGTAGTATTTATACTAATGCTCAACTACACCTACATGTAACATCAGCATGCTATACTCATTAGATAAACTACTTTCCCATATTCCAACTCCTGCTAACATCAGCTAACACCAGTGTCATCACCATCACCACCATCATCATCATCATCAACAACAACAACAACATTATCATCAGCATCATCAACATCTCTAACTGCAGTATTTATACTAATGCTCAACTACACCTACATGTAACATCAGCATGCTATAATCATTAGATAAACTACTTTCCCATATTCCAACTCCTGCTAACATCAGCTAACCCTGGTGTCATCACCATCACCACCATCATCATCATCATCATCATCATCAACAACAACATTTTCATCAGCATCATCAACATTTCTAGCTGCAGTATTTATACTAATGCTCAACTACACACCTACATGTAACATCAGCATGCTATAATCATTAGATAAACTACTTTCCCATATTCCAACTCCTGCTAACACCAGCTAACACCAGTGTCATCACCATAACCACGATCATCATCATCATCAACAACAACAACAACATTATCATCAGCATCATCAAAATCTCTAGCTGCAGTATTTATACTAATGCTCAACTACACCTACATGTAACATCAGCATGTTATAATCATTAGATAAACTAGTTTCCCATATTCCAACTCCTGCTAACATCAGCTAACACCAGTGTCATCACCATCACCACCACCATCATCATCATCATCAACAACAACAACATTATCATCAGCATCATCAACATCTCTAGCTGCAGTATTTATACTAATGCTCAACTACACCTACATGTTACATCAGCATGTTATAATCATTAGATGAACTACTTTCCCATATTCCAACTCCTGCTAACATCAGTTAACACCAGTGTCATCACCGTCACCACAACCATCATCATCATCAACAACAACAACAACATTATCATCAGCATCATCAAAATCTCTAGCTGCAGTATTTATACTAATGCTCAACTACACCTACATGTAAGATCAGCATGCTATAATCATTAGATAAACTACTTTCCCATATTCCAACTCCTGCTAACATCAGCTAACACCAGTGTCATAACCATCACTACCATCATCATCATCATCAACAACAATAACAACATTATTATCAACATCTCTAACTGTAGTATTTATACTAATGCTCAACTACACCTACATGTTACATCAGCATGCTATAATCATTAGATAAACTACTTTCCCATATTCCAACTCCTGCTTACATCAGCTAACACCAGTGTCATCACCATCACCACCATCATCAACATCAACAACCACAACAACAACATTATCATCAACATCATCAACATCTCTAACTGCAGTATTTATACTAATGCTCAACTACACCTACATGTTACATCAGCATGCTATAATCATTAGATAAACTACTTTCCCATATTCCAACTCCTGCTTACATCAGCTAACACCAGTGTCATCACCATCACCACCATCATCAACATCAACAACCACAACAACAACATTATCATCAACATCATCAACATCTCTAACTGCAGTATTTATACTAATGCTCAACTACACCTACATGTAACATCAGCATGCTATAATCATTAGATAAACTACTTTCCCATATTCCAACTCCTGCTAACATCAGCTAACACCAGTGTCATCACCATCACCACCACCATCAACATCAACAACAACAACAACAACATTATCATCAGCATCATCAACATCTCTAGCTGCAGTATTTATACTAATGCTCAACTACACCTACATGTAACATCAGCATGCTATAATCATTAGATAAACTACTTTCCCATATTCCAACTCCTGCTTACATCAGCTAACACCAGTGTCATCACCATCACCACCATCATCAACATCAACAACCACAACAACAACATTATCATCAACATCATCAACATCTCTAACTGCAGTATTTATACTAATGCTCAACTACACCTACATGTTACATCAGCATGCTATAATCATTAGATAAACTACTTTCCCATATTCCAACTCCTGCTTACATCAGCTAACACCAGTGTCATCACCATCACCACCATCATCAACATCAACAACCACAACAACAACATTATCATCAACATCATCAACATCTCTAACTGCAGTATTTATACTAATGCTCAACTTCACTTACATGTAACATCAGCATGCTATAATCATTAGATAAACTACTTTCCCATATTCCAACTCCTGCTAACATCAGCTAACACCAGTGTCATCACCATCACCACCACCATCAACATCAACAACAACAACAACAACATTATCATCAGCATCATCAACATCTCTAGCTGCAGTATTTATACTAATGCTCAACTACACCTACATGTAACATCAGCATGCTATAATCATTAGATAAACTACTTTCCCATATTCCAACTCCTGCTTACATCAGCTAACACCAGTGTCATCACCATCACCACCATCATCAACATCAACAACCACAACAACAACATTATCATCAACATCATCAACATCTCTAACTGCAGTATTTATACTAATGCTCAACTACACCTACATGTAACATCAGCATGCTATAATCATTAGATAAACTACTTTCCCATATTCCAACTCCTGCTAACATCAGCTAACACCAGTGTCATCACCATCACCACCACCATCATCATCATCAACAACAACAACAACATTATCATCATCATCATCAACAACAACAACAACATTATCATCAGCATCATCAACATCTCTAGCTGCAGTATTTATACTAATGCTCAACTACACCTACATGTTACATCAGCATGTTATAATCATTAGATAAACTAGTTTCCCATATTCCAACTCCTGCTAACATCAGCTAACACCAGTGTCATCACCATCACCACCACCATCATCATCATCAACAACAACAACAACATTATCATCAGCATCATCAACATCTCTAGCTGCAGTATTTATACTAATGCTCAACTACACCTACATGTTACATCAGCATGCTATAATCATTAGATAAACTACTTTCTCATATTCCAACTCCTGCTAACATCAGCTCACACCAGTGTCATCACCATCACCACCATCATCAACATCATCAACAACAACAACAACATTATCATCAGCATTATCAACATCTCTAGCTGCAGTATTTATACTAATGCTCAACTACACCTACATGTAACATCAGCATGCTATAATCATTAGATAAACTACTTTCCCATATTCCAACTCCTGCTAACATCAGCTAACACCAGTGTCATCACCATCACCATCATCATCATCAACAACAACAACAACATTATCATCAGCATCATCAACATCTCTAGCTGCAGTATTTATACTAATGCTCAACTACACCTACATGTAACATCAGTATGTTATAATCATTAGATAAACTACTTTCCCATATTCCAACTCCTGCTAACATCAGCTAACACCAGTGCCATCACCATCACTACCATAATCATCATCATCATCAACAACAACAACAACAACAACATTATCATCAACATTTCTAACTGCAGTTTTTATACTAATGCTCAACTACACCTACATGTAACATCAGCATGTTATAATCATTAGATAAACTACTTTCCATATTCCAACTCCTGCAAACATCAGCTAACACCAGTGTCATAACCATCACTACCATCATCATCATCATCATCATCATCATCATCATCATCATCATCATCATCATCAACAACAACATTATCATCATCATCATCATCATCATCATCATCATCAACATCTCTAGCTGCAGTATTTATACTAATGCTCAACTACACCTACATGTAACATCAGCATGCTATAATCATAAGATAAACTACTTTCCCATATTCCAACTCCTGCTAACATCAGCTTACACCAGTGTCATCACCATCACCACCACCATCATCATCATCAACAACAACAACATTATCATCAGCATCATCAACATCTCTAGCTGCAGTATTTATACTAATGCTCAACTACACCTACATGTAACATCAGCATGCTATAATCATTAGATAAACTACTTTCCCATATTCCAATTCCTGCTAACAGCAGCTAACACCAGTGTCATCACCATCACCACCACCATCATCATCATCAACAACAACAACAACCTTATCATCAGCATCATCAACATCTCTAGCTGCAGTATTTATACTAATGCTCAACTACACCTACATGTTACATCAGCATGCTATAATCATTAGATAAACTACTTTCCCATATTCCAACTCCTGCTAACATCAGCTAACACCAGTGTCATAAACATCACTACCATCATCATCATCATCATCATCATCATCAATTACAACATTATCATCATCATCATCATCATCATCATCATCATCAACATCTCTAGCAGCAGTATTTATACTAATGCTCAACTACACCTACATGTTACATCAGCATGTTATAATCATTAGATAAACTACTTTCCCATATTCCAACTCCTGCTAACATCAGCTTACACCAGTGTCATCACCATCACCACCACCATCATCATCATCAACAACAACATCAACAACATTATCATCAGCATCATCAACATCTCTAGCTGCAGTATTTATACTAATGCTCAACTACACCTACATGTAACATCAGCATGCTATAATCATTAGATAAACTACTTTCCCATATTCCAACTCCTGCTAACATCAGCTAACACCAGTGTTATCACCATCACTACCATCGTCATCATCAACATCATCATCATCATCAACAACAACAACAACAACAACATCATCATCATCATCATCAACATCTCTAGCTGCAGTATTTATACTAATGCTCAACTACACATACCTGTTACATCAACATGCTATAATCATTAGATAAACTACTTCCCATATTCTAACTCCTGCTTACATCAGCTAACACCAGTGTTATCACCATCACTACCATCGTCATCATCAACATCATCATCAACAACAACAACAACATCATCATCATCATCATCAACATCTCTAGCTGCAGTATTTATACTAATGCTCAACTACACCTACATGTTACATCAGCATGTTATAATCATTAGATAAACTACTTTCCCATATTCCAACTCCTGCTAACATCAGCTAACACCAGTGCTATCACCATCACCACCATCATCATCATCATCAACATCTCTAGCTGCAGTATTTATACTAATGCTCAACTACACCTACATGTAACATCAGCATGCTATAATCATTAGATAAACTACTTTCCCATAGTCCAACTCCTGCTAACATCAGCTAACACAAGTGTTATCACCATCACCACCATCATCATCATCATCAACAACAACAACAACATTATCATCAACATCTCTAACTGCAGTTTTGATACTAATGCACTACTACACGTACATGTAACATCAGCATGCTATAGTCATTACATATACTACTATGTCTTATACCCAATTCTAATTATTATCATCATCATCATCATCATCATCAACAACAACATTATCATCATCATCATCAACATCTCCAACTGCAGTATTTATATTAATGCACTTCTACATCTACATGTAACATCAACATGATATAATTGTTACATATACTACTATCCCTTATACCCAACTCCAACTAACATCATCATCATCATCATCATCATCATCATCATTTAAATTTAGTATTTATTTTAATGCACTGCTACAGCTGCATGTTACATCAGCATGATATAATCATTAAATATACCACTTTCTCAAATACCCAACACCAACTACCATCATCATCATCATCATCATCATCATCATCATCATCTCTCTGGCTGCAATATTTATACTAATTCCCCACTACAGCTACATGTAACATCAGCATGCTATAATCATTTAATATACTACTTTCCCATATTCCCAACTACAAGTAACATCAAGCTTACACCAGTGTCATCACAATCACCACCATCATCATCATCATCTCTAACTGCAGTTCATTTAAATGCCCAATAACAGTTTTGGGCTCCAGAGTGAACAAGACACTAAACCTAAAAGTTGTTATATTCCATATGATTATAGATACACATTAAAACAAGAAATGTCACTGTTAAGTGTCACATGCCCCCAAACATGTCATGATGTTATGTTGATCATTTGTAGCAAGTATCATTAAAATTCATCTATGCATGACAAAGTGACAGGCCAGAAACGAAATCTCACATAAACTCAAAGTGTTGTCAAACAAACTGAAATTGTGACCTTGACCTTTGAGGTATGGGTGTGGGTCTTACTCGCGACAAGTCGTTATGTTATGTTGATCATTTGTTGCAAGTATCAACAAAATCCATCTATGCATGACAAAGTTACAGGCCGGAAACGAAATACCGGATGGACGGACGGACGGACGGACGGACGGACGGACGGACGGTGCGATTACTATATGCCACCCAAAAAAAATTTTGGGGGGGCATAAAAATAGAGCTAACATTAATATAAGACACAAGAATAAGTATCATAATACAAAAGAAAAAAAATGGGCAAGAGGTCTTGGTGGGGGGTCAGTAACAAAGTTGAAATGGGGCAAAGTATATTTGATTAAATGCATAACAAAATTTTAAAATGAAAAAAAAAAAATGGGTGGAGATGGGGGGTGGGGTTTAGGGGTGAGGTTCTTGGGGTCGATAAAAAAGTTGAAATTGGGCAAAGTATTTAATTTAAAACAAAACAAAATTAAAAAAAAATAAATAAATAAATGAGCAGCGATGGGGATTTTAACTTTTTTTTTTTAAAATGATGAGATTAAAGTCTTCAGTTGAGCATGTACAAAGTTTTAGAGCCACAGGTTTAACTAATCCAATTTAATATGACCTCATCAAAAGGTGACAAAGCAATAATAATTCAAAGCATGATATAGATATTAAGTTATTTGTTATATAATTGCATAATTTCCAAGGGGCATAAACACTGTTCAATGTTCTCAATCACATCTATAGATCTGTAAAGAAATAATTGACTTGACCTTGCTCACACATTAAATGCCCAAGCTCACATTCACCAAAAGTTTGCCTTTGTATTGATACAACTCAACATGTTTACACACCTGTAAAGGTCACATTCACCTGAAAAGCATGCACTGCCATATACATGTATATAGACATGTTTGACCACAATGGCCAGCTCTAACAATTGAAGTTTTGATGTGTTTTGATACACAGTATTCCCAAGTCCTCCCCTTGCTAATATCAGAAGAATTTCCATTTCTGTTTTCAAACCATAATTTAGTGCTCGCAATTCCTTTTATAATCAAAATACATAATAAATAGATATATCTTTTTGTGTTGATCTACTCAAGTATATATTTGACAAAGTATTTAAACGTTTGATTTATATTTGTCCAACCTACATTTATTATCTGAATTTGTATGTAATGAGAAACATTATAATTATGTTTGAATTATTGCTTCTGGAATGTTAATCTATACTTGAGTACACTTAGCTATACTTAGTATTTGAGCACATCCCATCTCCACAAGTCACTGATAACTTTTCCACTTGAATCAGCATGAGACAAATGACAATGAGATATCAGATTTGATCTCCATATACAACATCAAAGCTTACAGCAGTTTGGAATAAAATGAACCTAGAACCTTGATACCTTGAACTGCAGACAATCAGTTAACCTAACCAATCTTTTCTGGGATCAGTATTTGAGCACATTCCATCTCCACAAGTCACTGGTAACTTTCCCACTTGAATCAGCATGAGACAAATGACAATGAGATATCAGATTTGCTCTCCATATACAACATCAAAGCTTACAGCAGTTTGGAATAAAATTAACCTAGAACCTTGATACCTTGAACTGCAGAGTTTCAGCAATTTTTATATCTAATATTCAATTTGTCCAGTGTTTTGAAATATAAAATCCACAGTGATTTTGTTATTACAACATATAACAGTGTTCGGGAACCACAACATATAACAGTGTCTGGGAACCACAACATATAAACATGTAGGGCACTCCCTTCTCTTTAGGGGAATGAGGTCAGGGCCCTCTTGTGGGGTGGGGGTGGGTGGAAACTTTCACGTCTTGTTGTATCTGTGGTTATGCAGAAAAATTCATGATACATATATAAAAAAAATTATAACAATTTAAAAAGAAGGGATATTAGCCCAACTAATTGAAGGTTTCCTTAGTATCTTTATTTACAAAACTCTCCCCTAAGAATAATCTAAGATTTTTCCCAGGGTAATTTAGGGAGGGGTGGGGAGAATATATATCAGGGCAGGAGTAATGGGGCAAATGTTGTTGTATGGGGTTTAACGTCGCTTTCAACAATTTTTCAGTCATATCGGGACGGTGTCTACTTGAGACAGTATTTTAAGCGCTGTCACACTGGAGTATCATGCCGCATACGCATGGTATGATACCCCACCCAGTCACATTATACTGACACCGGGCCGACCAGACCTAGAACTCTCCTCTAAATGCTGAGCGTCAAGCGAGGAAGCTTCTAGTACCATTTTTAAAGCCTTTGGTATGACCTGGATGGGGATTGAACCCACGACCTTCCGCATGCGAGGCGGATACCTAAAAGCGGTAAAACAATTAAGGGCCCTGACATAAACATTCTGTAGAGAGCACTTATAATATTCCTATCCTAAGAAACCATCATGTATAGGTTAGACTTTATACAGAGTTGTCTATACCAGTCAACATGCAACTTTTAAATGATCTACTTTTTCATTCCTGGGTACCAGGCTTTTGCACTTTCCTTGTAGTTGAATGCTTTAGGCGGTGTGATCAACACTAAAACATTCAATATCATAAAGACCATTCTTTTATGATGTTATGCGAATAAAAGGATAGATTTCATTGGCTGAGAAAGTATGACAACATCACTATCAAAACAAGAGCTGTCGCAGGGACAGCGCGCTTGACTATTCGAATATTTGTCACAGAAGTACAAATTTGATTGAGACTGATGACAAATCAAAGCAAACTTTCAAAATTGACAAAATTGAGTTGGTCTTATAACTGCAATATCTTGTATGAAGTTTCAATCAAATACATGCAGTGACTACTGTGTTATAAAACTTATAAGTAAAACAAAGGCCCTTGATGGTACTTCCACGCAAAACTTTAATAAAAAATTAGTGGTTACACAAACACTTGTACCTCTCTGGCAAGTGAAAAAATCTGTGCACAATGTTTCACACAGACACATAAGTTAATATGTGACCTCACACAATCACAAAGGTAGAAGTTAAAATTTGAAATGGCTTGTTTAAATGTTCACCAAAGAAATCAAAACTTGTAACTTTGTAAAACATTTTGCATGGATTTGAGTATATGGTGAGGAGCACACATTTTTAGCTCTACTGGCCAAAGAAAAAGGTTAACAGATGGATGACAGATGACCGACAATTTACCGAGGCATAAGCTCTACTGGCCTTTGATCAGTAGAGCAAATAAGAGGCCCAAGAGGGCCTCAATCACTATAATGGCATCCAATGGACAGATGAACATTTCAGAGAAAATGTTTTTTGTAAGTTCCTCTTCAATAAATCCTTTAGGAAACCACCATGCAATTCTACACATTAAATATCTAAGGTCTAGGCCTTGAACTTTCAGAGAAAATGATTGTTAAGGTTTTGCTTAAATTATGCTTATAAATAAGCCCTGTGGCAGGGTGGCAGGGTGGCAGGGGTATTTGTAGTCGAATCACGCTGGTTCAAAAACTTATCTGAGACGTTGTGATTAAATAACTGCTGTGCACGTTTGGTGAAGATTCAATAAAAAAATTTGGCTGCTATGGCATCTACAACACTTTTCCTATATAACTCTATATAAAACAGTGACCCCTGTGGTGGCCCCAAATATGATACCAGGGACCTGACTTCAACTAATCTAGAGGTCTAACATTCGAGCCTGCCTAATGACATTTTTTTTTTGTAAATAAAAATGTTTAAAAAAAAATTCAAGGTATTTGTGTTATTATTTTTATCTTTATTTAAAAGAATTAAGTTATAAATGTATATACATTCAATTCCTGGATCTGCACCTGTGCACCCCCTCTTAACCCTTTACTTCATATAGACGCCTTTGGACACCTCTAATATTGAAAGCGATAATTCACCACATATCAGCAATGGGTGAATTATGTTTATATTAACTGACAGAGTGGAAAACAGTGCAGGAAGTGTTCAGATTGCTCGTTACCAGCAATCTGAACTCTTTCTGCACTGTTTTCAAAGGCCTTCTTTGAATGATGCGGGAAAACATGTATCTATGGAGTAAAGGGTTAACTGAAATCCTGGATCCACCCCTGACTAGACATAGCAAATAAGATTTAGTTAAAAAAGCAGGCTTGATTTTCTATAAGAGTCCAGGTGGGGGTGACAAGGGTTAACAAAAATCTTAATCTCAATAACCAGTCAGTAAAATTTGTTCATATTTGGAATAGATTATCCCTATAATCAAGAGTTCTAAGTTTGTACAAAACATGGGGCACTGGGATGATTTGTTTTTTAAGGGTTTTTTTAATGGGGTTTACGCCATTTCACCACATTTCATGTTATATACAGCATGTCCAGTTTTACTGGTGGATGAAGACCTCAGGCTGAGTAGAACCACCATCCTTCCCCAAGTAACTCGCAAACTTTCTCACATAAAGTTTTTGGAGCAAGCGGGACTCAAACCTATGACCTAAGCGGTGAGAGATAAGTGGTCTTGAGTTGGCACCTTAGATCCATTAATGAAGGAGGACCCTGCACTGGGATGTATAGAGGCAATTGGAAATCCAAAGCTTTATTGAGTAACAGTAAATTTGACTGTGTTCAATAATGAGGATTGAATTTCCATTAGGGGCCCACAGGGTGGAGGCCAATATTGGGAATTTTCATAAATGTTTTTTCTCAACAGCCAGTCAGTCAAATATCTTCATAAAAGATATAATAATTGCCTATGGGGTTTGACCATTTTGGGAGTTCAGGGGCTAGGGTATATAGATTGTAAGGGAATTTTGAGTTTTATATACGAATATTGTGGGGAAATGAAAGTCTCATTGTCTCATCTATTTTTTCAATACAAATTCATAGTTTCATATCTGAAGCATTGTCTGGTCTTAGCATATTAGATTTGGTTCAACAGGGAAAATTAAATTTCTAAAAGGGCCCAAAGGACAAAAAATGGTTGAAATTTCCTCTCAATAACCTTTCTGTCAAACTTGTTCATATATCATATAAATTATTCTTACATCAGCAAGGGATGGAAATTCTGAAAATCAAGAATGTGTTGTATGTAATTCCATAGTATATAAGTCATGCTACTACTTCTCTTAAACTATATGAAAATATACTTCTTTCACGTTCCAAACAAAAAAATTTTCTTATTTAAGTAACCAACAAGGCGGGTTTCAGGAAGGACTCGGATGTTTGATGACTTCCTTCGCACTAAAAGAATGTATTTTATATGGTAGAGAGCACAAGAGCAAGGTTTTTGTTTGCTTTTTAGATGCTCGTCAAGCTTTTGATAGGGTGTGGCATAATGGACTTATGCTCAAATTGTTTGATAGCGGCGTTACAAACTATATATTTATGTCATTCTTTAATATGTATCGCAATATGCAAAGCTGCGTACGAAACCAAGGGTCGATTTCTGAGTGGTTCAATGTTCTTCAAGGAACAAGACAAGGGGGTAAAAGTTCACCAATATTATATCTTCTTTTCATTGATGGTCTGATAAAAGACATAGAAAGTAGCGGTCTTGGGTTGTGTATTTTTAACTTGAAGGTTGGTACCCCTACCGTTGCGGTTGATATGGTTCTTGTATCGTATTCAAAGTCAGGATTAGACAAACATGCTAGATATTTGCTACAAATATTCCATAAAATGGAGATATGATTATGATCCATTAAAATGTGCTTTTGTTGTTTTTAATGAATCCAAACATAACTTTGATAAAAACTGCAGGTCATGGAAACTAGGATCTAGTAACATTATTCATGAAAAAGAAAATTATACACATCTAGGAATTATATGTGACAAATATATGTGTATTAGTGATCATGTTCGACAGTCAAATAATAAGTTACCTGGTCTTTTTTTAAGTCTTATTAATAGTGGCTTACATCCACATGGTCTTAATCCCTTGACAACATTAACAATATATAAGTCAATCGTTATGCCAAAATCCCTATATGGTTGTGAATTATGGAATTCATTAACCAAATCAAATATTATACAACTAGAACGAGGACATAGATTCTGTATAAAATTTATCCAAAATATCTCACAATATGTAAATACGGATTTTGCTTTAAGTTCTATTGGTGTAACTTCACTTGAAACGGAAATCGACTACAGGAAGCTACAATTCTTTGGTCAATTATGCAGACTCCCGAATAAGTATATTGCTAAGCAATTATTTGTTAATCGTCTGTTAAGATATCTTAGTGATCATAAACAAACATTAGGTTTTATTCCTGACATCTATAGAATATTAATGAAGTATGATCTATATAATTATTTGGTTAATTATTCTAAAATGGCAATATTTCCATCCAAGTATGCATGGAAATATATTCTTAGACAAAAAGTGCTAATACATTACTCAAATACAATGTTAATGAGGTTAGGTGACAAGATGGGTACATCATATGTCATGAATATGTTTAGCATAAATAGGCCTTGCTTCCTATGGCAATTATGTAGGAAAATTCAGTATGTAAAAGCACAATGTTTTACAGCAGTGTCACTACTAAGTAAACTGCAATCGTTTACAGCTGTACAGCTATGTAACAAATGTAATACGCTTGTAGATAATTTAGTTCTACATATTGTTCATTTTTGTATTTCAAACACTGTCAAAAGAAATAAGCTTTGGGACGCAGTTATAACGACTTGTGGTCTTCAGGCCTTAAATTTATTTATTAAAAAGAAGCCTAAAGATCAGATTTATGAACTGCTTTCCGGACTTAATGAATATTTATCTGACATTGAACAGATTGAAGATATATGATTGTTCAATATTGGGATAATTCACAGTATGTTAAAGTAACTTTTATCGATACTGCTAATGTTTACTGTTTGTTACTCAGTGTATGATCAATTTCTTACATTTTGTTTCAGTAAGATACAAAAGGTTCATCGTTGTAATTAGTCTATCACTGGGTCTTGCATTTTATTTCGGTAAGATTCATTATAGATGGACAATGTTATTATTTTATTATTTCGCTTATATTAGTGTAAGGTATACTATATGACAGTTAAAAAGCTACTGATTTTTATAAAATCATAATTTATTTAATTATTTTAACAAATCCATCATGTTATGAATACTCTTACAATATGACATCATATTAGGCGTATCGTATGTTCATTCTTCACTTGTAAATCATTGTATATTGTTCATTTATTTGTAATTATTTATTGCAGTTTGTATATATGTTATTATATGCTCTCCAATTATGGAGGAAATAAAGATTCTATCTATCTAGCTATCTGTACATTTATGTCTTGGTTATTCACAAATAATTATCTCCATTTATATATATGTGTGTGTGTGTGTGTGTGTGTGTGTGTGTGTGTGTGTGTGTGTTGTTGTAGTGGGTGTTTTAGGTGTTGTATATATAATTTATATAATATTATGTATACTTGTATGTATATATATATATATATATATATATATATATATATATATTTGTTGTTGTAGTGGGTGTTTTAGGTGTTGTATATATAATTTATATAATATTATGTATACCTGTATATATATATATAGTTGTTGTTGTAGTGGGTGTTTTAGGTGTAATACAATATGGAATTCTGTAATTTTGTGTTTTTGTTGTTGTAGTGGGTATTTCAGGTGTTGTACCTGTATATTCAGTTTTGTTGTTGTTGTGGGTGTTTTAGGTGTAATGACCTTACTGAATCTTGTAGTTTTGTGTTTGAAGTGATGTACCTATATATATATATATTTGTTGTTGTAGTGTTGTTTTTGGGTTTGTTTGTGGGTTGCTGTTGTTGTAGTGGGTATTTTTGTGGATTTGTTTGTGGGTTGTTGTTGTTGTAGTTGGTGTTTTTGTGGGTTTGTTTGTGGGTTGTTGTTGTAGTGTTGTTTTTATGGGTTTGTTTGTGGTTTGTTGTTATAGTGGGTGTTTTTGTGGGTTTGTTTGTGGGTTGTTGTTGTAGTGGGTGTTTTTGTGGGTTTGTTTGTTGGTTGTTGTTGTATGGGTTTTTTTGTGGGTTGTTGTTGCAGTGGGTGTTTTTGTGGGTTTATTTGTGAGTTGATGTTGTAGTGTGTGTTTTAGTGGGTTTGTATGTGGGTTGTTGTTGTAATGGTGTTTTTGTGGGTTTATTTGTGGGTTTGTGTAAGTAATCTGTGTTTCTTCTTCTTTAAAAGTGCATTTCCCTTATTTTAATGCATCTCTTTTATTTCAATAGCATTATTGGTGTATTTTGAAAGCCATTTTTGTTTGAATTGTGAATTAAGAAAAAAATGGATGCTTGTAAATCAGGATATGAATATATGATTTTAGAAGTCTACTTTCACTTTGTCAATAGTGAACACACTGAACAGAAAAAGATCTCTTGGATGACACCTACTTTTCTCATCATGTTTTGGTAGTGCAACAGATGACAAACAATAAAATGTAAATTTCACCTCTTTCCTTTTGGTCTCTCTATGAACAATAACAGTGGCTTAGCCGAAGCTAAAATGATGTGTAAGCCCCACCAGCTACTAGAGATGGGGTGGGGGAGATGGGTTGGATTTTGGAGAATATCGATTTACATCTCCTGCATTCTAGGGGTATTTCCAGGAGATATAGTGATGCATTTACGAGAAAATATGCAAGCACAGATGTTGTGGTAAAAGGCAGCTTCCCCACTGAACAAGTATGCAAACCTTATTAACAATCATTAGTGGACTTGCACCATAACTGCAGAATAGTATTAACTTGTCAAATATTAGTTGAGCTGCATGCTATGGCACCCCACCCCTTGATCCGCTGGTGCTGACAAATGACTTAGATAATGCATACTGTCTCAAGCAAAGGGTCTTAAACAGGGGCGGATCCAGTATTTCAGTTTAGAGGGGGCCTACTTAAGGGGCGCAACACACAATCTGAATGGGCACACATGTTTTTCAGTAGAAATATAGTGGATTTTCATAAAAATATGGAGTTACGTAGGGAGAAGGGCGTACGCCGGTTGATCCGCCATTGTTATAGGCTAATATACATTAATGTAACTACCAGAAATCTTTACAGCAAGGTGGAAACATACACATGTCTTTTAATACATAGTTTTATCAAATCATCAACACCTTCTACAAAATGAACGCAACTCTGTCAAAAATGAATGATGTTGTTCGAGGAAACTTTCATTTTTCTCACCAACACGGAATCTTCGTGAATCGGCTGCACGCTTAATTTTAAAGACTTGCCGCTTGCATAGATTTGTTTCATTTGATCATAAAAAGTGCAAACAGGCGAAATGTACATATTGATAAAATAATAAATGTTATAAACTTACCAAGCTGAACATCTTTCCAGCGGCTGCCGAGAGCGCCTCATACACTACGCTGCATACAGAACGAACGAAACGCAAAGCCATGACTATTACACACACGAAATCACTTAGAAAATATGAAAATTGATGTGAAGTTAAATAAACGGCGAACCAGAAATTCTGTAGTACAATTTACTTAACTTGTGTCCAGACGCGAGCGAATGAAGGCAGAACAATAGCCGTAGCTTCTTTTTATAAACTTTGGCTGTCACGTGATTACGGATTATACATTGCCAGGTAACAGATACCCAGAAGGTAAATGGAGCACACGTGACACTGTCGTTCAGACAGAACTTTAATCAGGGAATATGATTGAGAAAAAACAACAACATGAAATAAAATAGCAAAGATTGACGAAAAGTTCACTGATTTACGTCCCTTGAATCCGTCATGTAAATATATATTGCCATGATAGATACTGCAAATTTCCCATATACTTATGAACATTGTTACTACACTATATATTGTTTCAGACTATTACACAATTGTTATTAACAGGTGGGATCGTGTTTACACAGGCCTACACACGTGCATGGTATGTATAAAGGCTATACGTGCACGTGATAACTGAGTGTTATGGGGTATTATAAACTTTGATAAAATGTGAGTGGTAAAATCTGAAAAAAACGCGTCACCTAAATACTTAACTCAATTTGTCTGGTTATTAATCTTGTTAAAAATCAAAATCAATGAAACTATGTGCAGTTTTACTGAAACCAGTCTTAAATCATGATCACCTGGCTGCTTTCCTAAGATTTAAGTGGGGGTTTTAAGCATATGTCGGTGATAACTTAAAAAAACTAGCAACATCTGATGTTTAACATCTTGATGTATTAATTGTAACCGATGATTTTATAATTAGTACTTTTGTAAACTTGGATGGTGAGGCCCTCCCGGGGGTTTTGGAGATCTGAAGAAGATGGCCATTTATTATCAGAGATCTGAGGAACATTGACCATTACTTTCAGAGATCCAGGGATCAAAGGCCTAATTTTAGATATCTAGCTATATTATCCTTAATTAAAAAAAGTACCTAATTTGATCAATTTTATCAGAGACATATATACAGAGATAGGCAACTGGAGGCACTTGTCTAAATTTTAGGTGGCACATTTTGGCTGTTTCTAGTTTAGTTTGAACTTATTTATTTTACTTCGATTGTGAAACAAGTTCTTACGACTTAAACAAATCACGCTCGAAGTCTTCCTTGGTGTAACCAGTACTAAGCATATGTGGGAAAAGTGTCTTGCTCAAGGACACCCCACGTAGAATCAACAACATATTTTTGTGATTATGGTGTCAAAAGAAAGGGCTGGATTTAGGAGATTATTTTTTTCTTTTTTAAATTTAAGGAAATGGAGAGTTTTACGCTTAAAGTTTTTTGTGTGATCATATTCTCTTTTTAGATCATTTTTAAAATAAGAAAAACGATCAATATGAAACTTTCGCCACCGATGGAAAACTTATTGCTTCATATTTGTACCTAATATTTCTATTTTTTATTGTGTTTTGTTTAAACGTACATGGTATTTGTTAAATCAGGACTACCGTTTTTTGTTTATGTTTTTTCCGTGAAATTTCAACATATTTCGATTTCAATCCGTAGTAATTTAAATTCAGAAGACAAATATTAAATAATTTGTAATTGGAATTGGTCATCATTTTTATCAGCTTTACTTTGGCACCAAAATTGTTAAATTCAGACAAAGATTCGAAGAGTTATTATAGAAATACTAAAAGTGCCGTGGACATTATATTGCTATTAGCCTGCCAGTCTCTGTAATTAAGTTACTGATTTTATGTATAGTTTTTATACTTGATCATAATTTACTTTTAAAATGAGATGTCGACTGCTGAAACAGCTTTTAGCAGCTTTGGAGGTCTCTTGTGTGTTAGTCTGGGCCCCTGCACAACTTCATCCCATAATCGTATGTACCCGAAATAAATTTTAGATGGTAATTCCGAGAAAAGATATATGCTAAAAAGCAGATTAGTGCAGTGGTTAATATCGTCGATTTCGGGTCGTAAGGACTGGTGTTCAATCCTACCCGACATCTTATTTTTTTTTTTTATTAGATCGTGTTTACACAATAAAGTCAATTATTTATGTGTATTTATTGCCTTTTGTGAATTAACCGTTCAGCTGTTCAATTTTTTTTGGCTCTTCTGTCCTTCCATGGCTCTACTTGCCAAAGGCCAGCAGGGCTTATGTCATGGTAAATTGTTCGTCGTCCATCCGTTAACCTTTTTTCTTGTAAAAGCTATATCCCCCACATTTTTCAAAGAATCTTATCCAAACTCGCACAGCATTTGTATAACCACAAACTCTTGAAGTTCTTGAACTAGCGTGATTGAATCACAAATGCTCCCTGCCACAGGGCTTACAAGAACATTTTAAGGAAACTTAAACTTTCTCTGAAAGCTCAAGCCATAGACCATAAATATTTTAAACAATGAAAGAAGACTACATGGATTTTGCTTATTATGATGATGTGTTAATGATAATAATAGAGAAGATTCTAGTAGACGTTTTACTTAAGGAAACACTATTTGGTACTTTCAGGGAACTATGTTTAAAACTTTTGGAGATCTAGGGAACAGTGGAAATACTTTAAGAGATCTGGGACACATGGACGAAATACTTTTGGGGAACTTTGGCAAATAGTTTTCGAGATCTGGGGAACAATAGGCATTACTTTAAGAAATCCAGAGAACAGGGACCCCCGTGGGAGGGCCTCGATGGTTGTCGTGATAGTGATACATTTCGTTAAGATTCTGTAGTCTGTGTACATATTAAAATTGCAACGTGGCTTGTAACATGGAACAAGCACAACGTGCCAGGTAAACAAAAATCCTTAGCATAGAACACACACAACGTGTCAGGGCAACAAACAATCCTTAACATGGAACAAGCACAACGTGCCAGGGAAACAAACAATCCTTAACATGGAACAAGCACAACGTGCCAGGGCAACAAACAATCCTTAACATGGAACAAGCACAACGTGCCAGGGAAACAAACAATCCTTAACATGAACACGCACAACGTGCCAGGGAAACAAGCAATCCTTAATAAGATGTTTTATTGAGTAAATAAATGCCTCCGGCCCATAATACAACAACAATTTTTGATCATTGATGCTTTACAAAGTTGTGCTATAATGTATTAAATATACATTTGAAGTGTCTGAAAACCGGTACAGTATATAATTTGGAACTATGTTTTATCTATAATTTCAAACAGTTTTGTTATAAAAAGAGCAATTTTTCTAATAGTCTCTGGATTATCGCTTTGAAGCAATCGATAAAACTCTGTGTTTTCTGAATGTCCTATATACCAATTATACAGATGTGTTTCGCTAACATGAGTATACTTAGAACAATTGAAAAATACATGGTATTCGTTTTCTATCACCATTATATTGGAATTTAAGAAACAAATTAAACATATTTTATAGGTTAATGTCACCAACATCTTGTGCTAGCCACACATACCCAAACTTAAACAATAATAGTTTAACGTTTGTGGCCCAAGTTTTTCTACGTCTATCGTCTAGAGATTTCAACATTTTGTAACAGTTCTTAGGATAGCGATTGTTGGACATTTGAAACAATTTACACCAGTATTTTATGCATTTGGTATAATATATTACACATAATGGAAGTCTCCCGCACTCTCCAAGAGCTACAGAATTATTAACAGTAGAATTAATACCTAGAAATTACTTACAAAATTGCACTTGTATTTGTTCTATCTTGTCGGCGTTTTCATATCCCCAGATTTCCGAACCAAATGTGGGTATTGGCACTAGTATCGAATCGAATAATATAATCTTTATGCATAAAACTTACAAATGTCCTCTGATATCCTTTAATTGAAAATATTGTCTTCCTAGCCTAGGCAGCCAATTTACACCTAACAGATGTCCACGAGAGTTTAGGTGTAAAAAGTAATCCCATATATTTATATACAGATGTCGTGTTTACATTATTACCTTTAAAGGACCAATTTTCATAATTTCGCAGTGGACCGTCATTTCTAAATACTATTATTTCAGTTTTATTGATGTTAACCTGCATGCCCGTGTTATCATAAAATTCAGAAATTGCGTTGAGCTGTATTTGTAAGTTCCTTGCTGTGTCCGCATAGTTAGCTACGTCGTCCGCAAAAAGTAAGAAAAAAAATATCTGGGATATCATTAGTAATAAATATTCCATTATGACATTTCTCTCTGAGGTAGGTACAAAGTTCATTTATGTAAAGACTAAAAATTATCGGCGAATTTAAATTTCAATGTTCACTCTTCCTGTGATAAACTTAATATATAAATGAACAGTGATGCAATACAATTTTCTCTTGCAAACATCTTACTTAGCATGTTCAAACGAAGGAAACATGCTACATAGAGTCAATATATTTTAATCATCAACAGTATTTGTAAAGTGAGCATTATCAGAATTGTATTTTAATTTTCAAGGTATTTTATTCTTAATGTAACAATATATATACTATATTATTGAAAATTATAGAAAAAAAACCCATGGTGCAGCCAGTGTTTATCAGTTCATTACGAATCTGATTCGTGGTGATACTCGATATTGTAAGACATTTCTTATCAACGCCCTATTGCAATGTACATACATATTATCAGAGAAGTAATGTTTTAAACTTATTTATTTTACTTCGATTGTGAAACAAGTTCTTACAACTTAGACAAATCACGCTCGAAGTCTTCCTGGGTAGTACCAGTACAAAGCATATGCGGAAAAAGTGCCTTGCTCAAGGACACCACACATAGCCGTAGCGGAGGATCGAACCCACGACCCTCCGATCATGGGTTCGGTGCTCTACCACTGGACCACGCGCTCCACACTGAGAAGAGAAGTAATAATAATTATCTTAATGAGATTTTATGATAAAAGTTGCATTGCTATTTTCTAAATGACAATGCAACGTTTATTGCGATTAACATTGGCTGGGCTAATTTTAATTCTTGTTTCTAATTTATATAGCTAATGTTTGATTGAAATTAATATGTTCTGTGATCTTCTTCTTTTTTTCTTTTTTTTTGTTGAATGTATATATGACACAGTGATAATAGTATAATAATATATTGTGTATGTTGATTTTTTTATAGAAACATGAAGTGATAATAATGTTTTAGTGTCTTGTAGGTCGAAATAAACGACCTGATATAGAAGTTTTAATGTACATATACTTGAACTTATTTTGATGTAACTTTTATATGTGACACTCTAATGAACTATTAAGTCTAAAAAACAAGTCTAAAGTCTAAATGACGCGAATAATATTTGAGACAATGCCGGTAATTAATACATTTGGATCAACCAGAAAACCGTTTATCTTAAAAACACAATCAAGCTGATGAAACAAAACCTCTCAGATCAAGTTCGCCACTATTGGTATGTCATCTAAGTACTTCAGTATTATTAAGTCCAAAATTACAACTAAACCATATTTGAAAATTCTACTAAGTATTCTGCGACTAGAACTATTCCATTTCCGTACAACTGACCATAAATTACCAGTGAATCTGGGAAGATTACCGTACCACTAACCATAGATTACCAGTGAATCTGGGAAGATTACCGTACCCCGTACCAATAACCATAGATGACCAGTGAATCTGGGAAGATTACCGTACCATTAACCATAGATTACAAGTAAATCTGGGAAGATTACCGTACCACTTACCATAGATTACCAGTGAATCTGGGAAGATTACCGTACCACTAACCATAGATTACCAGTGAATCTGGGAAAATTACCGTACCACTAACCATAGATTACAAGTAAATCTGGGAAGATTACCGTACCACTAACTATAGATTACCAGTAAATCTGGGAAGATTGCCGTAGATGAGCTACATTATGTCATAAAATGTCCATTTTTTCATACTAAGAGATTTTGATAATATCTTTATGCCATTACTGTCGGTACAATATCATAAAGTTTCGAGAACGCATGGTCTCATCAGCTCATACTCTTCCAAAATACTGAAAAATATTAGTACATTTTGCTCGCCATATTAACAATAATTTTCGGTCAACTAATTAACAAAAACACTTACCTTTCATTTAAACTATGGTTATATCCAAAATAGTAATATTTACTTGTATCATATTAGGTTTTTTACGCACAGTTATACATTTACCATTACCTCACTGGCAAACGACATTCCATTGCGACCATAAAATGTCAACGGATGGAAGCACGTTAAGCACGTGGAAATGTGAATTTTTTCCCACACTTGAGAAGACAGTGATTTTAAACACGCCTACCAACACAGTTATAGATGTCATCGTGTAAACTCATCATGTTCGTGATTTTAAAGGGAGTATATCAGGAAAAACGCTGTAAAATGTAAAAAAAAATGATTATTAAATTGGATAAAAAAGCATCTCATTATCATTTATAAATAAAATCACAATGGTTCGGTATGTCAAATCCACCAAAACGTGACAAATTCGATATTTAAATTAGAGTGGTAAACTTGAAACAAAATATTCATTCTAAAAATAGACACCACTTAAACACTGTTTTCCGACTGGCCAGCGTTTTCCTCGCATAATTTGGTCAGTCCATAACTATTTATATTTTATATTTTGAGCTTAACAATAAATTATTAAAATAAACATCTGCTATGTTCATGTATATTAATCAAGTGTAAGTTATTTACATACAAAATAATTAAATAAAAACGTTTACAATAAGAATTTTATTAACTTGGTCAGCGTTTTCCTGCTTAACTCGGATTTGGTCAGCGTTTTCTTCGTATTTTAAACTGAAAAATAAGCTGTTAAAACAAAATTCTGATTGATATTGCATGTTGTTAAAAACATCTAATTTTACATAAAAATATAGCTTTTAAATATAACATGTATTAATATGGTCAGCGTTTTTCTGCTTAACTCGAATTTGGTCAGCGTTTTCTTCATATTTTGAACTAAATCTTAAGCTATTAAAACAAACATACGATTATAAACTTTTTATGTATGTTATTCAAATACATCTTATTTTACATAAAACATAACTTTAAATAAAAAAAATGTTTACAATAAGAATATTATTGACTCGGTCAGAGCTTTCCGACTGGTAAGCGTTTCCTCGCATAATTCTAGTATAAAGCAGCTCGGTTATGCAATATTTTTCTCGAGAATTAAATTGTTGACTAGATTTGCCTGCTGGTATGTGATCGGTCACCGACTGAAACGCGCGAATGTTGAGGTGACTTTGATATAACCTTCAGAGAATGAGGCAAATCTATTTCAACACAAATCATAATGTAAACATTCCAAAGATGATAATATTTACACCAGTATTAACCTTCGGCCGAAGTTTGTCTATTGACCTAGCGAGGTTAATAATGGCACACGCTTCAGAGTCAAGGTTATGCAATGTTTGTTTATGTAAGAACTGGCCGCGCGATTCTTAGTGACCTTGACTCTGACCACACTATTACCGTGAAGCAACATCGTAAGTATGACCTCAACCCTGATTATACTATAGCCTTGAAACGATGACGTAGGTTGATCTCGATTCTGACATGTGCGCTAATGTGAGTGACCCTGACTGTCCTTGACACTGACCCAGATCTAGGCCTGGATCCACCGGACCCACCTCCACGGAGCCTCATTTGCTACTGCTCGTGATTTTTTTACCCCTCAGAGCGGACAAAAAAAAAACCGGAAAAAATACATAAAATAATTTCCCCCCACGGTCATAGTTTTGAACAAATTTGAGAATACCACAAACGGACTCTATTTGTTAATGCCTTGTACTACAAACTTTAACCTGCTAAAAACAAAAATTCTAAGCCAAAAAGATAAATAATTCTGCCAAAATGCAATCAAGAGTTGTGGTTCTTATCTCTATGAGTTTACTAAAGGATGTTGAACACACGTGTGAAATTTCATGTCCAAATGATAGGATGATGAAATAAGTACTAAATCAAAAATTAAACCTCTAAAAATCTCTAACCAAATTTTCCAAGTACAAAAGGGCAATAACTCTAAAAATATGCAACCCAGAGTTACGGTTCTTAACTATGTGCGTTCCATTGATGATACTGAACACACATGTAAAGTTTCATTCATATCGTATGAGTGGTTGCATAGATATTTTACCTGATAAGAAACTCTTACCTGAAAAATTAAGTCTAAAAAGGGCCATTACTCTGCCAAAATGCATCCCAGAGTTATGGTTCTTATGTCTGTGAGTGCCATTGATGATGCTGAACACACATGTGAAGTTTCATTCATATCAAATTAGTGGTTGCATAGATATCTTACCTGATAAAAAAAACTTTTACATGAAAAAGGGCCATAACTCCGCCAAAATGCAACCCAGAGTTATGTTTTTTTATGTCTGTGAGTTCCATTAATGATGCTGAACACATATGTGAAGTTCCATTCATATCAAATAAGTGGTTGCATAGATATCTTACCTGATAAAAAAACTTTAACATGAATAAGGGCCACAACTCCGCCAAAATGCAACCCAGAGTTATCTTTTTTATGTCTGTGAGTTCCATTGATGATGCCAGAGACATAATACACAGTGTATCATGTCTCTGATGATGCTGAACACCCATGTAAAGTTTCATTCATATCAAATAAGTGGTTGCATAGATAGTCCCCCCCCCCCCCCCCCCCCCCCACACACACACACACACCCTGTCCATTTTATTATTAATTTACGGGTACCAGACACTTTAAATGTTTAATGAAAATAAAGATTTGTATAAAATGATCATTTGACACAACTTTATCAATTTCTTAAAGAAAACCAATATGGTTTCAATCAAAATACTCTACTTCCGATAATGTTTTACTTTAAAAGTTTTGATATATGTCCAAGAAAAAAGTTTTACCGAGACCAGTAACTCTGTGAATAAAATAATTTGGTAATATTACATTACAGTCATGTTTCCAGAGTTGAACGCAACAAATAGCTGATTTTTGTTTAAAGAAATGTTTTTTTTTCTGTTTTTCTCTGCGTATGGCTGTTTTCTTTTCTTCTTCATTATTTTTGGGAAGAATGGGGTCATTCTCTTCCCCGATATAGGGGCAAATACGCTATTTACCGGAAACAAGAGGCGCGTGACAGGCTGTGCTGCTCTACTTGCAGATTTTGAAAATAGGATTAATTGATTGATTGATTGATTGATTGATTGATTGATTGATTGATTGAATATTTAGCGTCATTGTATGCCATCGAGGGCTAACAGACGATCAGTTAACCTAACCACTGTTTCCTGGGATTAACCAGTACTTGAGCACACCCCGTCTCCGCAAGTAACTGATAACTTCCCACTTGAATCAGCGGAGGTCAGTATAGGGTGCCAACTTGATTTAAGCAGTAGTATTTTCCGTGTGTAAGTTAGAAAAACATACATATATGGACGAAGAGACTCACTGCAGTACAAGTAATTCCTGTATACTATCCTCTGCATCCGTCATGTAATAATCAAAATGTTAATTGCCAAAACCAAGGAATTATATAGAGTAGGAAAGGCAAATGATTGGGATTTTGTGAACGCTCGCGTATTCACGCAAATTCTCGCAATACCTCTTTTACAATTATCTTAACTTCCATTCATCTCAGGAACACAAATAAAAATTATTACATTGCAGAATGAAATTCTCATTAAAACAATATCATTCCCAGCAATTTATGTTTGAAATTGTTGAAGAACTTTTGATAACGTGTTCGAAACATGTTAAAACGTCTAAATTTCGATACAACTTACAGTTTATGTAAAAGAAATCAGTCTGTGAATTATGAACCATTAATTGCCAAATTATTAATTTTTTGTGTGCTATTTTATCAACAATTATCCAGTACATGCAAATTTCTTATCCTTCTATACAAGTCTTTGCCAAAACCAAGGACTTATATATAAGTCCTTGCAAACACTCACAATTTCTCACTTACAGTTTTCCAATTAAATGATCAGTTCGATTAACTGCAACTGGCATTTCCGTTGGCCTATGCCCTAGTTCTTACGCCCATATTTCTCCACTTTCGCTCTTTACGCTGCTTTTTTATAAACAAACCTATTTGGGTACTTATTATTATTATTATTATTATTATTATTATTATTATTCGTCGCTTTCTTCTATAATCAAACTATCAAAGTGCATGTAGGATTAGACAAGTGGCGGTAGAATGTACGCTGTATGGAATTAACTATATTTAAAAATACTGCTAGAAAAAAATAATATTCTTAAAATTATAGAATTGGTGTAACTTACAAATATAACATTTGATAATGATGACGATTGAGTTATTAAAATGGTACAGATATGTGCGAGTGATATTACATGATATTTTTGCGCTAAAATTATCTTTCATTATGTTTCAGACAGTGGCAGTACTTATCGGGGCTAATGACGTCCTGGGCTCCGATACACATAAGATTCTTGTTGAAATGCAGCTCCTGTGCGAGAAAATTCATGACATAAACAAAAGGTAGTTAATTTATCACGTTATATCACATCTAATTAAAGTCACAGTAAAATGGACACCTATGGTTTCTTATCGCATAAACACCACGTGTTACCTGTATAGTGGACTTTCCGATCAAAAGCAACTTAATTGTTGACACATAACCCTATCGGTCTATTGGTCACGCACCCAAAAACCAATCGGACGCAAAATAAATAAATTATTTGCTAAAATGTGTCCCAAACTATACTTAATTAAGGTGACTTATAGGCCCAATGGGCCGGGTGCTCTTTATATTTGTTTTGTGTTCTATTGTATTGTTCGTTACAAATTATGCACATGTCACTATAATAAAATATTGACTTACTTACTTATAAATATATATATATAAATATTATCTCCATATATATATATATATATATATATATATATATATGAATGATATCATTCAGTATACATAAGTATGCTATATTGGAAACATATTCTTAGCCAAATTAATATTCTGAAAAATCCCGATATATTCCCTTTAATAGGGATTAAACGATATAGACAAATGCGTATAATATTTTCTAAAATTTAGGGCCACCGTCATCGTATCTGGTATTCTACCAAGGAAAGAGAACAGATTTCTCGGCCATCGAACCGACCAGCTTTCCTCAAGATATATAATAACGTTGCAGAGGAGGTAAATTAGACGCTGAAGAGGGTATTAAACTATCTCCCCTGGGTAAAATACGTCGATCATCCCCAGTTTTATAACGACGACGGGGTTATTCAACGTCACATGCTCAGCATCTGAGTCATCGCGGAACTTCTGTAGATAACATGGTTAAATTTGATAATAAAAATTGTAACGTACAGTGGTACCATAAAATGTGCATAAGTGATTCGAATTTAGAAAACTGGCTTTGTCAGTTGTGTAAATGGTAGATATTGAATTGAAATTGTTTTACATATTATACGTATTTCTTTAACATTATGTTAGAAAATACTCAAATTATTATACTTGGATTACATGTTATTCTATACATGTATATATAATTTTGCGTCCAAATAAATTGTTGTTGTTCAATTTTTTTTTTTTTTATTATGTATCATATTATTATAAATTGCCTTTAAAATATATTGTAATATAAATTGAATGTATGTTTTCTTAGATATGTTATTATGGTCTCTTGTAATTCTATTTTAGTATTCTGTATCACGTTGTCATGCACTTTGATACGATTATCAATAACTGGTCATGTTTATGTATGTAATATGTTTTAACAAATATAAATAAATCAGTCCACTGAAGGATCATAACTGTCTATGTAAGAATAATGTTGTTTTTTTAATACGGAGTCTATTATAATTCTAATGTGAATGGCATAATATACTTTATTTCATGCAAATGTACATTGATTTTATTATATGTTTGTATATTATGATGAGACGGAAATAAATAAATAAATAATATATTCTTTTAATTGTTATTCAATTAACTTCGCCGAGTGTGGTTTCGCACGTGTGAAATATTTGTGGATTTACACCGTGTGGCTTTGTTATACCCGTTATCATTTATTTGCCGTGAAATATCAATGTAAATAATTGATACTGATTGTGTATTTAAATTTGAACAATGAAAAAACAAAATGTTCCGTCGGATCTGTCGGATCTGGGTTGTTGTTTTTCTCTTCAAATATTTTTAATTATTTTTACCTGTTTTTAATTATTTTTTCCCTAATTTTGATATTAACCAAAAAATAAATTTCTATTATTAAAGTTATTTTTTTTACTATGGACGTAAAGACAACTTCATACTCTTTCAGTTGGTATCAAAATTATAAATTTATAAAGCATAATAAATAAGTTACGAAGGTTTCCGTGGGTTCCGGGTTTTATAATATTGAATTTTGGCTTCAATATTTCAATGAAAATTTACCCAACTTTGATTCTAATTTAAAAACAAAACTCTTATCATAAAGTTATTTTTTTACTATGGACGTAAAGCCAACTTCATACTCTTTCAGTTGGTACCAAAATTATGAATTTATAAAGCATAATAAATAAGATACGAAGGGTTCCATGGGTTCCGGGGTTTATAATATTGAATTTTGGCTGCAATATTTCAATGAAAATTTACCCAACTTTGATCCTAAGTTAAAAAAAAATTCTGATCATAAAGTTATTTTTACTATGAACGTAAAGACAACTTCATACTCTTTCAGTTGGTACCAAAATTATGAATTTATGTTGCATAATAAGTAAGTTAAGAAGGGTTCCGTGGGTTCCGGGTTTTCCTTATCAATATTAGGTAGGGTTCCGGAGAATAGACATGCCCCACCAAACGCTTGAATTGTCTTATGATTTTTCTTATAATTATTTTTAAAATCGTTTGCATAACGCAGTAGTTAGACTTCCGGTACGTTTTCATCAACATTTGTTTTTGTCACTTCTTACACTTGTTATTAATTAAAAAATGAATCTTGTTCAAGCATGTGGCAAGGCTCTCGTGGTCGCAAAACCCAAAGGTACCATAGGACCAAGTAAGAAGAAGGTGAACATTTTGGATGAAGAAAAATACACAGAGGTAAGAGACAAAAATAATAATGTAAAATAATCGTTAGACTTCACTCAGACAACTTATTATATTTCCGATAGCTATCAATCTATAGTAAATAATAAAAAGGTAGGACACTTTAAAAAGTATCATATCTGTTTGAAGTATATGTAGGTGTGAAGGGAGAAACCCTTGATTATATTCATGATTATATATGTTGATCTCTGAAAACAGTAGTTAGCAAGAAAAATGCATTTTTCCGCAAAATCCAAGTTTCTGCATTAACGAAAGCTGTACACATCTGGTACTGACATAGTCTCATTTAATCGCCGTAATAGGGGTGAGACTAGCCCCTTTACGTCTCATTTCCATCCGAACAAAACCAAGTGGAAAATTTGACCACATACATACGTCTTTTTCGAAGGCAATTACTGCGTAAACAATTGTTAATTCCTTAAAACAGTGATTTATATTGATAAAATATTGAATAATAAATGCGTGCTATGCAAAAAAACTGTCCTCTGAAGTTCGATAGACGGTGAATATGACCAAGACATTCAAATTTACCTTATTTTGCTGTCATTTAGCAGCCATTTTACATAAGTAGATGCGAGCTAGATCTGAGCTACTGGGTGGAAACATGTACATGCGAAATCAGAACTTCTGCGGATTGAGCGATATGGATTAGAGGAATGAGAAAGTTTTCTTCTGTCCGATATTTCGTCATGTTTTTAGTTTCAAACCTATGATTATTTTAATGAATATTATTATGATTAAGTGTTTTGTTATGGCTGAAGAATAAATAAAAAAATAAGATCTAAATTGAAAAAATTACAAAGAGAAATTTATGGGTTATAGCAAGAACTTGTATATCTCTATTTTAGTTTAAACTTATTTATTTTACTTTGATTGTGAAACAAGTTCTTACAACTTAGACAAATCACGCTCGAAGTCTTCCTGGGTAGAACCAGTACAAAGCAATTGCGGAAAAAATGTCTTGCACAAGAACACCACACATAGCCGTAGCTGAGGATCGAACTCACGACCCTCCGATCATGGGTTCGGTGCTCTACCTCTGGACCACGCCCTCAATATTTCTATGGGTTATAGACAAATAAGAAAAGAAAACATTCTTCTGTCTTATTATATATAGTTTGTAATTTGTAATATTTTATTACCCGCACCCCATCCCCACATAAACAGAATAAATTTGATTAAATCAACTTGTTTAAATGTTTGCTTTCAGATGCATGTTTTTCTGGTATATATATATATATATATATATATGAGCACAGAGCTGGGATTAGTGAAATATTGCAAAAGTAAACACTCACAAGTCAATTAAAGTATGGGCGTCGAACAATAAGAATATAAACGTTACCTATCCAAGTATGCTGTTTCTCTTTAGACTATAACGGATGTGCGTGTATTCAAAACCGCATATATTAGTAGAAAGGATTGAATGCATACAACATATAGTGTTCTTGTAAACCGTTAATACTAAAGTCTGTACACGAATATCCAGATATATCTGCCATTTATATTGGGTTGTGATTAAATACAATAATATTCAGCAGCTTTCACTATTTTAAATAATGTCCGTCTGAACAACATTGGGTGATAAGCTACGACTGTTTGGGTATTTATTGCTAAGTTTTGAACTAATTGATATCGTATGTATCGGCCACACAACTTTTAATGATTCCAACTACTTATTGACAGTATATTAAACTGTTGTTGAAATGGGAATTGTCATAAGCTAACAGTAAAACAAGTTTCTTATATTGTGAATGTCTAATAATGGTTTTAAATAATGAATAACGTATGTGTCATTCAATTTCTAACCATAGAACCATACTTTAAGCATTGCATTACTCAACCCACAGATCCCTGACGAAGCTATAGCAATATTTATTCAGTTGCAATATGGATTGATACCAATTTAGAGCTTATAAGTGTATCGTTGACCATAATTCATTAGTACTATACAAGATTACTTTCAATAGTCACGTATGCATCAAGGATTTGACAGCGACTTAACGTTGTACATAAGTAGTGTACTATTGGCGCATGTAGTTATCTTTTGAAAATTAAGTTTTGCTCTTTTACTATACATTCAACAGTTATGATAAAAGATTACCAGAGATTTATGAACACACGCTTCTGGCATGGAAGTATATAAACCTGACGTAGATATTATCATTAACTGATGAGCTCCTTAAAGTGTTTTAGGATATATTGGCAGGAGGTAGGAATGGGTGGCCGTACTGGACAACATTATGTCAATCTCATAATACACTTACAAAAGATCACTTATGAAAAATGAAGCAGACGATTAAAAAAAATATGAAAATAACGGATATTCCAAAGTCGAAGCAATGCAGAGAAAGACAATTTCATGTGTGTGGCTGCATTATTTGCCAAAGGAAGTGTACAGAAAGCATTTAGTTAAAACACTATTTTGTTCACAGTAAACATGGTAGTCATACATTCAATAACAAGTGAAAAAGATCCATAAGAAAGCTATACTTCTTTTTCTACTTATAAAGTACAAGCAACACTTCTGCTACACACATAATATTTATTAAACTTTAATACTGATGAATATTTTATTTTTTTTGTCAAAACACAAACACAAGCATTGGTTTGTCTAATTTGAATACACACTGTGACAGGAAATGTTACTTGCTCGGAACATAATAAGTATTGCCTGTCCAATTTACTGCGTAGAGCTTCCATCACAGTGTTTCTATTCAAATCGCTGTGACGCTTGAAAGGTGCGCGTCACGTGATAACTGTCAAAAACTATTTGAAAGTAGGATTGTTTGTAGAACTAAGTTATTGAAGTGTTAAATGTGCGGTTTTGTGGATATTTTTTACGTTATGGACATATATAAAGTGTTTTTTAACAACCGGTAAGAGATTTTGCTAATGATATTACATATTTTAATCAATATGAGTGTTTTTGCTTCCGCACTGAAATCGGTGCAGAAAATCCACCCATAGTAAAGCGAATGGAGTATGCACGTAGAGGACGATCATTTCATGATTTGCCAAACTTTAAACTTACATTTTGAAGGTTTAAAATTTGGTTAGAATATATCAGAAATATGACATAATAAACATGTCAAATTATAATACTCTTGGTGAAATCAATTAAATAATCATTGTTTCATAATGTCATCTAAAGTTAACATGTTTGTACTGAAAGACTGAAAACGTATTATCCGCCATCTGTCACATGGCACCTGATAACCAATCAAAAACTTACAAGATATTTGCACTGTGCATCCGGAAATAACTAGGCAACGCAAATGTTGAATTGTTTAGGAATGTAATATATAAATTTTACAGGTAAAACATGACTAATCTGTTGTTATTACATTATGTATATGTTAAGAATATTATTTTCTATTTACTTTTTTTCATTGAAATCAGTCATGGATTCAGTGATTTTGTTATTTTTTAAGTGTCCTACCTTTCCATTATTTACAAAATATAGCTATCCAAAAGCTATAGTAAGATAGGGCCTGTAACTCAGACAAGTTTGGTTAGACATTCAATGCTCAAAAATACTAAACATGTTATTGAAAATATATTTTCATTTTATTAGCACCAAATTAAAGCTTTACAGTAGTTATATTACATACAGATTAAAAATAATACATCAACAAATGAATATGCAGAATGAACCTAGAACCTTGATACCTGCAGAACTGCAGAGTTTCAGCAAAAAAAAAAATCCATCGTATTACTCAATAGCTGTTATTTAAGAATAGTATCGAAATAGTCAAGTTCACTGACCCTCAGACAGCTCTTGTTTAATATCAAAATTAGAAAATAACATAATAGTTTTATTTAAAACAATTAAAATAAAATGTAAATATAAGTATTAAAAATGTAATTTTGAGTTTTCATTGGTGTGATGAAAATTTTATAGCATGCTTCATACTTTTGATCAGGGTCCTCTGTGGCCAATTGGTCAAAGTGGAAGGACAATGGTTCTCTTTGGAAAAATGTCTTTGATTTAGTTTGATAACAATCATATCACACCAGTAACTCAAGAGTTATTGTCCTTAGATCATTATAAATTGGCTAAGTTGTAGAGCTGCTGGAGTTTGTGCGTTCATGGGAGGATTATACCAAAGGCTTTAAGATGATACTTGAAACTTCTTCCTTTGGTGTTTAGGGGACAGCTCCTTAACTGATTGTAATGTGGCTGAGTAGGGTATCATACCTTGCATTTTCTTCATAACACTGTAATGTGGCAGAGCTTTTAATACTGTCTCAAGCAGATCTGCACTGTCATGAACTAAAAGATAGTTGGTAAATGTGAATGTGATGCTGGAATGGGAGCAACTAGAATTTTATTTTGTATTTTTTTTTGTAGGAAGTTGAGAAAATTATAGAGCAGGACTTTTTCCCTGATCTTTCCAAAATGAAGGCCCAAACAGAATATCTTGAAGCCCTGCAGAAAAATGATCTTGTAAAATTACGTGAGCTACAGATGCGATACTCCAAACGCCCCGATACAGGCAGTACCATGTGTGAGTATTAGTTTATGACTTTATAACATATATATATAACTCAGAAATTTTTTCTGAAAGAAGGCCATTTGTGATAGTGTACACTTAACTTATACAATATAGGCCATATGTCATAATATACATTTACATATAAAATTGTAAAATGTAGGTTGCATATCATATTACAAATGTATATATTTATGTTGGGAAGGTCTTGGGTTCAATCCCCGGCCGGGTCATACCAAAGACTTTAAAAATGGTACTAGAAGCTTCCTCGCTTGAAGCTAAGCATTTAGAGGAAAGTTCTAGGTCTGGTCGGCCCGGTGTCAGTATAATGTGACTGGGTGGGGTATCATACCATGTGTCTGTGGCATGATACTCCAGTGTGACAGTGCTTAGAATACTGTCTCAAGTAGACACCGTCACGATATGACTGAAAAATTGTTGAAAGCGATGCTAAACAACATATTTATATTGACTATATAAATATATAATATAAGTTAACACATTAAATTCCCGCCCGCCCCCTAATTTTCATGCCGCCTTCACCCTTTTTATTTACATAAAATAAAAAAAATATAATCCTTCTGCACTAACCGTTTTTAAGAAAAATTTGTATGCTAATCTAGCAATTAGTTTGTTATGGCCTAAAATATAGGTTGCATATCGTGTGTTAACTTATATGGTTGATATAGGTCCTATACTAGAGGTGGTCCAGAAACACATAGACTTTTGTGATAACTCTTGTGCATGTTTTTTATGTTACAGGTATAATAAAAATTACACAGAAGCTAGATTCATATTTCTTTTATTGGTGTAACAAATATCAAAATAATCCGGATGTTAATGAATGTGTAGTGACAATGTCAACATTAAATTTATTCCTTAACTTTGTTTATATTTTCTCAAAAAAACTTCCACCATAGCAAGCAATGCTCTTTTTTTGCCTATGAATTCACTGATTGTATGCATCTTCATACCATTGATTAAGGAGTATATTGGTCTTTAATTCTCTATATCATAGTGTTGTAAATACACATTACTTGTACAAAAATATACATAATTTATTATGTTACGTATGCATTTATATGTTAAAAGCATATATACAATGTAATACAAATAGTGTTACAATGAAAATTGCAATGAATTCATTGCTATTTTTGATACTGGTAGATTAAATAAATTTATAATAAATGTTTTTAAGTTATATTTGAAACTCTGCAGTTCTGCAGGTATCAAGGTTCTAGGTTCATTCTTCATATTCATTTGTTGGTGAATTTTTTTAAATCTGTATGTTAATTTGTTGTTTTTGTACATGTAGAGTGAACCTAGAATCTTCCTTCCTGTTGGCGTCAAATAACCTATAATGTGTTGGTACGCCATAAAACCCTATTCATTCAAATATAATCAGAGGGATGGGGCTTAGTAAGGGGGCCTTTAATCTGGGATTATACTGTAGGTCGTATATCATATTTTGGGCATACAATGCATAGACTTTTAAGTTTTTATACCAGGTATGGAAATTCTGTCCTATAGTCTCACCACGTTTCTTTCCTACCTTCATGGAGCTGTGACTTGACATATAAACATGTGAGGAATATTATGATTTGACATCTGAGGGCCCCAAGGAAAATTAGTTTCAAACTAATTGGGCTACCCTCTTTGAATAAAGACTTCCATTACATCCATTCCATTCCAAAAGCGACTGTGGTAAACAAATGATGATGAATTAAATTGGAAAATTTATTCAATGCATTTGTTATGCAAGAAAAAGAATCATTTGTGGCTTTTTCAGTTTGGTTAAAAAATGTCATCCCTTGGGATAACTGTTTTTGCAGGCATTTGGCACAGTCTTAAGCTCACAGAGCAGTTATCCCTCTGACAGAAGACGATGGCAGGGAAGGAGAATGTTGGGACTACAAATATGTTAGAATCTGAGAACAAGTCTATAGATTAATAACCCATACAATGAAATATACATGTACAAGTGGTAGAATAATTTCCATACACCTTTGTGGGTACATTACAATTATCTGGTATTGGAATATTTGTTTACTGGTATAATTATCAGTCAAACTTGGCATAAAGTCTGTATTTTAATTTTAATTCAGATTCATCACCAGCAACATTTGAGACACCAGAGCATGGTGAGAGACCTTCAAACAGACCTGGTCTTGATACTGGACAGTCAGAGGAAGTGTATGTAAACCAACTTGAGAACATGCTAGGTGAAGGTATGTGCAGCAGATGTGATATAACTTGTCATGTGATCTCTTTTGGTCTGTCTTTGATACTGTGGCATGCTCAGTACAGACAAAACCTAAAAACTATTTTTTAAAGCGAGTGATTTTTAACACGACTTTTCTATGAATAGGGAAATTTTTGTACTTGCCTCGGTATCAGTGTTGGCGTCCCACCTGCGTTAAAGTTTTGGTGCAAATTGTTCATTAGTGTGCATAGCTTGTTGTATGCATGAAACTTTGCATAGGTCAAGTCATATTGCACTGTGAAACTCTGTGTTAAAGTTTTGGTGCATGTAGTAATATACTACATGTATACTTACAGTTGTGTGAATGTTACAAAGTTGTTACCTCGAGTTTCTTTACTACTAAAGGGCTGCTATATTTAAGTTCAAGGTGAATTATCGAATTGAAAAGGAGAAATTGGTCTTATACGTAACTAACTCTTTATTTAAGTTTAGGTGAAAGATGCATTACTTTCACTTTTTTACAATATACTATGAATCTTATGTCTTATATTAATTTTTAACCAAATGTTGGCTGTATTTTTATGCCACCCAAAAAATTTTTTGGGTGGCATATAGCAGCGTCCGTCCTTCCGTCCGATATTTTGTTTCCGGCCTGTAACTTTGTATTGCATAGATGGATTTTGTTGATACTTGCTACAAATGATCAACATAACATGACGACGTGTCGTGAGTAAGACCCACACCCGTACCTCAAAGGTCAAAGTCACAATTTGAGTTTGTTTGACAACACTTTGAGTTTGTGTGAGATTTCTTTTCCGGCATGTAACTTTGTCATGCATAGATGGATTTTGTTGATACTTGCAACAAATGATCAACAGAACATGACGACGTGTCAGGAGTAAAACCCACACCCATACCTCAAAGGTCAAGGTCACAATTTGAGTTTGTTTGACAACACTTTGAGTTTGTGTGAGATTTCGTTTCCGGCCTGTATCTTTGTCATGCATTGATGGATTTTGTTGATATTTGCTACAAATGATCAACATAACATATCATAAATTTTTATTTTCACAGACCATTTGGGGGGTGTGTGACACTTAATTTTTTTATAAATGTGTATCATATAGAACATTACAATTTTTGGATTCAGTATATAAATTGTTTCCATGCATAATATTTTTTGTAGGGACACAAATTTTCCTTTTTCACAAAAAAAGTATATTTCATGGATCCCAGGTGTAATAACCAAAATAGCACAAAATGTTCAACTTTAATTTGTTTTAGAAATTTTCATTTCATCCTATATAAACATGTCCAAATTTATTCTGTAGAAAATTGATATCTTTCATCATGTCACTGCCTAGAAAATTGATATCTTTCATCATGTCACTGCCTAGAAAATTGATATCTTTCATCATGTCACTGCCACCTAAGTTGGAGGAGATGGCATAGAGCTTTGGAATGGTGTAAATGTGTTTGTTCTGTCCAGGCTAATATTTCAAGTTTACAGGATAAGGTTATTTGAATATGAATGATTGCCTCTTAAACTTTTGTATTAAGGGGCTGAACATCAGCTATTGAACTGAAACACTTGTATCGTTTCGTGTTTTTACAAAAGATCCTTAACTTCAAATATTAAAATGTCAGTCTGTGAGTCACTCTTTTAGGCAATAACCTAGCAATTACTGGTCCAACTTGTATAGCTTATGAGAAATATTGCTTTCCTAGAATTATTAATAAAAACTTTATATGAAAAAGTTTGCCATTTACTTGTAGAAGGACAGTGGTTCTGCTCAGATTCATTATGAGGTCTTCCTCCACAAGTTAAACTGGATATGCCATACATAACCTGAAATGTGTTGAAAGTGTCTTTAAATCTCATTCAAAAATGAAAAATATAAATTTTTACCTACTCAATAAAAAGTTGTTTTTTTTGTCGTTTTTACAGAAAAGAAAGGCAAGAAACAGCACTTGGATACATTTTTATCCAGGAACACGAGCGAGGACAACGACTCATTCTCCATCCTGCTGGAGGAAACAGAGAAGAAACACAAAGAAAAACATGCATGGTTGTTTGAAAATGAAAACAATCGCACAAAGGTACATACATAGCAGTTGACAACACAAACACTTCTGTCCTCATGGTGATGGTGTACACATGTCAGCATAATTATACATATACACATGTCCAGCATTATTATACATACACACATGTCCAGCATAATTATACATAAACACACACATCCAGCATAATTATACATACACACACATCCAGCATAATTGTACATACACACACGTCCAGCATAATTGTACATACACACATGTCCAGCATAATTGTACATACACACACGTCCAGCATAATTGTATATACACACACGTCCAGCATAATTGTACAAACACACACGTCCAGCATAATTATACATACACACATGTCCAGCATGATTATACATACACACATGTGATGGTGTACATATATCAGCATAATTATACATACACACATGTCCAGCATGATTATACATACACACATGTCCAGCATAATTAAACATACACACATGTCCAGCATAATTATACATACACACACGTCCAGCACAATTATACATACACACATGTCCAGCATAATTGTATATACACACATATCCAGCATAATTTTACATACACACACATCCAGCATAATTATACATACACACGTGATGGTGTACATATATCAGCATAATTATACATACACACATGTCCAGCACAATTATACATACACACACGTCCAGCATAATTGTATATACACACACGTCCAGCATAATTATACATACACACACGTCCAGCATAATTATACATACACACTAGTCCAGCATGATTATACATACACACATGTCCAGCATAATTATACATACACACACGTCCAGCATGATTATACATACACACATGTCCAGCATAATTATACATACACACATGTCCAGCATAATTGTACATACACACATACACACATGTCCAGCATAATTATACATATACACATGTCCAGCATAATTATACATACACACATGTCCAGCATAATTATACGTACACACATGTCCAGCATAATTATACATACACACATGTCCAGCATAATTATACATACACACATGTCCAGCATAATTATACATATACACATGTCCAGCATAATTATACATACACACATGTCCAGCATAATTATACATACACACATGTCCAGCATATTTATAATTCTGGAAAGCATGGAAATGATAAACCTCACAACAGTTGTCTGGATTCACACTAAGTTCATTGTTGATTTATTAATTAGAATTTTTTTCTCCATTTTGCCATTTATGGTTGTTAGGGTGGAAATAAGCATGAAGTCCAGCTGCACATTTCATCATGTTCCTCTCCATTGGATTTTGGCATAATTTTGGCTTTTTAGTTAATGATAAATCTTGTCAGCACTTTACGTCTTAAATTTTCAACCTATTTTGGCCAAACTTGCAAGGGGTATCACTATGAAGTCTAGTTGTGTTGTGCATGTTGCGGTCACTGTAGTAGTACTATTGCCAATAATTGAACCTCATTATTCAAATAGCAATAATAAGTTACAGGCAGAGCAGGGGCATTTGTGTTGGCTGGCACATTTCTAGTTTTAACAAGTGTGCATTGAATAATTGTACTGTATTACATATATACTATAAAATTATGTTTCTACTTTTTAGTTTACTCGAACAGAAAAGAAGGTTGTCATGGTCGTCATCTTATCATAATAAACAATTTACACTAGCAGCACAAGATGGAACATTTGAAATTCATTTTATCATCCAGTTTGGTTAAAAAAGATTGTTCTAGACTTACAAACACAAAATTATAAGTACATTGTATTTTTAAATGAAAGCTTGCCGTAGTCACAGAAATTACAAGTAATATCTTAAATAATTTTTACTAATGTAGCTTTATCTATGCTACCATTAATAGGCCTGACGTTTCACCTATATCTCAGGATTTACTTTTTTATAGCAGTTGAAATAAGAATGAAAATTCAGAAATTAAATACGCTATGTTATTTTAAATGAAATTATTTGTTTTTGTTAAAGGAGGAACAGGACAGACTGGCCTTGCCGAGTATTGAAGAACAAGCCATGATCACAGATGGTCAAGCTAGTGCTGATACCTGGAAATACAAAACACGAAATGCACTCATGTACGTCCCCGATGGGGAGGACTATAGTGCTGCAGAACTTGTTGAACTGAAAAAGAAAAAGCCTAGGAAAATTGACCACACAAATACACGATTTCATTCCAATCCATGGAATAGTCAGAAAAGTAAGGAGGCACTCAAACAGGCCGCTTCTGATAAAGCCATGTTGCATTCTGGGAAAATAGGGCATGATGGGAAGGAGATGGAGACTGGATTGACTCCGAGAGTGAATGGTTACGGTTTTGTTGCAACACCCTCCCCTGCCCCCGGGGTTGATGAGTCTCCGTTGATGACTTGGGGAGAGATTGAAGGTACACCATTTCAGTTGGAACATGAGACACCCCTGGCCCCAGCAAACACACCTGGTTTCAAGGTAAGCGTATACATTCATGTATTGTTGCAAATCTACAGGTAGAGAGATATTATTCTTAATATATATATCCATGTAAAATTATAATCTAGTAGTGTGATATTTTTCTTGGGACTATTCTAAATAGGAAGGGAAAGGGGTATAACACATGTATTACATATAACAAAGTACAGTTGACATATAACACTGTGCAGGTTGCATAAAACACAGTACAGGTTACATACAACATGTTAGAGAATAGTTGACTTCTTTTCATTTGTTTAATTTTCAATATGTGGCGATGTCAAGAATGGTCTAAAAATGAACAAATGTATTTTACTTTTTATTTCCAACAGAAATCTTATCCGAAAAAAAAAAGTAGTTTCCCTGTAACACAAAAACTATTCAGTAAGACAACTCGTGCAACCCAATATAATATCAATTGAGTTGTCTCCCTTCGACACTCTTTCTCTCATACAGAACTGATTCGCCACTATCTTAGTGAATAGGCTGAAGTTGGGCTTCTTTTAATTTGTTTAATTTTCAATAAACTGACAATGTCAATAATTAGTCCAAAAATGATAAAATGTATTTTACTCTTTGTTTCCTATGTGATATGAAAAATAAAGAAATAAAAAAAGAAACTTGTGCAACTTTAATAAACAAATATGATAAAGAAACCAATCAAGTTGTCTCCCTTTAACAATCTCATCCCTCCCCAACCAACACAGAACAAACATTCAACTTAATGAATCTGTCAGAGCAGAACCAGTCCTTCAGCAAGTAACTGGCAGACTTTCTTGCAAAAAGTCTGGCTGAACTAGCGAATTCTTTACCAAAAACTATGAATATGATCAATAAAATGTGTACATCAACAAAACTTATATTGGTAAGTCTAGAAATTCTTATCTGATAAAAATATGCATTGTTCAGAGATGCTGTTTTTTTTTTATAGATTCCAGAGGTACCGAAAAGAGACAGACTAGCTTTTGAGTTGGCAGAAAAGGCAAGTAAACAACATAGAGACAAGAAGGAAACTGCTCTCAAGCTGGCTTCTCGGCTGGCAAGGTAAAAATTGCATTTCATTACTTTAAAACTTGTTGTTCAGTCTTATCAGGGTCTACCCAACTTCTGGTAATACTTATTATAGAAATTCAGTTGTATGTTGTCTAAATGTTTACTTTTAGGTTGTGTGCAATATAAAGATTATATGCAAAGCCATTTCAATGATAGTATTTGTTTTACATGAAGTACTTCTCTGTCAAAATAAGTGAAGGATCAAAATGTCTATGCTTTCTTTTACAGTCCAAATCCGGCGTTTGGTAAAAAGAGTACCAGTGACAGGATCAACTCTTTGTCACCAGCAGCTCAACGTTTGTTTGGAAAGCGTATTGGTGTTCGCAAGGGTTCAGACAAAGCATTACGTGCCAGCTACTCTCCATCACCTACACACAGTCTCTCAGGAGATTCGACGCCAAATCTCACCCCAAAATTAACTCCAAAAACTGTAACTCCATCTAGTAGAAGCACCAGAACACCCGGTAGTTCTACACCAGGCAGTAAAAGAGCAGGAAGTGTGACACCTTCACTGACAGACAATTTGTTACAAATTCCAAAGAAACGTGCAAAACCGATGGAAGACTTCTCGCAGGTTCCAAACATACGACCAAAAGCTTCAGATTTTTTTTGATCATCAGATGTTGGTGAAGATTATAGGTGTACATTGTGTGTTTGTTACCAACTCCAAAAAATGGCGGAATGGAAATGCAATTTTAAATTGATACACCATGGAAACTGTCTTTGTTAACGCATTTTTAAATTGCAAACAGGTAATTGCAAGCAAGCGCTGAAATTAATTGCAATGTACAGGTACAGAAGTTTAACTGGGAACCAGTGAGCATTATCAAATGATTGTTGTAAGTTTTCATGTTCCTAGCTTACAAATAGAATTGGGAACCAGTAAGCATTATCAATTTACAGAAAAACTGCAATGATTTCAGGTTTCACTAAATTTGAAACTGTAAAACCATGAATACCTTGTTGCGTGGTTAACATTCTGTGATATAATATTCACTACAGTCAATTCTATCAATGATATGACTGGTATTTGAGATGGAAAATGTCGTATATATAGAGAAAGGAAACTGTTGCCTCACATGGATTCAAAGAAAGAATACATGGGGATTTTATGTAAATCTACAAAATTTAAGCATATGGCATCATCATCCTACATTAGTGTAAGACCTGAATGTGTAAAAATCGGACTAAAAGACAGGATGGACTTGTTAACTTCATACTAACAATATAAGTATCTTTTAACTGTTACTGCATCAAAAGAGAGTAAAAAGAAGTACTCTTTAAAAAAAGAACAAGTGTATACCAGTAAGTTTTGACATAATACATGTAGGTATCCATTGCCTCTTGATAAGTTGTAATCTTAAACTAAGTAACCCATTGGAGACATTATTTAAACGATATTTAAACAAATTGATTGTTAAATTGAATTAAAAAATGATAAAACTATGTTCATAATTTTTATACCAATTTATGACACATATTTTTGTGTTTTTTTACATCTCAGTTATCACATACGTACAACATATTGCAATGTGCCAAAATATTTAGATACATTTGAGACAAATGTTTCAGGATGACTTACAGAGCCCGAGGAAGTCATCAATCTCTCATTGGTATAGTTTATACTAAATTATTTACAGCTCAATCAGGGTTTATATGAATCACTTTCAATCCTGCTTCCTGGGTAGAACCAGTACTGAGTTTTGTTTTAGTGAAGAAATTATGTTCAGCTTGGGATTAAACACACAACCTCTAGTGTGAGCGACCAATACCATTTTAATTCTTGTTGGTATAAAATTGAAACCACAGAAATGTATCAATAGTAATTTGAAACTTCTATATATGTTGTTTTATAAACAAAACTTATACAAGAGGCGATTCCTAAAGATTGATTTTTTTAGAGAATCTGCATTTTAATAACATTTTAGCTCATCTAAGCAGAACTACATTTTCATTTGATGTTCACCTAACTTACACAGTAGTCTTGTAACCATAATATCTCTTGACAAGTTTTTGAACTGGCCTCATCAGATTATTTACATTCAATGTCCTTTTTATTGATAAATATTGTACCATTTGGTTTAGTTTTCACCCTGACCACTGTATTTATCATTTGGTCTTAACCAACTGTTTACAGAAGTTATTTAATCACAAGATATAAGGGTTAAATTTAATAGAAAATTTACAAGTTGCTATTTCACCTCATGTGCACTCTTACATAAGCATTTATCATGGCATCTTCACCACAGTTACACACCATAAAATTGTGGAGTTAAACATGCCATTTGAATATTAACATATCAACAAGAGGATCATGTTGTTCCTAAATTGCTCACCTCTACCAGAGGAGACAATATCTGATAATGCAAGGGTTATTCCTGGTTTTTAAAATAGGTCAGCTGAGGTATCATAGATGTACATATACACGATGTATATAGAATTTGGTCAGTTCAAGATCTCGTCCAAAATATTTTGATTGTATAACTACTGTTTGAATTTGGCTATGATTAGAAAATGTGAGTGCTACAGCGCACACAAGGCCAAATAACACATTTTTATACTATTTAAAGGCCATAATTCCATTATTACTTACCCGATTCAAGAACTTGTCCAAGATATTGTGGTTATTTAACTAATGCAAGTTTGGTGGAGTCCAAATGAAAACTGTGTGCAAGAGTGCTTGTATAGTTTACATGGCCTCAGCAAGCACAAGGTTATCAAATATTGTATGTATGTACTTCACTATGGTATGTAGTGCAATTTTATCAGGGTTTTGTTAAAACAACTCTTGGTAGATAGAGATAAAGATTCGATTATAATATGCATTTTTGGTATAAATCGTCCCATTGGTGCAAGAAGGTACCAAACAACATTTTGGGAGAATTTGACTTTCATATTTCTGACAACAATATATCATAATCTTGATTGTGTAAAAAGATCTAAGCCATATCTTTAAAACTGAGGGTAATATTGCATAATGTTATATGGTACCAAGTGCGTATCCCAAAAATGTTTGGTGCAAAAAGGTTCAATGTGAGCTGCAGTTTGTGCAAAAAGGTACCATATGTCATATGGTACGTTCTTGCATCAATCACATTTTCATATTTTCGATATAAGTAAAATGCAAAAAGGTTCCATGTGACAAATGGTACCTTCTTGCATTAAGTGTTTTTAGAAATGTGTTGGTTTTCGATGTAATAAAGATCCATTTTTGGCAAATGGCACCTTTTTGAATTTAACAAAATAATGCTATAGAGTATATTGTATTACTATTTCTGATGATATGGTACCTTTTAGCACAGACTAAGATGTTAACCAGCATACTGTTAGTAATTATTTAGGTAAGATAGCATCTTGTTTCAGCAATGGACAGAACAAATAAACAGCAGGCGTGCAGTTAAGTATGACACTGTATTCCTTGATTGAAGAACAAGTTCGATGTCATTTATGGGATGAGACAATAGGGGAAAGGGGTTCCTGTGAAATAGTATAATATATAAAAAGGAGCACAATGCCCATCTGTGCAACATCCAGAGATAATTTAAAGAAATCATTTACTATTCAGACTCTTGTGAAGGGCAAAATAGAAACCAATACATTACTGCATCATATCTCTTCACGAGGGGCATTTGAAAAGTCTGGACACATATTTTTTTTTTCAATAATTGCAATTTGCATATGTATAGAAATGTTATTAATTTTCATTAATCGGGAATCTGCACAAGCAAATTATGACAATTAAGATATTTTATTGGTTTGTCTTACCTAGGTTTTCATTACATTCTTAATTTTAGTAAATCAGGTTAAAATGGTTAGAAGAACAAAGGACATATATCAAAATACGGACCTTGTTAATTAGTTTGCCTACAGATAGCGTACTTGGACAAAGTTTATTGGGAAAATTCTCTGAAGTATTGTGCAGTTGCAAACTGGTCAAAATGTTTTAAAAATGGTAGAGACAGTGTTTAAGATGACCCCAGGACAGGATGGCCATAGTCAGCGTTAAGTTAGAAAGATGGGGTTGCTGTGCAGGAATATATCAATAAAAGCAAGATGGAGGATATTTCCTAGATATGTGAATTAAATTTGTCGGCAGAGTTTTTTATATTAATGGAATCTTAGGAAGACTGATGGCAGATGGATACCACATCGCTTGACATCTGAGTAAAAGATGGTGTGGATAAGAATGGCCAAAGAATATTTAGATAGGTACGATGGTTGTGACCTAAGGCGGCTGCACGAGTCGTGTACTGGTGATGAAACATGGGTATCATTTTTTTAAACTGGAAGGAAAAGAAAATAATAAAGTTTGGATAGGTCAAATGGGAAAAGGCCTCAAAAAGCAAGAAGAACCAAGACTGTGAAACGTGTAAAGTATGCCTCATATTAGGATGCAGATTGAATGGTTGCATGGGTGCCAGTACCTGAACATACTAATGTTACTAGAAGGTGTTATGCACAAAAAGTCCTTCCTGTGGTCACTAATTACAACGCCAAGGCCTACCATTTTTTTACTTCTGGCTCAATCCTGTCATCAAACAGTGCATGAGACGCTGCCGCCGGTTCAAATCCTGTCAGGGGGTCAGATTAGCGGGATTTCACTGTACCAGTAATTTACCAAAAGAGGACTACAGAAATGACTTCAACATTTGAAAAAGTGTGCAGACGTGTTGGGGGTACTTCGAGGGTCTGATATAGTCAGTTTTATCAAAGTAAGCTTCACTTTCTTATACAGCATCAAGTGCACATACATTTCTGCTGCCCCTCATACAATGTCGCAAACACCCCAGTTACATTGTATAGAAATTTAATCATAAATTTCTGCAGTCTGGTCATTCACAGATGGAGTGCTACTCAACAATTAAAACAGCCATGAAAAATACATTCATGTTTGTACCATGACAGTGAATACACTTGTGGGCCTGGCTAGAAAGACAAATCCATTATATTGCTATACCGATGTGTCATGATCTTGTCTTTCAAATCGTTTGTACAAACTGATTGTTCAACCCTAAAATTTTCAACCACTATACAGCGTATCAACTGGCTGATAATTAAGTGGATACAAGTGAGGAAAGATTTCCACATAAAGCCAGTTGTCAAAAGGGTTAACTTCACAAATGGCCAGAACATGAATTGTGTCTGATAGAAGTTGTTGCTATGACAAGTTGGCAATATCAGTTCAGAAGAAAAGGGACTTGATTACTATGTGCATAAAGGGAATCATTCCGGAAGATTTCTATGGATACTTTGCTGACAACTAGACCACTGATTCGAAAGCAGCTTATAGGACGAACGAAATGAACACTTTATACAAACAGTCTTCTGGCTTCAGAGCCTTCGATGTAGTGTTAGTTTCAAATGACTTTGCAGTGCTGTTTTATACTTGACATGGCTCAATATTGTAGTTGTTTGCTAGTATGGTAAACTTTATTTCTATCACAATTAAACATTTACGCATTATGTTTTAAATAAAATAAACCAGAATATTACATTAAATGTCATAATGACTACAATTTTATTGCAATTAGTTTTTCCGAGCACTTTTTTGGTCACATTTCAGTTTTAAAATGTTGAAAAAGTTATCTTTTTGTCAGAGCAAGAAGGTGTTATTTGACACATGGAACCTTTTGGTTCAATTTTAACCAATAACTATGAAAATATCACCATGCACAAAGGTACCATATGCCATATGGCTCGTTTGAGCACTGAAATTATTTTACATTTGTTTAATGCAAAAAGGTACCAAGTGCTAAAATGATCAAAATCATTATAATTTGGTAAAATATTAATTTGAAACTTTAAACACTTATAAAACAAATCATAATGCATCAACTGATGTTAAAATTATTTCAAAATAATAAATAACTGATTTACGAGACATGCCCTAACCTTTAAACGCGATTATCTCAAAACTATGAAAATGTCACTTGGTACCTTCTTGCACCAATGGGACGAAATAAAAGGACATAATGATGTTTATTTTATAAAAAATCTGTTATACAGTTTTAGGAAATTCAAATATTACCTCTCATACCATTCTTCTGGAATGGAATTTGCTATAAAATTTGAAATTGTTTAACAGTGAAAAATTTACAAGATTTAATTTCAACTAGAGCTATCACTGAAGGTGATGAATACCCCCGAACGCCGCCATGACAGAAAATGGTTTACCATTGTATGAAGTTTTATATCCAATAGTTTTAAAGTTATGCTCCAGACAAAAAAAAAACTTAATAAAAGAGAATGTTATGGATTGAGTTTTTTGTATTGCTAATTTTTTTATGGTTTTGTTAAAATTAAAAACGGTCTTTTTAATTTTTGTGCAGTGTACAAGCTTTCATGGCAATCAATAAATGTTATACTTTTTCGAGTTATGTTGAGGGACAACAATTTTATGGATAAGAAACAAACAAGAGCACAAGGAATACAATATCGAACCTGCTTTGCTCGAACTCCATGTATTCATCAACTTGGTTCTTTCATGAACTTTATTAAACTGTTATCACTGATGGCTTTTTATGAAGAAGACAGTTTATAAACATTTGGCAAAGTCTTTGTATACAGTTCATTACAAATGACACTGCTATGATTTTGGAGCAATTGAAAGTTTTGAACATTTATGCATTGTTTGTTAACAAATAGCATATGTTCATTACATTTTTGACACTTGAACTCTATTATTAAGTATGGAACAGTTACTACGGTGCACTTGTGGGTTTAGTGCACTTTATAACATAGTTCTGAGTGGAACTGCCAATGACACTATGAAATGGTCACTGTAGTACGTCGGGATAATGTCTAAAGCACTGTCGACTAAATCTCTATTTACAAACAGGAGATCCAGAATACCGCCTTTACGATGTGTAGGTTGTTGTACCAAAAGACGAAAGCCGTAATATCGAGTAAGAAACAAGGACAAAAGTTTGACAAGAAACAGTTTGACAAGAAACAAATTTTTTATCAAAGGGCAATAACTCTGTAATTAGCAAGAATAGAGTTATGTTTCTTGTACACTGCACTTCCTGTCATTATATTCTACCATTGTATGAAGTTTGATGAAATTCCATCCTGTACTTTAAAAGTAATGCTCCAGACAAGGGAAATATATCAAAGGGCAGTAACTCTGTAATTAGCAAGTATAGAGTTATGTTTCTTGTACACTGCACTTCCTGTCATTATATTCTACCATTGTATGAAGTTTGATGAAATTCCATCCAGTACTTTAAAAGTAATGCTCCGGACAAGGGAAATATATCAAAGGGCAATAACTCTGTAATTAGCAAGAATAGAGTTATGTTTCCTGTACACTGCACTTCCTCTCATTATATTCTACCAGTGTATGAAGCTTGATGAAATTCCATCCGGTACTTTTCAAGTTATGCTCCAGACAAGAAAAAATATCAAAGGGCAATAACTCTGTAATTAGCAAGAATAGAGTTATGTTTCTTGTACACTGCACTTCCTCTCATTATATTCTACCATTGTATGACGTTTGATGAAATTCCATCCAGTACTTTTCAAGTGATGCTCCGGACAACGAAATTGCAACGGACAAACCGACAGACCGACCACAGGGCGACTCCAATATACCCCTTCAAAACTTTGTTTCTCGGGGGTATAAAATGTAAAGGGCTGTAACTGGAGTCAAAAATATTCGATCCAGAACCCAAAAGGGATATATGCAAGAAGACTTCTGCCAGAAGTCACCCACCTCTGAATATATATATATATACAGGTTGTTGCTAATACAGGTAAATTTGCTCTGAAAACAGAAATGGGAAATAGCAAATGCGACTACTTAATAGAGGTGACCACTTATACAGGTTTGACAGACAGACAGACAGACAGACACAGAGAGAGTCCAGTACTGGTTAACTGCCTAGCAGATCACAGGCATGATTATCCCCAAGTAGATATGGGTCAATGGGGCCAGGCATGTTCAGACAATGATACAGTGTTTTTCTAATAAATAATTTTATTAATGCAATCGCCATTTAAAGAAAAAAAATGTTTTTACAGAGTTTAGACAAATTATGATCTTTTCACCCTGTAACTTTGCCTTTACTTTAAGTTAGAGGAGTCCAAAATGTTACATACTGCCCCAGGGTATAAGCTACACACTTACGCCAAGTTTCATTCACACAACTACAAGCAATGTTCAATTATGAACAACTTGTACCACAACTTAACGCAGTTGGATCACGGATGCTGGGGCAAGTACAGAAACTCTCCTAGTCATAGTCCTGTCAAGTTAATAATGGAATGAATCAAAGAGAAACTCTGTTATCATTCAATTTTTAATGATAAATAATACATCTCAATGAATTATGAAAAAAATATTCCTTTGACAAAAAACTAGCATATGTATCGATATTTCGAAGCATGTACATAAAGTTACATTTCCAAAAGTATACGTTGAATAAAGGAACCAACAGATGTTTCTAGAATATTTTAATGCCATTTAAGGTACTTGGAGTACCAAGAAATATCCAAGTTATTCTTAATTGAACGATACAAATAAACTTTTTTGATAAACAGCCTATATTTTGTTTCTAATTCCTTGTTTTGAAATATTTGTTGTACTCTTATTGTTGACTTCATCAGCTCAAATTGTATGTATCAAGATGCAGAACTTAAATGAAACTTAAAAAAAATATATAGTTGAAAACTCCTGTAATGGAACACCTTTAATTTTACATTTTTAGTTTAACAAAATGTCTTGTGCAACGACTTTAAGTGCACTTTACTGCCTTGGGCTCAGACATGCACCAAAAAAAGTTATCATACCTATACATTCAAATTAATCTTGTAATATGCAAATAATGATAAACATTAACATCATACAAAATGGACTTTTTATCTGGTAGTAATAGTCGCATTTTCTGTTTATCCATTTACATCTACTTCTGACTGTAATAAAGACAACACAGACGGTCACTCGGTTCTTCCAAAACAGAATGGTGAGCCTTCTACTTCCACTGTTTCTTGATGGAGAAGTTCTTTTCTGAATCTTTCAACATAATCTGTGAATACAATAAGAATGCATAAATACACAGGTGGTGTAACAACATATATATAAAATAAATAAATACTAGCAAGCACCTTGGAGCAAAACATGATAAAATTCATGGAGTGTATTGTCTAGGATTTGCTCTGAAAAATATAATGATAACCATCACATGATATGTGTACATGTATATTAGAACAATGTAAATATATATATTCGAATATAATATAAATATCTATATATTTTTTTGAAAACCCTTTTTACAGTATTAATATAATATGGAATCTTTACACCTTTTCAATATTAACTGCACTGCATTAAAGCACAATAAACTATAAACTTTTACCTTAGCGACTGCAAGTTCAAAATCTTCCTGAGTTACATGAACGCGACGTTCTCGGAGAGCGTACATACCAGCCTCTGTACACACACCCTGCAAGTAGATCATCAAAAACATGATTACATGGGCAAATGTTTTATTTATAAAGTTCAAAAAACAATTTCATTTTATGATACTGGAGCACAGACTTCAGAATGACAGGTGTGTTTGTTATTCATTTAGAAAGGTACCCCAAGTCTTCAGATGCCGCACAAAGACAATATCAATACTTCAATTTGTGCCAGCGAAGAACTGACTTGACACAAGAGCAACTATTGCATCGCCAACTGGCCATGTGGCAGTTGTTTGCCCGAGTTAATACAATGTAATGTAGTATAGGTGTACTTAAGACTCTAAGGAAAATGGTTATGTCTATGGGCAGAGCAGGGTTAACAGACTGACTCGAACCAATATACTCTCACACACATCCACTCAGCTTCATTGATGTATTGATTATAATAATGTAAGAATCTTTTAAGAATACAGTATATATTTCAATGTTTGGACATGTTGTTGATCAAATGCTCACTTCAAAATCTTATGTTTAATATAATTGAACATGCATAGTGTGAAATAACATGCATCATTCTCAGCATTTCTTGTAAATGACCACTTCCTGCAGCAGAAGCTTGGTTATGTTGACATATGAATACATCACACGGCTTTAACAACAGGTCCTAGACAAGAAATGCATGGCAGCAATGATGCATGGTATATAATGGGTAGAGATGTAAATGGAACACAACTGTGTTACAATGTACCTTGACTTCAGCTCCTGAAGCACCTGGCATCATTTCTGCAATCTTGCGAAGATTTATACCTCTTGTCAAATTCATCTTGCGGGAATGGATCTTTAAGATGTCCAATCTAGCCTAGAAATGAAACAAAAACCAATCATTTATAATGAAACTGGAAAGCAGGACCAGTCCTACATGATTACTACTAAACTAATTTGTTATTGTTTGATATTTTAATTAATGTTTTATGTATACATATTTCTATCATATATCCATCCATATTTCATCTGCTATCTCAAGAGAACAAGAACAAAATGTCCTTAATACAGCCAACACAGAAATTATTCTATACATGTATGATAAACTTACCTCTTCATTTGGTGGTGGGAATTCTATTTTTCTGTCAATTCTACCCGGCCGCAACAAAGCGGAGTCGAGAATATCAATTCTGTTTGTCGCCATAATGACCTATCAAACAACAAAGATGAAATTAAATATTTTTTTTATTTTTTTTTTATTTTGGGGTATTCAAAACTGTCAGTTGAAATGATACATAATTATTATGTAACCAAAGCATATTATTACAGAAAATTTGTGGGGTTTAACTTGCTGTTTTTCAACGCTTTACAGATTCTATATGGCATTAAGTTTTATTGGTAAAAGATTTCAAATTGAATCGGGAGTAGAACCACGACATATCACAAATAACTGACAAATTTTCCCAGATTTTTGCATAAAATTTGGACCAAAGATTAAATGAAGACTACACTCTAGTAACAACTGATGTTTATGAAGCCGTTTCTATGGCTTGGCACAGAAGAATATGATAAATCGATGTAACAATGGAGTAATAAACTCCTCAATAGATATACATGTAGTAAATACAGTACAGGCTCTCATATCTAGAAGTGAGAGGTGACCAGAATGTAAGGAAAAATATTGCAATGTTTTAAATAATGAAATTGGAACTACAATCCTGGAACGCTGGTCTAAAAGAAAGTAACAAGTGGATTGCACCATGTGCCATTCAGTGTATTCCCATTTGTCCCCACAAATGATGAGATTTTATAGGCAGATTGATGAATTGTTAAGAGTCTTTTCATCAAAAAGTGTGATAACCCTGGCCATCAATAATTTGTATGTGTGTCTTCTGTCATTAAAATTTGACAGCTTACCTTTATATTTTGTTTCGGTTCAAATCCATCAAGCTGATTGAGAAGTTCCAGCATGGTCCTCTGTACTTCACTGTCACCTGAAATAGGTACAAGATGGATAATTGATCCTCACACAAACCAAAATGTCTCACCTTCATGATTATTTACTACAAAATGACCAACTGTTTTACAAAACATATGAATGAATATAAATTTACTTGTTTTTAGAGGCCATTGTTAGAGGCCTCAATCCGGTTTGTAAAGAAGGTTGGTGGTTGAGCTTTGTATATACATTGTATGGCGGTTTGCATTTTGTAATATTAGAAACCCCTTTGGACAATTACACACGCGTGGAGTACATGGTCCAGTGGTAGAGCACCGAACCCATGATTGGTCGCGGATTCGATCCTCCGTCACAGCTACGTGTGGTGTCCTTGAGCAAGACACTTTTCAACATATGCTTAGTACTGGTTCTAACCAGGAAGACTGAGTGTAATTTGCCCAAGTTGTAAGAACTTGTTTCGCAATCAAAGTAAAATAAATAAGTTTAAACCTAATTACACACATTAACAAGTCTTGACATTAAGGGAACAAAACAAGAAAAGCTTGATACTTTTGGTTGTGTACATGTTCTAGCTCAATCTCCACTACAACCATGTATTGTATTCTTGAGTAATGCATTTTATCACATATACATTCAGTATTAGTTTCACAATCAGTGATAAATAAGCTATTTGATAAATAATCTCACTATTGCTATTTATTTTCTGTTGAATAAAGAGTTGGCTTTAATCAAACAGTCACATATGGTAAATATATGATGAATGCACCTAAGAATAATTGAATAAGCACGACACAAAAATGTACGCAAATACTCAGTTTTTGGCATACCTCCTGATCCACTTTCTAATCTTGAAGACCCTATAGAGTCAATCTCGTCCATGAATATAATAGATGGTGCATGTTCCCTGTAAATGACCGATAAAACATCAATGAACTTCTATTAAAACAGCATGTTGTATTTAAAGAAATATAATCAAAGTCTGTCAACAATGTATTGATTCTGATAAAACATGATTACGAACAAAAATAATGTACTAGCACTATATAATTTTTATTTAAGTAGAGTTGACATGAAACATACCTACATACATACAACCAAAATTTCATTGCCAGGTTTAACTAGCTTGTATGTGGTGCACATGGTCCAATGGTAGAGCATCGAACCCAGGACCGCAAAGTCATGGGTTTGATCCTCTCCTACGGCTACGGCAATACACTTTTTCACATATACTAGGTACTGATTCTACCCAGGAAGATTATGCACACTGTTTGTATAAGTTGTAATAACTGTTTCACAATGGAAGTAAAATAAAGAAATTTAAACTAATTAGCTTAATATATCATCCGATCATAGTCCAGATTTTTCTATCTGAATTAAACCCAGAGTAGCAATTGTTGCTTTCTTACCCAAAATCAGAATTTTTATCTGGATACACTGGATCCACCGGGAAAATAGTTATTTACATATATTATGAGTTTACAAAGAGCATGTGAGGCTTTGTCACTACTTTTCTTAATCAGTTAAATATTCTATATAGAGATTTGTGTCCATTACATTACAGAGATCTGCCAAATGTCACACATGTATATAATTCTTAAAATATCTTTTGTCTGATTTAGCCCCAACTGCCATATAATAGCCACAAGATGGCTCTGGGCCAGGTTTTATATAATTCTATACACAAGTCAAATCAGACAACCCTTTTTCAACATTACAAAGTCACCACTGTATTATTTTTGTTTTCAATTTGCATACAAGTAGATCATTGTAAATACATTTAATTGGCAAAACAATATTTTCCAAAGAGTATGTGTTATATGCAGTTTGAACAAAATCTTTGTATCTGTGTTCAGCAGTACGTTTAGAACATTGTACCATATCTGAGAGTTCAAAACAACAGTTGTTGTACAAAAGCCACTCCCGCACAACTTGCTGTCACGGCAAAAAATATTGGACCTTTAAGGGACCTTTTGTGTGTCAGATTTAGCCTTTAAATTGTAGTGTCAAAGTTTACCTTGCCATAACAAACAGTTCTCTGACCATTCTTGATCCCTCTCCTATAAACTTTTGTACAAGTTCTGATCCTGAAACTCTAATAAACGTACACTCTGTGTGGTGGGCCACTGCTCGGGCTAACAGTGTTTTCCCAGTCCCTGGAGGACCATACAGCAATACACCCTGAAATGTATCAAAGTAAAATTTATATTGGCTAGAGATTTTTATGGTTGCTAGAACCATTTTTAAAAGGACACATGACAATTTTCATAAATGTTCACTTAGAACTATTTCTGAAATTTACATATCCACACCATGCAAATATGAAGTTAAAATACTCTTAATATTGTGCTGGCCTTTATTTGGAAAGTGGCACGACTTGTAAATAGTTGAAAGCATCATAATTCTCATACCCATGATTTTATATGACAAAAGGTGTTTACAGATACTTCTATCCTTTCTTAACCCTTACACTTTATAATTACAATTGGAAAAAAAAATCCAAAAAGCAGTCCAAAAGACAGCACGCTCAACCATTTGAATCATTTGTAAAAAAATACAAAATTGATTGAGACTGATGTCCAATCCAAGAAATCAAGACTTATCTCACTTCCTAAATTGAGTAGGTCTTGTAAAACTCTAAAACCTTGAATGAAGTTTCAATACAGTGGCTGCTGAGATATAGACTTTAACCAGAATTTCTAAGTTAAACATGAACCATAATTTGCAAACAAAATCTGGCAGGAGTCACTAAACTTTGCTTTCATTGCTACAAATTAAGCCTTATGAAAAGTTTCAATCAAATGTATTGAGTGATTGGCGAGATAATGCACCTGATGGTACATGCGTGTAAAACTTTTGCAAGAATTTCTCAAACAAGGGTTATAATTTGAATTATATTCATACAAGATTATCTAACACTGTAGTAGGTTTGATGACTGGGAAATCTTTTTTAATAAAATACATTGAGTGATTGGTGAAATATGGACTTGACGGTACTTGCATGCAAAACTTTAACCAGAATTTTTAAGTCAAACAAGGGCAATAATTTACATTATATTAAAGTAAGGGTTATCTAGCTGAGTCACTGTAGAAGGTTTGATGAGTGGGAAGTTGTGTGTGAAGTTTTAATCATATACATTGAGTGATTGATGAAATATGGACCTGATGGTACTCGCATGCAAAACTTTAACCAGAGTTATGATGACTGATTAACCAAATTATATATTATGTTTTATTTTGATGAAATAAGAAAGAATCGTTTTCTCTCTTCACAAGTTAGAAATTTTTTTTTTTAAAAATATCTCGATATTCTTTAATGCATTACCATTACAATCCAATCAAGCATATAGAAATCAAACTTTCATTATATACAAATGGTTCACATAACAAACATCTAAGTCATACTGCCAGTCGCTGTACCTTAGGTTGTGCAATGCCGAGTGCTTCAAATAATTCTGGATGTTTGACAGGCAACTCTATGACTTCTTTGATTTCCTTAATTTGTTTGTCAAGACCTCCGACCATCTCGTATGTAGAATCTGGCACCTTCTCTACCATCATTAAACTGACAAGTGGATCAACCTAACAAAATAAAGGTTACACAAGATGTAATACATGTTACTTTAAAATATTGTTTTAAGTAACTACAGGGTTAACAGCTGTATAAAGCTGGCACACAATTATAACAGTCATTTATGAAAATATACACTGACCGTGTGTTGTGTCCTGGAGCAAGACACTTAATCCTGATATACTGTGCTGGTACTACTCAGGAAAACATGGTCTGCTAAAGTAAGAAGGAACCTCCGTAGCCTAGTGGTCCAAGGTGCCGTCTCATGGTTATTTACCTCTCACTGCTAAGGTTCGAGCCCAACTCACTCCAAAATATTTATAAGAAAGTTTGCCAGTTACTTGCAGAAGGTGGTTCTTCTCGGTTCATTATTAAGTCTTCCTCCACCAATAAAACTGGATCAGTGTATGAAACAGAATGTGTTAGTGTTGACACAGAGAGGTCAGAGGGATGAATATTAAATCCAATATTACGTCATATGTGTTTCTGAATCAACTGTATGCAAAGTTTCATCATATTTGAATAAAAAATATGCAAGAGGGTTGCAGTCACAATAGTGAACATAGTTACGTAAACATAAAATATGCATATTGCAGAGCTGCCAACCTCTTGTAAAGTAAATTAGTAGTTTGGAAATTGAAATTAGTAGTATGCAAAACCATGCTAGGGGGTCAAATATTTTGATTTTTGGTGTGAAATGGTTCATTCTCAGCCTGTTTTGAAGCTAGTGTGTCTCTAAAAAAGACAACAGAAATAAGCAACTTTTAGCACAACAAAATGACTTTAGTGTTGATTTTAGCAGTAAAATTTACAATATTACACAAATGTCTGATATTACCATTTTTGAAAGTAGATAGATGTATACAGTACAGACAGTACTACTGTTTAACAGTATCAGTTTCTTAAGTGGCAATTTAATAACTGATGTGAAATGGTTCATTATCAGCCTATTTAGAAGCTAATGTGTCTCTAAAAAAGACAACAGAAATAAGCAACTTTTAGCACTCTGAATTGTTTTCTACCACTGTATTTTATTGTAATACTTTATCACCATTGGGTACAGCTGATTTTGAAAGGCCACATCACTACTACCATCTGTGGAAATACTGAAACCGTTTGTGTTGATGATCGATGACATCGTTTGTTGACAGTTTGTTGACAGTCTAAAGCCATTTCATGGACCAAGTTTGTTGACTTTGTTCGTTTACAAGCATATTTAGATGCTATGTCACTGTCAGGGAACATTTTTGGTAACAATGGGGTTAGATGATCCGTGATGGAGAGAGGCAGATTATGTTTAATGATGAAGTTTGTTATTAAGCATTCAGCTTTTATAAGAGTTATTGCCATTCTCAGTTTTTGTCTTTACAAAATTGAACATAGAATGACTTCACTGGGATGAAGCGATATTTTCCCGGTGTTTTTGAGAAGAAATACGAGTCCTTATGTCATACTGACCACTGTGCTGTATTGAAATATCGCTACAACATAATGTGCATAACACGTAATTAATTCCTTTTGGAGAATGCGTAATACCATATTTCCTGTATTTCTCTGAAAACTTCTGAGAATTCTTCCTCACTCCAACCTGCGCTTTGCCTGTCACCATTTTGGAAATACAATGTGGTACAAACACCATTTACAACAACCCTCCTGATTGGTCAAAAGAAGCTCAATGCTTAAACTGGATAAAACATCAGCAAATCAGAATCCATGTTACATTTACGCACACACGTGGTCTGCCTAAGTATAGAGTGTGCAGATAAGCATGACCGAATCAAAACGAAAAATCTTTAAAAAAAAAAAAAAAAAATTATAATTCCTAAAAAATCGTAGTTGAAGTGCTTCTGGTCGTAGCACATTTATTTTAGTAAAAAATTTGTATAAATTACGAAAAATTAGTAGCAGTTGGCAGCTCTAATATTGGGAAAAAACTGTTGAAAAGAATGATTTTTTGACCACAATGTGATGAAAATGTGTGCACTTGACACCATGTTTACTGCACAAACAAAAAGTGAGATCAATGAATTCTTTTACCTTATTCGGTAAAATTTTGTGTAATGTATAACTGTCATTCCTCAGCGCCACTCTGCAGTTTGGTGTGACATCATTAATGTCGATGTTTTTGTCGAGATCAACAACAAATTTCCCTTCTGGATGCACCTGTAATAAAAAGAATTAATGAAAAATTACAAAACTAACATAACTGGTCAACTGCTATAGTTATTACTATGTTCATTTTTTTCAGACAAGCAAACATAAAAAACATGTACATGATAATTATCAACAAGAGGGCCAAGATGGCCCTATATCGCTCACCCGACTCACCTTGAGGCACCCAACTTAAGTACATTATATAATACATGTACACTCAAAATTCCAGAAGAACGAGATGGGTGAGTAGTTAGAATTTTGATTTGTTTTGAAGATGTAACAGGATGCCTAGAAGAGTTCAAACTTGGTAGAGGTTCACCTATGGTAAATGTCAGTAAAATTACATCGAAATCAGGTCAGTAGATTCTGACAAGAAGGCTTTTGAAGTTTTTACTATAGCTGCCTATATAGTAAACTAGCACCTCACTGTGGCGGTCATGTTTTTTAACAAATCACAACCGCTTGAACAAACTTGGTAAAGGGTCACCTAAGGAACATTTCTGAGAAATTGTTTTAAAATCGATCCAGTGGTTTCTGACAAGAAGATTTTTAAGTATTTAATATAGCTTATATAGTAAACTAACCCCACCCCTTGGTCGCCATGTTTTTTGACAAATAACTATGGTTTGAACAAACTTGGTGAAGGGTCCTCCAAGAAACATTTCTGTGAAATTATTTTAAAATCAAGCCTGAAGTTTCTGACAAGAAGATTTTTTTAGTTTTTACTTATTAAACTTGCCCTGCCCCCTTGCGGACATGTTTTTTGACGTATCAAGATGGCTTGAACAAACTAGGTAGAGGGTCACCCAAGGAATGTTTCTGTGAAGTTATATCAAAATTGGCCCTGTGGTTTCTGACAAGAAGATTTTTTAAGTTTTAACTATAGCTCATATGGTAAACTAACCCTGCCCCCTTGCCGCCATGTTTTTTGACGAATCACTACAGTCTGAACAAACTTTGTGATGGATCCTCCAAGGAACATTTCTGTGAAATTATTTTAAAATCGAGCCAATAGTTTCTGACAAGAAGATTTTTTAAGTTTTTACTATAGCTTATATAGTAAACAAACCCTGGCTCCTGGCGGCCATGTTTTTTAACGAATCAAGATGGCTTGAACAAACTTGGTAGAGGGTCACCCAAGGAACATTTCTGTGAAGTTATATCAAAATTGGCCCAGTGGTTTCAGAGGAGAAGTTGTTAGAAGCTAAAAGTTAACGATGGACACCAGGTGATCACAAAAGCTCACCTGTGGAGCCTTTGACTCAGGCAAGCTAAAAATACAGAATTTTTTTTGTTTTTGTTTTTTGTTTATTAAGCCATATCTAGGTTAATTGATATTATGAAAACTAATCGAAAATCATTTTCATGGCAAGTGTGTTTTCATTGCAAATGAATAATTTGATCTTGATAAACCTAGATATAATACTAAAATACTACATATTGACAATGAAAACACTCATAGCAAAAGGCACTACCAAACCATTAACAGCGTTTCATTTACCCCTGCGTCCTATACGCACAAATCTTGTGGCAGACGCACAATTCTGAAATATGTGCATACGCTGGACGCAGAAAAATTGCAGCCGATACGTCCCGATTATCTCAAATACAGACATTTAATTCCCATCGCATTGTGTTTCTTGCACACTGCTTTGTACACACTAGTGCGCACGTATCATCGGATGAATTTCAAGAGCATCGGGTTACTACTGCACCGCTTTTTAAACAATGATGTGCGCGCATGTAGTATAATCAATGTCATCAATTCAATTTAGTAGTTTATTCACTCAATTCATGGTATACATGACAGTATGTCATCAGATGGTCTCTGTTACCGTTGCGAGTTGTAAATATGCAAGCTGTTTGCTGACCTTGAATACTTCTTGTGTTATAGTTTCACTGAATCGAAACGGTGTTATAATTATGATAAACATTTCAATCAGCGGCGTTTACGCAACAGTGCCCGGGCTTGCATATATTTTTGAGAATGCATCATATCTCCTGGAAATGTCATCAGAACGCAGGAAATGCATCCTGAATTTAATTTTCTGATGGGGAGAGGGGCATGTCCCCCAGACCCCTCCCTCAACCATTCTAGAACCCTATGGGCTTGCACATCATTTTAGGGTCAGCTACACCACTGTCAATAAAGGAGATACAGTGTGTAATGTTATTTGAACCAAATCAACAAACACTGTCTGTTTTTTGACAGACTAAGCTGCACAGGTGCTTTTTTTTAATGTTTTTAACTGTTCTAGTCAATGTTTACTGTTGTTTAATTCTCATTTGTGGTTGTTTAAATGGTGCACAGCTAAAGGTTCACACAGTGCCATGGTGAAGTATATTCATTTTCACAATGTTGCATCATTTGAAATTATAATGATTTAGTTAAAATGTCTCGAAAAATGGGACTCACACTTTCATTTTTCGGACTCACAGATTTGTAGTCCAGCTAGTCCTGGGAATCGTACATTGGAATTTGTAAAAAAATCACTGCATTAGTTTGACATATATGAAAGGTTTCATACAGATATCTTACTACAGTTATGCACCGGTATTGGGAGTTAAATTTCCACTGCAAAAGTGCACTGTGGGAGATTATCTTATCCATAATTTCTTTACACTGTACCTTCACTAAGACTTTTTTCTTGTCCATTGGTTTGACTACCTCTCCCACGTAGGAGCCTTGTTCTTGTAACAACTGAAGCTCTTCACGCAACATACGCACTGAAAATCCACACGAACATACATTATCATTAACTGTATCTTACAAAAATTATACCAGCATATAATACAAGTAAACATACATATAGCATTATCATTAACTGTATCTTACAAAAATTATACCAGCATATAATACAAGTAAACATACATATAGCATTATCATTAAATGTATCTTACAAGAATTATACCAGTATATAATACAAGTAATATATAAATTATTAAGAATCCAGATATAAAATGTTCTGTTTCACTTTGTTCATTATATCAATGAAAAATTTAGTAGATGTGCTCCAATCAGACTACAGTGATGTTGTAGTAGATGTGCTCCAATCAGACTACAGTGATATTGTAGTAGATGTGCTCCAATCAGACAACAGTGATGTTGTAGTAGATGTGCTCCAATCAGACTACAGTGATGTTGTAGGAGATGTGCTCCAATCAGACAACAGTGATGTTGTAGTAGATGTGCTCCAATCAGACTACAGTGATATTGTAGTAGATGTGCTCCAATCAGACTACAGTGATATTGTAGTAGATGTGCTCCAATCAGACTACAGTGATGTTGTAGTAGATGTGCTCCAATCAGACTACAGTGATGTTGTAGTAGATGTGCTCCAATCAGACTACAGTGATGTTGTAGTAGATGTGCTCCAATCAGACTACAGTGATATTGTAGTAGATGTGCTCCAATCAGACTACAGCTATGTTGTAGTAGATGTGCTCCAATCAGACTACAGCTATGTTGTAGTAGATGTGCTCCAATCAGACTACAGTGATGTTGTAGTAGATGTGCTCCAATCAGACCACAGTGATGTTGTAGTAGATGTGCTCCAATCAGACCACAGTGATGTTGTAGTAGATGTGCTCCAATCAGACTACAGTGATGTTGTAGTAGATGTGCTCCAATCAGACAACAGTGATGTTGTAGTAGATGTGCTCCAATCAGACTACAGTGATGTTGTAGTAGATGTGCTCCAATCAGACTACAGTGATGTTGTAGTAGATGTGCTCCAATCAGACTACAGTGATGTTGTAGTAGATGTGCTCCAATCAGACTACAGTGATGTTGTAGTAGTTGTGCTCCAATCAGACTACAGTGATGTTGTAGTAGATGTGCTCCAATCAGACTACAGTGATGTTGTAGTAGATGTGCTCCAATCAGACTACAGTGGTGTTGCCTTGGTATGAAACATGGTGGTATGAAATTTACAACTGAATGAGAAATTAGGTTAGTCATGAAATTATTCGCTATACATGCAATGCATTTTGGACTCGCTAGTACAATATTCATCAAGAGTTGTCAGAAAAAAAACAAGCTCGCCTGTGGGTGTCATCCAAAAAGGGCCATAACTGTGCAGAAATGCAATCCAGAGTTATGGTTCTTGTCTCTGTGTGTTTCATTGATGATGGTGAACACACATGTGAAGTTTCATTCATATCCGATGAGTGGTTGCATAGATATCTTAATCTTAAACGCAAAAGTTTAACCTGGGTGTCTACAGACGACGACGGGTTCGTGGCAATTGCTCTCCTTGGACTTCGTCCCAGTGGGCTAAAAATTAGTATAAATTATTATTTGTTCCCCAGAGGGACATTTTCACAGTTTTGTGACTCGATAATATTAGGAAAAAGATATTATCACACCTGGCTTCTGATCACACCCGACTACTGATCACCAAGTGTTGTGATAATAACAATGACAACTATTGTACATGTACACGTATGCTAATAAATGGTGACCAGACACAAAGTCAGTAAACTGGCCATCTAGATTCACAACTTGTCTGACCTTGCTGATCATGTTTGACACTATTTACGACTGGACACTATTTTTATAAAAGGGTTAACAAAGAGATAATAAAAGGTTGTAGAATACAAATTTTGTACAAGGATATCTCTACAAAACAAACATTAAGATTATTTGAAATATCATGAATGTATTGATGCCAAAAGCGAGATAAATATTAAAAATGCATAATTTTGACTGTAAAATATGCCACCTGAATTCGATAGTTTGAAAATCACGATAGTTTGAAACAATTGTATCAAGGACAAACTATCCCATACACATAGCCTTTTACCAGATATATATGATCCAACATACTATTTTACATACCTTTTGCATTGAGTTCGTTTCGCTGAGCTTCCAGACGACGTAGATTTTGCGTCTTACTCATTACAACCAACTGTAAAAAATATTGGAGCAAATACATTACACAGAGAATACCAAGTGTACTGTCCTGGAACTGCTCACTGCGTATAGTAGCACTGCTGCTTATTGTACTCTCTTAGCAGTTTTTGTATTTAATTTTCTAAGCACTAACCATTAAAGCAAGAGTCATACAATCTGTTCATGTATAATCATGCAAAAGCAGTTCAAGAACTTGTTCAAGATATTATGGTTGCATGTATGTTTGGTGAAGATCCATGAAAAATGTTTGCACAAAACAATAAGTTTACAAACATACAACAGAACCAGATGTTCAGAATAGTTCACGTTTCAACACTTTTCATTTAGTTTTCACTGAAGTGTTTCTGCTGTCACTGAAGTGGTTAAAACAAAATATAATTGAAATTGGCAATTTATTAAATTAATAATTAAATTTTATCAGCTATGGAATTGGGCATGCAACACAAATCTTAAAAAAATGTTATTACTTTCAATCGGTAAACAATGCCTGTATCTAGAAAGAGTTGTAAAGTCTCTGACATAAAACTGATTGAATATTTAGTGTCATTTTTATGCCATCAAGGGCTAACAGACGATCAGTTAATCCAACCACTGTTTCTTGGGATTAACCAGTTCTCGAGCACACCCCATCACCGCAAGTAACTGATAACTTTGCCACTTGAATCAACAGTGAGAGACGAATGATACTGAGACACAATGTTGTATATCAATCATCATGGAGACGGGCGGGGATTCAAACTCAAGACCCCTGGATTTCGGACATTAGAAGTTGAACTCTTATATTGAGTGACTATACAAAAATGATAGAATTTATTAATTTACATTAACATAAAACATTGTTCAAATGTTTTTTTCCTGTTGACATATCAAATACCCCAGCGCACAAATTCAAATAACTTGACAAGCCCTAGTACAAAATGTACAATGCATGTATGATCACTTTTTGTCCATCATATTAAACATCAGTTTCACTGGTAAAAACAGACACTACATTAAGACCTGTTTTAAGCAGTTAGTTTGATCAATTCCCTTGGGTGGCTTTTACAGGTTAGAGTGACTGTTTATGACAAATGAGTATGTGAGACACTGTCAAAAAAAACCCTATCCCAAATGTCATTTTATTTGTCACAGACAGATGCAATGAACATAAACAATGTCTAAATATTTTGATTTAATTAATAATTTGTTAAACAAAACTAATAAGTCACCTGAAGTCCTTCTATCTTGCTGGAATAGTATTGCTTGATTCCTTCATGGTTTGGCGGGGTGCCGTCATCTACTTCCATTTTCTATAACAAAAATGTTACAAATAAAACAAGAAATGTGTGCTGTTACTCAATGTTGTTCTCTGGTAATGTTACTTATTGCATATTTACATGTACATACCAGAGTTTTCCATGTTCATCTAATTTTATGTTTTTACTATACTTTTTAATCAAATGTCCCTTAAAATTCTCCAATCTGCTTATAAAATCTCATTTTATGGGGCCAAATGTTGGCAAACAAATGCCCACCATATTCAAAGTATGAGGGAAAACACTGATATACGAGGGATGTCAAAAATGTAATGTCACTCATAATTTGGATTGAAACCGTGTCATTTTTTATTTAATCCCTTCAAAGTATTCCGCCCTCATGGGGAGTACATAATTACTTTTTTAATTAATTTCAGCCAAACAAGATTGGCGATTCTGTTAAAGAAGAAAAATGTAAAACAAATGTCCGTGATTGCTAAATATAATGTATGCATGATCAATCCCTATCAAAAAACTATATTGATATTGGTTGAATAGATAAAAAGATAGTTGTTTTAAAAGAATGGAGTGGAAATTTTGAAATTTGAAGGTTCCTCCCTTGTGTTTTTTTTATATATCCCTTGTATACCCAATACCGCGAATGCCCGTTATAACAATCTGGGAAGACATGCGCAAAGCTCCAACTAATGTTAGAGTCGGCATTTGTTTGCATTTCGTATCGGCAACTGTTTTTTACTCAGCACACTTGTGTAACCTTATTACTGTTAAGTATTGATGCCATTCTTTACATGGTTGAAATTTTTTTTTTCAACTTGCGTATTAGGTATGACCAGTATATATTTGAACAAAAAAATTATTCACGACAAGCCCCTGTGCTCTCACCATCCTAAAGAATCGCCAGAAGGCCTGGCAACTAAAAAAATCATGATAATATATAATATATAAGCCATATTTTGATAAAAACATATATTTTTCCATATCTAGCGCCAGTGTTGTTATATTTTAATAAGCCCAGCACAACCGAACGAATTTTTCGTTCTATTCACCACGTTACATCAACGAAAATATTAATTTTAGTCAGTTACTATGTTTGTATCTAAACTGATTTAACTGAAATAATAACGACGTGTTAATAGTATATAAATCTGAAGAGTTTATGAACATCAATTGTTTGCTACCTGATTCGGCATTTTTCCCTTATTCATGCGGCAGATTAAAACGCTTGATTTGATATTCCATTTTCTTCAAAATTGTATAAGCGTTTATTTGACAGCGTTTGTAAGGATTCTTTGGACGGGTTGGCGTATGATATTACAGGTCAGACACCACAATTTGTATGGCGTTCCGAATATTACAGCATGTACACGCCAGAGAGAGAGAGTTTAAGTTTTGACAAAGAGCTGTTCCGAAGGCGTTAGAGTCCAAATTTGGTATTCGGTACCAAAACGTTACCACTTAGTCTTTAATAACCGAATCCAGGAATTATATAGAGATACTATTTTTGTGCTTTTGGAAATATACAAGTACTTGTTGGAATCATATAAGCCTATAATTCCTTGTTGGAATGTACCATTATGTTAGATACCGATCATAAATACTATTCTCGTTTATCAGATACAGCAAGGACCTATAAGTCTTGGATACAGGAACGTATCTTTTTTTAAAGAAATTGTTAAACAATCGACGTAAAATAAATTAGTAAATGAAATCAAGAAATTATATACAGAAGTAAGGCAACTGTTTGAGATTGTGTGAACGCTCGCGTATTCACGCAAAATCTCGTTTTTAATTATCTTAACTTCCATTCATCTCAGGAATACAAATCAAAGTTCTTACATTGCAGAATGAAATTGTTATCAAAACAATACCATTCCCAGAAATTTGTGTTTAAAATTGTAGAAGTACTTGTGATTACAAAATGTGTATACTGCAGCTAAAATAACGACATTTTTTTATAAAATTTCCTTAAAATATCATTATCTTTAATTCAAGAGCATTTTGCGTGATCGAAACATGTTTAAACATCTAAGATTACATACAACTTACAGTTTATGTACAAGAAATCAGTTGCCTATGGATTATGAATGAATAGTTTGCAAATTATGAATCCTTCGTATGCTGTTTCATCAATATTTAGTCAGGAGATGCAAGTTTCCTATCCTTCTACATCTCTTTGTACAATGGAATTCTCTACAAAAACGAGATAATTCATAGCAAATTGTGCTTATAATTGTTGAAGAACTAATGGTTACAAAAAGTGTATACTACAAATTACAACTAAAAAATCAAGGAAGTATTTGAAATATTATTTCAAACTGCAATATTTTAAATTCAAAACCTTTTGCATGTTTAAAACATTATAAAACTTCTAAGGTTACATATACCTTACATTTTATAAAAAAAAAAATCAGTTGCCTATGAAATTTGAATGATTAATTTGCCAAATGATTAACTCTTCGCATGCTATTTTATAACAATATTTAGTCCTAACTTCCTTTTATCTCAGAAATACAAATTAAAATTCTTTCTTTGATCAATGGAATTCTCTACAAAATAAGACTGTTCCCAGTAAGTCGTGTTTAAAAATATTGACTGAAGTACTGAAATTATGATTACAAAATGTGTATACTGCAATTAAAAAATCAAGGGAAGTCACGACTTGAAATTTTACTTCAGGCAAACTGCAATATTTTAAATTCATGATCATAGTTCGTGTTTAAAACATCATAAAACATCTAAGGTTTACATTTTATGTAAAAAAGCCAAATGCCTGTGAAATTTGAATGATTAATTTGACTCAATTCATCGATGCAGACCATCTTGCTTCACTTATTCTTTTTATTTTATTGTTTATTTATATTCGACTGAATGTCACTTTTGGTTCTACTGTTATTTGTTATTTATTTATTTAAATTCCCTGGACATATTTACAATAAATACATTTAGAAAGGAAACTGGCTGTATCCAATCAGAGACAGGGTGACTTCGTAATAATTCGTCGAGGAATAAAAAATATCACGTTTTGTCCAGGAAATGAATTAGATTATAACATTAACAAACGTTCAACCGAACTGAACGCAGTACAGATCATCATCATATTGTGATTATTAGCATGGAAAATCTGGCCTACAATAATTTTAAAAATAATATAATTTTGGTATTTCTTATGAAATATAGGAAAATTATTAGATAATTTTTAATTACTTTAGGATTGTTATTGAAAACTTACTCATAACGGGAACTAAATAGTGCATATAATAATCAATGATTGTTAATGAAAAGTAACTTTTGGGGGGAATGAAACACTTATGATTTATAATTCAATTTAATAATTATTTAATTAATATAATCATAAACAATGTCAGCCAGCCAGCCAGCCAGCCTGCCTGCCTGCCTCTCTGATATCGGTTTTAGGAATTTTTTTGTCATCAATCATTGTAATTTGACAAGAAAAAAATGGATCGCATTTCTTCAGGTAATTGTACTACGATAGTATGCAGTTAATTTTAGTGCATATGAACGTGTATATACTATGTCGCATGAACTCTCTTTCATAACTATCCGACCCGCTTGCCAAAAACTAGTTCCATTGAACGTTTTTCCCTGTGGATCCGTAGATTACACTTTTTACACAATCAGAGTCGAGTACGTGGCGACCAAGCGCCGGAAAGAGTGAAACAAATAATTTGGATTAGTTAATTTAATCTCTCAGACAACTCCGCTATCATGAATCTGTTTGAGATTTTTTAAATTTCTTTCAAACAGTTCAATTGTTTTCCATATAAAGAAAAAAAACATTGTTTACGAAAAGCAAGATAACGATACAGTGTGGACGAGTTGAACTTTTTCTAAGTGTCGCTTAGAGCATTGACATAAACAAATTCTGACCTGAATCTTTCAGTTCGTGAGACTACCTTGTCAGCTTGCAGCTGGTATGATTATTCAACTTAGTGGTGTGTATTGTAATGCGGCACGATCATAGTTGGAAGTTGAATTCAACTGATAGACAACATTAAAATTAATTTTTGCAAAATGAAACTTGTTATCATTATTTAGTTATTAAGGTTGGACACTGGTACTAAACTACTGTATAATAATTTCACTGATAAACAATTAGAAAAATGCATAATAACATATTTGTGAAACTGAATCGTCTATGGAATTCATTTTTGGGAGCTGTTGGATTTCCTGTCCAACGTTATGTATGTTTTCGCCCGTATGTGTTGCCAGTGGTAGTTGGATTATGCCTGGGAATTACAATACACATGATGTTGGCGCCATTTATGGAGGAAGGATGTGATGTGTCCATCATCAGGAGGGCCGCTGCAAGATCAGCTAAACTGACAGTTCAGTCATCAAAATCTTTTATGAGTCATTCCGATATTGGCAATGACGATTTCGAAGCAAGGATTGTTAAGCCGATTCCAAGTAATGCTACTAAGACAGACAAACAAGCAGCAAGACCAAAAATTGTTAGACCTAGATATATATCTACAGAACTTGGTATCAGAGAGAAACTTTTTGTTGCCGTGCTTACTAGTGGAAGTACTGTTGATAAGTTGGGACTGGCATTTGATAAAACTTTATCCAAATACGTTACAAAAGTAATATTTTTCAGTACAGTTAAACCAGCAGTTATTCCAAATGGTCTTCCAATGGTTGCATTTGGTGATAAACACCCAGAATTACTTCCAATTCATATTTTAAGATATATCCAGGAACACTATGCAGATACATTTGATTTTTATTTGTTTTTATCGGATAGAACGTATCTCAGAGCAGAGAAATACTTTGATTTAGTTGAGCACATTAGTGTAAAAGACGATGTTCATATGGGTGTCCCAGGTGTGGAAAAGAACTTCTGTACACTGGAAGGTGGAGTGCTGCTATCACAGGTACTTAAACATTTTTTATACTGAAATTTCATCACAAGAATTGCTCATTGCCTGTTACACAGTAAATGGGCCAAATAGGTTAGCATCTAAGTAAAAAAAAAAAAGTTTAAGATATTCATTTGTTTTTTTCTAATATTATGTTTTAAGTATGTAAAACAATTGAAGAAGAGATAAGTTTCAACTTTAAAAAAATCTTATATTTCTCTAGGGGACGGACATTATGAGTTTCATGAGTTACGTTGATGTGTGTGCTTGTTTTTAATGTCTAAGTCTTTAAAATGGGTACATATATTCATCTTGTGTATCTGTAGAAACATTTAAGTAACATTTTAAAAAAATATACTTTTAAGTATTTTTTTTTACATTTTGTAGATTCTATATGGGCATAAAAATTATCATTAAAATAAAGAAGTAACACAAATATAACATACTATGAACATTTATTACAGTCTCTTTTATGACAATTTTAATAAATTTATAGCATATGTAGAACATATGGGCTCAGGAGACGGACGTTACAATATAAGGGGACGGACGTTACATTAAATTTGAACATCACTCTAAGAGAGATACCATTGTTTGAGTTCATACAACTCTTATTTAGTAAAAGTAATGTGTAAAAGAAATGTAGCTACTTATAATTTTTAAAAAAAATGCAATTTCAAATTAGTATTTCGATTAAAATATGCTAATTCATGATTTTGTCATGCATTCATTGAAATTATTCCGTTTGAATTATTTACTTTACTTGGTCATAGTATTACACAATATTTGATTAAAATGGGACTTGTTTTCAGCATCCAACACCATTTTTGTCGAAGTTTTTGTAATTTTATAGGAACTTAAAATTGTCTATAGCACAAGGGGACGGATGTTACATTTAAAAGAGATGATATTAAAACTACATTTTAAGGTTACCACTACTAAATTCTAAAATTTTTAAACAAATATATGATTTAAGGTAATATATATACAAAAGCAAAACTCAAAATAAGCATAAATTAACTCCCAGTTTTCACTGCACATTAGTTTTCACTGCACATTATGAGTGTCATGGAGAGTTTGGGGAGACACTATTAATTAATCTCACACAGTGATATTGATCAGGCTTATATTTTCACTAAAGCTTAAATTCCTTCAGTAGCTGGTTTTGTTTTTCATTGATTTGAAACACACATTTTACTCTTGAACCAGTAACAACATCATCTGGAGTTTGCAACAAACATACAATATCAGACAGTTTTTGCCAGGATTCATCAGTTGCTTCTGGGTATTGGTGATTTTTTCCACATTTTTCAAGGTACTCCACATGAATATCATTATGTTCAACTTCACATACTTTTGCAAAGAAGCAAACTTTGCTTATCTTTGAAACAAATTTAATTGCAACAAAGTCATTTAGCTTAGGACTAATTTTAGCATCTCCAGGGTCTTCATGGGGGATTTGGGGAGCTGTCTCATTCTCAGGCAAATTCTCAGGTAATTCAGGCTCAGGGACAGGAACACAAGTGGGTTGAGGATTCTCATTGTTGCGTTTGTCATCAACAGGTGTTAGGATACGTTTATTCCATTGGTTCACATATGAACTATTTTCACATTCACCATTATTTCTGCTACCGACGCAGTAGCTACTGAAACTTCTTACTTCCAACTGATGGTTAACACCAGTGTTTTTAACACTGTGTAGTTTCCGGCATCCTGGTACGGTTTTTGCAGATGTGGTACTGGTGCGATCTATCATTGGTATATATTTAAAGTTCCTCAAACTCGCTGCATATCTATTGACTCTGGACTTGGACAAGGTTCCTCCAATGGTATTCAATTTTTCCTCACAGAACTGTGTAAGTTCACTGGCATTTGACACAATAAGTTGTTGTCTTAAATAATAGCATTGGAAACTTTCCTTTAAATTAAGTCCATCACATGGCCCGTTTCCATGACTGGTCTCAACGTAGTTACCGGTCAATTTTGCATTGATTTTAGATTCTGCTTGACTTATATCTGAAAAACTGTGCCTATACTTGTATTGATGCTGCACGGCCATCTGTCCACTGATGAATGGTGTAAACTTCAGTACTTTTGTCTCTGAGATGCTGTACTGCTACCTTCTCAAATTCTGAAACTGCATAAGAATCATGCTTAAGGTCATCCGTTATGGTTGTAAATCCTTTCTTTTGGAGTTCACCATGTTTCATATAATACAGCATCATGGGATGGATTGTATTTTGTTTATATTCCAGTGATATGACTGAATTTCACGACCATATCTACATGTGTAATTTTCACTAAAATCCATAGCCATTACCAGCTCTCCTTCTTTGATGTTGCTTACATTTTCGCGAAATTGTTCATATTGTCAGGATGCACGGAACGGCGTGAGGAGACAGAGCTGATTCTAGTTTGTTGAAGAATTCATTGAATGTACCCTCATTTGAAATAAGTACAACTCTGCTCACAAATCTGTCAGCATCCAAGGGAACTTTTTTCATGGTTGAAACTGAAGGTTGATCTTTGGGATTTTATTCAGTGTAGTTTTAATCTGACATTTTCACAGTTTGTACAGCAGCACACAACTCTATTTGCCAGTTTTGACTTCTGCACTTGCTTTGGCCTCAATGCGTCGAACTTCTGTTGACTAATTTTTACACCAGGATTTTTAGCTTTGAATTTCTCATAAGCTTCGTTCTGTGTCATTTCCATTATTTGTTTTTGAATTGGAAGTTTTTGTCCATTTTTTTCTTTAAGGAGAGGAACATCCCATTTATAGGGCATCTCTCTGCTTACATCTTCAAGATAGAAGTTACTTATATTATCTATTTCTGCCTTGGGTAACATATCTGTTCTCGGTTTTCTTATTTTATTTGCATTCTTTGCGTATCTCGACAATATTTTTCTGGACACATTTAGCATTGAAGCCTCAGCTGAATTATTACGTGTTTTCCCCAGTTATTGAGATACAACAATGCTTGTAATGGATTTTTGTTTCTCTTCGATTTCCTAATTTCTGCTTCAGGGATTCAATGATAGAGAATTGTGTGCTTAGTTTTTTTTTAGTCACTTTTACGTTTAAGCGCTGTCACACTGGAGTATCATGTCGCAGACACATGGTATGATACCCCACCCAGTCACATTATACTGACACCGGGCCGACCAGACTAGAACTCTCCTCTTAATGCTGAGCGTCAAGCGAGGGAGTTTCTAGTACCATTTTTAAAGTCTTTGGTATGACCCAGCCGGGGATCGAACCCACAACCTTCCGCATGCGAGGTGGAGGCTCTACCACTAGACCACGCCGCGGTCTTTTTTAAAGTGAATTTAAACATTCAACTCTTCCATGAGACTGTACTTACAAAATTTTATTAAATACAACAATTCATGTGAACTTGCATTATAAATTTATTAAAAAAGTCTGTAATATGGTCAATATATATATATATTTTTATAAATTATTAATGTCTAAGCTACACACTGCTAACATAAAATACTTTATAAAGTGAAAAAAAATGTGAAAAGATGATAAAAACATAGATTTATGTTATCATGTAAATTTTACATTTTAGTGTATATTTTCCTTAAATATGCTCAGACCAGTGTTTATTTAACTTTTTTGGATAGAACATGGATATGTATGTCAGCAGGTGAATGTATTTTTCTGTATCTTTTTGGAAGAATATATGGCAGGGGACGGACATTACAGTTTTTTTGTCACAAATTGAAATTTTCTGATGTTAGGTATTTTTTTCACAAATACACTATTTTAACAGTAAAAATAAAACTCTGCTTTTGAATTACATACAATAGCAAAGCATTGGAAGAAAAAATAAACATTCATTTAGTACATATTCATATATTTATGAATAAATAAAGGAACAAATGTTTTAATTTAATTTTTTCCATTACAAAGTAGTGGTATTGTTCAAAAGGCTACATAAGAAAAACGACTTAGTTGTTCACGAAAAGCCATACATCAAAATAAAAGTAATTAAATTATCTATTGATAAATTCTAATAAAATGGGTAATGACAATTAAATGGATATTATGTGTATTTTAATAATGAGTAAAATTAGATGCTAACACATTACGCCCTAAAACAGTTGTTTTGTGCCATTAAAAGCGCTCTTAAACAAAAAATTATGAATTTTTGCTGGAGAAAAAAAGAATACATTTAGCTTATTATGATATGTTATAGAAATAATAGTTTAATTCAGAATTTAACACATATATATATTTTTTCATTCATTTACTTGTACGTGTTTTTTTAAAAAATTGGCCCATTTACTGTGCAACAGGCATCATATGAAATTCAGAATGAATTGCTGAACAGATTTTATAACACTCTAAAGATATCTTGTAGTATTAAATTGAATTTGATACAAGTATTGATGTTAAACAACATTCATAAGTATTCAAATTTATTCTTTTATTTTTATTACAATAACAAAGTTTTAAAAAATGTTTATGTTAATGTAACAAGACTTACTATTTTTTCCTAAACAATTTGAATTTTTTTTTATTTGGTTTTGTTAATAGACACAACATATTGTAAAAATAATTCATTGAAGTATTCAACTACTATGCTTATAGAGTGGAACTCCTTCATTGAATCTATGTAGAATGTTGTCATTCAAAGAATACTGGCTAACAATAGTTCTTAGCTTCAAACATACTGGTATTTTGGAGATAAAAAAATGCTACCAAGATATTTCAATATCATTTTTGTTGGAAGGCCAAGCCATGTGGAACATTCATGATTTTGTTCTATAATCTTCGTTATACTGATGACGATGATTTCAGTTCCTCTGGCAGATAAAATAGTTGCAAAATGTTTCCAAATGCAATTGCCATAGCACAGGTCGTAGAGATCCAAATTTGATTTTATTGTGATTTTCCTTTTTTCAAACAGGGGGCAAAAACACTTCAAATATGCGGTACCTAGTAAAAGCATACAATTTCCACTACAATGACATGAAATGCAGTTGACCACTGCACATTAGTATACCAACTGTGAAAATAGCCCCCTTCAGCGTCGTAAGTGACGATTAATATGGTTGCTATTTTTTTTGGATAAAATGAAGGGGAAAATTGAGATTGTAGTCTCAATACCACGATTTCAGATTGACATTGATTAGAATTATTCATATAAAAAAATGAAAGGCTGGAATACTTTAAAAAGGTGGTACACTTGCTATGTTTATTCAAAATATTGATTTGAACTAGCGTTACAGCCAAAGTTTCTGCAAAATTGTGGTTTTCTCTTTCTTCATTTGTGAAAATCTGTCATTTTCTTTCGATGTTTACGCTCTTATACGAACATGTTTTTTCTTTTTTATAAATATGCTTTAAAATCAGAAATTCTAGTATGCCTGCCACATTTAAAGTATTATCTATAATGATGAAATACATTCAAAATACTAGATTATTTATATAGGTGTTGTCTCAAAAGTATAAGTGAAGCAACCTGTGTTATATTGTGTTGTTTGTTCATTTTTTTCTTTCTATTTATCAACCACAGGTCTTTCAAATAGTTTAATATGATTTTAATGATCGTAAATACATTAAACTTGTTATAACGTGGTTGCCGGAGAATCCACGGAATGAAACCGTGATATACGCGGAACCGTGTTATAAATATTCCAAGGTGCACTGCGCTACACTGTTTGGCAATACTGGTTCCGATTGAAGTACCGTAAACAAACACATGACATGTGTAATAAATATGACAGACCAATTTGTTTGCAGGTGTAAATCAATTAAAAGCGTTGTTTAAACAATAAGAAGTTGTTCTCATGTCAGTCTGAATTATCAAGGTGTAATTGATGCACAAATCCATGATCAAATTTTGCAAAAAACGTAACAAAGTCATTTTAGTTGAGATTTTCGATCAATTCATCAGTTAATATACTGGAGATTTTGATAAATCTGATTGAAAATATCAATATTAAATTCAGAAACCATAGAAAACATGTGTTATAACAAGTTTTTTAGCTATAGCAGACCATGTTATAATAGAACCTGAGTGTAAATGGAAGACTTCTGTTCCAACTAACATAGCAACTATGATCATGTGTTTGATGAGTCATCAATGTGTTGATTTATGATATCAAAAAGGCATGAAATAATAAAAGAAACAAAACTGTATACAATTATGTCAACAGCAACTAAAAATTTGAGACACAGTGTCGTACGTATATGAAACATGACGTAGAATGTGGTCGGTAGGGGATTCAAACTCATTACCCATAAAATGATAGTCAAACATGCTACTGACTGAGCTAGCTGAGCATGACAAGCAGTGAATAAACATAATTGTTTATATGTCTTTTCCTTCATGGGACACAAACAAATAATTAAAGTATTTACTTTCCCAATACTTATTATTTTAAAAAATATGACCCACATCTAGTCTGTCTGTCGGACTGCCAGCCGGTCGGTCGGTCGGTTGGCTTGATAGATAATTTACCTTGTACAGCAGATCATGATTATTATTTTATAAAAAGTGTGTGTAATTATTTTATAGAGATATAAGGCTACATTATAGAAACAACCCACAGTAACTTTCATCTGCTTTATTATTTATAAAACATATGTAAAAATGTGAGTTCAACATAAGAATGAGTTTTACCTTTGCCAATTCATTAGTCTTAAAATGATATAAATGGGAAAAAAATAAAATCTTTTAAAATGGGCCGGTTTCAACGCAGCCGAACCATAACATGCCTCACTGAACCATCACACAAATTTCCGAACCATAACACCATGTACAAAATCCATTTGCTCTCGAAAATGAAGTGCATGTGGTGTTATTTAATAAAATACCTTCTCGTCATATACAATTAACAATTTAAAGCCAATTTAAGTTACAATCCTTCGAGCAATCACTTGGTTACCATTCGTCATGCCGAAAATTTACAAAATTCGCCATGGCTGCTTTGTTTCCAGAAGTGATTACAGACAAAACAACATATCTGCATGAACAGGGTATTCATAAATATATTGTACAACTTTCCGCGATTTTTTTATTTTCTTTCTTAAAAACAAGAAAAATATGGAAACATTGAAGACGACTCAACTTTGTTGTCAATATTTCTTGTGACCGGACCATCTTCGGAAATGCTACCGAACATTTTATTGCATTACATTTATGTGATGGTTTGGGAGATTACCAGGCGTGCAATAACATGTAGTTGATTAATTCATTGGGTAGGAATGTGGCTAGGAGGATTACTACTAATTTGGTATGTTAATTGACGAATTAAGACTTGACTGGGATATTTTTTAATGGGGCCCAGTTTTTCTAGAGGGGCCCGGCGGTCAATATTTTATAATATGAATCCTAGTCCAGATTGAATCTTGACATGCCTGGCGGGTGCTGGGCTATTCTACTATTTGAAGCCCTGAGTCTATAATTATTTTTTCACCATTCTTATATGTGTCTAGGGTTCAAAATCGCTAAATGTGTAAGGGGAAGTAACTGCTGCGGGGTAAATATTTACATTAACATAAATGTATGTAGGACATCACTAACTTAAGGAAGTGTACACGGTTATTAAATAAGTAAACATGTATTGCTTTAAATGACACAGATCACTTTACATGTGTAAACGTGACAGCTCTAATAACAAGTAATAAATAATGAGCTGACATAACAACAAATAATGATTAGTGAGCTGACATAACAAGTAATTAATAGTGAGCTGACATAACAAGTAATTAATAGTGAGCTGACATTACAAGTGATGAATAATAAGATGACATAACAACAAGTAATGAATAACGAGCTGACATAACAACAAATAATGAATAGTAAGCTGACATAACAAATAATTAATAGTGAGCTGACATTACAAGTGATGAATATTAAGTTGACATAACAACAATTATTTAATATTGAGCTGACATAACAACAAGTTATGAATAAAGAACTTACATAACAAGTAATTATAGTGAGTAGACATAACAAGTAATTATAGTGAGAAGACATAACAAGTAGTTATAGTGAGCTGACATAACAAGTAATTATAGTGCGCAGACATAACAAGTAATTAAAGTGAGCAGACATATAAAGTAATCATAACAAGTAATTATAGTAAGCCAACATATAACAACCAATGAATAGAAAACATTGCATCATCTTATATCTGCCTGTCAGCAACATTTCTGTGTTGTTATTTTGTAACAAATAAAACATTTCCTTCTAGCTAACTGTCTGGAGTTGACAAGATTTCACATGCTCATGATTTGAATGATTCTCTGTCCCTTTTTTGTGCTGAATAAGGACCACTGTTAAGTGAAATAAATGGCATGTAATATTTTAAAGTTAGAGAAACAAATTAAAATGTTCCAGACATTGCAGCACATTTATTGATTCTTGTGTTTGTTCAAGATAAACGTGTACTATTTTCCCACAGATTAGGCACGTTTCACAGCGTGTGAGCCGAGACATAATTACTGTTTTCTACCAAATTTATGAGGCAGCAGACATTTCAGTTTAATTTCATTAATCATTGCAAATTCATATGTAGTTTAAAACAGAACATTTCGGATAGAGTTAATCTAAACAGTATGGCTAGGCCAGACTGTTTGTTCTAAAAAATAGAATTATCTGGGGCAACAAGTGCTTTGTTTTTTTATCTCAGGAGGTGAACAGAACAGAACAAAATTATCTTTTATTTTGTAATAAAGTACATTGTATAACACACTTTTTGATATATTGTATCAAACATTTCAGAATAGTAATATTACAGAATATACTTTATATATGACAATTTCATTTGATTTACAATTGACTTCTATGAATGACCATAGACTCATTTTTAAGTTTATACTAAGATCTACCTCACACATATACTCAGATCAGCCTCACACATATACTCAGATCAGCCTCACACATATACTCAGATTAGCCTCACACATATACTCAGATCAGCCTCACACATATACTTAGATCAACCTCAAACACATAATCAGATCAGCCTCACACATATACTCAGATCAGCCTCACACCTATACTCAGATCAGCCTCACATATATATTCAGATCAGCCTCACACATATAGTCAGATCAGCCTCACACATATACTCAGATCAGCCTCACATATATACTCAGATCAGCCTCACACATATACTCAGATTAGCCTCACACATGTACTCAGATCAGCCTCACACGTATACTCAGATCAGCCTCACACACATAATTAGATCAGCCTCACACATATACTCAGATCAGCCTCACACATATACTCACATCAGCCTCACACATATACTAAGATCAACCTCACATATATACTCATATCAGCTACACACATATACTCAGATCTGCCTCACACATATACTCAGATAAACTTCACACATATATATATTCAGATCATCCTCCCACATATACTCAGATCAGCCTCACAAATATACTCAGATCAGCCTCATACATAATTATATATATACTCAGATAAGCCTCACACATATACTCAGGTCAACCTCACACATATACTCAGGTCAACCTCACACACATACTCAGATCAGCCTCATACATATACTCAGATCAGCTTCACAATTTGATAGTGTACACTATGTGGATTTCAGTCAATTTTATACATTCTTTTATAATCAGTGGTAGAGCCCAAGGACGGAAGTTATTGTTAACTTAAAAGTAAGCTTAAATATACCCCCGAAAAACAAAGTTTTAGGGGGTATATTGGAGTCGCCCTGTGGTTGGTCTGTCGGTCTGTCGGTCGGTCTGTCCGTTGCAATTTTCCTTGTCCGGAGCATCACTTGAAAAGTACTGGATGGAATTTCATCAAACGTCATACAATGGTAGAATATAATGAGAGGAAGTGCAGTGTACAAGAAACATAACTCTATTCTTGCTAATTACAGAGTTATTGCCCTTTGATATATTTCCCTTGTCCGGAGCATTACTTTTAAAGTACTGGATGGAATTTCATCAAACTTCATACAATGGTAGAATATAATGAGAGGAAGTGCAGTGTACAGGAAACATAACTCTATTCTTGCTAATTACAGAGTTATTGCCCTTTGATATATTTCCCTTGTCCGGAGCATAACTTTAAAACTATTGGATATAATTTAATAAAACTTCATACAATGGTAAACCATTTTCTGTCATGGCGGCGTTCAGAGGTATTCATCACCTTCAGTGATAGCTCTAGTTTGTTCTAGATCAATACAGATTTTATCTCTGGAACATTGCACAAATCCACTATGACAGCCTACCATTTAATACAACAATAACAGAGATTCTTTGTAAAACAGATAAAAACTGGAGTTTGCTGGATGCTCACTGTGCCACTATGTTAATTATGTTTACAACTGGCAAACTTACAACTTGAGTTGCCAATCAAAGTAGCTCAATTTTACAAAATCCTGAGAGATATGGTCATACATAAGGCCATTATGAATTAATTACTAGATTAGGCCATTATAGATTAATTAGCTAGATAATCGACCAAATTTCTCTTAAAAACAGGGAGGGAGGGTTGGAGGATTTTATTTTTTTTTTTTAACATTTTTGATGATTTTTTAATAAATTTAAAAAAAATATTTTTTTTTATGAAAATATAAATGGTCTTGGCAGCATGAAAATTAGGGGGTGGGTGGGGATGATAATCAAGCAAACGATTTATTATGACCTAATCATCCAAATTTTTCATAATTAATGAGACGGGTCATAAAAATTGTGAATTTCATGACCCTGGGTTTGACCCTTGGGGTGGGTACTACTTTACTTAATCTATAAAAGAGAAAATGATGTGATTTGTTGATGCAGATATGACTTTCAAAATCCATGTTTGCATTTTTTCCGCTTCCCCAAAGACAGAAGTTGGAAAATACATGATTCATATAGCTTTATGTCATCAAGGATAATCAGGTGACCATTAAGGTCCATGGGCCTCTTGTTGAAACTTCAGGACAAATTTTGAAATTGCACAAATATGGCACAAATATTCCCCATAATCAGATGATTCACTAAACTTGAATAGTAGCTGTACAGCCTTATATATCTAGGACAAATCAGATGATTCACAAACTTGAATATTAGCTGTATAGCCTTATATATCTTGGACAAATCAAATGATTCACTTAACTTCAATAATAGCTGTAAAGCCTTATATATCTTGGACAAATCAGATGATTCACTAAACTTCAATAGAAGCTGTATAGCCTTATATATCTTGGACAAATCAGATGATTCACTAAACTTGAATAGTAGCTGTATAGCCTTATATATCTTGGACAAATCAAATGATTCACTAAACTTGAATAGTAGCTGTATAGCCTTATATATCTTGGACAAATCAGATAATTCACTAAACTTGAATAGTAGGTGTATAGCCTTATACATCTTGGACAAATCAGATGATTCACTAAACATGAATAGTAGCTGTATAGCCTTATATATCTTGGACAAATCAGATGATTCACTAAACATGAATAGTAGCTGTATAGCCTTATATATCTTGGACAAATCAGATGATTCACTAAACATGAATAGTAGCTGTATAGCCTTATATATCCTGGACAAATCAGATGTTTCACTTAACTTGAATAGTAGCTGTATAGCCTTATATATCTTGGACAAATCAGATGATTCACAAACTTGAATAGTAGTTGTATAGCCTTATATATCTTGGACAAATCAGATGATTCACAAACTTGAATACCGGTAGTAGCTGTATAGCCTTATATATCTTAGACAAATCAGATGATTCACTAAACTTGAATAGTAGCTGTATAGCCTTATATATTTTGGACAAATCAGATGATTCACTAAACTTGAATAGTAGCTGTATAGCCTTATATATCTTGGACAAATCAGATGATTCACTAAACTTGAATAGTAGCTGTATAGCCTTATATATCTTGGACAAATCAGATGATTCACTTAACTTGAATAGTAGCTGTATAGCCTTATTTATCTTGGACAAATCGGATGATTCACTAAACTTGAATAGTAGCTGTATAGCCTTATATATCCTGGACGTATCAGATGATTCACAAACTTGAATAGTAGCTGTATAGCCTTATATATCTTGGACAAATCAGATGATTCACTAAACTTGAATAGTAGCTGTATAGCCTTATATATCCTGGACAAATCAGATGATTCACTAAACTTGAATAGTAGCTGTATAGCCTTATATATCTTGGACAAATCAGATGATTCACTAAACTTGAATATTAGCTGTATAGCCTTATATATCTTGGACAAATCAGATGATTCACTAACTTGAAAAGTAGCTGTATAGTCTTATATATCCTGCACAAATCAGATGATTCACAAACTTGAATAGTAGCTGTAAAGCCTTATATATCTTGGACAAATCAGATGATTCACTAAACTTGAATAGTAGCTGTATAGCCTTATATATTTTGGACAAATCAGATGATTCACAAACTTGAATAGTAGCTGTATAGCCTTATATATCCTGGACAAATCAGATGATTCACAAACTTGAATGGTAGCTGTATAGCCTTATATATCCTGGACAAATCAGATGATTCACTAAACTTGAATAGTAGCTGTATAGCCTTATATATCTTGGACAAATCAGATGATTCACTAAACTTGAATAGTAGCTGTATAGCCTTATATATCTTGGACAAATCAGATGATTCACTAAACTTGAATAGTAGCTGTATAGCCTTATATATCTTGGACAAATCAGATGATTCACTAAACTTGAATAGTAGCTGTATATCCTTATATATCTTGGACAAATCAGATGTTTCAATAAACTTGAATAGTAGCTGTATAGCCTTATATATCTTGGACAAATCAGATGATTCACTAAACTTGAATAGTAGCTGTATAGCCTTATATACCTTGGACAAATCAGATGATTCACTAAACTTGAATAGTAGCTGTATATCCTTATATATCTTGGACAAATCAGATGATTCACTAAACTTGAATAGTAGCTGTATAGCCTTATATATCTTGGACAAATCAGATGATTCACTAAACTTGAATAGTAGTTGTATAGCCTTATATACCTTGGACAAATCAGATGATTCACTAAACTTGAATAGTAGCTGTATAGCCTTATATATCTTGGACAAATCAGATGATTCACAAACTTGAATAGTAGCTGTATAGCCTTATATATCCTGGATAAATCAGATGATTCACTAAACTTGAATAGTAGCTGTATAGCCTTATATATCTTGGACAAATCAGATGATTCACTAAACTTGAATAGTAGCTGTATAGCCTTATATATCTTGGACAAATCAGATTATTCACTATACTTGAATAGAAGCTGTATAGCCTAATATATCTTGGACAAGTCAGTGTTGATGGCCATTGAAACATCGGCATCAAAAACTTGCAACCTCATTTTTCATTTGATCTTCACTAACCTAACATAATAGTTACATATCTATTAAATCTCAACTGACCAAACAATGTTAAAGATGTAGCCCTTGTATTATCTTGTTTTAAATAGTGTTGCCATGATGTTATAAAGATGTTTATTTCAATTTGTTAAGGTTGTATTGGGTGTTATATACGGTAGGTACCTAGAAGTTGCCTTGTTTATTGATGTATTATCTTGTTGCAGTCTGTGATGACACAGGTCCTTGGTAACCTTGACTGGTGCATGAAGAATATTCATCCAGACAACCCGAGTGTCACATTGGGGCGCTGTGTCCACCATACCTCTCAGAAACTATGCACACCCAAAGGAGGGGTAAGCCATATTTTTTTATTTTACCTTAATGGGCAAACTTGTAACAAAAAAAGGTTGTAGTAATAGAAATAAAAATTACGAACAATTGATTGTCAGACCCGATTGACTTTATTGGTCACACATTCTAAAATTGCAACAGTTCAATAGATCTGACAAGAAATTGACCTGACGTGGGCTGTCAATCAAACATGTTTATGATACAATTAGTGATTGATATTGTTTCCAAGCTAACAGTCTGTTTCAGCCTGTTGCTAAGTAAGCAATACATTGTATACTATTACATTGTATTTACTTCCGCAAACAACGCTAGATGGCCAGTGGGTGGAGCAATAGTGGCTCTCGTGTCATTTTATTTACATTGCTCAATGATTATCATATGCATGAGGAAACGCCTCAAGGCCAATTTTGGTCCTTTTGTTGCATATAACTCCTACCGTCCAATGGTAAAGGTCACACAACAAAGGAAGAAATTAAGAGATGGAGATAAGCCACATAACTTGGGCATTGTTGTCCTATGGGCACCCTTCTGATTTGTTCTGCATCAGCGTCTGTGTCTCAAATAAATTCAAATATTTCACATAAAAACATATTTTATCAAATCTAGTTTGTTAAAAAAATTAAAGTAACTTTTGATTTAATAAAGCACATCGGACTGCTCCGGGTAGCCATTACATGCATATTTTCTAGAGCTGTAGCTATGTAATGGTATTAAATATCAATATGAAATTTGGCAATTGCATAGAGGAAATATTACTTTTTATGGCAATATGATACTTAGGCCAGCAGGGCTTATGTCATGGTAAATTGTCCGTCCTCTGTCCATCCATCTGTTTTCCTTCCATTAACCTTTTTCTTGTACACAAGATAGCATCTTCATTTATCCAAACTTTCACAGCAGTTATATAATCACAAGGTCTCGGACAAGTTTTTAAACCAGCATGATTCAAGCACAAATGTGCCCGCCACAGGACTTATAAGCACCTTTCAAGAGAAACTTTAAAAACATTTTCTCTGAAAGTTCAAGGCCTAGACCTTAGATATATTACATGTAGCGTTGCATTGAAGTCCCCTAAAAGATTTTTGGAGTTGGGTCCCTGAAATCAAATTTTGGGTTGGGGTCACTGTTTTACAAAGAGTTATGTAAGTAAGCTGTTGTAGACACAATAACACACCCATTTTTCACTATTCTAAATCAAACTTGCACAGCAGTAACCACAAGATCATCAGCATGTTCTTGAACCAGTGTTATTAGACAACAAATGCCCCCAAAACAGAGCTTACAAGTACATTTTAAGTGAAACTTTAATAAACCTTTTTCCTGAAAGTTCAAGGCCTAGACTTTAGATATTTTATAGCATCACACGTTGGTCTTCTAAAAGATTGTTGAAAAGGAGCTTTCAAAATTTTTTCAGAGAAATGTTTATCTGTCCATTAACATAAATTATTTGTGAAAAGTCGTAGCAAATGTATTTTAATAATAGACAAGTCAAATACATTTGAAGGAAATACAGTGAAACGGAGTGTAGACACCAGATATAAGATGTGGAAAATAAAGTTTAGATATAAGTGACAGAAATAAAGTAACAGATAGTTTATTTCAGAATGGTGAGGCGATGTTTATTGCAATTAAAATTACAGATAAAACAGAATGTGGAGCAGTTGGTCCAGTGGCAGAGCACCTAACCCGTGATTAGAGGATCTCGGGGTTGATTCTTCGCCATGACTATGTGAAGTGTCCTTTAGCCAGATATTTTTTTTGCATATGCTTAGTACTGGTTCTACATAGGAAGACTTTGAGCATGATTTGTCTAAGTTGTGACGACTTGTTTCACAATCAAAGTAAAATAAATAAGTTTAAACTAAGATTAAATAGAAAATGATGTTAACAAAGACAATGATTGTGATAACTTCATGTCAAATAAAGTTCTTGAAACAAGTAAGGATTACAAATACAAATACAAATACAAATCCTTTATTTCGTAAATAGAGGCCTCCGGCCCAAAATACATATCATTATTTACAAACATTTAGTAGTGTCAAAATATGAAATGAAATATGGCATACAATTTATGTGGAAATATTTCTTTTCTATTATAATTGTGATTCATTTCGTACCAAAATAAAATGGATATATGCAGCTAGTTTCCTAAGTTTGAAGGTGTCATTTAGTTGTAGTAGCTGATAAAAATCTTCTAAGTTATTTTCCCCGGAATACCAAGACTGTAAACATTGTAGTCTCAGATCCGCATATCTCGGACACAGAAAAAATACATGATATTCGTCTTCTATAACGTTTATATTCGCATGAATATAACAATATGTACACTTTCGGTCTTGCCTTTCAATATTTTCGTGACGACCAGTTTCTATTTTGAGCTTGTGACTAGAACATCGAAAACGGGCAAGAGATTTTTTATGTAAAAAGGGAATTTCAATACAAAGATACTTTTCTGGATTTAGTAAAGTTTTGAAGTACTTATAAGTGTCACAACGTGTGGATTCTGCAATACTACCATGCCAGTACTGGGTCATGCAATCTGATAGTCGTTGTTTAAATGCTAAAATAAACATATTAATAAACATATTAATTCCAATAATGAAAGTGATACTGATATGGATATTCCACTTCCTGTCCTAAAGAGATCTAATAAGTATAGTATAGTCGGGAGATCTTTATCTAGGCAAACAACAAGTGAAAGTGACTTTGTGCATCAAGTCAAAATGAATAATGTTGATGATGTTTACAACCATACATTTAAGTTGAATAAAACAGACATGGACTCAAGTGAATCGGATAACGATAGCCTTTCTATTATCAGTCAAAAGTAAAAACAAGAAATGTCACTGGTAAGTGTCGCATGCCCCCCAAATAATTGATTGAATATTTAGCGTCATTTTTATGCCATCGAGGGCTAACAGACGATCAGTTAACCTAACCACTTTTTCCTGGGATTAACCAGTACTCGAGCACACCCCATCTCCACAAGTAACTGATAACTTTCCCACTTGAATCAGTGGTGAGAGACGAATGATAATGAGACACAATGTCGTATATCAATCATCACGGAGACTGTTGCCGGGCGGGGGATTCGAACTCACGACCCCTTGATTGATAGTCAGACGCGTAACCGACTGAGCTAATCGGGCCTCGGCCCCCCCCCAAATAAAAATATATGATATAAAAGGTGGCCATGTATCCAGGAATATAAAGAGTAATGGACTGATGTTTCAGACTAGACATGCAATTTCATGTTTTTTTTATATTTAAACATGACCTTGACTTTTGTATAACCTTGACCTTGAATTGCGATGTAATGGTTATGGTATTTCAACAGTTAAATGCAAGTGAAACATCATCATGACATGCTGATCCATTGTGTCAAGCTATTTAAAAATCCCTAAATGTAAGACAAAGTTACAGATCAATTGTTGATCAGTTGATAAATTGAGCCAAGTGTTTTTGAAATCTATCCTTGTATGATAAAGTTAAAGGACAAACTTGAAATCTCAAACAGATTCAAATACTAAAAGTGTGACCTTGACCTTTGAGGTATGGGTCTAGGTCTTACTAATGACATGTCGTCATGTCATCTTGATAAATTGAACCAAGTTAAAGACAAAGTCACAGACCAGACACGCAATATCAAACAAATAGAAAGTGTTACCTTGACCTTTGAGAAAATATTCTGGGTCTTACATGCGACACTTAATTATGTCATGTTGATCAACTGAGCCAAGTGTTTTTAAAATTTATCCATAGATGACAAAGTTACAGACCAGACAAGAAATCTCACACAAACTGAAAGTGTTGTCAAGCAGACTTAAAGTGTGACCTTCACCTTTGAGGTACGCATGTGGGTCTTACACATGAAACGATGTCATGTCATGCTGATGAATTGAGCCTAGTGTTTTTGAAATTTATCTGTAGGTGCATGGTTTCAGACCGGACACGAAATCTCAATCAGACTAAAAGTGTCACCAAACAAAGTTATATTGTGACCTTGACCTTTGAAGTGGGATTCTGGGTGTAATGCGTGACACATCGTCATGTTATGTTGATCATTTGTAGCTTGTATTAACAATCCATCTATGCATGACAAATTCACAGGCCAGACACGAAATCTCAAACAGATTGAAAGTGTTGTCAAACAAACTCAAATTGTGACCTTGATCTTTGAAGAAAGGGTGTGGGTCTTACTGGTGACACGTCGTCATGTTATGTTGATCATTTGTAGCAAGTATCAACAAAATCTATCTATGCATGACAAAGTTACAGGCCGGACACGAAATACCGGACGGATGGATGGAAGCTGCGATTGCTATAAAAAGGGGGCAAAAAAACACCAAGTATTAGATTAATGAAACGTATGTCAGCCAAACATACACTGCGCATGCATCAAACACCACATAAATGGGATGCTTACTGGAAAAAAGAAGCCAACAGCAATGTTAAGATATAAAAGGCTGACTCCAGGAAAACCATCAATAGCAAGACAGAGACTTTTCAAAGTAATTAAAAGGGCCAAGCTGAAAAGCTATACCCAACACAGGCCAAGGCAATTACTTGGTAAACAGCACACTCAAAATGTAGATGCTCTATTTCTATTTAATAGGAGACAGAAATTACTTTTTTTCAAGGCAATTCCGTTTTCTATTGATGAGTTTCAGACACTTGAAGAACTTTGGCATAGTGTATGTGAACATTGTATTAGCCAATTTGAATTGTATACATATTTTGTAACTAATAATGCAAACGACAATGAATTAAAACAAAATGAAAAGTATATGGAACAGGTTGAAAACCTTAGAGGAGAAGGCAACTGGTCTAATGTTCTTTCTTAGCTATTTTAAACTTATTAAGCAAAGAATTGAAAATATATTGTATCAATCAGTCACATCCTATCTATGAAATAAAACCAACAATTCAACATCACTTTCAAGATGTTAGAATCGTTTCAAATGTACTGGTAATGTATTTGCAAATACAATGTACCTGACATTGAACATTATGATGCCTGCTGCAAAAATATTACCAGCAGTGATTACTGAGCAAATTGATTTAGATCAAATTCAAGCACAGCCAGAAAACCCCCGGAACAATTACTCAAAGGAAACAAGCACAATATACCAGCCGAAATAAGTTTACTGGAAAGAGTAAAAGGATTACACAGCCAGATAAAGAGGAAAACATACAAAATAAAAGGAGAACATTTGGTGTGTATTATAAACATTCTTGTGGGAAGTTAGTGAAGGCTAAATAATTGCTGGAAAGTAATTGTTAATGTAGATACAAATGCTATGAAAACTTCTCACATGAGGCCAGATAAATATTTTCAAATCATACTCGAGTCTTGGCTCATACAAATGTGTCAATGTAATGGAAAACATACCTACAAAGAAAAGCTTCTATTAATTAATAGAAGCGCTTGCTCTAGATCATATTTCTTTGACCAAAAGCTATTATTTCTCCCAAGTGCAGTTAATATGGATGGCAAAAAGATACAGCAGATGAAAATTAGATGGTTGCAATTCAGAAAATATGAACCAAATAATAAACACTTTAAGCATGATTTTGACCTAAATGCCTTTCATTGTAAGAAATCAAAGTGTCAAAAAAGTAGGTGTTTGTGACAGCTTCATAGCCACATTGTTGTAGGGAGAAATTGACCATATATAAAGCTAAAAGAAATGACTTGGTGCCTCTTTGCAAGGACAGAATTATCCCTTCTGAATTCCATGCATATTTCTATGGCATCACAGCCTCCAAGAAGACACAAGGTTGTCTTCAAGCTTCAGATATTTTAGAATTTTGAAAAACACACATACACTGAAAGTAAAAAGAAAGTATACATTTTGTTTTTTAAAATTATTTCATTATTGGCTAAGTTTATTCATGTGATGGAAAATGAACTGATTTTTTCTTATTGTTTTGCTTTGAAATGAATTAAATGTTTCTTTTTTTATTCAACAATATGATTAAATATAAATATACAAAATTTATATGCAATACATTTATTGTTCCTTGACCTGTCGATGTTTATAGGTATGTATACTTTCTTTTTCCTTTCACTGTAGATACATAGACATAGACTCTAGTGGAGAATAAATGTTATAAAAACTGTCAAAAAGCAATATCAATATCTATCATTTTGATACGTAAGTATATAACAACAACCTCTATGTTTATATCATTGTCAGTATTGCCACTTATATAACAATTTGCATGAAAAATGTACTTGTTTTGATTTTTAATTGTTAAATAAATCCTGATATTTTTGTAGTAAGTGTAGTTATGAATTATTTAATACACTGACGATTACTATTGTGGTGTTATACCAGTATGTTGTAAGTACACTAAAATCATTTAAGAATAGATTTTTGTTCAATGTTTTTACATGCCAAAACGTAGTTATTACATATACGCCAATACAGTTCTAATGAAATAACTGTTTTTCATTATACCAGAATGTAGTAAGATAAATAAAAGTGTTTTTTCTGCTAATCTCTAATATTATCATTTTATATTTTTTATATGTAATTTTAATAGCATAATCTATCATTAAGCCAATAATTATTACTTTGCTATTTTCTGTTTTAAAACTGTGCATTCCAAAAACTTTGTTTTGCCTTTTTCTTAGTTTAAAAAAAAATGCACTTACTATGTTCTAGCCCTTAACCTTCAAAATGTTAAAAATATTTCAAATATTTACGGAATTTTTTAACACACCTAGTGTGGTTGTAAAGAAATTATTTAATATCATATTGAAAGATATAGCATCTTGTTTTCTTTTGTTAGAAAATAAAAATAAACTCAAGTACTCCCTGGCAACATGAAACGAGTGTATAAATTTATATTTCTACCATGTAAAAACTGTATGATTTTAGCTTCTTTTTATAGATCTACACTGTGATAACATTTTGAATGATTCTGTGAGGGGAGATATTATTTTATAGAAGAACCTCTATACAGCTCCATTATCAATGATATACTGGCGTAATTCATTTAATCATTTTGTTTGTCATGCCTGAGATGTTATAATAAAATGTTGTAATTACTTTTATTGCAAAGTGTTTATAAAAGGATTGGTTACTCATCACATCTTGTAAGATTTTAACCATACTTGATGTGTAGGATGTTGTATTGATGTTGATCAAAGTAACCTTCTTTCATGAACATGATCCCTGTGCCAATCATTCTTAAGTTTGTATTTTACTCTTCATAAGCCAGGCCCGATAAGCTCTGTTGGTTACGCGTCTGACTATCAATCCAGGGGTCATGAGTTCGAATCCCCTGCCCGGCAACAGTCTCCGTGATGATTGATATACGACATTGTATCTCATTATCATTCGTCTCTCACCACTGATTCAAGTGGGAAAGTTATCAGTTACTTGAGGAGATGGGGTGTGCTCAAGTACTGGTTAATCCCAGGAAACAGTGGTTAGGTTAAGTGATTGTCTGTTAGCCCTAGATGGCATAAAAATGACGCTAAATATTCAATCAATCAATCAATACTCTTCATAGAATTATCAAATTTGCTGCCACAGGTTTGTGAAGTTTGCATTGAGTGATATTTTGAATTAGGTGAGCACGATTGTGGTGGCTGTTGTGAATTGTTACAGTATCCCTTAACAATTGTATGCAGCCATATCTGTGCATATCTTTAGAACATAAATCATTTTAAAGCCTTTTCAAAACTAATACACGCATAAATTACCAGGGTGTAGCCATTTTCCATCTATTTGCAAACACATTAAGCACACATTTAATGTACACCCGCTATTGTCATTCACATGGTAAATGATGTGATGTCTGACTAGTACATTGTTGTTATGAATAATTTAATGGTGTGGTGATATAGCAAATAATTTGCCTGTACATTGTCCTAATGTCTTGTGAATATTTTAATAGTGTGGTGAATAAGCAAGTATCTTGCCAGTCCATTGGCTTTAAGTCTTGTGAATAATTTAATGGTGTGGTGATTAAGCAAGTATCTTACCAATCCATTGGCTTTATGTCTTGTGAATAATTGAATGGTGTGGTGATTAAGCAAGTATCTTGGCTTTATGTCTTGTGAATAATTTAATGGTGTGATATAGCAAATAACTGACCAGTACATTGTACTTATGTCTGTGAATAGTTTAGTGGTGTGGTCACTGTGGTGATTAAGCAAATATCTGGCCAGTGCATTGTCCTTCTGGTTTGTGAATAATTTAATAGTATGGTGATACAGCAAATATCTGGCTAGTGCATTGTCCTTATGGTATGTGAATAATTTAATAGTATGGTGATACAGCAAATATCTGACCAGTGCATTGTCCTTATGGTTTGTGAATAATTTAATAGATTGGTGATTAAGCAAATATCTGGCCATGTTTTGTGAATAATTTAATAGTACTGTGATACAGCTAGTATCTGGCCAGTGCATTGTCCTTATGATTTGTTAATAATTTAACAGTATGGTGATACAGCAAATATCTGGCCAGTACAATGTCCTTATGGTTTATGAATAATTTAATAGTATGGTGATACAGCAAATATCTGGCCAGTGCATTGTCCTTATGTTTGTGAATAATTTAATAGTATGGTGATACAGCAAATATCTGGCCAGTGCAATGTCCTTATGGTTTATGAATAATTTAATAGTATGGTGATACAACAAATATCTGGCAAGTGCATTGTTCTCATGGTTTTTAGCTCTACTGGCCAAAGGCCAGAAGTGCTTATGTGATGGCGCGTTGTCTGTCATCCATCATCTGACGTCTGTCGTCTGTTAGCAGCACTTTCTCTGAAATCATTAGGCCAATTAAACTGAAACTTCACATGGGTGTTTCTATTGCATAGGAGACTATACAGAAGATTTTTTTTTTCGATCTGAAATTCAAGATGGTCGCTGTTACTAAAAAAAGTCCAAAACTTAAAAAATCTTCTTCTCATGAACGGCCCAACAGATTTTCAAAATGTTTATGTAGTTATGATGACCAACTATAGTTTTGTTAGATTTGTTCAAATGGTGTCCCTAGGGTTAAATATGACCCCGCCCCGAGGGTTCAATTAGGGGACACATGTCATTATAATAATTTTTTTTTTATTTTTTTTTAAAATGGAAATGATTTTGCCTATATCTTCACAGAAGCATTGTTTGGTGAAGGAGGTTCAGATTTGTAAAAATGACTGGGTTCCATTGTCTTAAGGGGTCAGGAGGGGCCCCAAAAGGGTAAAAATTGGCAATTACTAAATGTGCTTTCTTAACAACCGGTATGCCAGATTTGTTCATATTTTGCATAAATTATCCCTATGTGTAGGGGTTTGATTGCAGATATGAATTTATTGGCTAAAATTTATAGGGGCCTTGTAAGGGGTCTTAGAATTTTACATAGGGATACTATGGGAAAACAGAAAATTCTCTCTTTCTTTCATCTGTTCTTAAACCACTTGGCCAATTAAACTGAAACTTCACATTGGGTGTTTCTATTGCATAGGAGACTATACAGAAGATTTTTTTTTTTCGATCTGAAATTCAAGATGGCCACCGTTACTAAAAATAGTTAAAAACTTAAAAAATCTTCTTCTCATGAACGGCTTAACAGCTTTTCAAAATGTTTATGTAGTAATGATGACCACTTTTACTTCTGTTAGATTTGTTCAAATGGTGTCCCTAGGGTTAAAAATGACCCTGCCCCGAGAGTTCAATTAGGGGACACATGTCAATATAATATTTTTTTTTTTTTTTTTTTTTTAAATGGAAATAATTTTGCCTATATCTTCACTAAAGCATTGTTAGGTAAAGGAGGTTAAGATTTGTAAAAATGACTGGGTTCCCATGTCTTAAAGGGTCAGGAGGGGCCCCAAAAGGGTACAAATTGGGAATTAGTAAAATTGTTTTCTTAAGAACCAGTATGTCAGATTTGTACATATTTGGTATAAATTATCCCTAAGTGTAGGGGTTTGATTGCAGATAAGAATTTAGGGGCTAAAATTTATAGGGTCCCTGTAAGGGGACTTAGAATTTTACATAGGGATACTGTGGGAAAACAGAAAAATTCTCTTTTTTTTTATCATTTATTCTGAAACCACTATGCCAATTAAACTGAAACTTCACATGGATGTTTTTATTGCATAGGAGACTATACAAAAGATTTATTTTTTCTATCTAAAATTTGAGAAATATTCCAAAACTTAAAAAATCTTCTTCTCATGAACGGTCCAACAGATTTTCAAAATGTTTATGTAGTAATGATGACCAACTATAGTTTTGTTAGATTTGTTCAAATGGTGTCCCTAGAGTTAAAAATGACCCCGCCCCAATGTTTCTACTGCATAGTAGAATTTCAAAAAGTGCTATGGCCACTCTGAGTCAGTAGAGCTTCCTCAGGCCCTCTTGGGCCTCTTGTTTAATGTTTTATTCATACAATATAACTGACCACTTTTCCAGGACCAGACGTTGAAGTATACCCACCTGCAGGATTTTGACTATGACAATGATATCAGCCAGTTGAAGAGGGAAGCTCATTTTAACCAATCGCTCGCCTTCTACCCCATGCCTGATGATATCTCACACTACAAACTACATAGGTAATATTGTAAACCATATGAAGTATGTCACAGTAATCATATAATTTGAATATTGCATCGAAACTTATTAACATATTTCATCTAAATTTTCACTGAAATTGAATACATAATTTCTGATGATGTTCAGAAAACTATATGAAAATATCTCTTGCGATAATATTTCTATCAAAAATAAAATGACATCATTACGTCAAACTGCAGTGTCACACTAACATCAAATCCAGAACATAGACACTGGTTAATTTTACAGTTCATGCCTTCTTGAAATATCACCGGCAGGCATGATGCATTTTTGTAGCGTTTAACCTATTTTTCAGTGGAATCAGTACACCACTGTGTATCTAAACTCTGATTTAATGTCCTGTTTGCCTCTTCCGTGGAACATGTAACATCACAGCACACCCTGAAATGACAATTGAAAACTACTGTCAACTACATAGGTTAGGTTAAACTACAATTCTATAAACTACATGGGTTACTGGTAAGTTTAAACTACAACACTATAAGCTATAAAGGTAAAGTTACACTACATCACTATAAACTACATATTGCTTGTTGGAGATAAGAAGCCGGGCCCGATTAGCTCAGTCGGTCGGCGTCTGACTATCAATCCAGGGGTTGTGAGTTCGAATCCCCTGCCCGGCAACAGTCTCCATGATGATTGATATACGACATTGTGTCTCATTGTCATTCATCTCTCGCCACTGATTCAAGTGGGAAAGTTATCATTTACTTGCGGAGACAGGATGTGCTCGAGTACTGGTTAATCCCAGGTAACAGTGGTTAGGTTAACTGATCGTCTGTTAGCCCTCGATTGCATAAAAATGATGCTAAATATTCAATCAATCAATCAATCAATCAATCATTGAAGATAAGATTAAAACACAGTACTATAAACTACATAGGTAAGGTTACACTACATCACTATAAGCTATATAGGTAAGGTTACACTCCATCACTATAAGCTATATAGGTAAGGTTACACTACATCCCTATAAGCTATATAGGTAAGGTTACACTAAATCACTATAAGCTATATAGGTAAGGTTACACTACATCACTATAAGCTACATAGGTAAGGTTACACTACATCACTATAAGCTACATAGGTAAGGTTACACTACATCACTATAAGCTACATAGGTAAGGTTACACTACATCACTATAAACTATATAGGTAAGGTTACATTACATCACTATAAGCTATATAGGTAAGGTTACACTACATCACTATAAGCTATATAGGTAAGGTTACACTACATCACTATAAGTTACATAGGTAAGGTTACACTACATCACTATAAGTTACATAGGTAAGGTTACACTACATCACTATAAACTACATAGGTAAGGTTACACTACATCACTATAAGCTATATAGGTAAGGTTACACTACATCACTATAAGTTACATAGGTAAGGTTACACTACATCACTATAAGCTATATAGGTAAGGTTACACTACATCACTATAAACTACATAGGTAAGGTTGCACTACATCACTATAAACTACATAGGTAAGGTTACACTACATCACTATAAACTACATAGGTAAGGTTACACTACATCAATATAAGCTACATAGGTAAGGTTACACTACATCACTATAAGCTATATAGGTAAGGTTACACTACATCACTATAAGCTATATAGGTAAGGTTACACTACATCACTATAAACTATATAGGTAAGGTTACACTACATCACTATAAGCTATATAGGTAAGGTTACACTACATCGCTATAAACTACATAGGTAAGGTTACACTACATCACTATAAGCTACATAGGTAAGGTTATACTACATCACTATAAGTATATAGGTAAGGTTACACTACAGCACTATAAGCTATGTAGGTAAGGTTACACTATAAGCTACATAGGTAAGGTTACACTACATCACTATAAGCTATATAGGTAAGGTTACACTACATCACTATAATATATATAGGTAAGGTTACACTACATCAATATAAGCTACATAGGTAAGGTTACACTACATCACTATAAGCTATGTAGGTAAGGTTACACTACATCACTATAAGCTATATAGGTAAGGTTACACTACATCACTATAAGCTATATAGGTATGGTTACACTACATCACTATAAGCTATATAGGTAAGGTTACACTACATCACTATAAGCTATATAGGTATGGTTACACTACATCACTATAAGCTATATAGGTAAGGTTACACTACATCACTATAAACTACATAGGTAAGGTTACACTACATCACTATAAACTACATAGGTAAGGTTACACTACATCACTATAAGCTATATAGGTAAGGTTACACTACATCACTATAAGCTACATAGGTAAGGTTACACTACATCACTATAAGCTATATAGGTAAGGTTACACTACATCACTATAAACTACATAGGTAAGGTTACACTACATCACTATAAGCTATATAGGTAAGGTTACACTACATCACTATAAACTACATATTGCTTGTTGAAGATAAGAATAAAACTACAATACTATAAACTACATATATATATGGTTAAACTACAATACTACAAACTACATAGGTATGGTTAAACTACAATACTATAAACAACATAGGTTAGGTTACACTACAACAATATGAACTACATAAGTTACACTACAACACTATGAACTACATAGGTTACACTACAACACTATGAACTACATAGGTTACACTACAACACTATGAACTACATAGGTTACACTACAACACTATGAACTACATATGTATAATCAAACTACAATCAATGGTTTGCCTTCTATCCCATGCCTGAAGATGTTGTGTAATGTACGGATGTATATAATACTGATAAAGGAAAGCTTTGATTTTAGAAAATTTATAATTCTTCACATGAATTTCACATTCTGGTTACTGGATCACGAACATGTCAAGTTCTGGGCACCTGGATAGAGATTATGTATCTACTAAAGTGGGGGCCATTTCACTTACCTTTGTAAGTCTTAAGATTTTCATACGAACAAATTGTGACACATAAGAACGTTTCATTTGCACAGTATTTTACCAAAATTTACAAAGAATATTATTTACTACAAAGTTAGCAAAAGTTCATAAAATGATGTAAGTGAAACACTTTATGATTTTCCCGACTTTTTTCCTAACTTCAAATTTTACACTAAGAATTTACAAATGTTAGTGAAATAGACCCCAGAACCTTTAATATGTTGTTGATAATGTGAGGCCTTTGACACTTTTTAGATATTCATTTTGTAAGTATTCGATGACCATATCAACTAGATAAAAACATATGTATACAATGTATATTAATGTGATGCTATAATATCTCAAAGCTGGATTTTGAAATGGTCACACATGTTCATATGGCCTTATCAAAGCCTGTTAAAGGTAGAATAATATATTTATAGTGTCTTATGAGTAAACAGTGTTCTACACTTCACAAAGTCAATGTTATTGTACGGTAATCTTAATGATGTTGCAGGTACTTCTGTTATGTTGATCTAAATGAGACGAGACATGAGATAGAGACTGCAAAGAAGGATATTATTGACCTTAGTCAGCACTCACCAGGGGGCAGGGACAGTTTAACATGGCCTATAGGTATGTCTACACTTTTACATATATAACACATCTGGGTTTCAGTTGGAAATTTTTTTTATGGGTGACAATTCTCAGCTTTTTTTAGCTCACTTAAACAATGCTTAAGGTGAGCTATTCTGATCACCTGATGTTCCTTGCCTGTCCCTCGTCTGCCGTTAACTTTATTAGCTCACCTGAGCCAAAAGGCTCACAGGTGTGCTATTGTGATCATCCTGTGTATGTCATCAATCGGCCATTAACTCTTATCTGAAGCTCTCTCAAATTTGGTCAAATCCTGAATCTAGTTGTTTAAGTTCTTGAACTGACCAAATTTGATTATTAATGTCAGTTGTGGCCCTTGAGACATAAAACATTGCACTGTTTGACCTAGTGTGGACTGCAACACATGCATTTTGTAAGATCCTCACTAAACTTACACAGTAGTTATATAACCATAATATCTTGGACAAAATCTTAAACTTTAAAACACAGTTATGGTTCTACCCAGGAAGCAGACTACAAAGCTTAGGTTACAAAATACTTGTTAAATGCTTTTGATAAATTAAAACTAAAATTAGAAATATATTCTATAAATGTAACCTAACAAATTACTAATTTAAAGTTAAGATATGTTTTTAATTGTTTGTTCCATTCTACGTGATTGTCACTCCGATGTTTGTTTACATAATGTATATGTTTATTGTATTTTAGGCCAGTGGTGAATATTACTGAATAAACTATGTCTATGTTTATATTACACTACTACCACTACAAATATCTTTGCAATCAAGCTAAAATAATTAAGTATAAACTAAACTAATATTTTTGTTGTATGTGATGTTGAACTACTATTCGTATATTTTTTGCCTTTCATTATACTACTTACCGGTATAGACTATATATGAATCACTTTGTCACATTTCCATTAAAACTATTTGCTAGATGGCACATGACATTAAATATGGTTTATAGATATTGGCAAGGATAAAATTAGTAACACTACTGACATAAACAGGGAAAGAAAGCATTGTAATATAATTTATTTTTGCAATATTTGTAAACTGATTATATATCTTGTGCTAACAGGTGTACCAGCTCCATACAAGCCGGCAAACAGATTTTCAATCATTCAGTGGACATATTTTACAGAAACGCACATATATCTTGACAATGAACTCACAAATATGAAAGAGATATCAGGTAATTTCCTTCCTGACATTCAAACCTGTATTTGGGGAATAGGAAGCTTTGTGTCTTAGTATGAGTTTTATTTAAACTGCCATGTGCCCCATGGCTGAGTGGTTTAAGGTGCTGTCTCAAGATCACTTAACTCTCGCCACTATGGTCGTAAGTTTTAGTCCCATTCTGTCCAAAAAGTTTGCCAGTTACTTTGAAAGGACAGTGATTCCACCCAGATCCATCGAGGTCTTCCTCCACCAATAAAACTGGATATGCTATATATAACCTGAAATGTGTTGAAAATGGCATTAAACCCCATTAAAACAAAATTATACTTATAAATATGAAAGTGGGTATGCTGTGGGTATGACTCTGTGTGTCATGTGGCAAATAACTTAAACAACACATCAGAGGGTAGCATAGTTTCATCTCAATGAGTATAAAACTCTATGGGAGAACATTTAAAAGTCCTCAGTCATATATGATCCCACCTGGAATTATTTAAGTTGCATCTATCAGAGACATCGATGCTTGGATATTTAAAGATCACAGAACTGCATTGACTATTCCTCTGAAATTACTGATTGGTCTTTCATAAAACTTAACAAAAATGTTGCACTTAAAGGTAGTAAATGTCATTGTAATTACAAAATGAAATATTTTTAAAATGGATACAAAGTATTGCATTATCATAAATAAATAATACTCCAAATGGACAGTTCTTAATACTGCTTGGGGACAGTCCAACCTTCACATTGTGAAATTTCTGTAATATGTAAACCAGCATCAAATTGAAATCAATATGAAATCCTGTGACTCACTCAAAAAAAGTTGCAATTTTAAGGAGGAAATCTATGTTAGTCTAAACTGGGAACATAGGCCAAGTATGTCTAGTGTCTAGATCAGTCTGAAATTCAAAATGACTGCCACAGCTGAAAAACTAAGATCACAACATTTTGATAAGCTAGCCTCGAGTCGTTCATAATTTTAAGGGTACAATGTAACATAGTATTGCATATAGCAAATCTCTTCATCAAATTTTATCAAGGGAAGTAGAAAAGTAAACCTGCTCCTGACTTGCTAGAAATAATTTAATACAAAAACAATGAACACAGAAATTAAAAAAAATGTGATTGGTTAACACAGATGGGGACCTAATAGAAGTTGACTGGACTTTCATTTAGGGTAAAACACTTCATTTTGTTATTCCATTATCATTGTAGGTGCTGATAAACTTGATATTGTGGATATCAAGCAGACGGCCATGGAAAATCTTGATAGAAAATACCATTCCCAATTTAAATTGAAGAAAATTCTCAATGGCTACCGCAGGTTTGACCCAACACGTGGGATGGAATACACCATGGACCTGTTGTTGATGGACAAACATCATCAGAACGCAGAGACAATAAAACGCGTGCATCTTGTGCGGCCCCTTGGGAAAGTAGAGTTGGTACCAATGCCATATGTTACGGAAAACATGATGGTGAATATCATCTTGCCGCTGAGGTCACAGGATGTGGGATTGTTCCAGCAGTTCCTGGATTCATATGTTCGTACATGTTTACAGAGTAACGAAGATGTACGGCTGATTGTTGCATTATTATATTCTAATGTAAGTGGACAGAAAGCTGCCAAAGATTTATTTGCAAAACCAAAAAGCTTAATTGGAGATTATGATAAAAAATACAACACAAAAGGGAAACTTTCTTGGAAAGCATTGCAAAATATTTACTCAGATATAACTGTGATTGATCAGCTGCAAGGAGAATTTCAAACTGATTCACTGATCTTAATGAGTACTGTTAACACAGAAATGGCACCAGACGTTTATAATCAATATCTCAACAGGGTTCGCATGAATACTATTAAAGGCAAGCAGGTTTTTTTCCCAATGGGATTCTGGCAGTATAAACCAAACTTGATATACAACAAGAAGCCGTATCCCACATCAGTGGAGATTGGTCAGAGACTTGGACATTTTAGCACGGATTTGTTCGATCACAGCAGTTTTTACACATCTGATTACAAAACAGCAAGGAAAACACTAAGCCCTTCAGCCGTGAAGACTGGTGATATATTCAATATGTTTATAACTTACAAAAACTTCCACATTTTCAGAGCTGTTGAGCCAAATTTAAAATTGAAATGGATGAACTTGACATGTGACCCTACAGTGTCAGCAAGCCGATATCAGCAGTGCGTGACACACAATCTCGATGGCCTTGCCAGTCAGCATCACCTTGCACTGCTGATATATGAAGAGCGTCGGGAGGTAATATCTCAGCAAGGCGCCCCTCCCAAATCAAATGCAGGCATGGCAGAGCCCAAAGAATCGGACAAGCTTTCCCCACTTGCACCAAAATTTGCACCAGTTTTGAAACCCCATCAAGCCAATATTGATGACTTGTTGAATGACCCTCAGGCAGAAGGAATGCTTTTAATAAAACCAAAGAAGAAACTGTAAAATGGATTAAGGCTTATTCAACTTAAATTATTTTTCATCTTTATTACAACAAAAAACTTACAACTAACATTAACCATTATTATCATTGCTAGTGTTAGCATCATCCAGTGAGCTAATCACTTAAAACAAGCAGGAGAGGAAAAATTTAAGCAAAGATGTTTTGTATCTCATAATCAAATTATTAACTTAATCTGTAATGTGAAAATTTGAACATGTTCATCTATATACATGTTTATTATGTGAAATAACCACAGCCGTTTTCTACTGGAATTGAAAACAATTTAGTTATTTGTTATTATAGTTACAAAACTACTGGGGCAAGTTTCGCGAACCTTCATCAGTCTTGAGATTTTTATATAAACAATTATAAACGTTTCATTTGAACAATATTTTACCAAATTTTAAAAAGAATACTATTTACAATGCTAGCGAAAGCTTGTAAAGTTATATAAGTGAAATATTTAATGTTTTTCTTAACCTTTTTTTTTTGTAACTTCAAATTTTACACACTTATGCACATTAGCAGAATAGGGCCCCTGGTACTGTTATGTATCACATGTATAAAAACATCTTTTGAGTGTTTTTGTTACTCGTCTAAAAAGGACTGAAGCAGTTTTTGAGTACTTGTAGGATGTTTATTGAATCTCATTTTTAATATTCTGATTTATGATGCCATAACTAACCTTGCTCCTGTAATGATTATATACTGCGGTTCTGATATATCCCGGTTCCCGGGAGCCAAAGAGCTGAACAGTGATTTCGTAGATGAAACACATTATAAATATTTTTATCACATGATCAGCATGTGATTCTATTCTAAGAAGTCTATATATAGCCCCCATTAACAATACTGTATCCAGTTAAAATGTAAATTTTGCTAAAAAACATGGCAAGTAATGTGTGATAAAACAAGTCTGACCATTTTTTAGTTTAGATTTTTCATTCAGTTAATCAAAACCATCAAAAAACTTGTCTTATGTCAAATTTCGCGCTATATCAGACCATGCTATATCAGGACCGCAGTATGGTTATTATTGTTCTATGCATTTTTAACCAAAGAAAACATTGTGATAACCATTGTTTAAATGTAGTAATATGAGACAACAGAAATCAAAATATGTTCATTAATTATATTTATCTATTTTATAACTCTTTTAAAAACCAAAGATTGTTCAGTGCATGGTTCACTGCGAGGGCAGATACAGGTTTATGCAGCATGTTTTTTTATACATTTGTCTTCCAGATTGTTATATATATTTTTCAATTATTTTTCAAGAAACTTGTATGAAATCTAGCACAAAGATTAAATGCATGAAAAATTAAGCATACTTGATACAAACATTTAAATAGCCTTTGAAAAAATGAAAGAAAATAAATTTATTAGATGAATAGTACTATATATTTATTAGATGAATAGTACTATATATTTATTAGATGAATAGTACTATAAATTTATTAGATGAATAGTACTTTATATTTATTAGATGAATAGTACTATAAATTTATTAGATGAATAGTACTATATATTTATTAGATGAATAGTACTATATATTTATTAGATGACTAGTACTATATATTTATTAGATGAATAGTACTATATATTCGACACCAGGAAGCCTAGGTAAAGTTTTCCCTTCTATATAATACAAGAGCTGTTCAAGCCAATCTGTTTCGTCACCTACATTTCTAGTGTTTGAAAAGGTGGAAGTTATTGAAAAAATAGTTTAATGATATGCTATGAATTAAGATAATAAAAAATGTATCGCTCTGTTCTACAAAATGTGTATAAAGTTTTGCTTTATTTTTTATTCAGTCATGATGTATAAAGCCATAGAATGTGTAAAAAAAAGTATTGATTTTTCTACTACAGTAATTGTTTTTTATAATTTTGCATAACTTGAGATTGTCGTCCACAGATGCTTTATAATAGCTTCTTATATACATGATTGCCTTTTATAGTTAAATATTAATTACTGGTTAAATGTTTCATGTTTTCTATTATGGTAAAACGTATTCTGGCATGAATTCTGGCTCTACTGGACAAAAATCAGATGAGCTTATGTGGTGGCATGTTGTATGTTGTTGTCCATTGAGTTTATACTTATTTATTAAGTTTGATTGTGAAGAAAGCTCACCATATACATAAATCACTCTCGGGTCTGTTTCTTACTCACCATTTACAAAAATCACTCTCTAGTCCGTTTCCTACTCACCATTTACATAAATTACTCTCGATTTCGTTTCCTGGGTAAAATCAATTTTTACATGTCATCAGGCAAAGCTCCAAAAAGGTTAAAATTCTGAATTTTTCAAAAATCTACTTCTCATAAACCAGCCAGCTAAATTTCTTGATGCATGTAATTTACATAAACTATTGCTATGAATAAGTGCTGATTCTACTTAAGAAAAATATTCTTGAGTGATCCGTAAAAGTTTACTTTGCATATTTAGTAAGTTAATGAAAAAAAAGCAAATTTATGTGAAAAATGTTGCCTGATATAAACTGAATGCAAACAGAATTGAGAGCCATTTGTGTCTATATAATCAAACAGACAAACAGCAAACTATTCCGAAGCAGTCAGACTTATCTATACCAACAGTTTATGCTTAGTTGCTTGCCATTATCATTTATAACTTATCTAAGATGTAGGGTCAACTGAAACCAGCCCAGGACTTTAGAAATGTTCCAGTAATATATTAATGTTTTATTACTGAATGCATAAAGTACAAGTCTGCTTTGTACAAACAATGCAATTAAAGAAAGCAAAACTTGAATATTAATATTTGCACATTTCATCTGTTTGTGAAAAATAACAATATACTTGTATTAGTTTGTGTAGAATAAATCAAGGCTATAAAATCGCACCATATTTTCAATATTCATTAAGGAGGCCAGTTTATTGTGTCATGTTACATAACATTGTGTTGTCTACTATTATTCTCACTGGTGTTTTAATTTTATCTTGTCCATACATCGCGATTGTATACATGAGCGATCAAAAACTTGTATAATCCTAAACCATCTCTATATTGAACTGTTCTAATGTATGTTATTCTCAAGATGTTCCATTTTATGTTAAAAACAGATATATCTATACATGTATTATAAAATGTGCCAAACTTGTATCAGTATCTTGGAGTATGTGGTTTAGAGACAGAACAAGGGCTGTGAGCTAGAGGCAAGACATGGGCTGTGAGTTAGAGACAGAATGTGGGCCATGAGCAAGAGGCAGGACATGGGCTGTCAGCTAGAGGTGAAATGTGGGCCATAAGCAAGAGGAAGAATGTGGGCTGTGAGCTAAAGGTGAAATGTGGGCCATGAGATAAAGGCACAATGAGGGCTGTGAGCTAGAGGTGAAATGTGGGCCATAAGCTAGAGGCAGAACGTGGAACATGAGCTAGAGGTGAAATGTGGGCCATGAGCTAGAGGTAAAATGTGGGCCATGAGCAAGAGGAAGAACATGGACTGCCAGCTAGAGGCAAGATGTGGGCCATAAGCTAGAGGAAGAACATGGACTGCCAGTTAGAAGCAAGATGTGGGCCATGAGCTAGAGGAAGAACATGGACTGCCAGTTAGAAGCAAGATGTGGGCCATGAGCTAGAGGAAGAACATGGACTGCCAGCTAGAAGCAAGATGTGGGCCGTGAGCTAGAGGAAAAACATGGACTGCCAGCTAGAGGCGAGAAGTTGGCCGTGAGCTAGAGGAAAAACATGGACTGCCAGCTAGAGGCAAGATGTGGGCCGTGGCTAGAGGAAGAACATGGACTGCCAGTTAGAGGCAAGATGTGGGCCGTGGCTAGAGGAAGAACATGGACTGCCAGCTAGAGGCTAGATGTGGGCCGTGAGCTAGAGGAAAAACATGGACTGCCAGCTAGAGGCAAGAAGTTGGCCGTGAGCTAGAGGAAGAACATGGACTGCCGGCTAGAAACAAGATGTGGGCCATGAGCTAGAGGAAGAACATGGACTGCCAGCTAGAGGCTAGATGTGGGCCGTGAGCTAGAGGAAGAACATGGACTGCCAGCTAGAGGCTAGATGTGGGCCGTGAGCTAGAGGAAGAACATGGACTGCCGGCTAGAAACAAGATGTGGGCCATGAGCTAGAGGAAGAACATGGACTGCCAGCTAGAGGCTAGATGTGGGCCGTGAGCTAGAGGAAGAACATGGACTGCCAGCTAGAGGCTAGATGTGGGCCGTGGCTAGAGGAAGAACATGGACTGCCAGCTAGAGGCAAGATGTGGGCCATGAGCTAGAGGAAAAACATGGACTGCCAGCTAGAGGCAAGATGTGGGCCGTGAGCTAGAGGAAAAACATGGACTGCCAGCTAGAGGCAAGATGTGGGCCGTGAGCTAGAGGATAAACATGTACTGCCAGCTAGAGGCAAGATGTGGGCCATGAGCTAGAGGAAAAACATGGACTGCCAGCTAGAGGCAAGATGTGGGCCATGAGCTAGAGGAAGAACATGGACTGCCAGCTAGAGGCTAGATGTGGGCCGTGAGCTAGAGGAAAAACATGGACTGCCAGCTAGAGGCAAGATGTGGGCCGTGAGCTAGAGGAAGAACATGGACTGCCAGCTAGAGGCAAGATGTGGGCCGTGAGCTAGAGGAAAAACATGGACTGCCAGCTAGAGGCTAGATGTGGGCCGTGAGCTAGAGGAAGAACATGGACTGCCAGCTAGAGGCTAGATGTGGGCCGTGAGCTAGAGGAAGAACATGGACTGCCAGCTAGAGGCAAGATGTGGGCCGTGAGCTAGAGGAAGAACATGGACTGCCAGCTAGAGGCAAGATGTGGGCCGTGAGCTAGAGGAAGAACATGGACTGCCAGCTAGAGGCTAGATGTGGGCCGTGAGCTAGAGGAAAAACATGGACTGCCAGCTAGAGGCAAGATGTGGGCCGTGAGCTAGAGGAAGAACATGGACTGCCAGCTAGAGGCAAGATGTGGGCCGTGAGCTAGAGGAAGAACATGGACTGCCAGCTAGAGGCAAGATGTGGGCCGTGAGCTAGAGGAAGAACATGGACTGCCAGCTAGAGGCTAGATGTGGGCCGTGAGCTAGAGGAAAAACATGGACTGCCAGCTAGAGGCAAGATGTGGGCCGTGAGCTAGAGGAAGAACATGGACTGCCAGCTAGAGGCAAGATGTGGGCCGTGAGCTAGAGGAAAAACATGGACTGCCAGCTAGAGGCTAGATGTGGGCCGTGAGCTAGAGGAAGAACATGGACTGCCAGCTAGAGGCTAGATGTGGGCCGTGAGCTAGAGGAAGAACATGGACTGCCAGCTAGAGGCAAGATGTGGGCCGTGAGCTAGAGGAAGAACATGGACTGCCAGCTAGAGGCAAGATGTGGGCCGTGGCTAGAGGAAGAACATGGACTGCCAGCTAGAGGCAAGATGTGGGCCGTGAGCTAGAGGAAGAACATGGACTGCCAGCTAGAGGCTAGATGTGGGCCGTGGCTAGAGGAAGAACATGGACTGCCAGCTAGAGGCGAGAAGTTGGCCGTGAGCTAGAGGAAAAACATGGACTGCCAGCTAGAGGCAAGATGTGGGCCGTGAGCTAGAGGAAGAACATGGACTGCCAGCTAGAGGCGAGATGTGGGCCGTGAGCTAGAGGAAGAACATGGACTGCCAGCTAGAGGCTAGATGTGGGCCGTGAGCTAGAGGAAGAACATGGACTGCCAGCTAGAGGCAAGATGTGGGCCGTGGCTAGAGGAAGAACATGGACTGCCAGCTAGAGGCTAGATGTGGGCCGTGAGCTAGAGGAAAAACATGGACTGCCAGCTAGAGGCAAGATGTGGGCCGTGAGCTAGAGGAAGAACATGGACTGCCAGCTAGAGGCTAGATGTGGGCCGTGAGCTAGAGGAAGAACATGGACTGCCAGCTAGAGGCAAGATGTGGGCCGTGGCTAGAGGAAGAACATGGACTGCCAGCTAGAGGCTAGATGTGGGCCGTGAGCTAGAGGAAAAACATGGACTGCCAGCTAGAGGCAAGATGTGGGCCATGAGCTAGAGGAAGAACATGGACTGCCAGCTAGAGGCTAGATGTGGGCCATGAGCTAGAGGAAGAACATGGACTGCCAGCTAGAGGCAAGATGTGGGCCGTGGCTAGAGGAAGAACATGGACTGCCAGCTAGAGGCAAGATGTGGGCCGTGAGCTAGAGGAAGAACATGGACTGCCAGCTAGAGGCAAGATGTGGGCCGTGAGCTAGAGGAAGAACATGGACTGCCAGTTAGAAGCAAGATGTGGGCCGTGAGCTAGAGGAAGAACATGGACTGCCAGCTAGAGGCAAGATGTGGGCCGTGGCTAGAGGAAGAACATGGACTGCCAGCTAGAGGCTAGATGTGGGCCGTGAGCTAGAGGAAGAACATGGACTGCCAGCTAGAGGCAAGATGTGGGCCGTGAGCTAGAGGAAGAACATGGACTGCCAGCTAGAGGCTAGATGTGGGCCGTGAGCTAGAGGAAGAACATGGACTGCCAGCTAGAGGCGAGACATGTCGTGAGCTAGAGGCAGAACATGGACCGCGAGCTAGAGGCAAGACATGTCGTGAGATAAAGACAGTATGTGGACCGTGACCTCACTCCTCATACAATCCATGTGTTGTGTTCTTCAGCAAGGCAATTTATCCATACTTGTTTATATGTTATTTTCAGGCCTTCTAAAATTCCAGAATGCAAATCGGTCCAGGTTTTTTACTACCGTAAGAATCGCACTTATTTTTAAAAAAATCACTATATGATGTATGCATACACCACCCACCATGTCAGCTGCACCATGTATTTTCTCCGTTTATGCATTAATAGGGAACTATTTCAAGTTTATTTGTGTATTATTTATAACATACTTTATCACATTGTGTACATTTTAATGACTGACATTATGTTTCCGCTTTACTGAATAATTTTCATTATATTAAAAACGCTCGATCGAACCGGAAGTGACAAAAGTTCCGGAAGCTGCGTGAAATAATCACCGTAGAAACCAATGTAACGGTTCATTCAACTTTTTATTTTTGATATGCGTTGTGCTGTAGCTAGCCACTACGTACAATTACCCAAACCAGCTCGTTTATATAGTTATTTTTAAAACAAATGAAACAAACAAGTAACACTGCATGTTTTATCAAATATTTTAATGATGCAAACAATATTCGGTCTGACAGTCCCAGCTTTGGCTAGCGGTATATCAAAGAAATTACGGACGCAAACTAAATCTTTTGATGAACCGACAGAACGCTATGGGTCGCTAATCACACATTGAAGGCGTGCTACATAGCGATGGACTCTTCCGATAAACTCCCCCTAATATCATTAATGGTTTAGTCAAAATTGACATCATTTTGCACAGCAGGTGACAAAACAATCGGATTATTGGGGCATGGTTAGAGCAATTTATGAGATTTTATACGACCGATAGAAAATATCTGGACCGATTTTTTATTAAACTTTGAAAATATCTGGACCAATTTTTTATTAAACTTTGAAACGAAAATCGGTTTTGAACTTCAGGAATCGGTCAGAAAAACCGGCAATTTTAGAAGGCCTGGTTATTTTTAGTGTTAGATCTACCAATAAAAACATCCAGCATTATATAAAGAGTTGTTTAAAGTTGTAGGGATAATAGTTGTTTTTTTAGAATTACAAATTATTAAAAAGTGTTCATGTAATGGTGTTCATTAACCTAGTTAATTTTTTATAAACTAAACTGGTGAATAGAAACTATTTTAATATAATTTCATTAGTAAAGTACAGGTTTGTGAACAGATAGCTGCCCAAAACATTTTGCTGTCAAAACAAGGTTTTCAAAAAAGTGGATTTTTTGTAAAACTTATTTTAAATTTTAATACATGCACTTGGTATATTTTAACAAATATTTTAACAAATAATGGAAACAGATTCTGTATAAGTTGCAGTTATAATTAAATAATGTATTAATGAAATCTTTGTTAGTGCAGAAAGGGAATCTGAGGTGCTAGTATTATTAGTATATGTATTATTAAACTGGAAATCTTGCATTGCAAGTATAAAATAAATATAAAATTACCTGGCAGGTAAAATTATGTTCTTGATTTCATGATAGATGATGGCATTGTATATAATCAAATAGATTGTTTTTTTTCTCACTTTTTGAATCTTGTTAAATGCAGTTAAAATATTAACATTCTTCTATGTATAATATTTTATAATGTTGTCAGAAACCAAAGAACTTTCACCAACCAGAAGAAGTCGGATATCATTTAGCATTGATCCTGAAGATTTGACTGCCAAAAAAATCACTGCAGATAGTTTATACTAGTTTATGTAGAATAATGAAATTGATTGTCATTACACATATGTTAGTTTCAAATGAACGAATGTTTCATGTTTTGACTGGTATTTTGATTTTTAATAAAACTAAATGTGGTCAAAATATAAATGTTGAACATTTTTGGGGAGAAATATATGCAAGCAAAAGACCAACAAAGGTAGAGGAATGGCTTTTTAAACAATAGGTTCTGGCTTGGACTGGTGGCATATTTTTCTCTCTTTTTTTCATCTTGTCATTCTATCTTCAAGGATCACATTCAATAATATTCTTGAGAATATTCTTGAACTTGAGCTTGAAAATCTGAATTTCAACCTTAGATATCTAGTTTACCGTGTGAGAGTTTATTTGATTATATACATTGGATGTCCCTACATACTTGCAAATTTTTGTCTAAAAAAATGGTCTAAAGTTTGTTTTTCGAAATTCATTCTTGAGTTCAAGTCAAAGAATATTCTTGCGAATGGTGAATAACACCCCAGCTATCAACATATTTGACTTAACTACCATTTACTTACTGTTTGTGTATACAATATTATGTATGTAATGAAAGCGTCCAGAAACTGTGTGAATAAAATATTTAAACAAAGAATGATAAACATGTTTGTGTTGTTGGTTTTGTATCCAAAAGGTTGCTGACCAAAAGATTGGGCACTGTGCAGTTCGAAATGTTTTCATTTGACTGGTAAACCTTTGGAGGCTATGGGTCCCTGCTAAAACATTTAATTAAAAGGTTAAGAAAATATACTAAACCCAATTCAAATTATGGTAACAAGCGATATATTACAAAACTGATACACAGTGTATTACAGGGTTTCTACAACAACAGACTTTGAAAAGAGTAAAGAATATGTAATGTGTGTGAAATTGGTTAATGTTTAATGTATCTGATGGTTCAAAATGATTTTGGAAATAATATGTGGTTCACTTTGCACTTCAGGCCTTCCTTCTTTTTTTTACCAATGAATTTCCATTTAGAAGGAGAGAAGTTTAGTATTGACTGACAATCCATGAAAGGCGAATTGACATGATACATGTATAATTGTTATTATAACAGGATAGAAAAAATAGGACTGAAATTTAACTATGGTAAGACTAGTAATGTGCATTACTATGGTGATACTGTAGCAATGTGCATTACTACGTTGAAACTGTAGTAAGGTGGTGCATTACTATGGTGAGACTGAAGTAATGTGCATCACTACGGTGAGACTAGCAATGTGCATTACTACGTTGAGACTGTAGTTAGGTGCATTACTATGGTGAGACTGAAGTAATGTGCATTACTACGGTGAGACTGTAGTAATGTGCATTACTATGGTGAGACTGTAGTAAGGTGCATTACAACAGTGAGACTGTAGTTATGTGCATTACTACGGTGAGACTGTAGCAAGGTGCATTACAATGGTAAGACTGTAGTAATGTGCATTTAAAATCTGAAGTCTTCCTTCTTCATTCTTGGAAGATATTTGACACATTCAGATATCGATAACACAATAAGCTGGACATAGCCTTGTTCATTGTCTACCTGCATTCTACAATTAAAATTACAAAAGTGTATTCAATATTGCAGGCCACCAGCCCATAATACAAATACATATTGATATAATATATAGACATCAAGAAGAACGATTCTTCACAAAAATTTCAACAGGCATGTTATCATTTCAAAACCTTTTATAAATCTTACATAAATTGCCTACAATTTTTATCAAATTATGTAGAATATATTTATAATGTTGAAGCAAAATCATGTGTTTGCTATTGATATTTCTTATTATCATTCTTGTAGTTGCAATAAAAGCACATTAACATATACATACATAAAAGAACTATCAAAATGTGTGCTAAATACAAAACTTATTCTTACAAATCTAGTGCTTGTTTTGTGACTTGCATGTATTAATGTATTTTGCAACACTAATTATTACATTGGTTTCTGAAAAAGACATAATTGAGTAAAACAAAATTGATATCTGGGTATAATAACCACTGTCGTTTGAAATAAGTAGATCAGATTGCATCATAACGGAGCATTGAAAACAAAAATGACTATAAAGTTAATCAGTACTCGAGCACACCCCATTTTCCCAAGTAACTGATAATTTCCCCACTTGAATCAGTGGTGAGAGACGAAGATAATGAGACACAATGTTATGTATCAATCATCATGGAAACTGTTGCCGGGCAGGGATTCAAACTCACAACCCCTGGATTGATAGTCGGACGCTTTACCAACTGAGCTAATCGGGCTCGGCTAACGTATAATGAAAAATCAGAAGCAATGGCAGGGATTTGTATTTGAAACTCCTGTGTGCTAAGGGATCATTTTAGCTCTTGGCCCGACATTAGTAATGTGTCATCTGATCCCGTTTACTCCATCCCTCCATTCTTACCACAAGAATGGGTCCTACATGGCTAAGTAGTCTAAGGTGCCATCTCAAGATCATTTACATTTCATTGCTAAGGTCGTAGATTAGAGTCCTGCTCGCTCCAAAAATTTTGTGTGAAAGTTTGCCAGTTACTTGCTGAAGGATGGTGGTTCTTCTCAGATACATTCTGAGGTCTTCCTCCGCCAATAAAACTGGATATCCCATTATATAATGTGAAATGTGTTGAAAATGGTGTTAAACCCCATTAAAATGATATAATTATATATTTACACTTATGAAAATAAAAGTGGGTATGCAGTGGGTATGACTGTGTGTCATGTAGCAAATGACTTACATCCATCCAAGGATAGCATAGTCTCATCTCATTGAGTATAAAACTCTACAGGAGTATATTTAAAAGTCCTCAATCATATGTGATTCCACTTAGAATTACCACAACATATCTAACACATTCAACTACATGTGGCACCCGTAAACAAAACTATACAATGCTCTGGTCATAGCCTTCTTCAACACATGCCGCAATTAACGGCATGTATACTTGGACTGGAAATCTTAGCTTCAGAGCAGAATCAAACTTCTGTGCATAAAGAATCTACTGTTGATTTATTTCGTATTGTAAAACTATCAAGAAAAAGGTGCATAACATATGACTGGGTTCTCCATAGGAAGAAATGCAAGCGCTGGGGAAAGAGCCTGTAAACACATGCTACACATATTCAAGCACTAAAATATATTTCACTAGTAAATATTGTATAAATCAGTTAAGCAACATATTTAGTAAGTTTCATTTTAGGCAATAAAATGAGAAAAGATATGCAAAGAAAAATAATGATTTAGAGGAAAGTAAGTTTTTGTAAAATTTTAAACTCAAGGGCTAGGGGATTACCATTTCTGTGCTGGGGTACCCCTGTGCTTGTGTATGGTCAGCTATGACACAATTAATAGTTTAAATTTATTTGTTTTATTATTATTGTGAAACAAGTTATAACAAATCACGCTCCAAGTCTTCCTGGGTAGGACCAGTACTAAGCATATGTGGAAAAAAATATCTTGCATAAGGACACCACACATAGCCATAACCCACGACCCTCCATCATGTGGCCGATGCTCTTCCACTGGACCAAGCATTCCGCAATTAATGTAAAGAAACATATATAATGACAAGGAAGTAACACATAGCTGAATAAACAAGCCAAACATACAGCCATCCATATATGGAAATCATCAGTAGGATACTGTTTCCTACAATCATTAATTGATTATCATTGGAAGCAACATTCTGAGGAAAATTTATTTGAACCACTGACTAACACAGAAACACAGTTAGATATTTAACCTGCACTGGGTATGACTCTCTCTAACACCTTTACTGAAGGATTGCAAACTTTCAGTGCATCTTTCCTAAATAACGCACAGTGGGAGTTTGTTTCAAAACTCTGATGTGACCTCACCAAAGAATTAACTGTGGCCCTCTGTATATATTTAGCTTAACTGAAAGAAATAGTGATGTGAGACCTTTTAACCAAGATCTTATTAATGGTGAATGTAACAAGTAAGCGGTTAGTAATGTGAGAAGTAAGTGGCAATAGATAAACACATATTGATAGTAAGTAAAAGATGGCTTCCAGTTTTCATTATTTGGTTTTCATATTCTTTGATTGAAAAATATTAATTTATTATTTGTGATGCTGTTTGTTCATTTCCTTTCGTATCATTTCGAAAAGGGCGATTGTTTTTTCATGGTTCGGTTCCATCTGATGTTTATTAAAAAAAAAGAGGGTAAACCAGTCTAAGTTTCCGTAAAAGGAATTTTCCGTAATACGTCGGGTAAGTCCGGAAAACCATTAAAATTTACAGTGTTACGGAAGAGAAGAATTTGTCAACTTTTAGCAACGAAAAATGAAGATATGTAGGTGTTTAACGGGGGAAAGCAGAAGGATCAGTGAAAGATAGTGATTTATTTTAATAAACATGTTTTTAAGGCTACAATTTTCTTGGACCTTGTGAGGAATGTCTCGATTCTTTCGTTTTTTGAGTCGACGAAGAACTGGGAGGGGTATAAAAAATTCCAACCACCCCCTAAAAAAGAAAAATGCAATAACGTGCACTGTTATTCTCTTGGATGGTACCGATTATACTACAGAAATCCATGTAAGTATCCTTTTGCAGCAATTATTGGAGTTAATACAATGTAATGAACATAAAAATGAGCAAGTCAGTGACCTACTTAAATAATGGAAGACAACACGGAATGTGAGTCATTCTTGCGGCTACAAACAACTCGGATGAGGTAATCCGCAGTATCTTGTCGTTTCGAACTATTAATCTTTGTTATCTTTATAAGAAACATTTATTGTTTATGACCATGTTTGAAACCGAAACATTGTTGTGGTGGTATGCTGTGCATAAATTTAGATCTGATGAATTGCCACACTTGTCATTCGACATTAATATTACCTAAGTCGTCTGGGACGGTGAAATTTTATGGGAAAGGAGACTTGAACTGTTCATAGACAAGATCTGGCACTACTAGAATCACAACTTGCATTCAACTCTTATGGACAGATTAATCTTGGTGACAATGACATCAACATACTGTTTTTTCTAGTGGGAATGGAAGGCGTAGCGCACTCCCCTTGTTTACATATATGGCATGCTTGACATGTGCTCCAAGAAAATTTAAATGGCAGACAGGTCGAGGGCAAGTTACAACTTTTGAAAATATACCAGCCCTAATCCAAAATTCACTATAGTTCGACAGCTTTTGTTATTTTTCCCTTTCAACTAATTTTATTCAGTCAGTTTTTATCATCCGGATGGTAGAGCCTAGGCCATCCTTAAAACCATATTTGTTTGCTGTGCTCTGACCCAGTATTTTTCATGTGGGTAGGTAGGTAGCTTTTTTTTTTTGCCAAATTCTGATTTTGCAGTCATTTTAAAGAAAAATGGACAGAAATCATTTTTTTTTTAAAATTAACACTTTCAATGTCAATAACAAAAGTTTGGGTAGCAGCAATTTTGAATGAGTAGGTAGGAGAGTTTTTGCTATCTCAGGTGGTAAAACATAGATGCCCAACCAATTATAGCTGTTATTAAAATGGATTTATTCATATTCAAAGCTATCAAGCAGCCACATTTGAAGGATGAAAATAGATGACTGAATATGCAAAAGTTGCAATCGACTTGTATTGTTATGAACACTGCTGGGTGTAGATTGTACTGTTAATTGTACTGATTAGTTACGGTCTATAAGCAAGAGTTTTACCTTTGGTCAAGTCAAATAGACATATTGCGACTCGTGCATATAGTGAAAACTTGCTTGTCCCGACGGGCAGGTAATGTAGAGAAAGAGACATGCTCAGATCAGGATTTGAAAAGCTCCAGACATCAGGCTGTCCTATTTTTGGAGCCCTGTTGGCAGAATACAAAGGTATTTATCAGCCCTGCAAATGTGTAACAATGGTCAGATCCTTGCTGTGTGTAGGTACAGCAAATGACGTCATGCTGTTCAGTTTCTTTTGAAGTACTTGTCAGGGTCAAATATTTTGGTTTTGATGGTGCATATTGCAGGAAAATATTTATTATTTTATCGCAGTTTGAAACAGATCTGTTGAATGAGAATTAAAGGTACTAAAGATACTTGTTCAACTTTCAATATCTAAAAATGGCACTTGCCCAGAACTAAACTTTGTTACAGGTGACTTGTTCAGCCCTGATGATGAATTATGCTTTTTTTGTTGTTGTTTTTTATTTGAAAATATAGCTGAGTAGTTATACTTTTCTAGGTATATTAATAATATCATATATTGCATGCTCTCTTGAATTGATTGAGTAGTTTTTGAGGGTTAGCATTGCCATTATAGTTCATGTAAGCAATCATAAGGGAAGAAGTAACTGCCAGTTTTGAAAGCAAAGACAGTTACTCAATAAAGAACAAACTAAATACATGTCCTATTGATAGAGACATAGTAACTTCTCCCTGAATCACTCACACTTCTCCCTATCTTATTCAAACTCTAATACTTATTATATACACCACTCCAGTATGTCTATTGTTATTATATTTAACCCTTACTTCATATAGACACCTTTGGACACCTCTAATATAGATGCCTTTGGACATCTAATATGGAAGGCTTTTGAAATATTGGGTCAATTATGTTTATATAAACTGACAGAGTGGAAAACAGTGCAGGAAGTGTTCAGAATGCTCATTACGAGCAATCTGAACTCTTCCTGCACTGTTTTCAAAGGCCTTCCCTGATTGGTGCAGGCAAACATGTACCTATGGAGTGAAAAATGACCGAAGAACACAGTAAGCAATGGGTATGCCAATTACGCGCAAGCATTGCTCTCTGTCACTTTTCCTTCCTCCCTGCACTTCCCCCCCCCCCCCCCCCCCCCCCCCCCCCCCCCCGGTCTAGAAAAAACATTACAACTGTAAATCAATCAGTACAAAAAGATACAGCTGGCCAAGTACTTGCATGATTCTGATGATTTCAATTATTCTGTAATAACTAGAACCATTTAAAAAATGTCAACAACCAATCGGCATTTAACTCAGTCTGTCTAAACTGATATTAAGTTGTCTTGCATATGATTCAGAAACATTGTGACTTGGTGGAGATTTTATCTCCCAATGAAAAATTCTCCTTTTCTCCCCCATGATGACATTTCTATGTGGCGACATTTTATGGGAAAAAGAAAATACAAATATAACTAATTTGCATCAAATAACAAAAAAGGTGAGTTTAGTTTGAATCTAATTGAATACTAGTAAATTAAGACAGTTAAATTAAAAAAGTAAAAGAAATGCTGAAAGATCTGCTGATGATGATTTTGTATGATAGTTACCCCTCCCACTTGACAATCTGCGATGTGCACACTCATCAAATAATTAACATGCCATCATTCAGTTTCATAAATTAATTTGGTCATTTATTATTCTGTTTATATTATCCAATTAACTTGAGAGTTCTCCAATTAATGATGTCATTATCCAATCATGTAGATGTTTCACTAACTTCATCACACACTATCAACTTACTTGTTTACATACAGACATGACCCTTTGATCTCGGTGTTTCAATTCAATGATATTTTATTGAGTTATGGCCCTTTCTTATCCCTTTACTCCATAGATATGCAATTTCCAGCACCAATCAAAGGCCTTTGAAAACAGTGCAGGAAGAGTTCAGATTGCTGGTAATGAATGAAACTTGCTGTTCAGTAGGTACATTGTAACATGGACTGAGCACAAGTTTGCATCTTGGTGTTTTGGTTCAATACTTTCTTACTGAATTATGGCCCTTTGATATTTTTAATGTAATTATGTACATTGCAATTTTGCAGTGTATAACTATGGATTAATAGCACCTGTAGTCTTGAATTTTTTATGAGGACAAGGAAGTGAATACCTTTATTTGTTACGGGTCAGTAACCTTAAATGCCAAGGTCACTTTGTGAATTTTTTTTGTCCTCTGCACTGTATTTTTTAATTTAAAATTTTCTATTTCATTTATGTTACACAGTTCCATCTCAAATTCTCCTGCCAAATTTCTTGCTCATCTGTTTCTTCACTTCTTGTTTAACCTTTGCATTCATTTTATTTCAACTTACATAGTCATGCCCTTAACCACAACCATTTTTTTTACATAGTCTTTTTTATTAGATCTCAGGCATTATAATGCAGTGTTCCAGTACCCACATCTACAGGCAATGTTTATTTTACTCAGTCCATAGTCTTTTTGAGCGGGGCGGATACAAATTCACTGATATTTCTTGTACAACATTGCATTCAAGCAAATACTAAATTTCCCTATGTAAACAATAAATTGATTTTTGTCAATAACTGCAATCTCGGGATAGATAAGTGGACCTTTTGTGTGTAGATATTACTGACCGCTCACTGTCTGTCTGTTTGTTTAACACTCTTACTCTTTATTACATTCAAAATATCGAGGGGGTGTTTAGTACATTTCTGTTGTAATGATACAAGCCATTGTTTACTTTCATTGTCATTGGAATGTTTGGAGCACTACTTTTAGGTACTTACCAATATAATATTATCAGTTTTGTGTACTGGCTGTGTCTGAGTATGTTCAGATGTCTGTAACTGGCAGCTCTACAAACTATAAGTACACAGTGGAAACATGTCTGGCTGTGTCTGAGTATTTTCAGACGTATTGTCTGTAACTGGCAGCTCTACAGACCATTAGTACACAGTGGAAACATGTCTGACTGTGTCTGAGTATGTTCAGATGTCTGTAACTGGCAGCTCTACAGACCATTAATGCACAGTAGAAACATGTCTGGCTGTGTCTGAATATTTTCAGACGTATTGTCTGTAACTGGCAGCTCTACAGACCATTAGTACACAGTGGAAACATGTCTGGCTGTGTCTGAATATTTTCAGACGTATTGTCTGTAACTGGCAGCTCTACAGACCATTAGTACACAGTGGAAACATGTCTGACTGTGTCTGAGTATGTTCAGATGTCTGTAACTGGCAGCTCTACAGACCAACAGTACACAGTGGAAACATGTCTGACTGTGTCTGAATATTTTCAGACGTATTGTCTGTAACTGGCAGCTCTACAGACCATTATGACACAGTGGAAACATGTCTGGCTGTGTCTGAGTATTTTCAGATGTATTGTCTGTAACTGGCAGCTCTACAGACCAACAGTACACAGTGGAAACATGTCTGACTGTGTCTGAGTATGTTCAGATGTCTGTAAGTGGCAGCTCTACAGACCATTAATGCACAGTGGAAACATGTCTGGCTGTGTCTGAATATTTTCAGATGTATTGTCTGTAACTGGCAGCTCTACAGACCATTATGACACAGTGGAAACATGTCTGGCTGTGTCTGAGTATTTTCAGATGTATTGTCTGTAACTGGCAGCTCTACAGACCAACAGTACACAGTGGAAACATGTCTGACTGTGTCTGAGTATGTTCAGATGTCTGTAAGTGGCAGCTCTACAGACCATTAGTGCACAGTGGAAACATGTCTGGCTGTGTCTGAGTATTTTCAGATGTATTGTCTGTAACTGGCAGCTCTACAGACCAACAGTACACAGTGGAAACATGTCTGACTGTGTCTGAGTATGTTCAGATGTCTGTAAGTGGCAGCTCTACAGACCATTAATGCACAGTGGAAACATGTCTGGCTGTGTCTGAGTATTTTCAGATGTATTGTCTGTAACTGGCAGCTCTACAGACCATTAGTACACAGTGGAAACACAGGGCTCAAACTAGAGGGCGACGTGGGCGACAAAGTCGCTTTTTTCTCCGTCACTTCGCTTTTTTTTGGTCACGGCGAAGTTTTAAGTCGCCTTAAAATTAGCAACATCGCTTTTTTTCTGGATGCTAGCGAAGTGCAAATTACAACTATAACCAATATTTGATATATTCTCTAATCCGTGGATAAGTGTTGCCACATATGTGGGAATGCAAATTGCAATAATCGGTTACTTCTGACCCAAATATCCGAAGGCAATTTTTGGCATATATGTTTACACCCCGTGTCAACATCGTATAGGTTGCTAGGCAACGCAATTGTTTGGCTGACCAAGATCAAGGTTTCCCTTGCATAGAGTTAAAACATCAAGCGTCTTATTGAAACTGATCATTTTTTTCAACTGTCAATCAGAGTTTTCCATGAACAAAGTAACTTTCCACGTATGACGTAATCATCCTTTGTGTTTGCGAGATGCATAGTTGATTGACAAGAGTGTAATTCAATTTTGAATTATACGTTTAAAATGAATAATTAGTGCGTTTGATTTTTAGAAATTACCGATGATTAAAGAGGTATTGATAATTATGTTGCCGCTAACTGTTGTCTATAAATATGTTCGAGTCGAAATAAACAAATTGAACTGAATCGATTATAACAACTGTTAATTCGGTGTCCGTGAGTGATGCATAGAATTCACATAGAAAAAATTGTTTTGTTACTCAATTTGTTTGTTTAAATCAGCTGGTTTAATTACAATAAATATTTGTGATCCGACCTATAACTACAAAGTTTGACTTCCAAAGAGCCATGAAATATTGGAAACAACAGAAAGTACGAAATATTTATAAATGGGAATTAAAACGGTCAAGTAACTAAGTTAGTTTAAGCAGTGTGTAGACTGCAGTGGGGATAGCATGTAACACAGCATCTGAAATTTAAAAAATGTGTGTTTAATGTATGTTTCATGAACTTATGATTATGTTTTGCATTTTAATAAAAAAGTGTTTATTTGGTAAAAAAAAAAATGATATGTAAACAGAGAAATATCTTTTTGATTACTCTTTCAGAGATAAAGTTATAGATAAATAGCATTTATCTTCTGCTTTTACCAGGTACTAGTGTTCCATGTTCTTTGCAAAAAAAAAATAATAAAAAAATAATGAATGGCATGAAGAATACTCCTACCATGAAAAAGTAGATTGTAAGTTCATTTACCTGTATCTTTATTCAGAAAGTTAAACTCCCTGTTCTGTAAGAATATATCACAAAAACTAGTTCCTTAATAACAACATCATAAAAAAGACAGGAAGGCAGTCAACCAACACATTTGATATAAATCAAAAACAATATAAAACATTATAAAAACAATATAAAACAAAAACACATAATGACATAGCATTAATTTTAATGAAACTAAGTTTTCGTGTCACTGCGTGATGAATTTTACCACTTCTCCCTATTTTTTCTCCACTTCTCCTTTTTTTTGGATGAAGGAGAAGTCACTTCTCCCTAAAATTCAGACCCAGTTTGAGCCCTGGAAACATGTCTGACTGTGTCTGAGTATGTTCAGATGTCTGTAACTGGCAGCTCTACAGACCATTAGTGCACAGTGGAAACATGTCTGGCTGTGACTGAGTATGTTCAGATGTATTGTCTGTACCTGGCAGCTCTACAGACCATTAGTACACAGTGGAAACATTGAGTATGTTCAGATGTATTGTCTGTAACTGGCAGCTCTACAGACCATTAGTACACAGTGGAAACATGTCTGGCTGTGTCTGAGTATGTTCAGATGTCTGTAACTGGCAGCTCTACAAACTATTAGTACATAGTGGAAACATGTCTGGCTATGTCTGAGTATGTTCAGGAGTCTGTAACTGGCAGCTCTACAGACCATTAGTACACAGTGGAAACATGTCTGGCTGTGACTGAGTATGTTCAGATGTATTGTCTGTAACTGGCAGCTCTACAGACCATTAGTACACAGTGGAAACATGTCTGGCTGTGTCTGAGTATGTTCAGATGTATTGTCTGTAACTGGCAGCTCTACAGACCTTTAGTACACAGTGGAAACATGTCTGACTGTGTCTGAGTATGTTCAGATGTATTGTCTGTAACTGGCAGCTCTACAGACCATTATGCACAGTGGAAACATGTCTGGCTGTGTCTGAGTATGTTCAGATGTCTGTAAGTGGCAGCTCTACAGACCATTATGCACAGTGGAAACATGTCTGGCTGTGTCTGAGTATGTTCAGATGTCTGTAACTGGCAGCTCTACAGACCATTAGTACACAGTGGAAACATGTCTGACTGTGTCTGAGTATGTTCAGATGTCTGTAACTGGCAGCTCTACAGACCATTATGCACAGTGGAAACATGTTTGGCTGTGTCTGAGTATGTTCAGATGTATTGTCTGTAACTGGCAGCTCTACAGACCTTTAGTACACAGTGGAAACATGTCTGGCTGTGTCTGATTATGTTCAGATGTCTGTAACTGGCAGCTCTACAGACAATTAGTACACAGTGGAAACATGTCTGGCTGTTACGAGTATGTTCAGATGTATTGTCTGTAACTGGCAGCTCTACAGACCAACAGTACACAGTGGAAACATGTCATGTTGCAAACAGTCGGCAAAATTTTTTTTATTTTTTTTTTTTTTTTTTGAAAAAAATATATAGGGTCTGGACCTTTTACTATGGGTCGGTCGGGAAACCGTAAATACAACATTTATTTTTTTAGGCCTAATCAAATAATTAGTAAGTGACTGTTATGGCCTTTGAATTGCTATTACACTAGGTGTACTGCCTTGCTACGTCTGGGTCACCCATGAGAGATTTGCCACTAGGTAGTGGCAGTGAAGCATTTTGTATTAAAACAATGAAGATGTGTAATAACAATTCAGAAAAGAAACTCATGCCTGCAACTTTATCAGGTTTATCTACATGTGTTTTTTTAATGAGGTTAAACACCATTTTCAATACATTATAGGTTATGGTACATCCAGTTATATTGATGGAGAAAGACTTTAGAATAATTTGAGTAGAGGCACGTCCTTTCTCAAGTAATTGGCAAACTTTGTCACATAAATTTTTTTTGACAAAGTAGGGCTCGAGAAGTCGCAGTACCCACCTCTACTGAACACCTAAACATACATGTAATTGTTTTCACTGTTGCGCAACAATGTCTATACAAAAAAGACCTTAAATTGTCAGGTACAAACTTGTATAACGCTATCTATCCTAACAAAATTTTAAATGCTTTTCTGAACATAAAACAGTCGGTGTCTGAGTTACAATGCAAATATGCTATGCTGTTTTTTTTGTTAGACATAAAAATAGTTTACCAATGAAATGTGATAGTGTAGAAAATGGAGATAGTGTAAATTTGTGTTTTTATAAAAAGTCCATGTTCTATTTAACTGTTGTGCCTGACTAGATGCTCAGATGGTGACAGTAAGCTGAAGAAATAAAGTAGTAAGACACACAGGTTGGAGAATTTGTACTGCCCTGTAATATTTCAGTATCTTGTTCAGAAGAAAGTAAGGATCTTCTGTGGTTGAGTGATGTAAGGCTGAAGTCTTCTGAAGATCACTTACCCTCAAACTGCTAAGGTTGTAGATTGAGTCCAACTCCAAAAACTTTATGTAAGAAAGTTTTTCAGTTACTTACGGAAGAACAGTGGTTCTACTCAGATTTATTCTAAAGTCTTCCTCCACTAATAAAAGCATAACCAGAAATGTGTTAAACACCATTCAACCAATGAGAAGGAAGTAGTAAATAAAAAAAACTCCCCAATTAGATATACAGTGACATGTATAAATTGGTATGATAATTTCTTGAAAAACTGTTAGAAGTTGCCACACATGATAGTATACATGTGCCATTAAAGAATCCCATCTACCAATAAGTTTGCCCACAGTAAAGTATACTGGGACTGGGATGAAAATACTTCTGTACAGATTAATACATTTTGCTGTTGGCAATTATGTATGTAAGTGTTGGATTTTGCTCATTTAAAAGTCGCAGCTTGTAGTCGGGGTCACTGAGCCGATGTTTTACACTTTTGTTGTCAAGTTTAATTTACCAGACATATGTATTTGCATAGGAAGACACTTGTTAACAAGGTTGTGTAATGTTGTGATATTTGCTTATTTAGGAAACAAATGTTTATCTTTATTGGAATGACAACATTAAATATACATTTCCTTCTTTCTAGAAAACACTAAGATTAACTTAATTTTTCATTGTTGTTGTTTAGTTTGTTTGTTTTTTTGTTTTTTTTAAATACATAATAATACACATACAAGGAGTTGTGATAAGCATACTTGTCCCACATATTAACACTCAGGCACTATTATTTTTCCTCTGTACCGTTCATGTACATGTGCTGCGATACGAGGCACTTCAAACTAGTCACTCAGTGACTTACCATATATTCCTTATTAACGATCCCAGGGGCGTTACATTTTACAAGGTAGGGGCGTTTATTAAAGATAAAAAAAGCAAATTTAACAACAGTGTATGGAACTAAAATGTTTGCTTAGTGTTTAAATGGTATTACTAACATACGCTTTTATGTGAGTTTGTGCTTTTTAAGTATCTGGATTAAGCTTGGTTCGCACAAATCTTAAAAAACCCTTGAATTTGATGCCCGTTTTGAAAAACCCTTGAAAAAAAACAAATTTGCCTTAAAAATACAATAAAACCAATAAAGCCGTGGAAAAAAACCTTAAATCTGGTTTAAATCCCCGAAAAAGTGGTTCAGAATTATTTGAGAATGAATGAAATAATCGACATAGGATGAAAAAAAGCTCATAATCTGTGTCTGTGTACTGGAATATCCGAATTTATGGTCAGCGTACTCTTCACTTTAAATCAATTGGACACTTGTTCTTATGAAAGTAGAACAATGAGCTTTCAGTGTACACAGACTAACTGCATTTTCCGACATTTTGTAATGTTTTAATCGACAGGCGGCATTTTTACTAATTTTAAACGGCAAATATGGGGAATTGTATATTCAACCGAAAGTGGTTAAGTGACCCAAGATATAATTTTTAATTTTCCAGAAAAATAGGTGGGGGCATTAATAAGGGAATATATGGTATATGTACATGTGCTTCTATACTGAGGCACTTCAAAACTAGTCGCTCAGTTACTTATATGTACCTGTGCTCAGGTACCGAAGCACTTCAAGCTGGTCAGTGACTTTATATGTACATTAGTCCGGTATCAAGGCACTTTAAACTGGTCTGTGACTTGTATGTACATTAGTTTCGGTATCAAGGCACTTTAAACTGGTCTGTGACTTGTATGTACAATAGCTCCTGTATCAAGGCACTTCAAACTGATCTGTGACTTGTATGTACATTAGTTCCGGTATCAAGGCACTTTAAACTGGTCTGTGACTTGTATGTACATTAGTTCCGGTATCAAGGCACTTTAAACTGGTCTGTGACTTGTATGTACATTAGTTCCCGTATCAAGGCACTTTAAACTTGTCTGTGACTTGTATGTACATTAGTTCCGGTATCAAGGCACTTTAAACTGGTCTGTGACTTGTATGTACATTAGCTCCTGTGTCAAGGCACTTCAAACTGGTCTGTGACTTGTATATACATTAGCTCCGGTATCAAGGCACTTTGAACTGGTCTGTGACTTACATGTACTTTAGCTCCGGTGTCAAGGCACTCCAAACTGGTCTGTGACTTGTATGTACATTAGCTCCGGTGTCAAGGCACTCCAAACTGGTCTGTGGCTTGTATGTACATTAGCTCCGGTGTCAAGGCACTTCATACTGGTCTGTGGCTTATATGTACATTAGCTCCGGTGTCAAGGCTTTTCAAACTAGTCTGTGACTTGTATGTACATAAGCTCTGGTGCCTAGGCACTTCAAACTGGTCTGTGACTTATATGTACATTAGCTCTGGTATCAAGGCACTTTAAACTGGTCTGTGACTTATATGTACATTAGCTCCGTTATCAAAGCACTTCAGACTGGTCATTGACTTACATGTACATAAGCTCCAGTGTCAAGGCACTTCAAACTGGTCAGTGACTTAAATGTACATAAGCTCTGGTATCAAGGCACTTTAAATTGGTCACTGACTTAAATGTTCATTAGCTCCGGTATCAAGGCATTTCGAACTAGTCTGTGACTTGCATGTACTTTAGCTCTGGTGTCAAGGCAACTCAAACTGGTCTGTGACTTGTATGTACATTAGCTCCGGTGTCAAGGCACTTCAAACTGGTCTGTGACTTGTATGTACATTAGCTCCGGTGTCAAGGCACTTCAAACTGGTCTGTGACATAAATGTACATTAGCTCCGGTATCAAGGCACTTCAAACTGGTCTGTGACTTATATGTACATTAGCTCTGGTATCAAGGCACTTTTAACTGGTCAGTCACTTAAAATACATTAGCTCCGGTATCAAGGCACTTTAAACTGGTCAGTCACTTAAATGAACATTAGCTCCGATATCAAGGCACTTTTAACTGGTTGGTCACTTAAATGAACATTAGCTCCGGTATCAAGGCACTTCAGACTTCATGCACTTCTATGTACATGTACCCCAATACAGCACCACTTCTGACTGGTCAGTACCTTATTATGTACAAGATATCCAAAGTGTCCAAAAACATTGATTACAGCATTATTGTTTGTTTATTTCCAGAAAAGAGATGAGGGTCAAGTTCTGTGTGAGAAAGTATACTACCACCTTGATATTATAGAGAAAGATTATTTTGGTTTACAGTACACCGACCATAACAATGTCAGTGTAAGTATATTTTTAGCATATACTGGACAAAGACCAGATGGTGCATTTTCTGTTGTATGTTGTCTGTTAGCAGCACTTTCTCTGAAACATCTAGGCCCTTCCTTTCACAATGGTGGAATGGGCCAGGGCATGCTGAGGGAGAGGGGCTTTTTGCATGGTTTTTATGGGAAAGTGAAATTCTTTCTTGTATAATTCTGATGGTCACGAGATATAAGTATCTATTATAACGGTTTCTTTAATAACTTCATTAATCTAGTATATTGTGCTGTATTATGTTTATAAATTCTGATCCTGACATAATCTAGAGAAGTGAGGGTTTGTTTAATAATATCTCATTAATTTAGTTTAATATTTTTTAACTTTTGTTTCAATGTAAAGGAAATCCTAGACTGGGCAATCTTTGACATTGACATTGATCTTTTATTTACACTGCTAACGTGAGAGAAAAACTGAATTAATAAACCACAGAAATCTCCTTCCCAATTATATGTGGTCTTGTCTTGATCAATTAATTAATCATTTTTTAGAAGATAAACATTTTGTAATACTCAACTTATTAAGTTAAGTTGAAATAAGTCACTTATACGTTTTTACTGATATCTTGAGATAATAAAATGCAACATACATAATAGTGGTTATATGTAATTATTATATAATTTATTTGACAGCATTGGTTGGATCCTACCAAGGGCATTAGAAAGCAGTGTAAGAGTAAGTCATATTTTCTTTACCAAATTTTCAAGTTATAAAATATAAGAACCATTGTAGAGCCCTCTGTGGCCAAGTGGTCTAAGGCGCCATCTTAATACCTCTCACAGCTAAGGTTGTGGTTTTGAGTCCCGCTTGGTCCAAAAACTTTATGTGAGAAAGTTTGCCAGTTACTTGCGTATGAGATGATAGTTCAACGTAGATTCATTCTGAGGTCTTCCTTCACCAATAAACTGATAATGCCATATATAACCTGAAATGTGTTAAAAATGGCATTTAACAGCATTAAAAAATAAATAAATAGATGGCATTTTGCATACAAAGTGCAAAACTTATAATATTAATAAGAAGAGGGATTTACTTTCTCTCAATATTCCTGCCTACACTGGCACTGTATCAAGTTTAGCAATGTCTGTAGCTTGTTACTGCTATATAAATCAGGTGTGTGCTATCTGTGACTACTCTGTAACAGTTACTGGTGTAGCTGGTATCTTATTGTGTAGGTGCTCAGTCAGATTAATCTGTTAATTGGGTTAATTGGATGTCACCTTATCTGTAGAACTAAATAGGTCATGTTGTCCTGTAAAATGTATTGGGGATTATTTATCAGTCACTGGTCAGAAAACATTCCAAGTTTGTTACTGTGACATGTCTGAATTGTAAACAAGTAGTTGGGTCTGAAAAAGACAAATTCAGCTGATAGATTGGCCTGCATTCTTTCATAGATGGCAGCAGTGATCCTGGCTTAGAGAGCATGTGGAAGGTCATAGTTTCGATCCCCAGCTGGGATAAAATGGATAGTTCTAGGTCTGGTCACTTCGGTGTCATGTGACTGGGTGGAGTAACATACTTCAGTGTGGCAGCCCTCAGACACTGTCATGATATGACTAAAAAGTGTAGAAAGTGAATCTTAAACACCACACAACAACAGCATTTACAAGTAACTCATCATTAGTATACTCTCTCGCAATGTCTTAACTGAACTGGACTCGAACTCACTAAGAGGCAAGAGGTACCAACGCTTAGAAGTATTTGGCTTTCGAGGATTTAGACCTAAAAATTTTTAGACTTCAAAATGATTTTTAAAAAAGCATAGCCACATGATAAAAATCTTTTATCTGTTATAATTGTTCCCAAAAGTTCAGTCTCAATAACTTCCTACATTAAGTCCTTTCATTCCGGGTATAACACTTAACATTTGACAACTAAACTCACATTAAATATTCTTGTAGACAAACAATATCTTTTCTCATTTTTCTTGTATTGTAAACACTCATGCTTGTATTCTGACATCTTTGTATTTTTCTAACCACCATTGTACATAAAATTGTATCTATCCACCTTTTGCCATTGATTCGTCCACTGAAGGCAGACTAGCTGCTGGGGTAACTTGTGGTATTCATATAATTGTGAAGCATGTGATACTCCTATGTTTAATTGATCTGTCAGTTGGGGATATAGCAGATTGACATATTGACTATGTAAGCTATAAACATTACATCTCGGAGGGTTATCTGATATGATGACATGACAGAAGCTATTACACTCCCAACTGCATGTATTTTTAAAGGTGACAAATGCACTAAACCACATGTTGATTGAACCAGTATATACACAGACACATACACATAAACAATGACTTTACACACACATGGGCGATGAAGATACAGCCATAAGCTTTTTATTTGTCACCAAGGACATATACCAGTATAGAAGGATAGGAAACTACGAAATGTTGATAAAACAGCATGCAAAGAACTAATAATTTGGTAGATTAATCATTCAAATTTCACAGGCAACTGATTTCTTTTAAATAAAATGTAAGATGCCTGTAACCTTAGATGTTTTATAATGTTTTAAAGTATTGCACTTTGAAGTAAAATTTCAAGTACTTACCTTGATTTTTTAATTGCAGTATATAAATTTTGTAATCACAATTTTAAACACAATTTGCTGGGAATGGTCTCATTTTGTAGATAATTCCATTATGCAAAGAAAGAATTTTGATTTGTATTTCTGAGATGGATGAAAATTAAGAAAATGGATATTGTATGAATATGTGAGCGTTCATAGTATCTCAATCTGTTCTGTTTATTTCTCTATATAAGTCCACAAAACTACACATATGTATATTAAGATGCATAATTATAAGTAATAAATTTCGATAAAGCTACATAAATGCAAATGAATTTCTCTAAAGCTCTATGTAGTTAAAACAAATGATTATCAATGGAAGAGATTTTGTCTCAATATGTGAGAAGTATGGTGACGTTCATGTGGATTAAGACCCATCTTACAGATAAGGACAATGGACAGAGAAAGAAACAGAGATTTAAAGTGCACTCATATAACCAGGTTTTTTCACTGTAAATTAGGAAGAGGCCAAGCCTTCGAGATTTGGAGAAAAAACAGTGCAATTTAGGGGAAATTGGATTTTTTAAAGGTTTGGCAAACAGGAAAGTAAAGTGTAACACTGTTAATGTCAGGTTCTAACCATTAATTATCAGACATTACATTTCATATCCAGTGTTTCATATTAAGTGTATTAATTAATCCCCAAGGTTATGTGAGAAAAAAACACCAGGGGGGGATTTTTTTGCCTCATTTTGGGGGGATGGAAAAACATGATTTTTTAATTGGGAAGTAGGGAATATTTGCCTCTGTTTTATAAGGTAAAAAAGCTCTGATAATACATATACATATACTTGTATATAAAACATGACTGTGCACAATTTTTTATTACAGTCATACTCTTTACAACATATATATTAATATATAGTCTACTATGGATTCATAAATATGAACAACAAATCACAAATGTAATACAAAAACATATTCTTATTATGTAGGGTAAAGCATACAGGACAATTACTTATTTGTTAACAAGGATTGGCTTTAATAACTACATTCTGACTGTGTTGTTGTATGGTGTTTAGGGTCGCTTTCAACAAATTTTCGGTTATATTGCGATGGTGTCTACTTAAGACATTATTCTTGGTGATGTCACACTGAAGTATCATGTCGCAGACACATGGTATGATACCCCACCAACATTATAGTGTCACCAGGCCAGCCAGACCTAGAACTATCCTTTAAATGCTGAGCACCATGCGAGATGGCTTCTAGTAACATTTTTCAAGTATTTGGTATGACTTGACCGCGGATCGAACCCACGACCTTCCGAATGCAAGGCGGACACTCAACCCCAAGACCAATTAAGACTCCTAATGTTACAAAAACAAAGTCAGTTGGTCAGCAACTTGCTGAGTGAACTACTTCCACTGTTTTCAAGTGATTGACTTGTAACTTTGCATACATGATCAAAATCAAGTTTAGATGCTTGTGGCACAACACACTTCTGTGATGCTGACTTAATTCCATGCAGAGTTATTGCCCTTGTACTTCATAACCATGCTGTATTTACCATATTGCAATTCTTCATTGAGCTAAATACTTTTTCATTTTTATGCATTTATTGCTGAATCATTTTTTAACAAGAAAGATGAGATTAAGATTGCAAAAATTGGAGTGCAGGTTTTTTGTTCATCTATTTCAACATTATTTTTAAACTTATCTTACTATCTATATTTACTTTATATTGCAGTTGGTCCTCCATATACATTTAGATTCCGGGTAAAATTTTATTCGTCTGAGCCAAATAACTTACACGAAGAACTAACTAGGTAAGTGAAGTGGTTTATCTGCTATTATCAGGCATTGTCTTTTGTCTACTTGTAGTTTTATATTCTCATTGATCTACTTGCAGCTTCAGTAAGAAATGATAACAATAAATAACATTAACTGTTTATGGCTGAACAAGTTGGCGTTCTATGTTTAAGTACAATACCATTATTACTCTTAAATAGCTCGCTGGGACAAAGTCCAAGGAGAGCTATTGCCATGACCCCAGCGGCGTCGTCTGTAGACACCCAGGTTAAACTTTTGAGTTTAAGTTTAAGATATCTATGCAATCACTCATTGGATGTGAATGAAACTTCGCATGTGTGTTCACCATCATCAATGGAACACATTGACAAGAACCATAACTCTGGATTGCATTTTGGCACAGTTATGGTCCTTTTTGGACTTAGACAGCCAGAGGCAAGCTTTGTTGCCTTCTGACAACTCTTGGTAAGTTTCTGTTATAAAAGAGACATTTCTAATTATTAAAGATCTTCACATGTCGTTGGTTAAGTAGTTGCACCTTTGTGGTTGAGTGGTCTAGGTCGTTGCACCTCCATGGTTGAGTGGTCTAGGTCCTTGCACCTCCGTGGTTGAGTGGTCTAGGTTCTTGCACCTCTCTGGTCAAGTGGTCTAGGTCCTTGTACCTCCATGGTTGACTGGTCTAGGTCTTTGCACCTCCGTGGTTGAGTGGTCTAGGTCCTTGCATCTCCATGATTGAGTGGTCTAGGTCCGTGCACTTCCATGGTTGAGTGGTCTAGGTCCTTGCACCTCCGTGGTTGGGTGGTTTAGGTCTTTGCCTTGCACTTCCATGGTTGAGTACTTCCATGGTTGAGTGGTCTAGGTCCTTGCACCTCCATGGTTGACTGGTTTAGGTCCTTGCACATCCGTGGTTGAGTGGTTTAGGTCCTTGCACCTCCGTTATTGAGTGGTCTAGGTCACTGTTCCTCCATTGTTTGCTGGTCTAGGTCCTTGCACCTCCGTGGTTGAGTGTTTTAGGTCATTGTACCTCCGTTATTGAGTGGTCTAGGTCCTTGCACCTCTTTGGATGAGTGGTGTTGGTCCTTGCAACTCTGTGGCTGAGTGGTCTAGGTCCGTGCACTTCCATGGTTGAGTGGTTTAGGTCTTTGCACCTCTGTGGTTAAGTGGTCTAGGTCCTTGCACCTCTGTGGTTGACTTGTCTAGGTCCTTGCATCTCCACGGCTGTGTGGTCTGGGTCCTTGCACCTCCATGGTTGTGTGGTCTAGGTCATTGTACCTTAATGGTTGACTGGTCTAGATCCTTGCACCTCTGTGGTTGAGTGGTCTAGGTACTTGCAACTCCATGGTTGACTTGACTAGGTCCTTGCATCTCCACAGCTGTGTGGTCTAGGTCCTTGCACCTCCATGGTTGTGACGTCTAGGTTCTTGATTCTCCATGGTAGACTGGTCTAGGTCCTTGCATCTCGATGGTTGTGTGGTCTGGGTCCTTGCACCTCCATGGTTGAGTGGTCTAGGTCCTTGCACCTCCAGTGTTGTGTGATCTAGGTCCATTCACCTCCATGGTTGTGTGGTCTATGCCACTGGCTAAAAATACTGAGCATGCCACTGCTGTGGTCATCAGTTCAAGCTTAACCAGGACCATAGAATGTATGTTAGCAAGTTCACCTCAACTGGTTTATTCAGAATCAAGTTCATCTGAGATCTTTTTTATGAATAAAATTGGGTGTCGGGCACCAGTTCAAACCTATACTATTTCAAAGTGGGGATTCTTTCAAAATTTATGGAAAGTGTGTTATGCAACAGCAATTGTTGACTAAATTAATATGACTCATTTATACAATGGTAGTGACAATACTGTTATACTTCTTTATGTTTCAGATACCAATTTTTCCTGCAATTAAAACAAGATTTATATTATGGAAAGCTGGAATGTCCATATGAGACAGCAGTGGAGCTGGCTGCGTATGCATTACAGTGTAAGTCCAGATTGTTGTCTCTATCCTCACATTGGCACAGACTGTCTGCAAGAAGTATATCTGCTGCACAGTGTGAAGATAGGGGCATCTCATGTAGCATGTATTTAGTTAACGTCTCACACACCAACTGTTTTGCACTGTTCTACATATATAGAGAAATGCACTTCTGGAACACTGAACACACTGCAAATGGTTCTAAAAGTATCTTGTTTCCATTGATAGTCCTCTGTTGGTCCAAATATGCAAGAAAAAATAGGGTTGACCAGATTGCTTTTTCACAATTTTGATGGATTGATGACACCCCTTCATTTTTGACAATTCTGCCCTTTTGTGGCATTGAATCAACAGCATCTTTAAACTGTTACAACTTTATTTAACTGTACCTAATGTCATCCATACTTGGCAGAACTCATGGAAAATGTTCCAATGTTCTTTTAATATAAAATTGTAAAATAAAATGTACGAAGAAATATGAACATTTAAGCATTTTCAACAAAATAACACCAAACCGATTTACACAGCTCTAATTTCTTGGGCGCAAGAATCTTGCTACCATCACTAAGGGGAGGTAATTGATAAAATAGCCCTAAATGTAAAATATGTGTTAACTTTTTTCAGCATCTTCAACCATGAACCATGTCTCAAAGTGTTCAACACTATATAACTGTTCGACATTCTTTGATTATTATAGATATTTATTTGTAAAGTTTATAATTATATGTGTTAAAGGGAATATATCAGGAGTTTTCAAAATTTTAAAATTGGCTAAAAAAATTTTTTTAAAATATTCCATACTTTACACACTGTCCCCATATTGCTGAAAAGATATATATTTTAATATGTCAAACTGATAAATTAAAAAGGTTTTGATGGATTTGAAATATTAAACTATTTAGATTATATTTATTAATGATAATGAGATGCATTTAACACATATTGATTATTATTTTATTTTTTAAGAATTTATACCGTTTTATCCTGATATACTCCCTTTTAAGTTGAGTCTGTGCAATACTTTGTGTTTACAGCTGAATTGGGTGACTACGATCCAGAAGCACACACCCCAGGGTTTATATCAGAATTCCATTTTGTGCAGAAGCAGTCAGAGCAGATGGAAATGGACATGCTGGAACGCTACCAGGAATGTTCGTAAGTACTGTCACTCTGAAGGCAAACCATCAAAAGCAAAGTAGTGTCACTCTGAAGGCAAACCAGGTTTGCATAAATAGTACAGTAGTGTCACTCTGAAGGCAAACCAGGTGTGCATAAATAGTAAAGTAGTGTCACTCTGAAGGCAAACTAGGTGTGCATAAATAGTAAAGTAGTGTCACTCTGAAGGTAAACCAGGTATGCATAAGAAGTAAAGAAGTGTCACTCTGAAGGAAAACCAGGTGTGAATAAATAGCAAATGAGTTCACAGTACGTAATTTTAGCTGACAAGTTTATAAATCACTATACACCACTTAACTATTTAATCAAATATACAGATTTGTTAAAATTGCTGATTCAGCCATCTGTGACAGACTTAGTTGATCTAAAATCCAAATATTTATATCTATGACAAGTTCCATAATGTATGAAAGAGTTGTGTCCAGCATCTGAACGTATATAGTCTTAATTATTGTCATCCGTCACTGGTTTTTAACTTCAACTGCCAACAAGAGATGCGCTCTATACACATGGATCTGTGTTAATTCACCATCAGCAGATAGTCTAGTGTAGTGTTGTAATTTGATAGTCTCCTGTTACAAATGTTTACTACCCTGGCAGTAACAGTTGGGGTTTTAATGATGTAATAGGAACATAGGAAATGTATGTGTAATGTATGTGTTTGTCACATTACTTATTTCTTTACAGTGGTATGACTCCAGCCACAGCAGAGTTGAACTATTTAAATAAGGTCAAATGGTTGGAGATGTATGGAGTGGACATGCATGATGTCATGGTTTGTACAGTTTATAATCACATGTTAAGTTGGCTTACAGTGGACATGTTTGAAGTTGCAATTACATGTTGAAACAATGGTGATTACCTTTAGTAAATATGTATACCCCTGCAAACAAAGTTCGAGAGAGGGTATAATTGACCTGGCGCAAAAGCAACTAACGCTCCTTCCGCTCCCCAAGTAAATACAATCAAATACAATGTAGTGTTTACTTTGCTCTGAGTAAAATTGCTGTGTTTATCATATTTCAATTCTACTTCCACAGTTTTCTTGTTTGCATTTGTGGATGAATTTAGTTTCGAAGAGAACATAATTGCATCTGAATGACTTGCTTCTTAGGTTGTAAATCCTACATTTTCTCAATCAGTGTGGTATATTGCTGTCTAGGTGGTGCTGCGGGGGTTTGAATTACTTTAAGTAATAGGTCTTGTTTGAATAAAAGTTTAAAAACTTTTGTTTATGAAAGCATTTCATGGTTAGTTTTTCATTATTTGTGACATTTAATTTATCACAAATTGTGTATTGAGCATATTATGTTCTCCATGTATTATTACAGGGTAAAGATGGGAACCGGTACTTGCTGGGACTCACACCAACTGGTATCCTTGTTTTTGAGGGTGAAACCAAAATTGGATTGTTTTTCTGGTATGTATTATGAATTGTTACTGAAAATATTTTTTTCACCAACCAGACAGGGAAATCCTGACCACTTTAGGTGCAAACAGATATTAGGTTTAGATATGGATATTCCACTGTTTGTATTGGAACAGACGTTCGTACCAAAACAGTGATATCAAGGTTTTTTGTCTAATTATTTCAATTGTTTATTCCTGTTTCTTGCATACCACCAAGGTATTTATATTCATCAGTGACGTATCGGATCAAAGATTTAAAAAAGTGATTTATTTAAGTTGTAAGAACTTGTTTCACAATCGATGTAAAAAATTGATAAGTTTTTAACATATTCAGTTGATTTATCATCTTTTGAGAATAGTGTGACTTATACTTGTGTTAAAAAAACATATAAATTCTGTCTTGATCCTTGTTTGAGATACCGGTAAAAATTCTTTATCTGGCAGGCAAGATTATCATACTTATACAGGGAAACTTTAAACAACTATTTGCACAATAAAAATAGTAAATTATGTTTTTCTATTTCCAGGCCTAAGATGACGAGATTGGATTTCAAAGGGAAGAAACTGACACTTATTGTTGTTGAAGATGATGATGAGGTAGGTTATCTCCCTTTTACTAATTGTTATACATTTAAAAATAATCAATGTTTTATGTAGATTAGATTTGTATCTCTCCTCCTGCCTATAGAAAACTAAACTCTCAAATAAAAACTGGCACCAGACAAATTGCATTTATATATAAAAAAGACTGACATCTCTTGTAGAACTTTTGTCATTGATATTTAAAATATGTAAAATATTATTTTTCTTTATGCATATTAGTTTATGTGAGCTTCTTTTGAAAATATATAATGACACTCCTTATTATTCCTCTATCTGGCAGTCAACAACCAATCAAATTTTGTCTGGAGAGTCAGTCAAGGTCATGACCTAGTTACATATGTTTTACCTAACAGGTTCCATCCCTGAAACTCTTCTCATCTAAATAAGAGGATAGACAATAATTTGGACATACATGTATTTGCTAGATCAAATTGTTAATTCATGATTACAGGACAAAGACAGGGAGGGACATGTTGCTTACATCAAGATTATCTATCTCTCTTCCATCTAGAATTATGTTGTTGTTATTGTTGTAGATGTATCAACAAGTTTTCTGTTATATCACAACGTTGTCTACTTGAGACACTATTTTAAGCACTGTCACACTGAAGTATCATGCCACAGGCATATGGTATGATACTCCACCCAGGCGCATTATACTGTGACTGGGCTGACCAAACCTTGAACTATCTTTTAATACTGAGCGCCAAGGGAGGAAGCTTCTAGTACCATTTGGTATGACCTGGTGGTGGATCAAATCCACAACCTTCTCCATGCAAAGCGGACGTCATTGAGATTTATTTGAAGCAGTATAAAAATAGAGACTTAAACATTATATAACATATTTTAACTTGGGAAAAGCAACATTTCTTTATACTTTGATTTCTTTGCAGGGTCATGAACAGGAGCACACATTTGTATTTAGAATGCCCAACGACCGTGCCTGTAAGCATCTATGGAAGTGTGCTGTGGAGCATCATGCTTTCTTCCGTTTAAAGGGTCCTGTCCAGGACAAAAACACACGTCAAAACTTCATGAGAATGGGATCCAGGTTTAGATACAGGTAAAGTTGATTATGAGAATTTTAAGATATTGGCCTCAGATCATTAGTTTGCCATTCATTTGTTAAAAATTGTACAATTTGGTCTTGTCATTAAAAACAGAGTTTTCATGTCTGACACAACAATGAATTTTGCACTGTTCTACATATATTATAGAGAAATGCAATTCTTGAACACTGAACAAATTTCCAACAGTTCTTAAAGCATCTTGTTTCCATAGATTGTCATCTGTTACTCCAAATATACAAGAAAAAAACAAGGTTGACCAGGTTGCTTTTTCCCAATTCCCATGGTTTGATGACACACCTTCATTTTTGACGATTCTGACCATTTTTTGCAGTGTACCACAATGCATCTTCAAACTGAAATTTTTTCATCAAACAGCATCCAGTGTCAGCCAAACTTGAAACAACTCTTGACAGTGTTCTATTCTTCTCATCTGTAGAAAAAAACAGGATCATTTAAAGTATTTTTTAAAAAAAAAATAAGCCCAACCAATTCTCATGGCTTTAATTTCTCAGATGCAATAATCTTGCTACTGTCATGTAATTGAGGTTAGAGGCCTTCATCTTGCAACTGATATTTGTCACTATTTGGAAAATAAGAAATAAACACTAAAACTTGTTCCAGTTCTTGTTTCAATTCAATATGACCATAAGTAAAGTTATATACCATTGAAATATTAAAAAAAAGATTATTTAATTTTCATTGTACACCCTCATTGTTATGGCTCTTGAAAAAGGGTTACTCCACAGTTATATGACAAAACATTTCAGAACTTGCCAAATCAGATGCTTACTGTCAGAGTTATGGACCTTGACTTGTCAAAATGTGTACAACTCATCTTTATTTTTTATCAGAGATTTATAACTTTTTAAACATAATAAAATCATCATGTGCAATTATTGAATTTTTTGTTTTCAGTGGTAGAACAGAGTACCAGACTGCATCGCAGAATCGTGCCCGCCGGAGCGTGAAGTTTGAGCGTACTGCCAGTAAACGTTACTCAAGACGTCCAACGTTTGAGAAGCGTGAACGTGAGGATGCGATGAGAAGACAGGAGGAAAGAAGAAAACCAGAAGCTGAAAGGAAACCGTAAGTATATAAGATTTCATAATTATGTTAAATATGGTTAAAAGAAAGATGTTAGTATATGAGATTACATAATTATGTTAGATATGAATATTTGTACTGAATTGGTACCCATGTAGGATAACAGTATTAAGCCAGACAAAACATACCTGTGTTAAGGGTAACCAAACCAACCCTTAAATTGAGTCCTGACCCTAACATTTTTTTCATATGCGGAACGAATCTGCTTGATGTATCAAAAAATTGTATTTGTTTTGTTCTTTATTGATTTACTATCATAATTCAATTTTGCTGATAATAGTTATGATATTTTCTCCATGAAATATATATTAAAAACAAAAAATAGAAAAGAAATGATTGCCTATCTAGCTACTCTATTTTTTGGTCAAGTAAACTATCGAAGGTTTTTTTTCTGGCCTGATAGTTTAATGTGTAAAACTGTAAAATAAATATATGTATAATGTTAAATAAATATAAAGTTCAAGAAATTAACGCTCACATTTCATTGTCATGTTATCAATATTGTATCTTGAAGGAAAAACAACAAGGTAGAGACAACTATAGGTGTTGAACCCACCCCGTCCAGTTCTGCCTCTGTAGTCACACCACCTCCCACGCCTGCTCAGCGTCCCGTCCCAGCACAGCGTCCTGCCCCCAAAACCCTGGCACTTAATGGTACAACAGGGGAGAGAAACAATACATTGACACGTGGTAAACAAGAAAAGTCACCAACAGAAAGTTCTGCTTCTTCTCCATCACCAGGTGGCGCCAGTTGCAATAAAAATGTGGAGAGGAGTCTGAAAGGTTTGATTGAATTTTTGTACCCATGCAAATGAAGTTCTCAGTTGATTTGTCTGTCTGTTGGTTGGTTTCTAAGTTAGGCGGTTAGTCATCAACTTGTGGAGTAAACTTCTCTGACAGTTTTCAAGTGATTGATTTGAAACTTTGCCTACATGATCAACACGGAGTGTAGATGTGTGTTTGTGTGACACTGACTTAACTCCATGCAGAGTAATTACCCTAGCACTTAGTAACATTGCTGTATTTACCATATTGGAATTCTTGTGAAGTGAACTACTTCCATAGTTTTCAGGTGATTGACTTGAAACCATGATCAAGTTATATACAAAACAGATGGCTATATTTATATAACAGAAGTTACATTATAAAAGACAGATTATTTATATAAATATATGTTATGTAATAGATGACTATATATTTACATAACAGATGATTGTATTGTTATAACAGATGTTATATAACAAATGACTATATAGTTATATAACAGCTGACTGTATGTTTACATAACATATGCTGTATATTTATATAACAGCTGACTGTATATTTATATAACAGCTAACTGTAAATTTTTATACCAGATGACTGTATATTTATATAGCAGCAGACTGTATATTTACATAACAGATGACTGTATATTTACATAACAGCTGACTGTATATTTACATAACAGCTGACTGTATATTTATATAACAGATGCCTGTATATTTACATAACAGATGCCTGTATATTTATATAACAGATGACTGTATATTTACATAACAGCTGACTGTATATTTATATAACAGATGCCTGTATATTTATATAGCAGCAGACTGTATATTTACATAACAGATGCCTGTATATTTATATAACAGATGACTGTATATTTACATAACAGCTGACTGTATATTTATATAACAGATGCCTGTATATTTATATAGCAGCAGACTGTATATTTACATAACAGATGCCTGTATATTTACATAACAGCTGACTGTATATTTACATAACAGCTGACTGTATATTTATATAACAGATGACTGTATATTTACATAACAGATGACTGTATATTTATATAGCAGCTGACTGTATATTTACATAACAGATGATTGTATATTTACATAACAGATGACAGTATTTTATATAGCAGCTGATTGTATATTTACATAGCAGCTGACTGTATATTTATATAGCAGCTGACGGTTAATTTACATAGCAGCTGACTGTTTATTAATATAGCAGCTGGCTGTATATTTATATAGCAGCTGACTATATATAGCAGCTGACTATATTTATATAACAGATGACTGTATATTTACATTACAGCTGACTATATTTATATAACAGATGACTGTATATTTACATAACTGATGACTCTATATTAACATTACAGATGCATCAGAAGCCGCCCAGGCCAGACTGAAGGGGCTCCAGGATGATGCAGTGCCAGTTGTGAACGTGAAACCACCCAAGGATGTCAACACGTTCCAGAACAATCAGGTCAAGTTTGCCCCAGGGGCTGGGACAATACCCTCTGATCAAATGAAGTGCAATATTTTAAAAGCAAAACGTGATGAAGAGCTGAAACAGACAACAGATGGTAAGGAACACAAGTTGATGGTTGGGTAATTGGTGTTAACTTGTCTACAGCTTTGGGTGGACTGTTTATTGTTTCAGAAATAATTGTGCCATGTGTTTGCTTTCTGAAAGGCAATTATAGATCCAATTAAAAGAAAGATTCATTTCTTTTAATGTTGAATACCAGTATGTGATAGAAGATAATTCTTCATTCACAAATATTAGTTATTATTGGATTGATTGATTGAATATCATTTTTATGCCATTGAGGCCCAACAGACGATCAGTTAACCTAACCACTCTTTCCTTGAGTCCTGAAAGGTTAACCAGTACTCAAGCACACCAATCTCTGCAAGTAACTTCCCACTTGAATCAGCGGTTAGAGGCGAATGATAATGAGATGCAATGTTGTATATCATTATTCTGGAGCTTGTGGCTGGGTGAGGATTTTGAACTCACATTCCCTGAATTGAGAGTCAGATGCTCTACCGACTGAGCTAATTGGACCTGGCCACCCCATTTTTGAAGTATCATAGTTGAGTATCTCTGATTCTTCAGACAGTTGATCTGAATGACCAGACCCATTGCTGGACCATTCCATAATCATTTAGATGATTTTACAAATTCACTGGGAGACAAACATTTAAGACCTACTGCTACTCAATGGCTGATCACATATCGCGATCCAAATTTTCCAAATTTACATGGCCGCCACTTACCTGCCACTGCTGAGGTCATGGGTATAAGCCCTGCTAAGTTCAAAAAAACTAAGTGAGAAAGTCTGCCATATACTTCCCGAAAGACATTGGTTACGCTCAGATTATTGCCATACAAGGCATAGTACCAGTGATACAGATTGATGGACAATAAAATGATGAGAATGCATTATAAAAAATTTGATTGTTAAACAGAGGTGGATACAAAATAGAGGTGATTGCATCTGTCACATTTACAGGCTGATTTAATTTGTTTTGTTTGATGGATTCAGGATCTCAAGTAGACGGACCACTCAAGGTGGACATTCCAGACATTAAGGAGAATGAAATCTCGGATCACAGAAGGTATCAGTTTAGTATTCACCCGTCTCACCTAGAATCTTCTCCCTTTTATTCTCACAGTTTTATATCAACAGTGTGAAGGTTTATAAAAAAAAAGTGAGGGAATATTTATAAGTAGTTTATTTGGATTGGGATGTATTTTCATAAGTAAGACAATTGGTAACATTTGAGAGAGAGAGAAAGACTTTATTGGCTCACCTGAGCCAAAGGCTCACAGGTGAGCTTTTGTGATCGCCTGGTGTCCGTCGTTGGTCGTTAACTTTTAGCTTCTAACAACTTCTCCTCTGAAACCACTGGGCCAATTTTGATATAACTTCACATAAATGTTCCTTGGGTGACCCTCTACCAAGTTTGTTCAAAGTCATCTTGATTTGTCAAAAAACATGGCCGCCAGGGGGCAACGACAAGTTTAATTAGTAAAAACTTAAAAAATCTTCTTGTCAGAAACTACTGGCTCGATTTTAAAATAATTTCACAGAAAAGTTCCTTGGGTGACCCTCCACCAATTTTGTTCAAGCCATCTTTATTCATCAAAAAACATGGCGGCCAGTGGGAGGGGTTAGTTTACTATATAAGCTATAGTAAAAACTTAAAAAATCTTCTTGTCAGAAACCACTGGATCGATTTTAAAACAATTCCACAGAAATGTTCCTTGGGTGACCCTTTACCAAGTTTGTTCAAGCCGTTGTAATTTGTTAAAAAACATGACCGCCACAGTGAGGTGCTAGTTTACTATATAGGCAGCTATAGTAAAATCTTCAAAAGCCATCTTGTCAGAATCTACTGACCTAATTTTGATGTAATTTCACTGACATTTACCGTGGGTGAACCTCTACCAAGTTTGAACTCTTCTAAGCATCTGTTCCATCTTCAAAACAAATCAAAATTCTAACAACTTGCTCATCTCGTTTTCTGGAATTTTGAGTCTACATGTATTATATAATGTACTTAAGTTGGGTGACTCAAGGTTAGTCAGGTGAGCTATATAGGGCCATCTTGGCCCTCTTGTTTACTTTTAGCACTTTTAATATCTACATTGGGTTACCTTGTTTATCCCCATTTTTGCAGGTATGTCACAGATACTAGGCTTGAAGATTTAAATAAAATTGGTCTCTGTACTATTTAAAAACAGATTTTTGCAATTGGCAGATACTTATATATGTAACATAAGAAAGAAAGAATATAACAACTCAAATTGCAAATGTAAAGAATGAGGGCAATATGAATAAAACTAAGTTATCAAATGTACATGAAAAAAAATAACCTGTAAAGATGTATGCAAGCCATATATTTGATCCTTTGATTACATAAATGATATGTTTTATGTTTACTCATCTTTGCATTGGAAAAAGTGTCTATTTTTTAAGTATATTTTTTGTAAAGAAAGTCCAACTGGACAATGAGCTATACTCGATTTGAGTAGAACATTACACCTAATATTAAGCAAGCTTGTCAATATAACATAGTCGATGAAAATAAAAACACCCTTGCTACACAAAACTTAAGATGAAATCTTGTAAAATATTGTGAATTGTGTTGAATAAGTAGAATGCATGTTTTAATCATCATGATTGCATGAAGTGTGTTATTTAGTGCCTTGTTACCAAAGTCCCTGTTGCTGTTTATGTTCAACCTGTCTTTTTTGTGATCTACTGTGGATTTTACCAGCTCATCAAAAAAAAGTTAACATTTTGATATATTATGAAATTATTAATTTTCAATTTTGGTGTTTTTGGTTTGACGACATATTCGTGGGGACTTGGTTTAGTTGAAAACCAAGTTAAGAAAGTAAAAACATCAGTTATATTTAGAATTTCTGGCTCACTAAACTCTGTTTATTTCAATTACATGTATATAACATGTTTAAATTAGTGACATCTACTTCCACATGACAGTCAATGCGCATCACAACATGGGGTAATTATGAGGGGCAATAGTGTTATGGATAGAGTGTTTGCCACTCATGCCAGAGGTTGCGGGTTCGATCCTCCACTCAACCCGATGCCTCTCAACACCCTGTACTGGTTTTACCCAGGAAGAAGACTTTAGAGTGATTCATGTAAGCTCTGAGCTTTCATCACAATCAAGCAAAAATAAATTAGTATAAAATAATCATGAGGGGAGAGATGTCAATTAGTCATCGCTTTTGTGTTATGAATTTTAATTAGAATGCTATGCAAAGGACAGCATTATAGGGGACCTGTCAAAAAATTAAATGCTTATTGTTAAAGGTGTAAATGGGTTGTAACCACAGATTCACTTGATAAAAATACTAATTAATTGTAAATTGAAAGAAAAAAAACTTTAAATTTAATACAAGAAATTTGTATCATATTTCTTTATGTAATTTAAAATGGAATAATTTCAAAGGAACATACATAAGTATGCTTGTATGTGTATATCTTGAGGGTGTAATGTATCTCTAACTGTAATAAAAATATATATATATACATTTTTTGAGCAGGTGAAATGCACAGTACTTGAAGTTTTAGTGCTTTGTAGTTATTAAAAGTTAGTTTTGTGTGATGAGTGATTGATGATAAACTCCATTTGCACAAACCTTTTTATGACATACTGGCGCATGAAGGTTTTATTTATCAATGCTCAAATAATTATTCCCGGCTTTTCGAAGATAATTTGAGGAAATTGAAATGGCATCCGTCTCTCCGTCCATCACATTTTGGACCAACAACCTTATGGATTCAACTCTTCCAACAATTTTAACCCGACTGAAATGAAACTTGTTTTACATCAAGCAATCAGGCCTTCTAAAATTGCTGTTTTTTTGTTTGTTTTTGGACCGAAGTTCAAAACCGGTTTTCGTTTCAAAGTTTAATAAAAAATCGGTCCAGATATTTTCTATCGGTCGTATAAAATCTCATAAATTGCTCTTGCCATGCCATACTGACCTGTGAAATACGCCTTGCGGCAATATCATTTGACCCAATAATCCGTTTGTTTTGTCACCTGCTGTGCGTAATGATGTCAGTTTCAACTAAACCATTGACGGTATTAGGGGAGTTTATTGGAAGAGTCTATTGCTATGTAGCACACCTTCGATGTGTGATCAGAGACCCATAGCGTTCTGTCGGTTCATCAAAAAACTGTGTTTGTTTCCGTAATTTATTTGATATACCGCTAGCCAAAGCTGGGACGGTCGGACCGAATATTGTTTGCGTCATTAAAATATTTGATAAAACGTGCAGTGTTACTTGTTTGTTTCATTTTTTTTTAAAAATAACTTTAATTATAAAATAAATGACATTAATTAATGAAAGTGATAAAACCCGGACCGATTTTGTTTTGATGTGGGACAGGTTCTGAATGATTTATTTTGGTGGTTGAACCATTACATTGGTTTCCATGGTTATTATTTCATGCAGCTTCCGGAACTTGCAACACTTCTGGTTCGATCGAACATTTTTAATATAATGAAAATTATTCAGTTAAGCGGAAACATAATGTCAGTCATTAAAATGTACACATTGTGATAAAGTATGTTATAAATAATACACAAATAAACTTGAAATCGTTCCCTATTAATAAATAAATGGAGAAAATACATGATGCAGCTGACATGGTGGATGGGGTATGCATACATGTAAAGGCATAATATAAGGCAATTTTATTTTCAAATAAGTGTGATTCTTACGGTAGTAAAAAACCTGGACCGATTTGCATTTTGGAATTTTAGAAGGCCTGAAGGCAATGTTTTTTTTTTAAATCTATTGCCCTTTTAAACGGGTGATATGAATTTGCTGAAGTTTAATGATATATATTTTTTTAATAATAATACTTTCAAAATAGTAAAAGAATCAAAGTTGAATACATGAGCTGAAATATTTATATAGACATGTATTTATATACATGTAGGTTTCTTCAAAATTTGTGTCTTTAAAATTTGGAATACGTACCATGTGTAACCATGTAAGGAACACACTCTGGTCTAGCATGTAGCATGGCTACCATGATGTACTAGTGGGATAGTTTGTTAGCATACAACAAAAAAATGACAACTCTTTCAATGCAGATCATTGTAGCATTTAATTTGTTTTTGTTATGACATTAGAAAATATAAATATCAGTTATAATTATAGAGGCTTAACATTAATTCATGGACTGCCTGTATTTGATGTTGCCTATAAATTATATTTCAACTCGCCACCATCGTGACAAAAGGCAGTTTCCTTGTACATGAATATTTTTGGAAAATGAACATGGTTATTATCTTACTACATACCTCGTAAAACAATATGATGTATGATGTATTCATTGTAACTGCTTATTAAATTTCATAAATATTCACACTAATTATGCACGACTGTTATACACAGTAGTATCTACAAAACAAACATATATCCATATATTCACCTGGACACTGCTTTTGTTGGCACAAGTGGCAGCAACTCCCACCCCCAACCCATTACCCACCCCCTCAGACACAATTGTGAATGAACTTTGAAGAGATCAAGTATAGTGAAAATTGATATGAAATTTGGTAAAATGTGGTTTAGGACTATTTTTTATTAAACCTTTATTTAATTTGCACATTTTGTCCTCCTTTTGTAAATTGGTGACGCTTCTTTTGCTGAAAGTTGGCCTCAAAATGCATGATTTTTCATACTTGTTTTGTGCAAATGTGGAAGTTTTTCCTTTTCTTAATAGCCATTGCTTATACACTGCTTACAGCGTTTCTAGTGAAAATTCGTCAGATGAGGAACCTCCGAAGGAGACGACTCCTGATGAAAAACCGAAGTCGAAAAAAGTGAACGAATTTGTTGCTGAAAAAGAAGTGGATGAGGAGAATGCTAGGTATATATTGTATACTGCAATATATACTGTCAGTGTTTTCGATGTTACACACAATTTATACGCAGCTTTATACAATTGTACTCATACACATACATAGTTTGCCGTGCTCATTTATTTGTTTAGTATTTAATTTGTGCTTTAGTACACTACACCCAGATTAAGACTATTTTATTTGAAGCAATAGTTCTGGTAATTGATCTGATGCGGGCTGTCATTCAAACAAGTTGATAATCCAATAAGCGATCGATATTGTTTCAAGGGTTGCCATTTTCTCTAAGTAAACACTACATTGTATCAAACATTGTTTTTACTTGGACAAACAACGCCACTTGGCCAGTGGGCAGAGTCATTGTCGCTCTCGCATCGGGTCAGTTGTAACAATAATAATTTGAACATGTCAAAATACAAGTTATTATTATTATATCAGTAGTATTGTGCTAGCTACATTTGTGTATGTTTCAGCAATACATAATTATGTAGTCCTGGAGTAACAATATGGGCAGTAGTTGATTAGGTTACTGTTTACAATAGAATTACAAAAAATACATGAACATGATAGTCATATAAAATTTAAAAAAAAATAAATAAATATAGAAAGAGTTCAGTAAAAAAGAAATCTATATAAAGAACAGTAATACAACCTAATTAAAACACAGAAAAAAGGCTGGAACTGCTAGGTTCAGTTACCAAAGTCATTTGCTTCCTGCAGCAATCTATCATCTTGCAATTCTTGGGTTTTGAGTGATACAGAGATGGCTTGTGTTTATTTTTCTTTCACCACCTATGTATGCTTTACCCGGGCACCTATTACATATTTGATGAACCATTTCATTCTAGTTGTACATATTTACATATTTGTAACTCTTAAAATTTGAATAAGTTGAAATATTATATTATAATTTTAATATTATATTGTGGTGATATGTGTTTAATTTTAGATTATTTTATTTTAATGAATTAATAGTACCAAATCATCATCCTTTGTTTGGTTGTAAGTCAATAATTGGTGGAGCATGTCCTGTCGTAGAGCATCAGAGAGTCTTGGGCTCAATTCTCCATCACAACTGTGTGGTGTCCTTTAGCAAGACACTTTTTCTGCATATGCTTAGTACTGGTTTTACCCAGGAAGACTTCGAGCATGATTTTTTATAATTTGTAAGAACTTTTTTCTCAATCGAAGTAAAATAAATCAGTTTTAAACTAAACTAAATACTTGATAGTTTGTATATGGAACTCAGTCAATGAGTAAATGGGTGCTGATTTTTATTTTGTGATTTGTTCCCTAAAAATTCATTCAAGGTGTGATTTTTTTTTAAATGAAGAATGAATGTACTGATCCCTCAACCAATGCTCGACTTGAGGTTTCTACCCTTATCTCTACCATTTTAGAAACATTTTCAAACACTTTTAAACATTTTCAAGGATATTAGATTCTTGTACACATTTGAACTCTACACTTACAGAACACTCCCAGACCTGATGGTATGTGTATGTTAATGTAGCATCGTTGATTAAAGCATTATTTTCTGTCAAGTTTGACAACTTTCAATACATTGATAAAAAAACTAACCATTTGTATATATTTATCCATTATGCCATTTGTGGGTTCAGTAAATAATGTTTAATTCATTAGTTTGTTCTTTTCTTCACTTGTTTATTTATTGTTTGTGCTGCTGTCAGTGTTGAATGACTTTATCCCAAACATGATTCTCGTTTCTGAAGGATTGTAAGTAAGTTAGGTGTGTGAGTTTATTATTTTGCCCTTGCTGTTGTTTCTAACTATTGTGGAATGTTTATGTTGTGCCAAATGTCATGTAAGATTATTTTTCTTGTATACAAAACACATTGAAAACTTATTTTAATTTAAATTATAATTATATCTTTACCATGATTTCTTTTAAGATGTCAAATTAGATTATTACGTGATATTTTTTAATACATCACATCATAAATCACAGCAGGGTAGGATAAGATCATGACAGGAGTGTAGGATGAAAATCTGTACCAAGTAAAAATACGAGGAAATCCTTGTCTGGTATGCAAGAATAAGTGTTCTCGATCTAAAAAGACCTAATGAGCAGATAATCATTGTCTGGTACGAGAATAGGGGTTGATTTTCCTTGTCTGGTTACAGGCTTTGTCTTTGGAAATATTTTTTTCACACGTATGACATCTGAGCTGGCATTCCACTTTATTTTGAACTTATTTTTGGCATGAAGGCTATTTCATAAAAATAATCCAGTTTTCATTTCAAAATTCATTACATGTTTGTAAAGAGCAGTATTGAGTGATCCCTATTGGTGAGTTTTGATCAACATTGTCTGTGTTATGTTTCAGTTATAACCATCATAGTGACACACTGCCGCTGGTGAGAAGTCAACGGGGGTCATCCAGTAGCAGCTACCGGGCTCCAGCCCGGGTACAGAATGGGTGAGATGTTTGACCCATGTACAATTATCAATCCATCCATCAATTGGAGCAAATAAATGATATTTTGAAAGACGACAAATACTTTGTAACAATATGTTAAAATAAATTGAAAATAAAACATTGCAAGGGCTTAGCACAAAACTAGTTGTATATACCTGGTTAGTCTATATGTATTTAGATGTGCGACTTATGTGGAGCGCGCGCGTGGTTCAGTGGTCGGAGGGTCTTGGGGTTTGATCCTCCGCCATGGCTATGTGTGGGGTCCTTAAGCAAGACATTTTTTTCTCATATACTTAGTACTGGTTCTACCCAGGAAGACTTTGAGCGCTATTTGTCTAAGTTGTTTATACTTAATACAATAAGTTCAAAGTTTGCACTAAGCCCTGAATTTGGTTTCCATGTCAAAAGAGCAAAATATAATGATCAAGTCTTTTCTTTAATTAACATCAGGACGAACTGATATATGTATTTACATGTACTGTCAGAGCACTTGATGGATAATATGCTTTTGATCTTGCAAGAACCTCGTTGAGTTCGGTATATGATTGCAATTTAAGGACATTGATTTTGACATTAAGGACAATGAGGATTCTAATCACTGACATCTGTTATGATGAATACGGTCAGTGTTCCGGTGATTGCCGATCTCATTTCAAATTATTTCTTATGGTATTTCTCCAATATTCATTTTCAGTTACCAAAGTTTAGAACGTCGTAAGATCAGTTCCAGCAGCCATAACGAGGTCTTCATAACTGCAGCACCAAACAAAGGGGGCGCTCAACAGGTGTGTAGATGTAACAGTCTAATCTGGGTGAATCATATCGCACAGTTAAAGAAAACTTACCTCCAAAATTCAAAATCAAAATAATTTACAGAAAAAAAATCATCTAACCAGGAGTTGATAGCTCTGTAAATTTTAGCAATGAGGCATGATTGAATATGTTTGGGGAAATATCCTAACACATTGGTTTAAAGGTATTCTTTCAAATTATTGAAAATGAGTTGCAAAGCATTTTTATGAATGAAAGTCCAACAGAGAGACATTGAGAATTGTCTGTGGTATTTTGATATGTAATTATAGCTGTTAACTGTGTGATGTGATTTGTCAGCATGTACCAACAGTCTAAAAACAAACCTTGCCTCCTAAGTCTTTCTGCCATTTAACAGAATCGCAAGTTTTAAGTTATACAATATACTCAGAACATTAAAAAAGACACCACTTTTTGTTAAATGCCATTTTGATTCTGGTCCAAATTTGAATTGAGTTTTCATATTTCAATCATTTTCCTATCATGCTTCTTTTAAAAAAAAGATTTGTTAAAAGTTTAAATTAAAATTTAAAAATGAATAACTGCCCTATCCAGGTGTGTTGATAAACATTTTGGGTATGTTGTATTTAATTTTATTAGACGTTTCAAATGTTTTGCAAGTGGTTCCAGTCTTATTTTTGAGCCTATTTTGCCTAAGCAATCCGAGCTTCATAAACTTTTGTTTCAAGCATGTGTGTAAGTAGGCTTTGATGTGGTTCTATGAGAAAAAACTAAACAATTGATATTTGTTTAAAACAACTGCTAGATTATTGTTAAAAAATAATAATACTGTATACCCTGCGTGATGGACAGCTGATGATTCAGTCCTAAAATGTCATTGTTAAACATCAACTCAGTCATTTTCAATTCACCTTTATCATTTTGTCACAGTAGAAGTGTTCATTTTTATCTTTGACATTGGTAGTGACAGTGTAAACAGTTAATCAGGTTTTGTGATTCATTATAAATCGCAACAAAGTTATCTATGTCTTGACTATTGATACATGTTGCTAACTTTGGGTGACTTTCATGCCTAAGTTTTGGATATCAATACATGTTGCTAACTTTTGCAGATTGTCACATGGACATGTTGCTAACTTTTGCAGATTGTCACATGGACATGTTGTTAACTTTAAGTTAACTAAAGTTGCTGTGTTTTTTCTTCTTGTATCTGTGACAAAATGATATCGCCAAGACATTTAATTCTGCAGAATTCTTGTTTATTTATCAACTTCTGTTTAGATTGCTTCTGCTTCTGAATGGAGATGCATGGGTCCACAGTCCCTTCTCAGATTTGGTTGAATTCAGATTTATCTTTGCTTTCAGACTTAGTTTGCAACTTTCTGTTCATATTCAATTTCTCAACAAATAAGCAGGATTTCATAATGCTTTGGTTATTTGTTTGATTTTGAATTACCCTTAATTATAACCTTGTACAATTGTCATTATGCAGGCGAAGTAGGCACCGTAAGTGGAACCATATCTAGTACTATTTGCTACTTGGCTATTTTGTTAAAATATTACCACATACAATATGAAGTACTACAATTAATTCAAAGTTGGTTAATAATTTGGCAATTTCATCATTGCATGGTATAGGTGAAATGGGTAATTGCCGTTTCTTACGCAACCAATTCATAATTGAGTAGTTTTACCTGTCTTTCCTGTATCGGTCAATGATATGTTTACAACTGTTCTAAAAAACACACTAAAAATTGTAGAATCAAAATCTGTGGTTGTTTTTCTTAAAAATACAGATTATTAGTATCCAGATAATTTTTTTAGAAGGTCCATACATTTAATTACTAAAAAATTACAATCCATAGCGCTGTTTGTATGACATGATGCACCATTAAGATGCAATATCAATTTATTAGAGACTTCTGATGAATTACTGTTATACAAATGATTTGCGGAAATGGAGAGATTAAGCAAGGGATATCTTGATTATGTAATAAATATTTACAAGTTAAACTATTGAATACGTTGTTCATTGTTCAAACAATTGACCTGGGTTTGAGAGTTTTTGTTTTGATTTACATCAAACTGGGGCATGATTGGTATAAGTAAGTTGTATAAATATTCAGTATAATGTCAGGCAATATTTAAGTTTAGTTAGTTCTCCTTGGTTTCATTAACATATTTTGCAATTCCCATCTTGCTGCAATTTAAACAACTCTACTCTTCGTTTTTATATAAATAAAAAAAAAACAGCTTTCAATGACTTCTGTTCTACTAAATCTTAAGTATTTTTTCCTGTGTGAATGAAAGATCGACTAATATTTTAATTTTTTTTCTTGAATGAATTGCAACATTTCAACAGCTCTGTCAGCTAACACCCCATGTAATCTATATTGTTCATCTATGAAAAAAAGAAGAGATATTTGAGGATAAGAATAAGGTTATGGTAGAGAAGACATTTGGAGAGATGGTAAAGATGTCGTTTATTGTGATACCAGGAAAAAAAATCATTGAAATAGAGGCATTTATTAGGGTCATGATAAACAGGACAAAAATTACAAAAAATTAACAATGTTTATTGGAGTCTACAAAAGAATTATAAATATGTTATAATTAAGGTCATTAAAATGTTTACTTGATTATATATAGACTTGTATATTATTCATTAAATTGATCATTAAAAATTTAGTGTTTTGGGGATTTTAGTTGACCGAGTTTATTCACCTATTGTATTAATAATCAGTTTGATTGCATGTTTTGCAGGTATCATCCTTTGCCATAGTGCTGAATGTTTATGTCACCAATGTTAACCTCTGACCTATATTTATTCACTATTGTAATACAACCATGACTACTTTTATCTAGGACATTGTGGAAATGCGGAAGTCTCCTACACCAGCTGCTCGGCTCTCATTGGTCAAACCTGATAGTACTCGAGAGGGGTCAAGGTCACCTGCAAGGCCCTCAGCTCCTCCAGTCAGCCAATCAGCAGAAATTACACCACAGCCTTCCCCAAAACCACCTCCTCGGCCCCCATCCGTCAGATCCTCATTGAAAGCTGGCACCCCACCTCCCAGGCCCCCGCCTCCCTCCAAAAAACAGGATGAAGAAATTATGATCACCTTTCCTGGTGAAAATGCCAGCAAAATAGCCCCAGCTAGGCCAGTCTCCATACCTGATAAAAAAGATGAGCCAGAAATGCGGCCTCATTCCCCAAGGGCTCTCCAAGAGAGTCCAGGCCGTAGCAGTTTGAGACAAGGTACTCATACTTATGATCCAGATTTGAACCCTTTTGGGGAGGATGAGGAGAATGATGATGAAAATGAGGAGAAAGTTGATGAATGCCCCAAAACTCCTCCACCTAACATTCAGAGAGTTTCCTTAAACCCATTTTTTACAGCATCTTTAAAAAAGAAGGCTGCCCCAGCCCCGCCTACAGGCATAAGTACTGTTCATAAAAAAACTGGTTCAAATATTTCAACATCAAGCTCCCAAAATTCACCAACCTCCTCTGACCAGGGTCCTGCTGTCACACCAAAGTTACTTTACAGCGAGTCTGTGGCCTCTGATGACCTCTCTGTGACCTCTGGAGCGACCAATGAGATGTCAGCTGATGCTGAAGCCCCTCCTGTTGTCATTGTAAGTGTTTGCTTGGAATGATTGCGTACCCATACCATTAAAGATCTAATCTTACTACTCTCATGTGAATGGCACTTGGCTTCAGTGATTATGCTCAAAATTTTAAATATTAAAGTGTAAGTTTGGATGAAATTATAATTATGAAACTATATTGCAAATTTCCAAAGTGGTTCTTGTTATAAGATAGCGATAAGCATTTTTGCATTTTGTGATAAACATAAACAAAAAAACACATACATTTTCAGCAAAGACACAAAATAGTATTTCAGTACATGTATATTTTCTTTTAGACATAATCATTGTTACTGGGTGCCATGTAAAACATACTCCTGTTGACAATGATCTATTGCACACACTACCAGACGCTTGCTAATCCTATCATCTCTAACAGTCATATGTTGGTTGTGCCATGTTGTTGAGGTTTCTCATTGTTACAATGGATACAGTGTATTAGAATGTGGGCTGCAGGGTAGAAACCATGGAATTAGGTTTTTTTCCATTTGTTATAACTGCGCATAGGGGAGCTGTAGAGCTGATAAGCTGAATGTAGAGCTGATAAGCATCTATAATTGAAGAATTTATTACAAATTCTCGAGGGTGCAGTTTTTCAAATAGGTTAACGAGTACATGGTAGAATTTTCACTTACGGTTTAAAGCCCCATAAATCCCTAATGGAGCAGAAAGAATTCATTTATGTAGCAGCTGTAAAATCTTGGTTGTAGTTATAGGGCTAAAATACAACATTAAGTTTGTTTGTATGGTGCTTAGCATCTCTTTCAAAAATGATTTAGCTATATCATGACGGTGTCTACTTGGGACAGTTTTTTTAAGCGTTTGCTACACCAGATTTTCATCCACAGATACATACCCAGTCACATTATACTGACACTGGGCCAACAAGATCTAGAATTATCCTCTAAATACTGAGCACTAAGCAAGGAAGCTTCTAATACCATTTTTCAAGTCTTTTATATGACCCATCTTGGGGTCGTACCCTCAACCTTCCGCATGCAAGGCAGACGCTCTACCTCTAGACCACCGCTGCGGTTTCACAAAAACAATGTGATAACTGAAATGTAATAAAAGAGCATGTATAGATTTGTACAAAGCCTACGTCAAAGTGGATTTTATATTGCAATTTGACTTCAAATCCCATAGGTAATTTGGCCCTCATCACATTTATTAATTGCGTGTAGGATGAGCACACAGGCTGTAAATGGAAAATAACATGTGTATTTAACATGATTATGACTGTAGTCTATATACTAACATGTGGGTGGATTTTAAAATCTGTTTTCTATTCCATTGGTGGTTTGAGAACATAACGTAGATTGGATTTGTTTAGCCTAATATGTGCACCAATTTTGGATTGGATGTACTAACTGTGGGTAGGCTTTACTTACTGTTGATGGGATATACCTACTGTTGGTGGGATGAACTTAATGTTTGTGGGATGTACCTACTGTAGATGGGATGTACCTAATGTTGATAGGATGTACCTAATGTTTGTGGGATGTACCTAATGTAGATGGGATGTACCTAATGTTGGTGGGATGTACCTACTGTTGGTGGGATGTACCTACTGTTGGTGGGATTTACCTACTGTTGGTGGGATGTCCCTAATGTTTGTGGGATGTACCTACTGTAGATGGGATGTACCTAATGTTGGTGGGATGTACCTACTGTTGGTGGGATGTACCTAATGTTTGTGGGATGTACCTACTGTTGGTGGGATATACCTACTGTTGGTGGGATGTACCTACTGTTGGTGGGGTGACCCTAATGTTTGTGGGATGTACCTACTGTAGATGGGATGTACCTTATGTTGGTGGGATGTACCTATCGTTGGTGGGATTTACATTATGTTTGTGGGATGTACCTACTGTGGGTGGGATATACCTACTGTTGGTGGGATGTACCTACTGTTGGTGGGATGTAGCTAATGTTTGTGGGATGTACTGTGGATGGGATGTACCTAATGTTGGTGGGATGTACCTACTGTAGATGGGATATACCTACTGTGCGGGGATGTACCTTATGTTGGTGAGATGTACCTACTGTGGATGGGATACACCTAATGTGAGTGGGATATATGTACTGTGGGTGGGATATATCTAATTTGGATGTACCTACTGTGGATTGAATGTACCTACCATGAGTCTGATTTACCTACTGTGGGTGGGATGTACTTACTGTGGATGGGATGTATTGACTGTGGGTGGAATGTACCTAATGTTGGTGGGATATACCTACTGTTGATGGGATGTACCTACTGTGGCAGATATGTACTTACTGTGGAAGGTATGTACCTACTGTGGTTGGGATGTACCTACTGTGGCTGGGATGTATCTACTGTTGGTGGGATTTACCTACTGTTGGTGGGATGTCCCTAATGTTTGTGGGACGTACATACTGTAGATGGGATGTACCTTATGTTGGTGGGATGTACCTACTGTTGGTGGGATGTACCTAATGTTTGTGGGATGTACCTACTGTTGGTAGGATATACTTACTGTTGGTGGGATGTACCTACTGTTGGTGGGATGTCCCTAATGTTTGTGGGATGTACCTACTGTAGATGGGATGTACCTTATGTTGGTGGGATGTACCTACTGTTGGTGGAATGTACCTAATGTTTGTGGGATGTACCTTCTGTGGGTGGGATGTACCTACTGTTGGTGGGATGTACCTACTGTTGGTGGGATGTACCTACTGTTTGTGGGATGTACCTAATGTTTGTGGGATGTACCTACTGTGGATTGGATATACCTACTGTTGGTGGGATGTACCTACGGTTGGTGGGATGTAGCTAATGTTTGTGGGATGTACTGTGGATGGGATGTACCTAATGTTGGTGGGATGTACCTACTGTAGGTGGGATATACCTACTGTGCGTGGGATGTACCTTATGTTGGTGAGATGTACCTACTGTGGGTGGGATACACCTAATGTGAGTGGGATGTATATATTGTGGGTGGGATGTATCTAATTTTGATGTACCTACTGTGGATGGAATGTACCTACCATGGGTTTGATTTACCTACTGTGGATAGGATGTACCTACTGTGGATGGGTAGTACCTACTGAGGAAGGATGTGCCTACTGTGGATTGGATATACCTACTGTGGATGGGATGTACCTACAGTGCATTGGATGTACCTACTGTTGGTGGGATGTACCTACTGTGGGTGGGATGTACCTACTGTTGGTGGGATATACCTACTGTAGATGGATATACCTACTGTGATTTGGGATATACCTACTGTTGGTGAGATATACCTACTGTGGAAGGGATGTACTTACTGTGAATGGGATACACCTACTGTGGGTGGGATGTACCTAATGTGGGTGGGATATAACTACTGTGGGTGGGATGTACCTACTAAGGATGGGATGTACCTACTTTGGGTGGGATATACCTACTGTGGATGGGGTGTACCTACTGTGGGTGGGATATACCTACTGTGTTTGGGGTGTACCTACTGTGGGTGGGATATACCTACTGTGTTTGGGGTGTACCTACTGTGGAAGGGATGTATCAACTGTGGTTGGGATATTCCTACTGTGGATGGAATGTACCTACTGTGGGCCAGGGATGCACAGCTTGGTGTCCAGCATCCTATATCTCCTACTTCTTCCTCAGCTGTGACACTGCACGGCTGGCTATAAGTTATGTATATAATGTATAGACAGAGATCAGTCCTCATTCCTGGATTACCCCATGGAGAACACCTGGACATGGCACAACTGACCCTTGTTAAGAAGTTTACTGTTATCTCAAATTGTTATCCATATTTTATTCATTGATATATTTAATCTTTAACTTCGTTATATGGCTTCAAATTTCTGTTACAAATTATTCATGCTTCTAACAATTGGTTGCCACACAAACTATTTAACATTTTCATACCAAATTGAAATGACTAAGAACCTAGTTGTCAATGCTACATGTTTTCTATAACTATTCTGATATGATTGATATTCATGTAGTGATAAATGTGATTAAATTCTTCAAGCTTTAGATTCACCGAGATTTGTTAAATTTTAATTAAAGAAGAAATTTTATTTTCCCAATACCAGTCTAATTATAATTATGTTTTTAAAATTTGAAAAAGAAAATGACTTAATTTTCTGAGTGTCTTCAAGTTTTTTTTTGTTTATCAAGTATCAAAAGATATAAATAAAGACTGGCAACATTATTTAATCACTGTTAATAAGAATATTGGTAAGTTTAGAAGTACCAGTCAAAAATCATGATGATCAGGATACTTTAACTACATTTGGGAGATAATATAGACTGGTATATACACTTAAATCTTGGTGAAATTGAAGTCTTCATACATATAATTTTTGTTTTTATTTCTTATTCCATATGTATTGTTTGTTTGGAATGCCTCTGGTTTTATCCACATAGCATGATAATGTGATAACCATACCGGGAATCATGTAGGGTATTTATGCAATATAATAGCATTGTCTGATGTGAGAGTTCCAATGAACTGATGAAAAAATATTGTGACATGGTGATCTTTCACTTAAAAGGGGACTAGATGTGTGCTGAATATACCAATGGAAAAAAAGACTTTAACATAAAAAAGGTTATTAAACCCCCATAATTTAGATAATATTCAGATGTTGTTGTGTAAGAAAGTGTTTTAATTTTTGTCATAAAGCTGGAAAAGTATTTAAATTCATAAATAATAACAGATTGATGTCAAAGTCATATTTTCAGAAATTTGTTTGCACATTTGTTAATAATTCATTCCCCACTTGTCCCTTTTTTAGTGAATAGGTTCTTTTATGTAAAACTAGTGGTAGATCATATCAACCGAGAATGCTGCGATTATCACATGTATATGTCCTTTCAGTTGTAGAGCTATTTCAAAGAACATATTTGGATTTTTATTTATATTTTGTTAATTTGTTTTAATTTTGTTATGATTATGATATGTGTTGTAAATTTTTTATTTTTTTTATAAGCACAGCTTCTGTTACCGTAGCCATTTGTTTCTGGTTAATTGCCGATATCATTTCTACTGTTTATTCTTTCAAATCCACTGACATACCTCACATTTCAGTGAAGCATTAGTTACGGCTTCATCCGTGCATCTGTCCATGCGTGCGTCACCAAACTCATGTCTGTGTTATTACAACCTCTGGTTTGAATTTATTAAACTTGCCAGGATGCATCACTACCAAGTGGAGATGCACATACTTGGCTTTGTGTTTTAGTTAGAAGATTTTTCACAGAGTTGTGGCCCTTCAATTCTGTCCATTACCAAAAACCTTGTCCACACTAATTCTCTTCAACATATTGTGTAAAGTTAATGAAACTTGCTAAGACACATCACTACCAAGTGGAGATGTGCATTGTTGTCTTTGTGTTTTGGTTTGATGATTTTTTTGCAGAGTTTTGACCATTTGATTACATACTTTCTAGATCCTTGTTGTTGATTATTTTTGTTTTGTGCCTGCGCTATTTCTCTGCAGCTTTTGATTGAAGTTTTAAAACTTGCCAGGATATATACTACCAAGTGAAGATGTGCATATTGTCTTTGTGTTTTGGTATGATGATTTACTGCCTTGGTATTGGAATCAAGCTACTTTTGGTCTTCTGTGACCGAGTGGTCTAGGGCACCATCTCAAGATCACTTACCTCTCACTGCTAAGGTTGTAGGTTCAATCTTGCCCCCTCCAAAAACTTTATGTGAGAAAGTTTGCCAGTTACTTGTGGAAGGCCGGTGGTTCTACTCAGATTTATTTTGAGGCCTTCCTCTACGAATAAAACTGAATATGCCATATATAACCTGAAATGTGTTGAAAATGGCATTTAACCCTATTAACTTATTAATGTCCATTTATACAACATATGTACTTGACTCTTAGGTTTTTCTGCTGTTTTATAACCTTTTATTAGTATAAATTTAATTTTTATCCATGGTAGAATATGAAAAATCACTTTGGCATGAGACTTGTGAGAAGAAACCCTGGTTACAAACCTCTGAAGAACACAAACGTGAGACACATCTCTGCCGTAGAAACACGATTCTAAATATGTACAGTAGCCGCATCACTGATCGGTGATTGTATGCTTCATTGAGTGATGTCTTGTTTGAGTGTTTGATTGTTTATGAGTTTTGCATATATGAATGTTTTGGGTGATTTTGGATAATTAGAATTAACCTTTGATTTATTTATTGAAATGCTGCACTGTGCATTGGTTTGTTATATCTTTAGTTCTAAAAAGCAGTGTCATACCAAAGTGTTAAAAAATGGTACAAGTGTCTTTTGTTTATGGCACCCAAATTTAAGAGAATTCACTTACAGGTTTGGTTCCGGGTGCATTGTCAAGGGTATCATGTAACACTGGTCTACTATCTAAACTGGGAAAATCAATTTTAAACATTACCAACATTCCTTACATAATGTCCTTTTGTCGCAGCTGCTGAACAATTCCTTAAAATTCGGAAAGATATCTAAGATACCATCGACAGTTAACAGACAATCATTTAACCTAACCACTCTTTCCTGGGATCCTGGAAGGTTAACCAGTAATCCAGCATACCTATCTACGCTAGTAAATGATAACTTTCCCACTTGAATCAGAGGTGAGAGATGAATGATAATGAGATGCATTGCTATATATCAATCATCACAGAAACTGACGGGGCGAGGATTAGAACTGGTGATCCTTGATTGATAGTCAGGCGTGCTAACTACTGAGCTACTAAGGCCTGGGAAGACGTCTCAGGAATGTCATTGATAATGAATAATGTGTTCATATATTTGTATATACTAATTAACTTTTTCACATATTGATATCTTTCATATTGTTGCCAGAGTAGCATATCATCAAACTCTTGTGATTGATTGACTGATTGTTTGATTGATCATGTGGTATTGTTATTTTGATTTTTGTGCAGAGTTTCAGTTGATTGAATCATTTGCACAAGAGGTAATAGCAGCTTTTTATACCCCTGAACAATATTTTACTCACATCACTGACACTATAAATCAATATTGATGGGTTTTGATGTTAATGGGGTTAATGAAATGATTTGTAAAAAAAAAAAAAACTAAATAAATTTAAAAAAAGGTTTTATAAGCTTTATTTAAAAAATTTTTTCACATTTTCATATGGCTCTTTTATCAAGTGTCATTTTTGAAATTCATACTGATATAAATCTGTATTACTGGTAAGCTGGCAGGAGCACATGTACACTGCTCCAGTATAATAGTTTCCATTTGGGGAAGGAGTGGGAGGGGGGGGGGGGGGGGGGGGGGTATCAGACTTTCTTGTCAGCTCTATGCCTCTTGAACTTAGTAACTGATTATGGTCAGACTTGCTACATGTAGCAAGTATCAGTATGTTCTGATGTACATATTGTCATCTCTGTAGTACTGTCACTGGTCAAAACTTGTTAGACATTACTACAATAAGGCACAGCGATAACATTTATGTCGACAGGCAAGTTTCTAGTTAATTCTCCCTGCAACCAGTGGCTGCTTAAGACAGGTTTGACTGTAAATGTATTTGATAATTTTCTTGTACTTGTTACTTTTTTAAAAAAAATGCATTAACATTGTTTGATATAAATAAAAATCTGTTTTTTTTTTCAACACAGTGTTTCTTTCATTGTATAATGATTATGCTATACCGTACTTGGTTTATGTAACACGTGTGTGCACATTGTCATAAAATCACTCCAGGTTGTAAGATATGGGCTGATATGTCATAGTCTGTCACTTAAAGCTTTTGGTTTTTCAATCATCGAGTGAAGATCTGTTTTGAATGATAATTCACACACTTCACAACGGTACATGAAATTATACAAGCACATTAGATTAGTTGTTATATTACTCATCAAGTCCAAAGCTTTTCAAATTATTTGTCATTTTCCTCATTTTGGCTTAATAACTCCCAGTCAGATGCTTTTATCCTGCAATTTACTGCCTAAAACTGCACACAGAAATCGGACTAATGTCCAACTTATCATCATCTACATAAGCTTTTTAAATTGCCAAATAGCCAGTAATCCAGCTTAATACTACCATAGTATTGTACTTGGAAATATGTAAACAGAATCAGCCGTATCCGTAATTATTGGGTCCACTTGTTTGTATGTACCTATCTTTCCCTCGGTTAACCTAGATATACCGAATTTTTCGATGTTGTGATCAATAAATTCGGGGTCAGACGTGCATGCATTGATTCGGGATATACTGCATGGCCAGAATGAAACAGCATGGCGCATTTTGGGGAAGATAAAAGTGTCAACCGGTGTACTGCTGTATACAATATAATATGTACCATTTTATGTAAAGGGGTGTGCTAAAATAATGTTTGATAACCTCATGATTTGATATCTAAGCTGTAACGACAGCATTTTAATAATTTTGGACACTGTTTCGGTGTCTCGATTACACTTGATTGGTGTTAACCAATGGCGTACCTACCATGGACCAACAAAGTCAGGATATACCTGTCAGGAACACACAAAACAAATGGACTCAATATGTCAGACATCTAAAAACATGTATAGTATATTGTTATGTTACTTGAAAAGGCAGATTAATAAAAACAACCAGTCACTGTATAAGACAGACTGTGTATCGTTACAAATATCCTGTACATATAATTAATAGTTTGGAAAGAAAGACTTTAATTTTGCCTAACATGAATGTGTTTCTTAAGATCAGATTTGCCACGCTTGTAGTGAACAATTTCTCATTTGTCCACCATTTTGATTATGCTCAATGTAGTTGATGCTATATCATGTCATGATTTGTTTTCAATAGTAACATAAACACCAAGTAAAACTGGTCTAATAATACAATACTTTTACAATAAAGACAACTAAAATATTTAAAAAGCCAAAATATTCCTTAAGTAAACAAACAAAAATACACAACCCTTTCATTTTGGTAATTTCTGTGAACTGGTTACGGAAATTGCAGATAAAACAGTATTCCACAATAGAACCTTGGTATGTACCAGAGCAACTATAAACCATGGCATACTGGTTTTACCACACAGCTTTAAGAATTATCACTCCGAAGAGAATATAATTGAAAAATTATTTGTGAAAGGAATTTTGATTATTACAATTGAGAATTTTTTTGGAGAGGAAAATACATGCATGGATCACCCAATAAAGTTATTTAATTCATTTCCGATATATAATAACCTGTTTCTATTTTATTTCACGGAAAAAACAAGCTTAGTTATATTAATATCTGTATGCTGAATTCTTCAGTTTGAAATGATACCAAAATAATCTTTGGAACACAAGTGTTAACATTTCTAGAATATTTGACTATGATAGAATGTGTGACTTGTGGTACTGACCATTACTGTTACACTTGTTGTGCATGTTTGATGTGATGCATGATTTGTAGTATGACACACATTTTTATAATTTATTTATTAACAGTATTTGACTTTTTTTCCTAATTAGTGAAGTCTATTTAAAACCATTTTGTTGGATGACTAAATTACTGTGGATAAATAACTTGTTGGTATTTGTCTTTGTTACTTGGTTACTGTTTTGAATAAGCCAACCAATGTTGGTTTGTAGAACAATTATTCTGTACGACCGTGATCCCTACACACAATTAACTTGGCTTCTATACAAATAAAATAAACTTTAATAGACATATGGTATTACATTTCAATTTTATGTTATTTGAGTAGCCTGTATTGATAGCTAGACTTCTTTACAGTCCACTTTTTAATAAACAGTATGGATGTCTGCAAATAAATCTCTTGTTTTATTTGACACTAAATAAAATATACAGCAAAGCACAAGCTTAGAGGAAAGCCAGGACTTGTTATTTGATGTGCTTGCGTTATATAAGTGATACAACATGTTCAAAACATATTAAAAACAGGTGGTATCAAATAAAACGTAACAATTTATATTGGCCTATTGTTGATAACAGTAAAATATGATTTTTGTCAAATACATTTTATATATCTGGATTCTACTGCAGGCTCTATTTTCATTTGAATAATGCTGCATTCTATATTCTTTAACTGGCTTTATGGACATTCAAGATTTGTTTATTTTTAATAATGTTTGGTTTTGAGATTTTATTTTTTTGTTCATGTTGTCTAGATTATTTTTAATTGTACGTAGTAAGCTCCTAGATTTTATTTTGTTAATTAGTGTTCATTTACCGGTATTTTATATTATTGTTTGCTCTACCTTGAACGATTAGTTTTCTTTTATTTGTCCTGTATATCAATTTAAGCAAGATCATTGTTATAATATAGTTAAATACTTGTAAAGTATAAGTTTTGTATACTTGTATAACAACATACAATGTATTTGTAATTCATAATACTTGATTTTTCTACTTTACAGGAAACCTCATTTACAGGAAACAAGGTTGCTAAAAGGAAAAATATGTCAACATCGAGTGTGCCAGTCGCGAAAACTTCTGTGACTACAGTGACTGTGAACCGTACTCACTCTGAGTCAATAGTCAATGGTGATAAACTCTCTCCCTGGCATGTCAGCCAAACTGGGGACAAAAAGGTGGAAAGAAAGATAACTCTAACTACAGAACTATAACAGGAAGTGAATTATGGGATTTATGTTAAGGGAGATCATTTCATTGTCCCAAAAGTTTAAATAATTACATAGTTACATATCTTAAATATAATGAATACATTTATATTAATTATTGAATCATAAAGTGTGATAGGAGAAAAGGTAATTCAATGTAAACTTTATGGTCTGGGGAAAAGAATTGTAAAGGAAAGAAACCAGCAACACATTCAAGTCCAGTTCTGTGAATGAGATAACGACTTCTACAACTGCATCTGCTAGAGTTTGTACTACTTTATAGTAATATAACGAGTCAAAGCTTTTGAAATAATTAATCTTAAATAAAATATTTGTATCTCAATGTAGTTATTTAGAACATGTATACTGGCTGTTGTTGCCATTAATTTTCCCCTGACTGTATTTATAAGGGTAGCTACAACAGTCATACTCTTTGGTGGTGTTCTTTTCCCATTGATATCGTTAGCTAGAATATGGATTGCTTTTTTGATATCCATGAATTCAAAAACAATTGCAATATTTTTATGTATACATAATTGATCATAGTTTTATTTAAAGTACTTATCATAATGCAAACCAGTATGTATTTATATACTGCAGATTGCTATATCAGCTTATGGTTGTAATCACCAAGTTTTATCCATAGAGCTTCTAGAGTGGCAGCCACATTGATTGTGGCAACAATAAAACATGTTGACAGGGGCCACTTAATAAAGTTTAACCTCAAATTGTGCAATTCAACAGGTGTTTTGATATTTTGTTACAGTGGCATTTAACAAATGTAGCCTAAAGATTGATACCGTATATTATTACAGTGGCATTAAGCAAACATAGCCACAAAACCTATATATTGTTACAGTGGCATTTAGCAAACATAGCCACAAACTTATTACTTGTTCAGATGGTAATAGTGAAATAGAAATAAAAAACACAAAAATTTAATGACTTATTGTATTGTATGTTGAAAGTCACTTTTTCAACAGTCAGTCAGTCATGTTAAACTGGCTTAAATTATGTATACAGACAAATGTAGTGTGTACACAAACTTGGACATGTTGCAGTCCATATACAAACTTGGATAAATATTGTTCAATTTTTTTCTGTATTATTTTAATCTGGAAAGGACCCAGTCACGTTTTGCTGGATCCCATAAAGGTATTCTGTTTTTGTCATGTGGAATTGATAAATAAACTTTTGATTGTATAAACAATTTGTTTGCAGGAACAGGTATTTTATTTTCACATTTTGTCATTCTTAGCGGATAACTTGATCTGTTAATTAGTTTTAGTCCTGATAATTACATTATTGTATGACTATATATTTTAAAGAGAGTATATCAGGAATGTAATTATGTCTTAAAACATAAAATTGTTTGAATGGGTACAAAGCATCTCCTTATCATTAATGAACAGAATCTGAATGATTTGGTATATCAGATCCACCAAAATGTGACAAAATCGATAATTAAATCAGAGTGGTAAATTTGAAACAGAACTCCCATTCTAAAAGTAGACATCACTTACTGTTTGATAATCTTCACATCATCTTTCTAAGATGAAACTGTTTACTGCATGTAAACTTGTATAATGGATCAAATTGAAATCAAAATGAAATCAAGTGACACATTTAATATGTCACAAAATATGTCGCAATTTTAAGCAGGAAATCTATTTTAGTCTAACAGGCATATAGTCCATGTTAGGAAACTCTTCTCAATATAATATTCCGGCATGTTTAAAAAGATATCCCTTTGGCAATACGGGTGAGTGTGTAATTATAGACACACTGTATTGGGAGGAAAAATGCTTTTAGCCAATTTTGAAAAATCCTGATATGTTTCCTTTAATATTGTTTATTTAACAAAGCAGGTGAATGTGTGAATTTAAAGACTGATTGATGTGCATAGTTTTACTTCTACTTATCTGGAAAAGGGAAATCCTCTATTGCAGTCATTGGTTACTGTACATTAGTATTTCAACACGTCATCATCACAAACTGATTCATAAATTTTCATGTTCATGCATTGAAACATTGGTGTTTTATACTACAATGTAACTTGCTTTTATCATGTAAACTGGTTTAATGGGGCTATATGATGGAGATACGTTCACAGTGTGTGCTGCATTTTCCATGGATTGTGTAATAATGTAACAATTTAAAAATGTAAATCTGACCCAATATAATTAAATTCTGCTCAGTTTTTATTCTTTGCGAATGATTTTAAATATGGCCTAATAGTCATTCAGATCTTTGACTATTTTTATATTAATGCCTGCAGTTATTGCAGCTGTAAATAGCTTTTCACAGAAACCAGTTTGCTAAATCTATGTAGATGTTGTTTGTGGGGCTATTACTATGCTGTAAAGAAGTGTTTGTTGAAATCAGATTATTGGATGAGATAAAAACTGACAGAAATGTCAATAAATAAAACAACTGAAACTTGACATTTGTAACTCTTGTTTTTTCGGTGCTTCATCTAGGATAACAATTGATATGTCAGATATCTTATGAAGAACTGAGATCAAATTGAAATTTTGTCCAAGTAAGAAATCAAAAAAAAAAAATTTCTGTTAACATTCTTTATTGACATTTCTGGAAAAGCCTTGAACTCAGGCCACCCTTAAAAAAGTGTATGTTTGCCACTTCTGACCCGTACCATTTAAAGGTGGTTGGGTATGTAGGTTAATTCTTTTTTAAAAAAAAAAATTGTTTTGGTATCAATCTTTTTCTCTTTAAGGAAATGTTATGAATGAACTACCCCCACCCCCCAAAAATAATTTCGAAATTGTTGTGGTGTGGGTAGTGTGAGGGTTGGGGGATTGTTGTGTGTCGTCTGGAAGTGGTGAGCAAGCAATATTTAAATGAAGGCCTCATATGTTTTAGCAATACAGGATTTTATTTTGACACAGTGTCAACTTTATTAGATACATTCCTTAGATATTTTACATCATTGACATACATTCCTGACACAGATTTTAAATGAAAGCTTCTGTTTTAATATTAGACTGAATAAAATTATGTTATTAATGACCATTATTCACTTTTTATATTTATAGTTTTTTACACCAAGTTGGTTGTGATTTTAAAAAGAAATGTTTGTTCTGTGTTTTTTTTTTCTTTCTTTTTAATATGTGTTTTACCACATGTAACTTTTTCCTGATGTACATACAATTTTTAAAACAGATTTTATGGTATGTAAAACAGATATGTTGATATGCAAAGTCACTTGAAAATTGGTTGTAAGAAAATCAAGATTGTCTGTCTTTTTGTACATGTAACTGTGGAGTGATATTGTGTATTCTTGATATCTTCATATATTTCGTTTTTCGTGTAAAGATATCCAGTAATCTTAGAATGTGTGCCATCTGGTTTTACCCATTTAAATTTTGTACTGAACAGAACAGAATTTTATTCAATATGATTTGAACATAATTATACAGTCCGTCGTTATTTACACAAACTATACAACATGCGCAAGCAGCAATACTAGAGCGAACATAAATAATGTTACATATATGAATGTATCTTAAAATAAATCGTATAGTTACAATGCACATTTACATATCATTTGTTTGAATTTAAAGCATTTGATCATCTTTGCTTAAATGCCTTGATACAAAATACAGCTAATTTATTCAAAACGTTTAAAATATTTAAAGGTTGGTAAATTTATATATACTTAAAACGATAATGAAAATATTTTGGTACATACTGATTTCTTAATAATTCATAGAGAGGACATATTATCACAAATTGATATTTATCTTAAATGTCATTTAGGTGGCACAGAGTACATTTTCTGTTAATTCTGTCTTGGTTTCCATGTCTACCAGTTTTAATATTTAATTGATAAGAAGATAACCATAGCTTTGCCATAGTGTTTCTTAATTTGACAGGTGGCAGGTGGCTAGCTAACAACACAACATTGCTCCTAATTATCATAAAAGAATCAAATTACATGTACATACCAGTAGGTGTGTAAATGTAAATATTGATTTCTTCATTCTTAAATTTATCTACCCCTAAGCAAATTGATAAGAGTTTTGTCTGATAACTAAGTACACTTGCAACCATCATTACCTTCCATGATAATTGTCCTTCAAGTTTAGATTGAGATATGTATTTTCCGCTGTTTTTGGTGATCAATGAATTTATTTAGGAAAGTTTTATTTGCTCCATACATTTTCCCATCCTAATATCTTGGCAGCTTCTTTATTATAGGTATTGTTACATTTGTATTGTTACATTTGGTAGTTAATTAAAAGATAAGAACTGTTTTTCATTGAATCATTATAATGAATTTAAAACATGGACAGAAGGTTACAAGCTTATAATTAATGACCATACTTCATTCATAGAAAATGGCAATTTATCACAAGTTTCAAATTGCATAATCCAGGAAAGTTTAGATCTGATGCAGAGGTTAAACCTTCTGTCCTTGTAATTGTCAAAAATAAGGAAGATGTTCACTACAGTTGCCCCTCACCCCCGATTCTCCCACTTGATCAATGTATAGTGAAATATTGAAGAAAAACAGTGACAACTTACATAACTGTACAGCTGCATTGACCTTGACACCAAGGGTACAATGACATTACTACCTGCATACCGGACAAGGATTTCCACGTATATTTACTGGGTACAGAGTTTTAATCCTACACCTCCCTTTCACGCGCTTATCCTACTCTTCTTTGTGCAATGACTTTACTTCATATGACACTTTCATTCATAAATATTTCGTGCTATGATGTATTAATTCATATAGTATTCATTCATGTATGCCTCATGCTATGGTGTTTATATTCTAAATACTAAAATAAATACTATTCTAAAATGTTATTTTTTGGCTACTATAGAAAGTAAACTGTAATAAAATCTTTCAAAAATCACAAAGTTACAGTTGTATGCAAGATAAAGTATCTTCTATGGGGTTTGAGGTGCAAATGGAAACTTCCAATCCATGGGATAACTGTGTTTACTGTAACTCAGTAGAGCCTCGTTACCACCAAAACAGTTATACCTTGGGACACAATTTTTCATCCACACCTCAAAATTGAAACTCGCATTTCCTTTTGAGTTGGTAACATACCATAATATTCCTCAAGAAAAAATAATGTTCTTCAAAACAGATAAAAATTCAATAATCAATCAAGTTTGACTGAAATACTGAATTACCAAAATTGGTTATATTGTCTAGCACGCAGCTGATGATCTGCCCAAAGCTTTGCATGTCTGTATTTGTAAAGTTGTGGAAAATCTCACAATAAATTAATTATACTTCTGTTAATTTTTTGAATATAGTAATGCTTTAGTGTTTTTGGTGCCATCCAGTATTGTATAAAATGCCTATGTAACGTGTTTAAATTGTTTATTCTGTTAATGTATATCTGTGTAACATTATATAATATGTGTGTATATACATGGAGTTGATATCTGTGTACAGGGGATGTATCGCTTGTGTTAATTGATATTATTGTACTGCTTTCTGTAATATTAATTTCATTGTCTGAACAAAATGTATTTGTTGACACATGAAAATGGCCTAACATTTTAGGATGATAACAATATTTTGGAGGTATTCATATACAAATTTGATAACTTACTTTAGAGATGTTTTTAATAAAGCTTTCCAGTCAATATAGTATAATGTTATGGGCCAGTACTATATAAGATGTACCAGTTATTGTTGATAAAACACTTATTTTGATTTTCATGAGAAAAAGAAAAAAAACAGGGTAAGATTGAGCCAAAAACAAAAGGAAACTGAAAAAAATAGCAAACTGAGTTTATAGATTTGGTTTGGTTACCATGAAATAATATTTCAGAAGAAAATTTATTGATTCAAAGATATTAAAAGGCAATGTTTGTTGATGGCTTCGAATACATTTTCTCTAGACATGATTTCTAGCACACATTGTGACTTTGTCTGTATGTAATTCAAATATTCTTATACATATCAAAATTTACTGTGCCTTCAGGTTTCAATCATTTTAAATTTGCTTTATTACTCCTGTTGTATTAATAATATAAAGTGTGACGTTTAGTGTTTGGTATAAATCTCTAAGCTTTATATTAAATCTTAAAGTTTGTAGTTGCCAGTCGGCAAAAGATAATGAAAAGGTCCTTGTTCAATGTTGCAGAAATATCCAACCTGAACATTGTTCAGTATATACTGGCCTACATTGTGTTTGTTATGATAAAACAAATTTAAAATATTTGCCATATTCTCTTGTCTCTTTTTTTTTTTTTAAAGAATATATTGAGTTTATATTTAATTTCAATCCGATTTGGATCAACAAAAGAAATGTATCATAGCACTAGCAATTGACCTGACATGGGCTGTCAATCAAACAAATTGATAATCCAATCAGGGATTCATATTGGTAACTACTCTGCCATTTTCCTTAAACAAGCTAACAATGTCTAAGTTAACACTACATTGTATTTACTTGGACAAACATGTGCATGTGACCAGTGGATGGAGCTAGTTATTCTTGTGTTACTGATTGATACAGGAAGTACAGAGGGGGATTAAAATGTGATCATGAATGGTTGAACTTGTCTTGATTCTAATGTCATGTTGGACTTGTCGTTGTTCTAATGTCATGTTGGACTTGTCTTGATTCTAATGTCATGTTGGACTTGTCTTGATTCTAATGTCATGTTGGACTTGTCTTGATTCTAATGTCATGTTGGACTTGTCTTGATTCTAATGTCATGTTGGATTTGTCTTTATTCTAATGTCATGTTGAACTTGTCTTGATTCTAATGTCATGTTGGACTTGTCTTTATTCTATGTCATGTTGAACTTGTCTCGATTCTAATGTCATGTTGGACTTGTCGTTATTCTAATGTCATGTCGGATAGCACATAAGAAAATGTAGTGATAATTCCTATTTATTTTAAAGCATGCGAGTAAAATAATGCATTTGAAATACTTAAGTAATTGTATCAACATAATTGAAAAGGATAATTTGATATTCAAATGGGTATAAATGTATAGTGGAATCTTTACTATTCGCATCAATTCTAGAGTTTGTTCTCTTAAATTATGTTCACTTTATTTAAAAATCAATAAATTTTAATAACTTGTTTAATAATTCAACTACAATTTAATTTTATTATCAAAAATGTCTTTTAGTATCAGATGTATTTATACATAGGTTGTGTTTTATTATGTAACTTTCCATCAGACACATTTCATAAGAAGCGACGATTTGAGTAATACGATAGAATTTACTGAAACTCTGCAGTTCTGCAGTTATCAAGGTTCTAGGTTCATTCTGCATATTCATTTGTTGGTGTATTTTTTTTAAATCTGTATGTTAATTTTTTGTTTTGTACATGTAGAATGAACCTAGAATCTTCCTTTCTGTTGGCGTTGAATAACCTATAATGTGTCGGTAAAACCCTATTCATTCCATCGGACACTTTCTGTCGAGGACAAGTTATGGCCAGCACATACAAATATAAATATTTTATTAGGTTATTTTACCGTGTTTTGTATGATATATTCCCATGAGTGTCCTTTTTATTCTATACCTCAACTGGAATGAATTCATCAATAGTAAAGAAAAATCAAGATCTTTTTTAACAAAACAATATACAGTGTTATCTCAACGTCTTAATTGTCTTACGGAACATTTTGTCGTTTGTTTTTATTGTTGACATTTTTTCGTTTTACAAGTATTTTAATCACCATCTTGAATTTTGAGCTGTACAATATGAAATATTTTATTGGATTGAATAAACTAATACATAATTATTATCAAGTCACATGGTAACATCTGGAGTAGTCGATTGGCTCTACACTTTGGTATAGAATAAATAGGTATATTATAACAATAGAATAATTCCAATTATAATTAGTATTTTTGTGTCACGATAACAATAACAACTACAATGGTCATAACTTATCCTAAACTGAAATACTTGAAACTATTATCTTCATTATGGATCGCGTGCTTGCCATGGAACATGAAGAGATGTTATGTGGAGATGACATCATCGTAAACAAACTATTTTTTATAGTTGTATATCAGATTATTTTAAAAAAGTTCTGGAAAATGTTTTATAATTTAAACTGCTACATATCATTTTGTATATCAGAATGTCTTTTATAACATTTTATCAATTATATGACCTAAACATTTTATATATTATGCAAATCTGCTGATAGTCTTGGTCATGGTTCATTGACCTCCATTCCATTTTAATTCATCAGAACGTTTTATTACGTATGTTAAATTCGTGATGTTTGAATAGTTACATTTTAAACATGTTCATATTTTTTATACTTCTTTAAATAGTTTCTATATTGGAAAGGTGAGCCAAAAGTTTGTATAACAATAAAATAGATAAATTCTTCTTGACGTAAACTTGATTTTGATATGTTTGTTTCAGCACGCCATTTGTTTAACAGGACAAAATGTGTTTACCAGGATATTGTTTGATGTCTCCACTTTAGAGAACAATCATTAAAATGGAATATAATTATTATTAAGCATTTTAAATAACTGATTAAAGCAAGTCCACAGAAATTCTGGAGAAAAAAAAAAAAACTTGTTAAATTTTAAATTTTTATAAAATTCACATTTTAAGCATTTTAAATAACTTATTACAGCAAGTCTAAAGTACTTTTGAAGAAAACAAAATTTGATAATTTTTAATTTTTTAAAAAATTTAAGTATTTGGATGGACCCTGTTACTAAATGTGACACAACTATGTTCATGTATTTTACTACATTACTATAGTCATTAACAGTTTTATTTGGTACAAAAATTACAATTTAGTACCATAATAAATCAAGGTTAAGCTTATGACTGTCAAAGAGCAAGAAGCAATACTAACTGTTTTGAAAAATGACACATTCTGCAATGTCTTTGTGAATTTATTGTACAATTTTATGAAAGCTGGAGGTTTTGTTAATTTTTTTTGTATATTTGAAAAATTCAATAGAAAAATCACAAGAGGGGACTGTAGGTTTACAAGCTGTTTAAGTCTTTCATCTGTCTGGAATGATTACTAAAAGTATCCAAACTAGCATTGTGAAACTTTGCATGTGGATAGAGAGGAAATAATGCAGGCCTTTTTATTTTTTCAGCCAAAGATTTTGATTGCTATGCCAGCTAAATGGGTAAAATTATATATACACCCTGGATCCTGTCATTTCACAAACAACTTTCCATGATATATTGATGGAACTTCGCATGTCGCTAGAGGGCAGTAAGGAGATCATGCACATCATTTTATTACTTTTTCAGTCTGACAAACATTGTTGTTACTATGGCAACAAAATTGGTATCTGTAGGGGACTTATGAATTGCTTGTATCACTCCAATGTCTTGTTTACATGTAATACAGTATGTTATTAAAACATTTCAAAAATTACTTTTTGTTATTTTGAATGTTTGATTAACAAATATAAAGAAATTTTCTGTCATTAGTGATATAAATAGCACACAAAATTTATTACAGTAAAATTATTTTGTTTTAGTCACATTTTTAAAAATCTGTTAAAATGGAAAGTGCTGATCACAAATGTGTATAACCAACATTGATTTAAACATATTTTATTGCCAAATGTGTACAAGTACATTGCAATTGAATCCATTCAGCGATGAATTTAATTCCTTTGTAGTTCACCTTAGCTGAAGGCTCATGGGTGAGATTTTGTAATCTCCCTGTGTCTGTCAGTCCATAGTTAACTTTTGCTTTAAGCTTCTTTTTAAAGTAACCACTTGACAAATTTTCACAAAATTTGGTTTGAAACTTTATAATATATGATCCCTATGAGCAGGAGTTTCCAAGTTTGTTCGAGATGAAATAGACTGGATCCAGTATGGCCAAGCATGGGGAGTTTGGATTTTTAACATACATGTAGGAATACTATGGGAAAAGGGTAAAAATTTCAGGGTTATCTTTAATACTCTTGATGCCCAGGGCATGCAGTCATAACAGTCCATAAAGGGCCTGCAGAGATTCTAAAATGGATCAAGTAATGAATTTCTAATAATCTTTTCTGCTCAAGAACAAACTAGCCAATATTTTTTTCTGTTTTAGTGTAAATGATCCTCTTGAGTAGTGGTGTTTATTTGGTTCAAATGAAGGAGCCAGGGTTCACTGAAGCCCAATAAGGCAACTATTTTTTACATAGGAAAACTAAATTCTGTTGTCATTCATCTAGTTAAGGAATTATTTTAATTTCATATTGTTTATAGGCATAACAGTTTAGAATTGGTCCTTTTAAGGGGATTTGATATCCATAACGGGTCAGTAGAGGGTGAATTTTCAAAAATCACATTTTAATAGATTATTGATATGAAAAGGAGAACTAAATATGTTTAAATCAATATCCACCAGGGCCTAGTAAGTATACTTTTTACTTGGGAATGTTGTGGGGAAAACAGATAATTTTCATTTTCTGGTCTATAAATTTTTCATAGGCTTACTCCATTCAAAATTTTAAAAAGAATGAAAGGTAAATAAGGTGAGCGACTTAGGCTCATTTAGGCCTCTTGTTTAAAAAAACAAACAAGTTTTATTTCTTGTTTGTGGTAATGATAACAAGTCATAACGTATTTGGACTTTCATGCACAAGCACATAAAATGATTTTTCTCACAAAACATTGGCTACTGAAAACCTATTATCTTTTGGATGTAAAAAAAGTAAAAAAGTAAAATGTACTTGTTTTGTATCCAGTAAGAAATGTAATTTGTATGAAGACTTTACTAGTCATAATAAAAGATATGTTAGAATTGCACTCAACCATTTGTTGTTGTTTTTTTCTTGTTTTCCAGCTAATTAAGTGTGATTTTGTTAAGTCACAGTGCTTATAACTTTTTTGTTGAACACGTGAAACTTCCTTTGTGATTGAGTTGTTTCCAATGTTTGTTCAACAAATCTGACTTAAGCCCATTTGAAATTGACAGCCTGAACCATTGTCATTGATTGATTGATTTTTTAAAAAAAATGAGCACATATGATCAATATGACACGACGACGTATAGTGTGTAAGACCAAAACCGTACATCAAAGGTCATGGTCACTCTTAGAATTTGTTTAACAACACTGTGTGTTTGAGATTTCATGTCCGGTTTGTAATTTTGTCATCCATGGGTGGATTTTAAAAACACTTTTGGGGGCTGGGTTAGCTCAGTCATAAGCGCGTCTGACTATCAATCCAGGGGTTCGAATTCCCGCCCAGCCACAATCTCTGTTATGGCTGATGTACGACATTGCGTCTCATTATCATTCGTCTCTCACTGCTGATTCAAGTTTGAAAGTTATCAGTTACTTGTGGAGATGGGGTATGCTCGAGTACTG